>JAAWXA010000005.1:31539551-31963045 GCA_038090715.1 Florisuga fusca
TCCCAACACCTCTTCATTTGACAGGTTTAAAAGCAGAAATGTTTGGGGTTGGTTTGATTGTTCTGAATATAGGATTTTACTTCAGAACCATAGGAACTGAACTATTTTTTCTTGTCAGTTCCTCTCCCAAATGCGGGAGAATTATTCTTACTTGAGTCAACTGAGTAAAGACTACACAGGTTGGTTGTGGCTCTGAACAAAGCATTTTTGGTGACTGGACACACTGGAAAATGAGGAAAATAGATAAAACTGTTTAGGAGTCAGATTTCTTTTTCATTATTGGGTTTTAAGATGCAGAATGATTACTTTACATGATCCTCATGTCAGGATTTTCCATGTGTGTGCGGTATTTTTATGATTCTGGCCAAACTGGGATTTGTACACATTATTCCAGGTAGTATAATTGTCAGAATAAGTTGTTTGGACATAACAGAATGAGCAATTTGAATCAATTAGAACTTTTTCTCCCAGTTTTGTCTGCAGCAAATGATTTGAAAAAGGAAACCTCAATTTATGTCCAAAGAATTATTAGTGAATGGATGCTGCTATTCAAAAAGCAGAGGTAACATTTAGATGTGTGTCTTTACTAAATAAGGCTAAACATTTCATCTTATTTTCACAAATCCTAATTTTTGGTGTATAAATTTGCATTTTGTAAATAGATATTTTTGCATAGGAAACTCTATAAAAATCTTTGAAGTCAAGGATGCATGGTGTTATAAAAATAAGCACTATTGTAAAAATCTTTTCTCACACTATGGCCAACCAAATAAAAGAGATGTTGTTCTTCTCTAAATAAACTCAAAAGCTTTCTTACTCTGACTGAATAGAAAAGGATTTTGCTAAACTCATGACATTCCAAGATTAAACATAAAAGAAATGGAAACAAACTGTCAATTTCAAAAAAGTTGACTGAAATAAAAGACGGAAAGTATAAAACTGTAAATAATTTGGTGATAGGACCACACCAGAGATTTAAGTCCAGCAGCTTTATCAACTGTGGGAACAAAGCATCTAACTAGTTATTTTGGAAAGGTCCATTTTTATTTATGAAGAATTATATACAAAGTCATTGCTTAATAATTAAAGTTTTATTGACATTGAAATAGCTATTTAAAAAATCCAATGAACAAATGTGTTTTGACAAAAAGTTCTGATTAAACAAATTCCTGATTTGTGCCAGTTGATACTGTTTAGTATCATGCAATGAGAAATAAAGGTGTAAGGCATTGCTTCTGAAAACAGGAAATTAAACAACAGGCCCCATTGATTTGGAAGCAAAATAAATTTGAGAAGCCTGTCACTGTAATAAATTGCCAGACTGCTCCCAGATCCAAACCAGTTTGAGCTGAATCTGTTCAAGTGCCCTACTGCTCACTCTTCATGCTGCTAACTGCTACGGTATTTTAAGGTACCCCATATTAAATCAACTCGTCAATACAGACAATGGCTAGAGTGTCAGTGTCTAGCAGTCAGTGAGCTTNTGAAAGCAAATTCAGGAGGGAAAAATATCTAAAAGAAAACTTTCTTTTGAAAGTTTACTTTCTTTGCAAACAATTCACTTGTAGATCAAATTGTTAAATAAAGAGTACATTATAATTATAACTATAATTATAATTATAAGGATGGTATTAAAACTATTGTAGTAAAGGCCTGAGTTGAGGACTATGAGACCAACAGAAGTAATTATAGTGGGAATTTTAGAAAGATGAATGGTTAATGGATAATTTCTTTGAATTAAATACACCAACAGTCATATATATGCCTAGATTCTAGAGATATAAACAACTGATAGAACTATTTCTGCTTTCTTTACAGAAAAAAATGAAAGAAAAACCACTGCAGAAAATTTGTTCGTTCTTTGAAATTTCCAAATTCTCCTTAAGTACAAAAAAAACCTAAAGAAACCACATACGGCATAGTTTTCATACTACTTTGTATTAAGAAAGGTTCCCTTTCTCTCAAAGCTTAAGACAATTATAGAAAATATTCCAAAGATGGTTCTGGAAATGGCTGACTTTCTCCTCTGTTTGAAATTACTTCAAATGTGTAAGATTCAATTTGGTGCTTCTGCAGTAAAAGAATCTGAGAGGGCAAAGGTCTTAAAAAAGTATAAAAAGATTTGCTTGTCAGTTTATAAATTACAGCTCAGATACCTTCAGAAAAATATATAGACTCCTTAAAAAACTATTACTAACTAGGACAAATGGGCCTTATATCTAGAACATGTAAATTATGTGATAAGAATAGTGATGTGATAATCAATAAGATTGATTATAATTAAGGCATCATTTACTAACTCCTCAGTGAACAATACAAATCTAGAATCTAACAATCAGATGAAGACATGTACTTTTCTATCAAAATATTTTTGGGTGGGCTTTGTAAAGTCTGTGTTTAAAAAAACAAAACAAAATGAAAAAGCAAAAACAAAAAGACAAAAGGGGGAAATTACAGTTTCAACTGGCCACTAATTATCATTATATATGACTAAATGCACACATTGTTTTTATGCTTAAATGAGCACTGGAAACAAGTTTTGCAGCAGTCTACAAGGAAGTCTAAATATAAATTTTGATGTTATCACTTTGCTAATGGACTCCACTGAATAATTCAACTCTAATAATAATTGTTTTATTATTACTGGAGTTTTGTCTTGAATTTTTATATTATATATGGGAATAGAAATCTACTTCTAGCATCTAAGGTAAGCTCTATTCCTTTCTTCCTTAAAATTATGTAACGTGCAAAGAGAAGAAAGAACTGGTGGAGTTTCAGGAAAAGAAATAGGACAGCAAATATAAGATTTGTTGATGATTCAATACCTTCAGTCACAAAATATCTGGAGAGATTTCCCAAGTTGGAATGACAAAAGTGTACATTAGGCTGGGATTTATAATATGGGTGGCTAAATGTGAAAAAGAAAAGCAAAGAGTGTTAAAACTAGGTAAACATATAAACCAGAAGGAGTTGTTTTAACTGGGGCTTTTTTGTTTGCTTGTTTTGGTTGGTTGGTTTGTTTTGGTTTGGTTTTTTTGTCTTGTGTATGTCTTTTTTTTCTTATCTAGCAGTGGGCTACCTGTCCTTTAAAACTCTTTACAAAGAAAAGTTTTCATACCTTGGTACATACGTAATACTAATAGCTTAGATACTGGCCTACAGTCCCACTTCTCTTTTGATAATTGAATACAAAAAAGGTAATGCTAAATAGGTAAGGCTATTAAAATGTTGTCTTCTATTCCTCTGCTAAATACTCTTAAATATTTAAAAACAGTGTATCCACAAATATATAATTCTTTTCTGAATTGCAATACAATAAATAATTAAATGTTAGGCTCTTACATAATCTGTTGGAAAACTACTTTCAAATAGCATTGAGAAGAGAATTATTTGTCTTATCTATGAGGAAAAGTATATATAATTTACTTAAATATTAACTTCTTTAAATTAGGAAGGTTATATTTTATAGTGCAATATAGAAATTCTGTGTGAGAAATGTTAGATTTCTCTTTTCATTTTAATGTGGTATATGATGACAATTTATTGGCCTAGTGTAAGAAACTAAGTAGAACATGATAGTCCTGTGTAATCTTAAAATTTTTGGATTTAAATGTTATGTCCTGTCAAATTTAATTAAGAAAAACAAGGTGCTCGCTACAAAAGAAAAAAATAGTTTTTGTTCTGCAGAAATGTTGGCAAGGAGTTACAGACGGAATTAGACCATGGATAATTCTGCAGAAAAGTAAATAATTTCACATTCTTTGAGCAAAGGTTTAACAATGCAACAGAGCATTGAAAGAAGGAAAAAGCAGAGAAAAAGTGCAGTGAATAAGGAAAGTCCATCAAACTTAGTATTTTTTAACCAATTATCTTGAATGTTTAAATACTGAATGAAATAATGCAAGTAAAGTTGTAGGAAAAAGAAATATATACATCTTGCCCAAGTACAAGCATTACCAAATTTTTACTCGAGGTCAAAGATTCATTGTAACCTAACAGCAATTTAGAGGTAGAGTGCAAAAGAAGCCATCCTTTTGTCTTCTTTTGGTTTCTCTCCCCCAAAATTAGTGTGATTGTGATTTGTAAGACATGAAGTAAAGCTAATTAATGAGCTGCTGTTAACACCTCAGTCACTGAATGTTATAAGAAACTCTTTGCTCTTGAGAATCTAGCTGGACTGGCATTGCCTTTTCAGCTGATGTGAGCTGGAGACCTGAAATTAAAGTGTCAGAAAAAAACTGGGCTACAGCACATTTTAAACACCAACAGAGAAGGATCACTTACTCATCAGTTGCAATATTTGTGAAGGAAACCTGGGAAATAAAATACAGAACAGGTATGTAACTAATATTTCTGTTTCCCAGACACAGGGGGTGAGGCTATAAACTCAGATTTTCTTATTTTTATATATGAGTTTTGGAGAGTTAGCAGCTCTGGTAATTGATGTAGATTGAAAGATTTTTTTTTTTTTTTTTTTTTTTTTTTTTTGGATAGAGAGATGATTCATTACTAATTTAGAAGGTGACTGTATTGCTAATGAGGTATTAAACTTTGCAATGCGTGAAAGTGATAACTTAGGTCAGGTTAATAAAGTCACTTTGGCACCTACATTTGATAAGATGCTTTATAAGGATTAGTTATTTTGACTTTAAAATATCTCGTGTATTTGTAAGGCTCTGTTAGCTGTAAATCCATTCTGCCACTATGATGTAAATACAAATGGTGTTATGCTGAACCAGTAAAATATTGTTCTTTAGATTTGTTTTATAATATTTTAACTGACATATTAATGCCCAGCATCTGACATGTTTGTCATGAAAGAAACACAAATATTACAGAACTTATTTGTTCTACCTTGAATAGCAGTAAAGATAGCTGACTTATATTTTTCTTTTGTTTTAGAAAATTTTTATTTACTGTTCATAGGGATGACCTTAAAGAACTAGCTAAAAAATAGATCTAGTCAATGAAAATGGAAAGGGAACTTAATTTTTAAGGTGTGATTTTAAATTTCTTTATACTCGCAAAAAATAACTCTATCAAAGATATTTTACCATATTATTTAGTTCCACAATTTTCCACTACTTATTAGAGACAGAGATCCCTTTTTCCTAAGAATTGTGTATTTGTTAGCCAGTAAAACACAGAGATTGGGTTACCTAACTGAAAAAAGCTAGCAACACAAGTGACAAACTGATGTTGACAACAAAATTTAAGCAGAATTTAAACTAGCATGTTGTGTATTGAAATCCTTTGTTTTCTACCTTAACTATTAGCAATTTTTCTTCATTATAAATACCCACTAAACTTAGTATTTTCTATATTTAGCTGATTTTAGAATTCCACAATCTGATCCGTGATCCAGAGGAAAGATAAATTTAATTTTGGAGAACAATAGGCTCAGTTCAATGAACCTGAAGCTAGGACATACGGAGGAAAATATTAACAAATGAAATGAGACATTAGGCTTGGTTGTTCCTTGAAAAAGAGACTAAAGAGCACAACAGCATGGTTAAAGATACTAAAACATGAAAGGAAATATGCTAGTAAACAGATTTATTTTCCTCCTAGTTCCATAGCTTTCCTCCACATTGTTTGTTTGTCAGAAAACTGAAGGGCACAGCTGAATTAACTGTTAAGTACTACAAAAAGTCCCTTCTTGTTTGCCATATTGTTTAAGCATTTAAACTCAAGTGTAAGTGTACATTGTGTCACATTAGGGGCTCCCAAGTTTTCTTCTATTACATGATTTTCAGAACTTGTGTAATATTTTTTGCATCCTCTCTAGTGCCTTCCAGCACTATCTATTCCTTTTTCTCTTTAAAGTGAATGGCGCAGAATGGCAGAAGACTGAAAGAAGGAACTGATAATACTCCTGGGGCTGAAGTATTCTTTTTGCTTTCTAAGTTTTGCAAAATCATCTGATAAATGAAGCGGTCTGAATTGACTGAGTTGAATGCTACAACACTACTGAAAGCAGATGCAGTTTATCTGTTCATTTATCTTCCAGCTGCAGAAAAGGCCAAGGACAACAGGAGACAGCGTTTACTTGGAAAAACAATGTGGAAAACTGTCACCTTGTCACAAAGAAGAAAAAAAAAGTATATGAGTAATTTATTATCCTTGAGATGCAGGTGGGATAGCAAGAATGGCAACAGTGTGAGATGTACATCTTGGTTGATAGAAGAGAGAGGGAAACTCCTATTTACTTATGGTACAGTAAAAAATAAAACGAAATTTTAAGAATTTCTGGCTTCCTCCAGCTGGTCTCTGCAATCTGCCAGTTATACTCTAATGGTATTAAACGTATGGGTGTAAGGAAAATTCCATGCTTGTTTTGCCTTTCGTTTCTTCAGTGAACTGATTTTCTATTTCCCTCCAGACAGTGTGACAGACAGGGTCTAATACTTGCCATATGTCTCTCACACAACAGAGTCTGTTAGCTCTTTTGAGTCAGTCCACTTAAAGTTTGCCAGGGAGGATGGAGTTTAATCTTTTGCTCCAAAACTCTTTTTCATCTTTCCTTAGGTAAAAGCCTGTCTGGCTATTTACTTACTCAGTGAAAAGATTACTTACCTTCCAAAGCTGTATAAAAATGTTTGTTATACTGAGAATGAATCCTCTCAAAATATTTTAGTGAACAGTACCTTGTGAAGGGCAAAGCTCCTGCCCATACAGTCATGGTGATAACACAACATTCTTCCATGATAATGCTGGCTTCTGCTAGGCTTTATTGGGGTTAGATGGGGTTGATCAAAGTCTCAGAGTTGTGACTTTAATAACTCCACTGAGGTGACAGTTGGTAACTACTTTGAGGTGACTAAAAGTCAATTTCTTCCTCATAGTCACTCTGTAATAGGTTATCTTTGTTTCCTGTACACATTAGGTTCACAGTTTTTATCTAGGCTGACCAAGATATGCTTTATAGTATAATTTAATATTTTGAAAAATGTTAATATTTTACTGTACTTGCAGATGAATGTGGTTTTTTTCTCCAAAGACAAGAAAGCCACAAGAGTATTTAGACAAGGACATTATCAGGGCTGTCAGAAACAATTTTGGTAGCTAGTTTCACATGAGGATTTCAGTAACTTGCTAGATCAACCACAGGATACGTAACTCAAAATGTATGGGGAATCTTTCTTAGATGACGGAAAGAGAATTACCATAGAATCATAGATGGTTTGGGCTGGAAGGCACATTTAAGGATCATTTTATCCAATCCCTCTGCCATGGAAAAGAACATCTTTAGATCAAGTTGCTCAAAACCCTGTCCAACCCTAGAACACTTACAGTTATGGGATTTCCACTGGGCATCCTGTTGCAGTGTCTTGCTACTCCCATAGTAAAGAATTTCTTCCTTGCTTCCAATCTAAATCTACTCCCTTTCAGTTGGAAACCATTTCTCCTTATCCTGTCACCACAGACCTCAGGGAAAAAGTGCTGAAAGACTGCAATCAGGTCTTCTAAGAGCTTCTCCTCTTCAGGTTGAACAACCCTAACTCTCTCAGGCTGTCTTCAAAGGACACGGACTTCAGTCCTCTTTGTATCACTTTGTATCATCTGATGTTAAATGTAAGTATCAAGTTAAAGTACTTGTGTTGGAAAGTAAAAATATAATTATTCATCTGCTTACTCATTACATATGGGTTAAGTAGAGAGAAAAACAGTTTCATGAAACCAAATGACAATGTAATCAAAGGAGAAAGAAGCAAAAGCTAAAAAGAGTGGTCTAACTCTAACTGTTCAGAGCTACTTGTGAATAAAATGCATGGTATGAATGTGTTAACTGACACTACTATAAGTTGGAAAGATTTACAGAAATTAGGTTTTCTGTAGTAGTTTTAAGCATTTAATATGGTGATTCAGTTCTGTTCATAAGGGAAGAAACTTGTGCCTCCAATAGCAGGAATGATGATTAAAATCTTTAAAAACACTATTTTCTACACTATTTTGAACATTTTTTTTTTTTTTTTTTTTTTTTTTTTTTTTTTTTTTTTTTTTTTTTTTTTTTTTTACAATATGACCTGATTGATGTGGAACAATGGTTTTAAGTTGTCAGATGGTAGATTTTAGGTTAAACATTAGGAAGAAATTCTTTACTGTGAGGGTTTAGGCTGGGGTTTAGAACAACCTGGTCTTGCGGGAGGCGTCGCTGTCCATGCAGGGGGGTTGGAACTAGATGATCTTTAAGATGAAACATTCTATTATTATTAAGAATGATGCAGTACTTGCACTGCTTTGATATTTTAATGGAAGTAACTACTCATTTGGAGTTGGTCACATGATAATTAGATTAAGTGTGTCTAATGACAGTTTCAAAGGTGTGTCACTGTTTAAGTAAGTGTGTTTGGTTGCTTAGACCTTTGTCAAATATTATTTTTATTTATCTGTTAGCTCTTTGTCTTAGAGAAATCTTTTTTACCATGCACAGTATTTGTTCTTTATTATTAGAGTTTCACTATATGTGGAAGAAAAGCTGAGAAAAGATGCCTTTTGTCAGTATCATAAGACAAAGTACCTTCAAGTATCATAAACTTTCACTGGATAGTGTTAACATCTATGTTCTTTGGGGCATAAAGCTATCCTTTGTGACATATTAGGTTTGTTGACATCTACGGAGACATATGGTGCCAGATTTTACCTTTTAAACAATTCCACTCTGCGTTCCTCAGCAGCGGTTTCTTAGACTCTTATATTCCCCTAAGACTCTGTCCACCTTGTGTGCTTCAGTTCCTGACATGAGCTGGAACCACCTACCAGAAGAAACATTGGTTTTCTATTTGATATTAGTATCGCTATTGGAAGAGAAATATATCAGAGCCAAATTTAATGAATATAGGATCTGGGGATGTTTGTTCTTCACTAATAAGGGCCATAAACAATGAAATAAAGAACAAGAAATAAAATACTTTGAAAATTAAATGAGTTCTGATTAATTTATGCCTGCATGGTGCAAGGAGTTTGACAAAGCATTTGGAATTTTCTGAGCAAAAGCAGAGTAGATGAGCAAGTGTGTTTGGGCCTGCAAAATATAGAAAGAACTATATAAAGACTGGACCAGAACTACAGGGAATGTGGAGTCAGAGGTTATGAAAGAACTGGAAATTATTTTTCAAGGAAGCAGAAAGTGTGTCCAATGCTTATTTTATTTTTTTTTTCCCTTCCTTTTTTGATCTTATGCCCTTGTTTTCTCTTGAACGTATTGCATGCATGCATACTAGCTGCTCACTTCTCAGATAAATTCATTAGTTCCCTCTCAGACCAAACAGGGACATCTGTGTCCTAGGATCTACTCTGGACACTGTCAGGACAATTCTATGACAAGACTAATCTTTCAACATAATATTATCTACCTCTGCACCTGAAAATATATCCATATGTCCTCAGGTTATGTCAGAGAACATGAAATAAATACCTGGAGTCATGCTAAACAGGATCTCTGGCAGGCAGCATCATAGATGCATTGCTATTTCACGTCCTCCCAATTGAAAATCCAGAAACTGGAAAAGACTTTTCAGATTGTCAAGTTCAACTGCTAACCTAGCTCACTCCCAAATCTAACATTAAACCATGTCCAGAAGCATCACATCTATATGTCTTTAAGATATGTCCAATATCCCTGGACATTAAGGGATATTGACTCCACCACTTCCCTGGGCTGCCTGTTCCAGGGCCTAACAGCCCTTTAGGGAAGAAATTTTTCCTAAATTCCCTCTAAACTTATCTCTGAAACACCCTGAGGCCGTTTCCTCTTGTTCTATTGCTTGTCACATGGGAGAAGACACCAGCTCCCACCTTACAACAGCCTCCTTTCAGGTAGTTGTAGGAGAGCAATAGGGTCTCACCTCAGCTTTCTTTTTTCCAGGCTAGAAAACTCCAGTTCCCTCAGCTGCTCCTTGTTAGCGCAGAGGTAGTGCATCTGACTGGGAGCTCGTGTCACAACAGTAGCACGTCTGACCCCACAAAAAAAAAAAAACAAAAAACCAACAACAAAAAACGGGGGTGAGCTCCAGTTAGCGCAGCGGTAGTGCTTCTGACTGCAGATCAGAAAGCTGCGTGTTCGAATCACATCAGGGTCACCAAAAAAACAGGAGACTGTTCAGCCTCTTAGTTGATTTGTACTTCTGGCATGTGGTTGATTTTTTGGGACGAGTAGTGCAGTAATTACGAGAGGTTGCTGGGAATCGCGGCTTAGACTAAGAAAATTCAATGGAAAAAGTACTTTGCTAAGTTGCATCTGTGGGCCCAAATATTGGCTGTCTTTTTGCTTTTGCAGGTATGTCTTCAGTGTGCAATTAGCTCTTTCCACTGAACTGTGGAAAAATAAGGGATCCCTGTAATATGTTTTACTCCCCTAGTGGCAAGAAACTGACTGACCTTTCCACCCCTATAAGAAGGTGCATTGTCAGTTTTTACTACTTGGGGGATCCCCATTACAGCAAAGCAATTGGTCAGGTGACGGACCACATGTGAAGCCTTCTCCCCTGACTGCACTATGGCCCAGAGCGTGCTTGAAAAGTTATTGATCGTCACGTGGACATATTTAAGGAGTCCAAATTCCGGAACATGGGCAACATCCATTTGCCAGATCTCTCCTGCTTGCAGCCCACGTGGGTTGACTCCCACTCCTAGGGCAGGGCCAAACTGTGCGCACTGAGGGCATGCTTTAACAATCCCTTTGGCATCTTCCCACGGAATTGCAAACATGCTCTTCAGTGCCCTGGCATTTTGGTGAAATAGGGAATGACTGTTTTGAGCCTTCACAAACTCACTTACAGGACCCTGCATTCCTAGGCTGACCAGGGAGTCAGCCCTAGCATTTCCTTCTCCTAAGCCCAAAGACATTTTATGGCTACGGATATGCAAGATGCAGCACGGTTGAGTGCGATTTTTCAGCACATGCTGTAATGCAAGAAAGAGCTCTAGTAGTCACTGCGTTCCTTACTGGCTTAACAAGAACATCCTCAATACGATTTGCCACTCCTACAGCATACTGAGAGTCAGAAACGATGTTGAGGGGAACAGGTTGCCATTGTGCCAAGGCCCTAATTATGGCCAGTAGTTCCAGAGTTTGCAGATTGTCTTTGTCGGTGCCCAGAATCAAATGTTGTTTCCACTGTCCCTCATCCTGCCATACTCAGGTGGCTGTTTTTGACCATTTTCCAGCATCAGTGAATACAGTGATACCAGGTACTGGATGTTCTGAAACGATTGGTCATTCTATCCAGCAGAGCTGGCTAATGGCCTGTAAGCGCCTGTGTTTTGAGCCTCCATGACGGATGTCTCCAGAATATTCAAATAAGGCAAGTTGCAATGGTGTAGAGCATTGCAGCAACCAATCAAAATCAATCATTTTGATAGGAATGCTGATCTATCCTGGCTCTCGACCATCTACTTCAAGGCAACGCTGTCGTCTCTCTTGTATCAGGAGTGCTATGATTTCTGTTCGCTGACAGATACCTTTTTGAGCCGTGTGGGGTGGGAATAGCCATTCTAAGATAGCTATTGACTCTGATCCCTGAGAGTTCTGATTGCAGTTTTGATCACAGCTATTATAGTGCTGCTCCCCTTTTTCCCTCTGCCAATCAAATTCCTGTAATAGCAATGCGAAAGGGAATGAGGGGTAGTTGCATATCCAGATCCCAAGGAGGTGAGTAGCATCTCGATGATCTGCAAACCTGGTTGCCAGTTTATGGATGACCTGTTTCAGCGCATTGGCATGATCATCAGTCTAGTCCACTGGTGCATCTGGTCCCGTGTCCCACAACAGTGACAAAAAGGGGCGGATGTCATCATTAGTGAGACCTATGATGGGTCGAACCCATTGAAGCTCACCTACTAGCTTTTGGGCATCATTCAATGTTTTAACTGAATTGATCACTTCTAACTTTTGTGGCCTGACCATGGTGTGAGTAACTTGCCACCCTAGGTAGCTCCAGGGCAATTGTGCTCTGTAGCACTTTCTCAGGAGCTACAATTAATCCTTTCGCCCTCAGTCGATCGGTCAGCGTCTGACCCATGTTGTCGGAGAACGGGGCTTCTTGGCAAGACAGTATGTCATCCATGTAATGATAAATCAATGTGTTTGATTGTGTTTGTGGCCTTGTCTTCATCTGCTGCCCTAAGGTGACCAGAGTGCTTCCAGAAGATCCAAAGGCTTGGGTGCCCCATGCCACAGAAGTGTTCTTCCCTAGATTGATTTTTGGGAGAAGGACCAATTGCGCTATCTGCGTTCCTGCTTTGATTATCAGGAGGGGCATTAATGTGAAACAGGTGATCATGATTTCCCCTGTATAATCTGCATCAATCACTCCTGGGAGAACAACAAGTCCTGCGACACCAGTAGAGGAGCGGTCAAGCAGTAAAGCTCCAGCCGTGCTATTCTCATGATACACAGGTCCATGTATTCCTGTTGGGATCCGCTGCACTTGAGTTGATGTAGGAGTGACATCTATTGCTGCTGGTACATCGAGGCCCAAGCTTCCCCTTGTGGCTGGGGCGGGGAGCTGGTGTAGAGTGCTGGCCTGGCTACTTGTGTCCTGGCACGGGGGCCCTTCCCGCTGCTCCTCCTGTTTTTTGCAGACCTGCACGCTGAATTGCTGTGATTGTAAAATGAGATAAATTAGGACAAAAGTAATATTATTTCTGATAATTTCTAACTACTGAGTGCTCGCTTTTACACTGTAGCATTCTTATCAGAAATGTGTTATAAATAGAGTTTAAATGTTGCAGAATTCTGAATACTAGCTGCCTGCTTGTGCCAGACATTAAAATTACAATCTATCTGCCAATATACATTTGCTCTTTGGGATGATCACACACACTGCTGATTGCCTTCAGGCTAAGGTTTGTAATGAGGTGACCCTCAGCAGAGATGTATTATCTCAGTCACTCATGTCCTGGCTTTGAGGACATCGATGAGCATAATCTTTACACACATGTGTGCTGACCCACTGATCCCTTTTTGAGAACTACTGAGCACCAAAAGAAATTAAAATTGAAAAAGGTACAGGATTGGGTCCACAGCAGTCTTTATCTCCTTAAAAAATGGCAGTAGTTAGATAGTCATCTCACCTTCATTCCCAGCCACACTGAGCTAAAAGCACTATAAAAGCTAATACTTCTTTAAACTCTGGCTGCTGAGTGACTTTTTATGATTGCTTACAGCTCTCACATTATATTAAAGAGAAACAGATCTAAACAGTGTGCCAGAATGAACAGGAAAAAAAAAAAAAAAAGCAGGGGGGTTCAAATGGCAAAAAAAAAGTGAATCTGCAGTTACAGCCAATTATTTCAGCATGCTGTCTCAGTAGCAATTAAGACACAGATCCCATGGGCTTGGAGTCAAAACTGGCAATGGTATTCTGGTTCTCATATACATTGTTTAATTGTTACAATGTTTCTTCTTACCATTAGTGCTTCATTACAGCTTTTCAGTTTTTCATTTGGGAAATAAATTGTTCATTTATTTAACAGTCCCTCTATTGAATCATACTTCTCACTAGTGCATCCATGAGAACACAGAAGATGTTTTACTGGATCAGAAAATTATCTATATATCAGATCTTCTGTCTGTCAAAAACACATGGCTAGGAACTACTAAAAAGCAAGTATACAGTGATTCAGCTCTAGAACACTCTTACCACCCTGAGGTCCCTGGAGTCACAGAGAGTTTGGGTATAGAGGAGGGGTGAAGGAAGGGGTGTTTTTAGTAGATGTATAGTCAGTAATATGATTTCCTTTTATAAATTTCATCTTGTTTGGAGAGTCTGACTTTGGAGCTGAATCTGCTTTGGGTGGGAGTTTGGACTAGAGACCTCCTGAGTGCCCTTTGAGCCTGAATGGTCTTACAAGCTTGTGAACCTACATCAAGAAATTTTACAGCTTCATAAAACTCAATGAAGACATATTTTATTCCAAACCTGCCACCTCCTAGCTTTACTTACTCTATTGCAGGAGAGAGAGAATAATAATTGGTTGATCAATTTCTGTATGTCTCATTTATTTTATAGGTATCTATCATTACCTGTTCAGTCATTTCTTTTTCCATCTGAAGAATCTACTCTGTTTAATCATTCTTTATGTAAAAATTTTCTACAGGTGCAATTGTCTTTTTCCAATCTTAAAACAATTTTTTTGAGATGGGACAGATCTGAGAGGTCTGCTTATAGTAATCAAAATATCTCTGCACCTTAAATGAATAAAGTGTCAGAATGATGCTCCCTGTACTATTTTTTAATATTATTCTTTCTAATATTTTTTAAAATTCTATTTTCTCTCTTGGCAAATATACATTTCTTCCTATTGAATTTATTCACCCTTAAGTCATTCAGCATTGTGATGGTCTTATGCAGTACTTCATAGATATCCCCTGTCTTTAGTATCCTGAGAAATTCAGAATCAAATGGGAACTTCATCATTTCAATCTTTTTCTCTCACTCCAATTATTTTTCAATGTACTGCTTCTAGCTGGTTCCACTACAATCCTTGTGAGTCTCCTCTGATTATATCCATACTACCTGCAGCCAGACCATTATTGTTTTATCCTTTTTTCATAACTTCTTCACCCATATGAATATCCCTTGTACTCCATAGCAGTTTCTTTTCTTTAAAAGAATTGATGAGATTTTGTTGCACATTTTTCTTAACTATATCAACAGAATCTTACCTGTCTATGTGTTTTGATTTCTATAATGTTATTTGTAGGGGAAGAAACAACCAACCAAAAAAAATATGATGCAGTTTAAGGTTGGAAACACTTTTGGTTGGATTTATTATGTGTTTGGCTGATTAGAAAATATGTGGAAAATATGTTAGGATTTTTCTTCCTTCTAATTCAAAATCTCCAAAAGCTCATACAAAATATGTCACCTGCATGTCTAATATGGGATTTCTTTTCTGACACTTAGGACTACAACTGAACATGTATTATTACTCAAGTCCTGTTAATAGAGTGAAATAATGATTATTTGTCATAGTGAAAACTTCACTGACTGTCACTACAGAGAATGAACTGAAGCTTCTAAGTCTAATAACTTAATGATGCAACTGTGTGTTGTTGGTTACCTAAAATTTATCTGCAATTAATAGCATTATTTTACCTTACAATGAGAAATAGATATCTGTAATGTGAACTTAAAGAGCTGTATGCTTATTATTTAATGAATTCTATGAACATTTAAGAAATTCTTCCTTTTATTTTATTTCACCTCATCGCTGGTGCTGCCTTGCAATGCATCAAATCAGCTAACTCACTTGAGCTGCCTCATTTAGTTACTCCTATTTCACCCCTCATATACTGCATTTTTCCTCCAAAGATATTGCATGATTTGTATCTGTGTTTGGATCTTCTTAGTATTTGATCAAACACTTCTTAAAATTTGGAACTAAACAAATTGTTTGAAAAAAAATTGATTTAATTTAGTACATTTGGCAGGAATAAGTTAGAATAACATTTTTAATACAGACACGTTAGACAGTTGCTTGATTGTTATTTCTGAATATATACTACAAAATCCTAATTAAAGTTATTGTTTATAAAGTTGTAAAATGCATTCTTACTACATGGAAGAAGAAAAGTATATACCCTATTTAAATGCATATATTATGTCTATGTAGTAAAGTGCAGGCAGCAGGGGAGTTGCAGGGATCTGTGTGAGATGAGGCCAGGGCTGTCCCAAACCATAGTAGCTGGTTTAAGCTGGCTCCAAGGGATCCACTGCAGGGCACAGCTGTCTCTAAGTTGAGATGGTGTCACCTCTGGGGAATACTACTGAATAAAGGGTAAAAAAAACCACCGAGCAGCAGCTGTGAGAGAGAAGAGAGAGAAAAAAAATCCAAGGAAACACCAGGAAGGACGGGGAGAAAAAGGAGGAGGAGGTACTCCAGGTGTCAGAGCAGAGGTTACCCTGCAGGTGACGTTGAGGACCATGATGAAGCAGGTTGTCCCCTTGCAGCCCATGGATGAAAACAGTAGAGAAGATATCTGCACTGCAGCCTATAAAGGAACTCATGCAGTCCACAGCAGGTGGACATGCCCTGAAAGAACCCACAGACCATGGAGAAGCCCTGAAGGAGCAGGTTCCTATCAGGAAGTGTGGCTGTGTAAAGGAGCCCACACACAAGGACATTTTCTAGGAGAAGTGCCCCACAGGGGGCACGTGCTGGAGCAGTCTGTGCCTGTTGGACTGTACCTCTCGAAAAAGACCCAGACTGGAGTATTTCTTGAAGAACTTAAGCCCATGGTTATGTCTCACAGAGCAGAAGTTCATGAAGGACTGTTTTCTGCGGGAAGGACCCCCTGAAATGGGGGAGACCCAAAGGTAGGAAATAGATAAGAGCTGGTTTGGACTGACGGGAACCAAAAATCCCCATCCATCAATGCTGTTTGGGGAGGGGAAAAGGTATAATGATTCTATGCAATTGTTTTAATTAGGAATAAATAAATTTTCCCTGAGTTGAGTCCATTTTGCCAGTGATGGTACTTGGGAAGTGATCTCCCTATTTTTAATCAATACACAAATCATTTGATCTTATTTCCTCCTCTTGTCTTGTTGAGGAGATGAGTGGGAGAGTGGCTGTGTGGACAGCTACCAACCAGCCAAGGTCAGCCCACCACAACACAATATATCCAGATAAATATGTTTTATGCAGTGCATTAATCTGTGCCCCAAAAAGGCAATTTTTCTTTAACTGCTCTTCTTAAGCTTGTAGAAATATCATGTAGCATTCAAAGAAGGGTACCTTTGTTACTCTTAATGATAAGGATAACGAATCATAGAATCATAGAATTGTCTGGGTTAGAAGGGACCTCAGAGATCATCAAGTCCAACCCTTGATCCACTACCACTGTGGTTACCAGACCATGGCACTGAGTGCCACATCCAGTCTCTTTAAATATCTCCAGGGACGGAGAATCCACTACTTCCCTGGGCAGCCCATTCCAATGCCTGATCACCCTCTCGGTGAAGAAATTCTTTCTAATATCCAACCTAAACTTCCCCTGGCACAACATAAGACCGTGTCCTCTTGTCTTGCTGAGAGGTGCCTGGGAAAAGAGGCCAACCCCCCCCTGGCTACACCCTCCTTTCAGGGAGTTGTAGAGAGTAAACATACCTCTTCAACAAGAAAGTATGTTTACATTTGGATATGACTAAGATTTATGTTTAAGAAGTGGCAGTGTGGTTGTTGCTCATATACATTAGTAGCATGAAGCCTTGCTAGTCTGAGATATGTTTTGTTTCATTGTTGGCTTTTTTAAGAATATAAAATTAGTGTTTTTTCTAAATATATTTAATTGATACTATTTAAATGTCCCATCAAGGACATTTCATGTAGTTCATGAAATTCAAGAACTAGATGTTCTTGAAGAATGTTACGAATTCAACATTCAAGAATGTTAGTTGCAAAACATGTTTGAAAAAACAAAGTGAAATGAGTATAAAAACTTAAGTAAAAGGAAAAAAAAAAGACCGCTAGAATATTTAGTCATTTTTGTTAAATGTCTGATAGATTTTCCTATAAATTTCACAGACCTGGGTACCAATTCTACAGTGAGCTTTATTTAAAAATTCATTGAAGTGATGGGATACTATAAAATGGAGGAATTTGTTTTCAATTTGTCTCCTTACGAGAAAAAAACCAACCAAGCAAAAAAACCCCACCCCAAAAATATAAATTGCAAAAATTTAAAAATTGGTATAAAGTGCAACATATTCAATGAGAAATAACAATCATGTTCTCATTAAAAAGACATTTTTCCCTTCTATGATTTTTAAAAGAGTTTTCTGAATGAAAAGTCTATATTTGTCTTTTCTGAGGGAATGAAATTCTATTCAGACATGTGTGATTAAGGCTATTTCAAGAATATCAGGCCATGAAAGATCATTAAAGATAAGTGAAGACACTCCATTCTAACACCTTTAATGCGTAGTTAATTTGCAGGCCTGACTCAGCTGTGAAATAAATTCAGTTATGCTAAAGTCATTTAACTGATTGACTGAAACATAGTGAAGGAAATAATCTGCTATTGCTACTCAGCTAACCAACAGTAGCTCATTGACCATGACAGCTTCAGTCTGTTTACATGCTGAATCATCAGCTTCCTGGTTGCCAAGGACATTCAAAGGATTCTAGTATAAACATTTAATCCTGTGAAAGATAATGCCTTACAAATAAAAAACATGTATTTATTCATTCTATCTTACTCAATTATGTTTTGGGATTTGTGTTTTTTGGGTTTTGGGGGTGTTTTTTTGTCTATATCCGGCAAAAGGTGCTGTGTATATAGACTGCAAAAATTGATGCTGATGTCTAAAAGCTGAGTTCATTATTGTGGGATGAAGTTACCTGTTGGGAAAAAAACCAGCCAAACAAACAACAACAACAACAACAACAAAAAACCAAAACCAAAAACAAAACCAAGTAACAAATTAAAATGGCATCTGAAACCATAATTATGATTGGAACTAAGCCATATATTAAGTATAATTACATCTCAAAGTTTTTTTTTTTTTTTTTTTTTTTTTTTTTTTTTTTTAATTTTTTTATTTTATTTTATTAGAAAGCACACCATAGAAGCACACCGTAGGTGAGTTTATTTTGCCAAAAATAATTAGCGCCAGTTCACAAATGCTTCTTATTACACTTGTTCAGACCCATTTTTGCAAAAAGAACTTAGCCATCATATTGCTGAATGTTGATTGTACTTGAGCTTAATAAAATATATCAGTCACAAGGGATAAACTATTTCAGATGGATGCTGTAAGGTGTTCTGTAAATAGTCTTGGAAGAAGTAAATACTGTCTGACTAGTTGCATCTGATTCACCCTCCTTGCTCTGTCATACTTTTAAGCCTGGAGTGATTTGTGATATGTCTATCAGGAAGGCTCAGTCTCAAATCTAAGTCTAAAGAACTAATGAATATCCATGTCTCTCATTGATGAGAGGATATTTTCAGAAAAGGAAGCTTAGAAGCTTAAAATTTGTGTATTCCTGTGTTTGTGTGCCATAGATCAGGAGAAGCACTATATTTAAAATAGAATACTGCTTTGCACAGAACAGCATGGCAATGTTAGAGTGAGAGGTGAGTAACAAACTCCAGTATCTACCTGTAATAATCTACTGTGATAGCAGATTCGACCAAATATGAAAATTGTGCATGGACTGAACCTGTTCTAAGTGTAGACAAACATGAATGAAGCACACATGGTGGCCAGCATTAGCAGTGGGAGACACAGTCTGCCTGGCACTGTCAGTAGAGGGCTGGGATAAAGGCACATTCGAAATAAATTTCTTGTTCTTTCCAGCAGGGTGGGATCAGATCATCCACTGCTTTCTTTAAAAATAACCAATCCATCACTCAGTCTTGTGTCATCTCTTCGGGGAACTAAACTGAGAAAACCATATATAGCTGCCAGATTTATATTTATCAGATATTTCTATTTATCAGCTAAATATAAATCTAGCCTTGTGTCTATACGTGCTTTGTGAACTTAGTTCTTGGACCTTTAACTTCTTTGAATCGTTCAGTTTGGAGTCAGTCCTGCCCACCCTTTCCATCAGTGTTGTGCATTATGTCTATATTTAGGAACATGTATGCACATTTTCAGGGAATCAAACTTACAGCAGTTGTTTGGCCACAATAAATGTGAAGACATGTAGCTTCATCAAGAGCAAGGATGAGATTTTAGTTTATGAACTCAGTCTAGCATTTACTCTGTATGAACTACACACTTAAATTTAATCTTTCATTTATTCATAAACTATTAATAGATAAGTCCCTTCATGTGTGCTTCAACTAAAATATATAAATTGAAGACAAATTACTATTTGTCAGAAAGAATCTTTGGAGGGCAATGGGTACTGCAAAGTTGTACGATTGTGTTTAGAGGATGTACTTGTACTAGGCCTCTGAAACTCTGCAGACTTTCAGAAATGGAATTAATAGAATCTTTCATTGTTCCGATTTATTAGTGGGCTGACATTGCAAAACGGTATCTCCACTATTATATGTGTTCAACTTGGCCAGAATCCCATGAAGCAATTACACAGGGAGAAAAAGCATTCCCTTCTCATTCCTTTCTGACATTCTGCCTCCTCCATGTATTAGCTACGAATGTGTGTGGTTAAAGTGGTCTAGACAGGTATGCAAGTTGATTGACTGGGTGAATATAAATTAGAAGGAGAAGATATAAAAACAATAAGATAAGGTCAGAGAAAGGGACAGAATGCTATAGTGCATAGAGATAGCTATATATAAAAATAGTATATGTCTATTAAGTTCTCTCTGATGATGGCTGCATAAGCTGCAGCAGCCAATCTCACAAAAAATGTTTTCTATCTGCAGCACTCTTACAGAAATGTTTTTTATTTTAGACTTCGAAAGATGAAATGCAAAAATAACAATTGCAGCAAGAGAAATTGAAGTCTGATTGCAAAACGAGAAGCCATCTCCAGCACGTATTCATAAACCTCTAAAAAAATATATTTAAAATTTAATTTACTGGGAAATTTACTGTTTTCATAAAGATCTATAAAATGTGTGGTTATCCAAACTGCTATATTGGGTGGGAAATACCATCTTAATAAGTATTATTTATCAATGTCTGCATTCTATTGAGATAGGACAGGTCCAGTGGAATGTTTCTGCCTATTTTGCATGCATGGATTGTAGAGTCTGCTCCTATAGAAAGCTCTGTGCTACGTGAGACACAACACTTCTTTTTGTTTGTTTGTTTGTTTTTGTTTGTGTCCATATGAGCCCTATTAAAAATATAGCCAGTATCCTCCTTCTCAGCTAAAGGGCATTAAGGAGAGGTAGAAATTCCTATTATAAGTATTGTGTCACAGAAATACTGTGGCAGAGGGCATCAAAGTACCTTACTTGGCCACAGTAAAAGGGGTTCTATGGGAGCTCTGAACAAACAAGTTCCAGTATTTGGGGCATTGATGGCATAGCTGGCAACACAGAAGGAATGTAGCATAGTGTCACTAAGAATTTAGGCAAAGCTGGTACCAACCAGGGCTCTGCTTCCTTACCCCCTACCCCCACTGTGAGACAGGGAGGAGAAAATCCACCCAAAGGCTACTCAATCAAGACAAGGACAGGGAGTTTTGCATTCCCCAGTTACAGTACTGGGCAAAATACAGACTCAACTTGTGAAGGGAAAAAGAAAAATAATTAATCTATCTGGAGAAAGAGAAATTATGACCAGAACTTTATGTCTTCCTCCTACCCTTACTTTCTTCCTCAGTCCAAATGGCTTCACTGCTGCCTCCCACTCAGCAGCACTGGGGAGCAGGGAGTGGGGGTTTAGGGTCAGTTCCCCACACGGTCTTTCTGCCGCTCCTTCCTCCTCAGGGAGAGGACTCCTCACATTCTTTCCCCACTCCAGGGCAGGGTCCCTCTCCTGTAAGGCAGTCTCTCATGACATGAGTCCCTCCCACAGGTGCAGTCCCTCCCTCAGGCACAGACTTCTCCAGCCTGGGCTGCACACAGAGTCAGGACTGCTTCAGGAGGAGTTACCTACTCGGGCACAGGGTCTTCCATGGCTGCAGATCCACATCTGCCCCTTCTTGTGATCCTGCACATGCTGCAGTTCTATGTCTGCACACCGTGATCCTTCAGGGGCAGCAAATCCATGTCTGTCCCACTGTGGTCCTTCAGGGAGTGCTCCAATGTGCTCTTCCATGGGTTGCAGGGGGATAGCTGCTGAAGGGAAAATTTTGCTTGGACACCTTCCTCTTCTCATTCTTCACCAACCTTGCTGTGTCTGCTCTAACACTGTTGTCACCTCCTCCCCTCCTCTGCTCTGTAGACCTTTTTTTTCTTTTTACAATTTTATTTCCCCTTTCTTTAATATGTTACTCACAGAGGCACATCCAGCTTCCCCTTTCTGCTCAGCCTTGGACAGAGGTCAGGGCCAGGATTGGAACAGAGGGAGCTTCCAGAAGCTTCTCACAGGAGCCACCCTGTAGCCTCCCCTTGCCCTCCCTTCCTGCATCCAAACACCACTGCACTAACCTAAGACACACAGTGAGAGGGAATCATGAATGTTCAGGATGGGGTTCCCAGCCAGTCACATCTTGGGATGACCTCGGAGCTGGTGTCCCAGCGCAGAGCTGAAGTTAGTGTGGGAGGAGAGGGCCTGTCTGTGAACCTTCCAGGGCTACTGAATTCCCAGGTGGCCTCGGAACAACTGGGAATTCATGAAGGAAAGTGTAGTTTTAAAGGGAGAAATGTTTAAGTAGGAGAAGGGAGTCCATTTGTGAACCTTGCCATTCACTGCGTCATGAAGCCACCTGAGATACAGTCAAGCCCTTTTCCCGACTCTGATGTCTTTGTGTATCAAATTTTTTACTATAAATTATTTTCTTTGTAGCTACTCCCAGATACAAAATATGCTTCTGTGAACAAAGTCTCTTTTATTTTTAAAAAGCATGGCTGCTCTATTTCAGCATTAGCCATTCTGCTTCACAGAAGGGTTGGTATGTAAATGGAATTAGGAACAGTATTAGAGTTGAGCTGAAAAGTCAGCCTTTGTTTCTCATGTCAGTCATTGTCTTACCATAAACTCTTAGGCAACTCATTTAACTTCATTGTGCCGCAATTCACCACAAAAACATTGGCAATACTGCATAGCTAAAATTGATCTGAAATAGAGTTACATCACATATCATCTTTCCTAATTTTCTGTCACAGTTTAACACTGGCCCGGCAATTAAACCGAATAACAGATTTTTCTATTAATCCCCCTCTCCTCCCTGATAAGGAAAGGAGAGAGAATAAGGGAAGGAGACTTATGGCTTGGAAACTAAACTACACAACTTTAATGAAACAGTAATGATAAATAGGAAAAATTACTAAATATATACAAATATACAGGAAAAGATTGATCCCACGTTCCTCCCCCCTTTCCCCCAATAACTCTCACGTCACCACCGAGGCTGCAGGGCAGCGCTGGGAAGGTCCAGGCTGGACCCCTGGGGTCAGGAGCAGTAGGGAGCTGGAGGCAGGAACACACAGATTCAGGCTGGCACGGATCAGGACCACAGGCAGATGAATGGATGGAATCCTCCCAGAAGGGCAGGAAGAAAGGGGCAGGAAGGGGCAGGAAAAAAGTGTTGACCCTCGTGATCCCTCAAATTTATACTGAGTATGACGTGTATGGGATGGAATACTTTGTTTGGTCAGTTCTGGCATCTATCTTGTCTCGGGCCTCCCTAAAGGAGGGGTTCAGGTGGGACCTCTTTACTCCTTCTGCAGGGTAAAATTTTCCTCAGAGCTGAGCAGTGTCCTTGGCTCTGCACTTCAGTCTCTAGCAGTAACTATAAACATCCAGTGTTATCAGTCCCAGAAGCAGACACTGTCTGAGAAACTTGCTGTTAATTTCAGCAAGTGCAGCTACTTACAAGAGACTTAGCTGAAAGCAAGAGTACAAACCAGAAAATCACCTTTATCCTGGCCCAAACCACTGCAAGTAAAATGGAAATTTTTCTAAAACAAACCATAGCAATATCCCACAAAAATATGAAATTTTCCTATATGATATTCAAACTCACCCCAAAAATCACAGACCTAAGATATTCTGAATCTGCAATTTTAAAGTTTAGTTGACTGCTCACTTTTTTACGGCCTTTTTTCTACTTGTTTTTGTCACCATTAAACAGTCAATTATTTGGAAAACAAGTATTTTGTGTTGCCTAGCACAGTAAAAATAATAAATCCAGATTTCCAAGTACAATTATATATATTCACAAATCTGTTAAATCTCAAGTGGGTGAAGAGAGAATGTACACTCTTAATTGAAATTTCTTGAAACTAATTTTGAAATGGCTCTCTGAAGATATGTTTTATCTTGAATTTATTTCGAAGAAGCAGTAATATTAAAGGTGTGCAGGATTTACCGGAGGTAAATTATGTTTGTGAAGACACATTACTAAGATCTAAAGTTGAAAGGTCATGTAACAGCTTGGTAATACTACACAAGTTTATACTGTAAGCATTTCTTAAGAGAAGACATCTACACACATAATTTCCCTTCCTTGTAATTAAGTTTAAAAAAAAATCTATAAAAACATAATACTTTTAGCCAAAAGGATAATTTAGAGTCTTCCATGAGATTATCCTCCTTCTTAAGAGCTGGGAAACATGTAGTATTTAAGCAGAATAAAATGACATGCACATATGGTTAAGCAAATTTATCTATCCATAACAGTGTAGTCTTATTTTGTGAAAGTAAATGTGCCCATTTAAACCAGAATGATGTCTCTTTTAGTGTGAAGAGAGTATTCCAGAAGGGATTATATTCCCCACTTAAGGTTCTGCACAGGAGGCAGCCAATCCTCTGCAAATCCAATAACACTCACACAGCCTTGCTTATTGAGTGATCCAGAAGGTTTTAATACTTATGTTGTGTTCATGCCTTCTCTCCCCTTCTGTTGGAAAGCCACCATTTAAAGCAGAAGTTTCTCATCATTATGCATTTCAAATCTGCATCATCTAATACCTAAGTTTGAGTTTAAAACCTGTGAACTCTCCTCTATAAACTGGAACAAAATAACTTGGGGCTTCAGACAGCAGAAAAAAAAAAGCTAGATAATTTCTAGATTTCCCCAGATATAGCAGCATAATGCAACTCTATATATTTAACATCTCATCATCACTGGATTTCCAGTAATATACATTTGCTGAAAGCCTAACCTCATTATTTGATCACAGAATCACAGAATTGTCACAGTTGGAAAAGGCCTGTAAGATCACCACATCCAGCCATCAGAAGATACTGAACAGGACTGGCCTGAAAACTGAGCCCTTGGGAACACCACGGGTAACCAGTTGCCAACTGGGTTTAACACTATTGACTACAGACCTCTGGGTTTGGCCATGAAGCCAGTTTTTAACCCAGAAAACCTGACCTGTCTATGTCGTGAGCTGCCATGGTTTGTTATTACAATGTATTTATAAGGCATTAACAGTTACTCTGGGAGGTTAACTAAAATTAGAGGACATGTTTTGTGTTTGTAGGGGAAAACAGAGGGGAAATCCTATTTTCAGCTTTAATCATGAAGTTTTATAATAGTTGATTAATCTGATACTCAGTGTGCTTTCTAAATTACTGAGAAGCAGAACTTTCTTTTTTGTTTTTGTTTTTGTTTGGGGTTTGGATTTTGGTTTTTATGGGGGTTTTTTTGTTTCTTTTTTTTATTATTATTTATTTATTTTTATTATTTGGTTTTGGGGATATATTTCAGTGTGTGTGTGATCATTATTCCCTGTTGTCTGGAAGCAATTTAATACTGGAAGAAATTCTATTCCAAGCAATCAATTCAGAACAATAATTAACTTTTCCTTGAAAAACGCAATTTACATTTAAGTATGGTGAAAAAAAATATTTCAAATAAAAAGACTCTGGCGTTCAATGTGAACAATTTGGTGTCCTGCAAACTTCAAAATGTGTTGGTTTAGGGAGTCATTAAAAAAAATGTTTAGATATGAAGGTGAGAGATAAGACTGATGGTAAAAAGCAGAAGTAGAAGAGAAGAGAAATATTTAATGCAGACAGTGCAAAAATGTCGTAAGAGGAAGCAAAAGGGAAAAAAAAATCAAACTGAAAAGTCAGTAGGAGTCTTACCTGTTCTTAATTTATAGCAGTTGCAGGTTATGTAAATTGCTTCCCGTTCTTTCACTACTATGTTAATGTCATGCTACTTCTCCCTATCTCAGTCAGTACCTGACAGATGAGGTTTATTTGCTTTACTTATTCTGTATTACTTTTAAGTATAACAATTCCAAAATACACAAGGGAAGTATGAACCAAAAGCTATTACCTAAAATTTTTGGTTTATACATTCGTAATAGTGTGATCATTGTGCCATAATTGTGCTTGACTATATAGGGAGTTTCAAAGGAAATCTTTGTAAAAGCCTTAAATGGAGATACAAATGTAGACATTCGTTATACCTACTTATTTTCTCTGGGGAAAATGAATTATGAAACATAAAAGTAAGGACATCTTAAAGGTGGGGTTTTCTGCAGGTCATGATGTTAGATGAGCTATTTCAATTGTTTTCCTTATGTTATTCTAAGGTGATTAGATAAGAATGAACTACAATCATGCCATTTCCATGTTTCTCATCTCATTATTAACTTCATGAGAAGAGATGAGTAGTAAACTCTTTGTAGAACAAAAATTACATTCTTAACTTTTTTGTGTGCAAACATGTAGCGTTGATGTGATTGGAAGTGCAGCCCCAAACATTTACCAAAAGGTATAGAATTTATTTAATTACATAAAATAAACTAGTTTTCAGAACAGGAGATTTCTGCAAGTGCATAGTCTTACATCTGGGTAGGAACAACCCCAAGAATAGTACAGGTTGGGGACTGAGTTCTTGGAGATCAGTGAAGAGGAAAGGGACCTGGGGGTGCCAGTGCACGGACGACCATGAGCGAGAAATTTGTCCTTGTGTCCAAGAAGATCAATGGCATCCTGGGGTGTATTAGAAGAGGTGTGGTTATTAGGTCAAGAGAGGTTCTCCTCCATCTCTACTCTGCTCTGGTAAGGCTGCATTTGGAATATTGTATCCAGTTCTGTGCCCCTTAGTTCATGAAGGACAGGGAACTTCTTGAAAGAATCCAGCACAAAACCTCCAAGATGATTAAGGGAGGGGAAGGCTGAGGGAGCTGGGTCTCTTCAGCTTGGAGAAGAGGTGAGTGAGGGATGTTCTTATCAATGTTTATAAATATGTAAAGAGTGAGTGCCAGGAGGATGGAGCCAGGCTCTTCTCAGTGATACCCAGTGACAGGACAGAGGACAAAGGGTTCAAGAAGGAGCACAGGAGGTTCCATATAAACACAAGGATTTTTTACTGTGAGGGTGACAGAGCACTCGAACAGGCTGCCCAGGCAGTTTGTGGGATCTCTTTCTTTGGAGACATTCAAAACCTGCCTGGACGCATTCCTACGTGACCTGCTATAAATGGCAGGGGGGTTGGATGATCTTTCAAGTTTCCTTCCAGCCCTTGATTTTCTGTGATTCTTTGTGAGACTGTCTAAAGCTCTTCTAGTTACATTCCCTTATATTCTCATTTATTTGCATTGCCCTCCATGGGCTTTTTCCCATTGACACTCTTCGCCTGAGTCATGGAGCTACTGCAGAGATTGTGCTTGAGAGTTGCAAACGTGAAGTACTCCATAATGATGTTTATATTTTATGTCTGTTATAAAACTTTAAACTCACAAATGTCCAATACATTTTAATGCTATATTAAAAAATCTCATGTCAAAGTTCTTCCGTTGTTTTTCTCCTACATTTCTCCTCTGGGTTGAATTGCAATAACATATTTTCATTATATTTTCACATGATTCTTCCTACTTCAGAGCTGAGACCTAGATCTTTTATTCTTAAACCTTTTGATAACGTTTCCGAAGCTCTTTTAGCAAATATTTACAGCTACTGCCTTTGAAACACATTCCACAGCTGTCAGCTCTTATGTATGATAAACGGATATTGCGATGTTAAACACGTCCTTAAAAGCTTTAGACCTAGAGGCCAATATACTTGGCTTCCATTAAAAGCAGCATTACTAGACTTCCCACTTTAAAATGTTCAGCTGATAGTTACTGTGGTTTCATGCGGGAGGAAACTGAAATTTTAGACATGACTAAAAAAACACATGAAATTATCATCATTGCAATCCTGTTGATGGTTACAGTTATATTATTATTACTAGTGAGAAGAAATGAGAAGAAAAATGGAGGATGGGAAATAAACAATTACTTGGAAGAAAAATCACTAGTTCAAATAATTCTTGACCGTAAAACAATTTGTAACTTGACCAGCTGTTGGGTAGGAAATTAAAACCAACGATTACCATGTGTTCAGTTTCATTGTTTCCGAGTTTTGTGTTTATATTTTTAAAAGATAAACACCTCTAACTAAGCATCAGAGGCTCATCTTGGCTGTATTTACTGTATACAGAGATAAATAATGATATAAAAATTATTACTGTCTTCTCCATTCTCCCAACACCTCTTCATTTGACAGGTTTAAAAGCAGAAATGTTTGGGGTTGGTTTCATTGTTCTGAATATAGGATTTTACTTCAGAACAATAGGAATTGAATTAATTTTTCTTGTCAGTTCCTCTCCCAAATGCAGAAGAATTATTCCTACTTGAGTCAACTGAGTAAAGACTACACAGGTTGGTTGTGGCTCTGAACAAAGCATTTTTGGTGACTGGACACACTGGAAAATGAGGAAAATAGATAAAACTGTTTAGGAGTCAGATTTCTTTTTCATTATTGGGTTTGAAGATGCAGAATGATTACTTTACATGATCCTCATGTCAGGATTTTCCATGTGTGTGCGGTATTTTTATGATTCTGGCCAAACTGGGATTTGTACACATTATTCCAGATAATATAATTGTCAGAATAAGTTGTTTGGACATAACAGAATGAGCAATTTGAATCAATTAGGACTTTTTCTCCCAGTTTTGTCTGCAGCAAATGATTTGAAAAAGGAAACTTCAATTTATGTCCAAAGAAACATAAAAGAAATGGAAACAAACTGTCAATTTCAAAAAAGTTGACTGAAATAAAAGACTGAAAGTATAAAACTGTAAATAATTTGGTGATAGGACCACACCAGAGATTTAAGTCCAGCAGCTTTATCAACTGTGGGAACAAAGCATCTAACTAGTTATTTTGGAAAGGTCCATTTTTATTTATGAAGAATTATATACAAAGTCATTGCTTAATAATTAAAGTTTTATTGACATTGAAATAGCTATTTAAAAAATCCAATGAACAAATGTGTTTTGACAAAAAGTTCTGATTAAACAAATTCCTGATTTGTGCCAGTTGATACTGTTTAGTATCATGCAATGAGAAATAAAGGTGTAAGGCATTGCTTCTGAAAACAGGAAATTAAACAACAGGCCCCATTGATTTGGAAGCAAAATAAATTTGAGAAGCCTGTCACTGTAATAAATTGCCAGACTGCTCCCAGATCCAAACCAGTTTGAGCTGAATCTGTTCAAGTGCCCTACTGCTCACTCTTCATGCTGCTAACTGCTACGGTATTTTAAGGTACCCCATATTAAATCAACTCGTCAATACAGACAATGGCTAGAGTGTCAGTGTCTAGCAGTCAGTGAGCTTACATATGGCAACTTCTCTTAGATTCTTGGGAAACTGAATGATCCAGGGCTTTTCAGGGTTTTTTTTGGGGTAGGAAAGCTGCTAATATGAAAGAAGGATATGATCTGTGTGCAAATCATGCTGTTAGGTATGATTCAATTTCTTTGTGCTGACTTGGACCCTACCTGAATATTTAAAAACCCACTGGCACTGCAGTGTGAATTGCCATTTACCTGACTCCATTAATTTCAGGACTAGACACCATATGGAAAGCAGAAATTTTAGAAGTTAGAAGGCATTAGAAAACTGCAACTCAGACTGGGGATCTGATAAATTCATACAAGCTGCATAATGATAAATTTAGGAGAGAGTGTCAGCACATTTTCCAAACAAAGAAAATACCTGTACAGCTCTTAAGAGGTTTTTTTTCAGGGAAAAGAAAAGCAAAAGAAAAGAAAGCAGAACAGTGAAAAAAGAAATCAACGTACTCTAATTATGGGTATTGTAAAAATCATTATCTTTAATTATTATAATTTTTCTTAAAATTAAAATATGAAATATTTTTAAGACTAAGGTTTTATTAAGGGTTTAGGTCAATGAAGAATTTTTGCGCAGTAGCAACTCTGTTGGCAATACATTTCATTTCCATAATTTGGATAATCACTCATAGTGAACTTATACTCTGTGACTAAGACATCATTAGGATATGTACAGGTACTTTGATTTGTCTGTTGACTAAAGGTATGACCAAAGCACACCTGGAGTAAAGCTGTTTCTGTAACCATGATTGCTTTTCTATTAATTAAATATTTGATTGTAGCAAAATTGAATACCTCCTGTGTTTATTTAGTAGGTAAAATAAAAAGAAATGTGACATTTAAAACACCATTTATAAAAGTTTAGAATAAATACCTGTTGAATTCATACTTTTTAAGTCTTCATGGGTGTCTTGGTTTAATCCAGGATAAAACCAATTTTCTTTCTAGCAATTTTACTTTTTAGCTAGGTCTGTTCTAAGGAGCTCCACTTACTGGAATTAACATGCTTCTCACTCAGTGTCTTCTTCTAGGACTGATAACATTTGGTATTTATAGTTGCTGCTAGAGAACTGTATGCGGAACTAAGACCACTGCTTGGTTCTGAAAAATATTTTAAGCTCCAGAAACAAAAGGAAGTAAGGGGGTCACACCTTCAACCCTCCTTTGTGGAGGAGTGGACTAGACAGTTAACCCGAATTGACCAAATGAAGCAGCCCATCCCCTACACATCATACTTAGTATATCACGAGGGTCAAGCTCTCTTCATCCGTGGCCAGCAGCCTGGGAGGATTCCATCTGTCGTTTGCCTTTTATCTAGATCCATACCTTCCTGAATCCGTGTGCTGCTACATCCACCTCTCATCTGCTACTGACTCTAAGAGTCCAATCTCAGACTTAGGGCCTGTACTGCAGCCTTGGTGGTGACGTATTATTGGAGGGAGCATGGTAGTGGCTTTGTATGTATTTCACTGTGTTTCTACATATTTCATTTTTTTCCTCTTCAGAATTATTGTTTCATTAAAACTGCATAGTTAGGCTCCAATTCATATGTCTTTCTCCCTTATTCTCTCTCCTTTCCTCATAGTATATTCCCTAGGTTAATTCAGAGCATCTGTCATTCGTTTAATTGCCAGCCCAGCATTAAACTATGACAGTGGGATGCACATTTTGCTTTTACATTTTTTACTTTCAGACATTAAGAAAATATAGACATAAGTAACTCTTTTGGAACGAATTTCCAAATCAAAGCATGTGACAGGAAAATATTTCACTCTACAACAGCAAATGTCCTGTGTGTTACTCTTCCTTGCTAATCAAACACCAGCAAGTCCTTCAACACTTATATGGCTTTGGGAATTAACTGTGGCTCTTACAGATTTTGTCAGTGGACTGTGGGGAACAATGACTTGCAAGATTAGCAGGACTGGAAAAATGAACATCTGCTGGCAAAATGAACAGCTGCCTGGCTAAATTCCATGATGAGTAATCTGCTACTAAGCATTTTCCTCACAAGTAGGTTTCATTGCAATTATTATATTCTACTATTTAGTATCCCTTAGCAACTTAAGAATTTTAACTAAAATTAAAAAAAAAAAAGCAAAAAAGAAAACAAACAAACAAACAAATAAAAAGCAAGAAAATCACAGGGATATGTTTCCCTGTAAGAGTCTTGTATTGCAGTCTCTCATTGTATAAATCAAGTTTATCTTTTTTCATTACCTATTTAGAATTATTGACACTTTGATTTTTCTTTCTAGGAATTTCATTCATTCTTTGCCCTATGAATGCTGACAGCAAATGGGTTTATTTATTTTCTGTATGATTCTCAAGCTTCCAGTGCAAGAAAGGGTGTTTCAGGCTAACAAAATAATGAATATCATTTAAGTAAGACAAACATCTGTCTTTAGGTGAACTCTGGAGCTATATGTCGACCTCTGAATTCCCCTAGCAAGAAAATTTATTCTTCTATCATCTTTTTGTAGCCTCTGGTGAAGAGGGCATCTTGCTGCAAACAGGAAGATCTGATAACGTTTATTATTATCTAAGTTAGAACAACTTAAAGTGAAGACCACCACCAAAGAACAAATCCATATGCCAATTTCAATGATTTATTAATAATCAGCAAATTACTCCATGATTTTAAGCAAAAATCTGGCCTATTTCTTTTTGCAACCATATATGTGGAAAACATAATTTTGAGGGGAAGATATGATGGCCAATGACATTTAAATATATGAAAAAAAAATTACATGCACCCATCTACTGAGCCAGAAAGTGATAACTTGGACTGCAAATTGGACTTGAAATTTTATTTCAAGGAAAGAAGAGCAAAACTTTTACAAGGAGATGTTTCCCTGTCAGCACCAGGCTTGATTGCCAGTCAACACAAGAACATCTGGTGTTATTTCTGACGTAGGAAATCATATGTAGTCTTCAGCACTCGCCCAAACTAGGTGTCCTTTACAGTCTGTCTTATTGCTCAGCTAAGGAAAGATGGATTGCACATTGTAGGACCCTTCAAATGTCATTGAAGGCCTCTGATTTGACAATAGACATGTGCACATGGCAATGAATTTAACAGTTAGAAATTCAGACTTTTTGGAGAGGTTTTAGTTTCCATGAACATGGTATAAAGCCAAAGAGCACATAAAGTAAATTGGACAGCAAATTTCTTGTGATTTTACTCCCAGGCAACAGATTGCATACAACAACTGATTTACTTTTCAGAGATGATAAAACTGCATAAAAAAATAATATGTTCATCTAATTACCTTTGATACATTTTGGTATTTATAATATTTATTTCGCTTTTTACTTACAGTGCTCTTATGATCTCTTATCCAAAGTATTTTGTATTGGTATCATGATAACTTTTAATTGTAATGGAACATGGATTTACATATTTTTAAAGTGGTTTCTTTACAGCAAACAAGCAAGCAAACAAATAAACAAACTCCAAAAATGTAGCCTAACAAACATCAACAACAAAGCCCCAAGGTGTTCTTTGCAGAGAATTCAAGCATAACAATTCTGGATTTTGATTGAGTGATTGAACATTATTGAAATAAAACGAGGCATAAAATGACAATAACATTCCATGAAGTGGAAGTCACAGGATGTTAGAGTACTGAAACTGATTGAGTGTCTCCATATAGTGCTACTGCATGCAGTACTTTTTATTTTATTCACCTTCTACACTTTATTTTAAGTACTTCTCCCTCATCTGCAGTCTTACTAGTTTTACTTTCATTCTTCTTCTTAATTTGTTTTCAAGATTTTTAAAATTCACTGATTCTTTTCTCATAGGAGTGTATACAGAAAACACTCAGCTTTACTACATTAATGCGAAATCCTTGTCATTTTCTCAGACTTACTGGGAAAATACTGAATCTATGTTTCATCTAAAGGATATAGAAGAGTGTATGGGACATTGAATAGTACTTTTGAGAAGATTCTGCTCAGTGAAGAGATTAATACTATCATCTAAATATAATAAAATACACCATAAAGACTAAAATAAACCAGCAAAATGCTACAGCACAAAATGGAAAACTAGTTTCACAGCTGCTTGTAAATTGTGCTATTTCAGAGTGGAGATGTAGACGTTAATTTTGTAAGAGAAGAAAACGGCTGTGTCACCTCCAGGAGCTCAGACATGCACATTTTGAAAGGTTAGGAACTCAAAATTTTCTTTCTTCTCTTGAAAACATAAATGAAGATGATATTACAGCTGTAAATCTATGAGGAAAGACAGGAAGGGGATAAAAAGGTGAAAGAAACAGGAAAACTTATATCATGGAAAAAAGTCTAAAAATGTGTCAGAAGTTTCAGAGAACCATGCTTCACTATGTAATTCAGCAGCTCTGTTTCCCATAAAACTGAGAATTGTTTTTATTTTGACTCATGAATTTCCATGAATGGCTTCTGCAGGATTATTGAGGCAAATGTTCAAGAGTTTCCCTACTTTAAAGTGAAGTAGATCAAATATCTTTGAAAAGGATTTTAACAAAATTTTCCAGTACACTCATTAAAAATTCACTTCTTAATCAACAGTTTAAAATTTCCAAAGCAGATATTTTCTTTTATGTGTAGTTTGTACAGATGTTCTTTGCTTGGTTGTTTATTGACATTTTTGGGAATTTAAACCCAGTAACAAATCATACAAACCCAGTAACAAACCTTTTTTCCAGAATTTAAACACAATTCAATAACTCTGGGGAACCTGGGTAACAGATAATTTAAATATGTGTCTTTAAATCGTGTATAAAATATTATATTTTGTTTCATCCCCAACTGCTCATATCATCTATTCTCTCTTATTTAATAATGAAAGTGCTAAATAATTTGGAACTCTGTGCTTTAGCTTTGTCCTCTGCTTATTGGCATTTGTTAATCTTTGTGTGAATGCACAAAGCTTCATTCTCTAGAAATTATGGAAATAATGTGGTGTTATAATAATGATTTGGAAAAAAAAAGCCAACTCCTTGAAACTATTTTAATTTAGTTTGTAAAGATAAAAATATTAACACAATATTTCCTAAAGAAAGTTTACCATTTTTTTTCATGCTGACAAAAGTAGGTGCCTTATAAGTGTGATACAAAAATATATTCAGACCAAAATATGCATGTCAGATTTTAGGGCCCTGAGGCTGCCTAGCAACCTGTGTAAGTCTCTGAAAGAACTGAAGTCTGTTTCAAGTACTGTTGCTAAACCTAAAGAAACTCAAACACCAAGAGATTTTGAGAGCATTCTTCCAGGGAACTGTTGCACTGCTTATGCCCATTACAAATATTTTGACATCACTATTAAGTCAATAAAGCACATCATAATATTGGATAATCAGATATGCAGGTGTTTCCAGCTTTCATGGGGACTAGTAATGCCTCCTCAAGTCTTGAAATATTTCTGCAGGTTTTATGGCATACTTGAACATTAATAGCTGATGTGTGGGTCTGACCTCACTGATTTGCGATTGTCTCAAAAGAGCAATTTTTAAATGAACAGCCCTGGCGGGCCAGAGCTGAGCACAGGGGGTGACACCTTGGGATGTGATAAGACCTTCTGGGTGGAGACTATTCCTCTGAGCTCCAGACTGCAATGCTGGGTGGTCCCTCCAGGCACGACTGAGCCACCTTGATTGTACTTGAGAAGTACCTGGCTAAGGGGGCTGGAACAGAGTAAGGGTGGCACCAGGAAGAAGATAAGGCCTGATGACTGGGAGGAGACTACTCCCCTTTCCTGAGGGCCAGGCTTCAATGGTGCACCTGGAGGCAGGATTATGTACCTGGCTAAAATGGCTGGAACAGAGGAGGAATGGCACCTGGAAGAAGTTGAGAATTGATGACTGGGTGGAGGACTGCACCCTTCTGCTCCCCTCCAGGCAGCCTGTCTTCCAATGAACCTGGCTGACTGACAGCTGCCCCTTTGGAACAAAAGGAGCTCAGGGGTATATGTGGCTGTCCATGCTTGGGTTTTGTTGTCTCTCGACCCACCGCCATTTCTACATCGGACCCTGTCCAGAATCAGCGCTATCCTGAAGAATCTCACTGGACAGCTGGACCCCTGGTGGTGACACACACACTCTCTCTCTCTCTCTCTCTCTCTATCTCTCTCTATCTCTCTCTATCTCTCTCTATGTCTCTATCTCTCTATCTCTCTCTCTTCCCACTTTCTTCCCCTTTCCTACACTTTTCTCTCTCATTCTTTCTTACCACTTCCTTACTATTTTCCTCTCTCTTTCTTATACCTTTTTTTTCCTCTCTCCCTCTTTTACCTGGCTCTATATTTTTGCTCTTATTGTCAAATCTGCTTGGCTTTCAAGGCTTTGTTTCATGTATCCAAAACAAACAAACAAATATTTAATGTTACCTTGGACTGTAACAACTGAGGAACAGCATTCCATCTCAAAAATTTGAATCCAGTCCTTATTTCTGTCTCTCTCTCTCTCTCTGCTGTTCTTGAGTACTTTTGCCAAGATGAGGAATGTTCTGCAGGACTGGTATAGTCACATTCCTCATGACTGTAGTATGGTTTGAGGTTGTGTTTTTAAAAATTGCATTCCTTAGTCTCAGTTCTACAAAATTTTGTCTTGTGCATTTAATTATGCCTCTTAAAATATTTTACTATTAAAAAAAAGTATCTTTTCTTTCTCATCTGTTGCAGTAAGGGAAGAATGTACAAGATAATTAAGCATTAGACTCTGTGGTCTTCCTATACTACATGAAAAGTGAGAAATCCCTGCAGAAATTATTTTCATAGATGATTAGCTGTAGATGTTGCCCTATTTGGAAAGGTAGCAAAGCATGTTCAGCTAATAGAAACATTACTTTGAAGTGGATCCTAAACAGCAAATGATAGTAGCAAATATCAGCTCCTTATTAAAACTTACATACTTTAAAAGAACTGCCAATAAGAGAATAATTGAAGGTGGTCCAAATATAAAAAACAAACCCCAGAAAAACTGATCATTACTCTCAAAGAATTCAGCACTTAAATGCTTAAATTTAAGCATGACTGAGAAACTTGTTCTGAATGTTTAAAACTGTGTTAAAGCCTCTGTTACCATTAAAAATTTTCACAGAGAAAAAATATTTTACTTGAAAATCATGTTACAATTTCTACAGAAAGTGAATAAAATATTGTAGTAGTACTGAGGCCTCATAGCAAGGTAATTTTGAGATGATTTTGTTTCCTATTGGGTGCTGACAACAGAAGTTCATCTGCGAATCCTATACAATTTCTCTTTAGTTCCTCCCCAAAAAAGACCTGAGTATTATGGAAGGTTGTGGCCTTCAAAATGTGACCAGGAAGATCAGGGTAAAGAAGGTCAGGTTCCAAAAGAATTTAGTTATTTGAACATGGGGCAGCTGAGTTTGCCATATTGGTTTGCAAGTCTTGAACTGCAATTCAGCATTGTCATTCTTCAGACATTTTGACAATATACAAAGGCTGTTTCCTTGTACGGAAACCCTTTTGACAACTTCAGGTAACATAGCCTGGGTAAAAACCCAGCACATTTGTCTTCTATTTTTTTCCAGCTTTGCCTGTGGACAAACTGTAGACAAGCTTGGTGTCACAGAATCACGGAATGTTTTAGGTTGGAAGAGACCTCCAATATCATCCAGTCCAACCTTTGACCAACACCACACTTAATTTGTGTTTTTTATTTTGGAAGTAAGTTGATATCAATAGCTTTTTTTCTTCCCCTCTTACTACCATTTTGCCCTACTAAAGAAAAGAAGTCTACAATAGAAATTTAATTTTTTCTATTTATAACACACTCTCTGAGAGGTGGACTTTTTGAGACCTCTAACATGTCTGTTCCTTGTCCCTGTCAAGGAGGTGAGACAGAAGTCATAATTTGTCCTTATTACCACATCAATAATAACAGATAGACCAATGACTATATTCTAGGTGTTGATTTCTCTTTTGTATTGTTCGCCTTCATGAGGATTTTTTTCTTTTACTTTCTTTTAGATCCTTAGATAACTTAGATAACTGCTCTAATGCAGTCCTAACAAAATTAACATGTTTTTCCAAGGAGGAAATTTGACTCAAACACTGATTTCTAAATTTAAAACATCTCCCTTGAAGTATTCTTTCATTGACCATACCAGAAAGTGTTTTTAATATCAAACACAAGGAGCACAGCAGAAAAGAAAATAAGTTCATTGAGGTGAAGTGCAAAGATGAGAAAGAACACAACACTTTTCATTTCTACTTTTTTTTATATTCACAAGTTCATCTGCATGAATATCAACACTCTGATCTTTTGTAGAATGGTTGGGTTGTGCCTAAAAATTTACAATAAAAATTTGATTAATCATAAGTTGATTATCTTTGCCAAAGGTCATGTCTTTTACTAGAGGAGATGGTGAATATTTACATCATTTTCTAACTCACAGTTTCAATTTCATCAAATGAATTGTGTATCTACTGAAACAATGAGCAGAAGAGCAAATAAGAGAGAAATTTTTCTTCACCTTACACTCAAATCTGTCCCAAACCTTCATAATAATATATGCACTGTTGTCCTACAGACTGTTATGTTGAGAAATAGATTTAATTAACAGTTACTTACACTTCAGAGAATATTTTTTATCAGAAACCAAGAAGAAGAACACTGCATGAGTTACAGCTCTAAAATTCTTCTGTTTTTCATGTTTTTCCCTCCTTCTTTTTGGATTATCATAGTAGTAACTGCTTTTTTTTCACAGAATTTCTGATGCAAATATAATGCATCAGAATACAATATATTCATCAGAATAATATATGTTGCAACAGACTATTTGATTCTTTCTGGATATCATTTTCCCATAGTCACCTCTAACTATACAGATTTTTATTTAGTTCCCAAGCACCATTTTCCAAGCTTCTATTTTCTTTATATAAGTAACATCCTCTGCAAAAGGAAAGTGAAAACAAAGTGCTAGGTTACTTTAAAAATTAATTTATTCACCAAGTAAAATACCTATATAAACGGCTTGGTATAATTCACTAAATAAGTTCTACTGAATTTAAAGTACCTCTCTGTGTATTTAAGACACAGCAGGAAAAGAATGCAATTTGAGTATTATGATAAAATTTTTATTTGAAAACTACTATTCTTTTCTTGATTCTTTACATTTATGTGAGCTTTAGCTAATGGAATTGGGAGAATTATCAGTTTTCTAGTGGATAAATCCACTGCCAGCTTGAGAAATCTATGGGAACTCTTTTGATGGGATACATATATATTCTAAAATGTAGAATGTCAAAGGAAGAGAAAGAAACAACCTCAGTGAAAGAAGAGTATTTTGAATATTAGGATATTTTCCTGTTGTTTTTCTTATTGCCATGGAATAAAAATAAAAAAAAAAAAAAAAGGGAAAAAGAAAAACAGGCTTATGGATTTAAAAATAGGTACCCTTAATAATCAAAGAACCAAATCTCTTTGAGCTGCAGAAGGCAGAGAGCTGTGGCAAAAGCAAATCCACTCAACACTTAAAAAAATATATTTTATTAAAGGATTGTATAAAAGTTTTCTTTTAACAATCTTCCACCTTTATTTTCAGATATATTAAGTAATTCTATAAATAGCAGCTTTTGGGCTAAAGAGCTCGAATTTTCCCCAGCATTTACCAATCAGGACTTGGTTGGTCACTTAACATGCTAATGTATTTTTAGTGAAACAAGATCAGGGATTCCACATCACTCCCAGATTAAACTTCAGTGTAAATGAACACATAAAACAGATGCTGTTTTTTAAAACACCGACTGTCACATTTGGCTAGTTGTGATAATATCTCAGCATTTGCATCTGGGCCCCACTGCCTTCAATTAAAAAATAAAATAAATAAATAAATAAAATAAAATGTTAATAAAATACTTAGCTATAATGCAGTTTTGTAGACAAAAATTAGAGGTCCAAAGCTGCTGGCACAAAAGTGATTCCACAACAGAAACTTATAGTAGGACTGAGAAGTGACTCAGGAGGTCAGGAAGCTATGTTTTGGGAAAGAGTGTAGAAAATTCTTCAAGGCTTATAGCTTTGGGTTCTTTATGTGGTTACATAGAAATATACTTAATTAGACCTTATTTTAACATTACAAAGCTCTGAGGCGCTTTGAACAGCCATCAATTTATTTTATTTGTTTTTCTTTGTATTTCAGGCAACCCTCAGCTTTCCAGTATAGAATTGTTGATAACTCAAAAAACTACGATTCATAGAAACCTTCTGAGCAAATGCAAGAACACAAGATATCAAAAACAGCAAACAAAAAAGGCTTATTTTCAAGAGAGTATGCATGAAACATCTCTAGCAGTGAAATGATAGAAGTCGGAGTGTCTGTACTTTAGAATCCTCCATCGGCTATGAATTTTTGTTTACATGTTTTTTTGTTCTTATGTATTTTCCCTTCTTGTCTTCATGCAGTGGATGGTTTCAGGGGCTGAAGATTACAAAAAAACACAAAAAAACAAAAAAAAACAATCCTTTCAAAAGTTTCTGAACCTGTCTTAAAAAGTAGGTGTTTTGTCTAGGGTAAAATAACAAGATCAGTTATAGTGACTCAATTTGACATGGAATATTAGTTGAGATTTCCAGATTAGTATAAAACTTTAGGATCCCATTAAAAAAAAAATTATTGTCAGTTCTAGGGTTTTATTTGTTGATTCTCTGTTATTTTTAATTTGTAAATTTTGGTCTCAAAGCAATCACTATGATCAACTCGCATGACTTCTCCATAACAGGGGCCATAAAATTTCTTTCAGTAACTACATATCTCTCCATTAACTCTTCTATGAATATTTAAAACTGCACACTACAGATAGACTTTGTAGGCTTATCAGATGATCTCATGCCTCTTTTATGACTAAAACCCATGTGACATATACATGTATAAGCATGGGTTACTGAATGTATGTAAACTGCATCCATCACACTGTATGTAACTTGCCTTGTTAACTTGAATTTCTGTTGATCTTCTTGTTGCTCTCATTCTTGGTGCTAGTGTTTCCATTCTATCTTGGTCTGATGATACTTACCATTTAGTACGAGATCTGAAGATGGCATATGCTGCAAATAATGAACCTAATTTTTTCAAGCTAGAATGACAGAAATATCTCTTCTTTTCTCCCCCCCCCCTTCCCCTTTTCTTTTTTGTTTCCTGTTAGTGCAATGCATATAATTAAAAAATAGCAATGAGCCATCTGATCACGATTTAACAGTGAAAATCTCTAAGTATCTGTTTCTGATAACCATTTTCTCCAGCATTAAGTAACTGCTACTTTATATAAACTTTTATAAATCTTGAAATAAAGCCACAGAATACATAAGAAATAAAAGTCAGAAGAAAAAAACCAAACCACATAACAACTGTGGAACTCTGCTGTAAAAGCAAGGATTGGAATTGTGCTAGAAAAAAGGAAAGCCTGACAGCCTGGACAGTGGAACAGGGTTAGAGTCACATATTATGACAGGTAAAATAGGAAGGGAATAGATTACCGAGAGAACACCAATTAATGGTCACAGTAGGTGAAAATCATGTTTCTGGCTGGAAAAAATAGCATCCCAAGAGCATAGTTTAATACAATTAAAATCTAAAGAAGCTCTTGAAATACAATTTAGTGAGTTTTGTGCAACACAGAATGAAAATTCCAGAATTATAGTAATTATTTTTCTATTTTTCTCTCCTTTATTTTCTTTTTTGTTGTTGTTCCCTGGATAAAAGAGCAAGAGACTTTGTAAAGTTACTGAAGACTTCTGTATTGTCTGATATTTTATATAAAGCATCTCCCACTGGTTGGCAGAAAATGCCAGAGGACCTTTCTCCCTTCTATCCTTTCCTGATAATAAGGAAAACATTTTTCTTATTGAAGAATCTCTCTCCTTTGGGTTGCATCTGCAGACAGTAAGCCCTCTCACCTAAAAAAACTCTGAAACCAAAGTGTAATTGGTGTGTTGACAGTTGTCCTGACAGTATCATGGATCTGTTATATTGCAACTTTCCAACTGAGGAATGATTTCTGTAACAAACCAAGTCTTAGTAATTTTCTTAGTTTATTTTTCTCTTTAGCTTGCGTAAACTATGATAAATGTAAATTTTGGTCTCATTGTAATAAACTATGATAAATGTGTCTACTTTAGGAAAATTATTTCTTTTGCACTGAATGGAAATGTGATATTCATAGAAATCAGGGATTAAATCAACAGGAAACCAAGTGGCTAGGTGTCGAGGTTTAAAGATGTGCAGATGATTAAACAAAAGAGATGCCTCCTGTTAACCCTTCTCAATCCCAGGAAGGGAAAGGAAAGAGAATAAGGGCAAGAGACTTATAGGTTAGAAAATAAACACACGTATTTAATAAAGCAATAATGGTATAAAAGAAAACAATTAAATATATAAAACATATACAAATAGATACAAAACCAGTATTGTTTTCCACACACACACCCCTCCTTTTCCTTCCATTTTCCAGGGATTCTGCCAATATTATAATGCATTGAAACCACCTTCCAATATTAGCACAGTGCCATTATTCAGGGAAACACTGATGTATTGGAATGTTTGTATCTTTCTTCATCTTAGATACAGTAATAGGTAAAGCTCCCATGCTTGCTATAGCATTTAGAGGAAAGAAACTTTAGTAAAATACTGATTTAATGATCTTATTAAGTTACCACTGATTCAGGAGCTGCTTGATGCCATGGGTCATCCAGAAATGTAAAAAATTACTATATAGCAATTGAAAGAAAAATAAACTACAGTCAGTATTTTAAAAATTCTTTATTGCATGAAAATGCTGATTCATTTAGGCACAAAAAATCTGTATTAATGATTATCTTTTTCGTGAAAAAAAAATCTTTTAAAATTGTGGACTCTATTCTGTGTGACAATGGTGATTCTTGAAAGCATGGAATGAAAATAGAATGTAGATACACCTTTTCTTAATGAGAATAGTTTAGTGTGTTACAGTATTGTTTCTGTTTATTATACAGTATCTACATAAAAGTAGTAATTTTCAATTGGAGGTAATCCTACTCCTTATTTTTAAACATTCACCACCACTTAACTCTCAGTTTTCTAAATTTGATTCTTTCTTGTCCCCATATCCACAGACTTTTGAAAAGTTTGAGTCAAGGTCCAGATGCAGGCTTTGACACATATCACCAAAAATCAATATACACATTGAGGTTGATAAATTCTGAAGAAACAATGCCTATTGTTTCATTACTGATCTAAGAGGAGGAATTTTCCCCTTGAAACCAATAGTTTTGAAGAGCATCCCTATATCTTTAGGATGCGAGCTCAGCTTTTTAATCTGGTTTTCTACCTCTATCAAATTTGTACTCAAGTTCTATTAGTTAACATTTTACATGAGAGTGGACACTGCACAATAAACAAACAAAGCAGTCAATCAACCAACCACTGCAATACAGTATATTATTGGCTCAGTGGATAAAAAAACCTGAGAGGAATGTCTATGAACTAAAAACTACAACTACCAACATGCTCTTTCTAGAAATGTTCTGCTTCTCTTCAAATTCTCATGCTATAGCAGAGGTTATGTAGTCCATTTAAATGTCTTTCAGTACCTGCAGATAAGGATGAGTAGTTTACCTTACCACCATGTGACAAAACTGAGCTCTTACAGCCATGCTGATCTTCAGAAAAAATAAGATAATCTTAGACAGAGATATAAGGTGCTCCTGGCTTCTCTTTGCTTGTGGTCAGAGATGTAGTGTTCACTCTTAATTATGTTATTTGGACACTTTGTAAAGAGGGTAGACAACTCCAGCACACACTGAGCACTGTGTGGTAAGCAGCTTTCACTGTTTCTTTGCACTGTTCAGTTTAACCAGCTGTGGTCTGTAATCAATGGCCTCTTAATTTGCAGAATCATCTGAGGAATATTTGTTTGAAATCATTAGACAGCTATGCAGGGCTTTGAGTCATTGGCTACTCTTGATACAGCATGTGGGAACTGAAAGTATTGCCAGTGCTTTCTCAGAGTGCTAGCTAATTAACCAAGTGTCACGCCTACCAAGTTAAGACTGTTAGTACATAATTTAATAAATAACTAACAAGCTGTCACTAAAAAGGACATGATAAAAGCAGAGACCTTTATATATTTCAGCACTCTTTTTTTTTTGTGGGAGTTAACAGCTATAAAAATTAAAGACAGAAGTTTATAATTCCTTTGCTAAGATGTCCAATATTTCCAAATTAATATTTCATGATCTATTACATACCAGGAGCTCTTCTAGATGGAAAACACTGGAAGTTTCCTGACTTTCTTTTGCTGAGAAAGTGGAAGCTATATAATCAATATTATACAGGTAACCTTTGTTTGGCACCCCTTTGTCTGGTGGTGCTGGCATACATAGCATACTTTATCTAATCGAAGCTTGCTTCTGATTTCCAAGTAACATTCTTGAGCCCTCTCATTCAGTAAAAGTTCAAGCAAATAAATCTCCCAGTTTCATTAGGGCTGTACTTTTGTTCACTGGGAATATTTTAACAAGGATATAGTTTGATCAGGAAAGCCTATATTATGATACATAGTAATACACAATCACATATATCTCTGCGTCCTTATCCTTCCTTATTCTTGACTAATGCCAGCCTAATATCTGCAGGGTAGAGTGGAAAAAGTAGAAAACCTTGACACTAAGTAAGCACTACTAAGCAGTAGACAAAAGATTGCTGTGCTACCAACACTGTTTTAGTCATAAAGCCAGAACATAGCACCATAATTACATACTATGTTAGTTCATAAACTACCAATTTATGCTCTTAGCAAAGGGCAAGAAAAAGGTGGTGAAACCCAACGATTAGTAGCAATAGTAACTTTAAGTCAAGTGAGGCATCAGCGTTCAACCAAAAATGTGAAACGGAACTTCCTAAAGTATAATTAGTGCAGAACAGACTGGGGATTTTTTTTCATATGTAACTGTCACTGTTGCCTGATATATTCTGGTAAATATTGTACATTATACAGTGTGTATATATAGATAGTCAAATTCTAATTATCTAAGGATTTATGTATTGAAAAAAGTAATGTATGATTAATACTGTGCGCTTCTAATCAGTGTAGCAGATACAGCATGACAAAAGAAGAACAAATATTGCTACATAAGAAAATAAATGTAATTCAGGAAAACAAAATGAGCTTACTTTCCTATTTTTATAACAAGGACTTACGGCAATATATGCATGTCCTTGCACAAGGAAATTCATGGACATAAAAGGTTCCTTATCTTAATCTATATAATTTTAATATGTACAGAATTCTTGTCATTACTTTAAGCTGTAATGAATATTAAACAACAGTGAAATCACAATTTACAGAACCAGTCTTTACTAAGGGACTGTATTAAGTAATCATGAGGGACGTCAAGGCCTTCTATCTCTTTCAGGAGCTCAAAGCTGTGCCTTTGACTGGTTATGTACTATGGGTCACATGTTACTGCAGCTGGGCACTGGCTCAAGGTTTGCCCTGAAGTCAGTATCTTAGGTCAGTTCTAAAACTCTGTTACAGGATAGGAAGACCACTTTAAAATATTAGATTCACTCTTTGTGGAAGGGTACATGGACATACTAGGGCTAAGTCTGTACCAGTGCACAAAAGAAAGAGTGTTTTTTTTTTCTGTGCCCACTGGAGTAAAGCTGTCAGTTTTTCTCACATATTGCTGTATCTTTCTCATCAATGTACCAGTGTGGTCCTATCTGCTGGGTAGCTGTTTTCTTAGGTCAGCTCCTTGCCAGTCACATGAAAATGCATCCAAAATGAATTAAGTAAGCATGACTGAGAGGCAGCATTTTTGCCTGTACAAATTTACAGATCCTAGAAAAGTAGGACCAGACACTTGTATAGCTAATTATGAGGGTGGAAATCAGGATGTGTTGATGGTGGCACTGGGTGGAGTGAAGTTGCTTCTCCCCTGCATCACCCACCCTCAGTCCCTGATTCTCAGTACCCTGACAGCAGCAGGACCAACAACCTCAGAAATCTGGTCGCTTCCTCCATCCCCATCCCTACTAGATATTCACCTCTTGAGGTGTCTGTTAAGTTTTAGGAGGAAAAAAAAATCTCTTTATAAGCTTTATATTTTGCTACTTTTCTGTCTCATTACCCTAGTATACAAAATATGAAAACCTCCAAGTACTCATAACTGTGACACCATCATAGCAAACAGATAGACTCCAGGAGGCTCCTTTCCCCCAGATTTGGACAAATGACTGATGGAAATTGGAGTAAATTCAGTGCAAAAGAGCATATAGGGAATGCCAGTCTGTGTAACACAGGCATCATCAACCTAATATAACCCTGAACACCTCTGGTAATTGAAACAGAAATTAATTTGGTCACTCAAATGTTGCTTTTTGCCTGACACTTTTCTAACATATAGGAATCAACTCTCTGCCTTGTACATATTATGTGTTTTCTGGAGTTTCTTTACACTTGCATTTTCTCTGCAGGCATTTCTAATTGCATCAGCTTCATTTCTTCCCTGCTGGTTATCACTATCATTTGGGAAGTGCAGTTCACCAACAGTGTAAATATATACTTTCCTTTGCAATGTTATGTTTAACTTCTTATTAACATAGTTATCAGTTATACTGCAAAAAACATTTTTTTAATTAGACCATCTGTTAACTGTTCAAATTCATGACACTCAGTTTTACTATATTAATGAACTGATCTAGCCAGCCATCTCCTTTATAGAGATGTTGTTGCTAATCACCTTCTTCTGTGCACTGAAATATTCTTGACATTTTTGAAAGATGATGTAGCAATTTATTATAATATTTTGTACTCACACAAATATATCTTTCAGAAATAATCTTCTTGCTCAGTTATGTGCCATTTAAACTCAAATTTTTAACCTCAATTTCATTCAAAATTTAGAATGTATATATGTGATTTATTTTCATGAGTCCAGCATGAATCAAATTATCAGATTGGATGGTGTAGGATGAAAATAAACCCCACAGTTTTGCTTTATAGTGTGGTTTATTTCATTTATATTTGCAGAAAAAAAAAGCCCAAAAAACAACACATTGCAAAATTTGCACTCCAAGTGAAGGAAGACAATAAAATAAACCCATAAACCCTGAACTGTTATTTATAAAGAGATTTATTCTTTCTTCTGTCAAAAAGGAGACACTTATCGGAGAAAGTAATGAGTAATACACATTTCTCAAAACATATGCTATTTTTTAATGTCAAATTTTGCACAGAAATATTTGAAGAACTTGATATATCTAAGAGGCAGAAAGATATGGCTCATCTGATTAACTTTTCACATTAGAAAAACAAATGATCTTACTAAATATGACTCGATTACCATAGGAAAATCAGGGTCACAAAAGACTGATGTTACCAGTGAGATAATACAGTCAGTATTTTCTGTCTCCTCTTAAATGCTAAATTACATCCAAATAGTAGACAGCGAGAGGACTCACCGCAGACTTATGCAATTTGAAATAAATAACTGAATAACTTCATAAATAAATTTCCAGTTATTTATGCATCTAGTTATTTATATCTAGATCTATTTGTGATCTGTTTAAATATTTTTAAATCTATTTTTTTCTATAACTATCCCATAAACCCTATTTGTAGACAAATAGAAATTGATAAATAAAAAGACAAATTAATAAATTACAATAAGGCCAACATATTATCAGATTCAAAACAAAGGACACAAGTGTGTTCCTCAACCAGGCTATTGTATTGAGATTTATTGGTTCACAATTTCAGAAATACAGAAATTAGATTTTTTGAAGAGAGTGTGAGTGCCCATATTTTGAGAAAACCTTCTGTGCTGTTATATGGCATGCTCTAGTTTTGTAGTGAGGTGTGTTCTCAGATTTCCTGGTAACTGTCTGAAATTAATATATCACTGAAGCTTAGTGTGGGATTTCACATATATCACTGTAGGCATTCATGCATATTTTGGTTTTTGTATAAGAATTATAGTTTTCTACTGCTGCTAATAGCTCTCATTTAGTGACTGAACAGACAAAACCAGTACCAAAGGTAGAATAAATACAGTAAGTGATGTTGTCAGTACCCCAAAGGTAAATGAATACTGCCTTTTCCATGGTTTGACCTTTAGGCTGATTTTGGATATGGTTATCTTTGCCAGGAGCACAGAAAATAGATTAAACCAGGCAGTGTTTTTAATACTGATTAATCTTGATGGAAATAGGTTTGTTTAGTCCTAGGGAATGCAGCAAAAAAAGATTGGCCTTATCATCTGAGCAATTTTTAAAGATAACTTTGAAGAGAGCTAGGAGATGCTTGTGGTTTGTCAGGTCACAATGTGAGAAATGCCACTTTGGTTTGATATTTAAAATTGTCTCTTGTTTTCATGTTTGTACATAATCTATGTGATGATGTTTTTAAGTGATACATCCAGAACATAAAAAAAAAATCTGTTTGAAGACTAAGAAATACCTATTTATAAAATAAATACTATGATTGCCAGACTTCTCGTCTTTAATCAAAGCTCTTCCTTTAACTAAAAGGAGGTTGGAAGATGACTAGCAGTCTCACAAAATACAGTAAAACTTGTTTGGGCCAAGGAGTCCTGAATGATGCAATAGAAAATCCTGCAGCCCTCATCTTTCCTGTAACTGTGGCTGAATGATGGAATTGCTGAGGTTAGAAAATTATTGAACTGGGGGAGATGCCTTATCTCTTAAGCAGTAAAAAATTTCTGAGCCAGCCCAGAGAAGTCTAAATCAGTTTCACATTAATCCTGCGGTCATTAATGTAACAGTCTGTAGAGGAGCAAACAGCATGAACAGAATATAGCTAAAAAGAATAAGTCAGAGGAGAACAGGAAAGAAGCAGCTGGAGCTGATGGTGAAGCAGCACAAAGCCTGAGGAAGGCCAGAAGAGCTCAGTCATCACCAGGAAGAGTAGGAGCATAAGCAAGAGCAGTGGTGTGTCAGCAGCAGCTGGGAGCTCAGGCTGGGAACAAGACATATTTGAATGGCAGGGGACTAGTGCTCTCACACGGACAAGAGGATGCAATTGCAAGTGGTCTGACACCCATGGTGATCAAAGGCAATGCTGATGAAAGGCAAGCCATATGGCTAAACAGAATTCTAATTTTGTTAGTAGTTGCACACATTCCGTTCTATTGACAAGTGCCATATGAAACTAATGAAACAGGACACTGATGGCCCCACATACGTCACATCGACATGATTAGTGCTCTTTGGGACTACATAGCCATACAGAATTAGGTATTCTGTAGTAAATGCATTGGTGTTTCCTAGGCTCTTTCTCTGTTTTCCTCTTTTCTGTTGAAATTCAGTGCAAATTTTTCATTCCCATGTAGCTGAATCTTGGCTTCCACTGTTCACTTCTCTACCCCTCTACTCTCTGCTTCCTGCCATATATTGTCTTGATATTTTCATGTTTTCGTCAGACAATTAGCTCTTTCTCCTGCTCTGCTTTCAACTCTGATGTCTTCATAAGAAATATGTGCAGCCTGTCCTTTTTATAAACATTTTCTGTCCTACTGTTGGTGTGTGAAAGGGATCAAATACAGCTCTTATTTTTCCCTTTCAAACTGACATACTCAACGATCTTGTTGAATGAATATCTTCATTCAACAAGATGTATCTACAGTAGTCAAAAATCTTTTCAGTTTGTCTCTTTGTCACCCAGGAATTGACACATGCATGCATCTAAGACAGTAATCCTTTCAGACTTAGGAGAGTGACTGAGTGGAGACTGCTGCAAACACTAAGAGTCATAGGTAAATAGAGACTCTTGGTAGAGTTTTATGTGGTTACAGTACATGACAAAGACTAAAGAAGGTAGATTTGGACTAAATTTAAAAGGGGAAACATTTCTAAATCCTAAAGAAGGCATAACCTCACACCTTTTTGTTTCTTTTTCTCTGTGTTTGTCAGACGTGGTAGACTCTGAGGCAGGACACCCACTAATTATGGGACATTGTCTTGAAATCAAGCCAAGATAAAACTACCTAAATTTTTGGTGGCCTCATCAAGAGCACGACTCTGAATAACAATTCTGACAGAAATGGTGTCAGTTACCCAGGGAAAATAATTTTTAATTTGAATTCAACTGTATTTGTACTGAAAGCCTTACTACATTAGTCAGACTCATTAATTCAGCATATATAAATCTATCATGTATGTTCACTCAGAACATCTGGAGTTTAAAGGACTAAAAAGTTGCACAAACAGGAGCCATGGAAAAATATGGTCAAGAAGGACTGACAAAGTAGATTGCTGCGTAACAAAAAAATGTGGATAAGATGCAGTCTGTTTTACAAATCAGTCATGGTAGAGAAAAGTGGCAACATTTTGCTATTTTGAGTTGTTTCCTAGAATCCAATTAGCATAGCTTCTGTTGCTTAATGAGTACTTAAAATTTCGCATTTAACAGTACTCTAGAGGTTAGGCTTTTAATAAACACAGTAGCTTATGACCCAAAAGTTATAAAGCACCTCTTTGTATATAACTTTAAGAGCTTCCAGTTGAAAATATGTTCCTGTGTACAGCCAAACTGTTTTCAAAAGACCTAGAGATTTCAACAAAGTGAATTATACTGATGTATGACTTTTGTCCTGGTGCTGTACATGCCAGCTGTTGTGTGCAGTTTGCACGCTACATAAGTTTCAGTGCAGATGTCTAGATGAGTTTTCATATCATCAAGAACAAGTCCTCAGATTATTAGGAATGACAACTTTTCCCAGCAACACACAGATAAAATCATGTCATATGGCATCTAGAAGATAAGAGGAAAGTGAAGGAGGAATTGAAATTATTTACAGGTCTGGGCAGAAAGGAGGAGCTTTTTCAAGCATGGCCTCGTTAATTCTTTCTTTTACACAGTAGCAATGACATGAATTAGGAATTTGGAATTAAAGCCTTTCTTCCTCATCATTATTTCAGATAATAGTTAGGAATAAATCACTACTGACTTCTGCTCCATGGTATTCTTTTCTTTAGCTCTAATAGGTATTCAAGTGCAACTGCAGTTTTGTGGGAGAATGAAATGTTTCTTTAAAAAAGTAGTTTGTTTTCTGTTTCGGTTTGGTTTTTGTGTGGTTTTTTTTTTTGTTTTTATTTTTTGTGGTTTGGTTTTGTTTTTTTTTTTTTTCTTTATTGCTCACAGCTGACCCATCCTTGGGCATTTATCTGAGCATCTTGGCTACAGAGATGTCTTTTTTTCCCCTTTATTGCATTCCTGTCATGCTCAGCCCTGAAGAAAATAAAAAGATCAGGAAAAACACTAACGGAACTTCAACTTCAGCAAATAAGCAGAAGAATGACAAATGTTTTCTGACAACTAAGATCTTCCTCTTTTTAAGGACACAATAGCTGTACTTCAGGCATGAAGACTTGGCATGAAACATTTTGAAACCCATTGAATACACAGTAGGTTTTTTGTTTCAAAAAATAATTTAGGAATTTTTTTCTTTTTTTTTTTTTTTAATTTTACACGAAGTTTTAAAGGCTTGCTTTGTTCTTTTTATCACTCACAGAACATAAGGGGAAAAACCCTGTTTTGTTAACCAATTGTAGATTGCAACTTAGGTAGCGTATCTCATTTTTAAACACATCATGAAAAGGGTTCTTACCTGTACCTATCAAAACTGTTCATTTGATTCACATTATTACAGAATGAGGACTATGGTGAGTATGCAGAGTGTTAGGATGTGACAATCAGTGTTACTGTCAGCTGACAAGTAAAACATCATCCAGAGTAAACCTTCCAAGACGATATCATTGTTTCTAGTAGCTGAGTTCTGAAAATAATTTTTTTTCAAGTATGTACATGGTGGGAAACATGCAGCTATGTATTGACAAACATGCTGATTTGAAGACATAATATGAAAAACAGAAAACCTGAAAATTATCTTGGTGTTTATGGGATTGTACATCTGACTTTGAGCTTCATCTTACAATGGTGACAATGAATATGGAAGTCACTCATTTATCTAAGAGTATTACTGATTAATTAACAGTTTCTTTCTGTTACAGCTTCTTACTGGACCAAGACTCAAATATAGGAAAAAGTAAGATAAACTTTCTCAGCATTTCAGTTATTCATGTCATGCATTCAAAAAGCATCTATTTGCATTAATACAACATTCACATTTAAAGAATAAAGGTCATTGTCAGATATATGTTGTTTATGTACTTGGAAAATGTGAATAAAATCAAAATCCAACATACTCTCTTATGGTCTATGAGCAGTTTTTAGGAGCATAAGTATGATTTTATGTAGACAGTTCTTTCAGCACATAAAATTGTTAGAAAATGGATAAGTGACCAAATGGTCTTCTCTAGCAAATTAGAGCAAAAAGTGGAAAGACTGATAAACTTGGTACCTGAGAACTTTTGCAGCTCTCCTCATTAGAGCGAATATGCAAAAAAAAAAGAGAAAAAAAAAAGTCAAGAATTACCAAGAATTCCTATTTTTTTCAGATTGGACTCATCAGACTCTTAAGCCAACTGGGCATGATGAAAATGCTGAATGCATATCACGCACTTTTTTACATTATCTGCATTTTTTTTCTGCTATGCTTTATTTCCACATCCACATTTCACAAGATGTGGTCAAAGTCTGACTGAAAGTACAGCCTGTTTTCAGAAGAAGTTACTAATTTAGTTCATGATGTAGAAATGGCTCTCATTTTTCCCCTGCACTGTTTAGGTTGCAGAACACTGGGAACAATTTCTGCTGAAAGGCAGCAGAACACTGGTGGATGACAGCACTGCTGACCCGACTTTGAACCACAAATCTAAGGGAAAAGTTATAATGCTAGCAGATACTTAGAGATTTTCAGTTTAGTTCTGTGTGAATCACTGAATCTAAAAGCAGACACAGAAAGAGCCTACACGCTTTTTACTTATGATGAAAAATGTAATCATTCTGTACAAAAAAGTTCCATGGTATTTTAGCTACTGGACAAACTAAACAGGTAAAATGGAGAAGTATATTAATTTCATATGTTTTTTCAATTTCATATAAAAAACTAGGATGTTTATCCAGCATGTTTGATAATTGTTAACAAGTCTGAGTAAAGTTAGAGCTTGTATTCATCTATGCCATATTACTAACATTTTTTTTACATAGAATGAAATGAATCAATGTGTGAATATATCTGCATATGTGTGCAGAGTTTGAAAATTTCGTAAACTGCAGTGTAACATGAAGAGTTAACAGAGAAATGTTCAAAGTGGAAGAATAGTATTTTAGACTGAGTAAAAACAATTTTACCACTTATTAAACCACTTATTATTTACCATTTACATACATATAAAATCAGTATTTTGTGTTATTTATAATAATTTGTTTGCACCATGTAATTACTTGTAAACTGGATTTTCTTAAAACCTTGAGTGATCTTAGAGGTGAAAAAGATGAATATGTGGTCCATGCTATGAAAAAATTTAATTCTGACAAGTGTAGCTTGAACAGAAAATGAAAGTAGAAACTCTAGTTCAAATATTGTATCAACTTTGTATGTGTTGATACATATTTGTATCAAATGAAAGTATAATGTATTACAATATAATAGCTTTAATAGCTTTAAAAAAATATGTTTGTTTTAATGACTGTTTTCTCCAGGTGAATTTTATCTTTCCAGAACACTACAACGTCTTTTTAAAAGACTGTTTTGTTAGAATAGACTTAAAAAAAATAAAAATGCCAGAGATACTTCATAACAAAAAATTGGTAGTCAATTATATGAAGGCTTTCATATTTCTAGTCAGTTGGGCTAATTTGCATGAAATGCATCTGATTGATTTTGAAGAAAAAATTAACATCCCCAGAGAAGTTTAGTGACAAGAATTTTAGTGTTAAAGAAGGTTTAGAAAGCAGATAGGGAAAAAAGAAGCAATTCAAAGGAAGATTTTTTAAAAATTGGAAAATAAAGATGAATAGAAGAGTTATTAACTGTACATGTTACTTCTGGTGTATTAACCATGGTAATTGGTTTGTCGATCTTTAACACAAAGTACCTGAGAAACATAAACAAAAGACATGTTTATGACTGTGATCAGTGATATTTAGCAGGAAATCAGTAAGTGGAGGGAGTAAGTAAAGGTTATTTAATGCTTACTGGACTCAAGAGAAAAACGGCACCTGACCACACTGGATTTTGACTAGGTTAGTTGCAGCTTCAGCTTCTGTGTGGGAAGGCTACTTTCAGAAACAAAATAAAATGGCTGTCAGCATCATCAGCACTCACCAGCCGTGGGATATTCACTCCAGGCAAAGCTGGAGTGAAACTTAGTCATTCAGAAAACCTTAATTGTATAACCTAAAAGAAAGACATTTCTGATTGATTATCTACCCCACTTGCCTGTCCACTAGGGAAAACAACCAGCCAGACTGAATAGAAAGTGTAAGACAACATGTTTAAACACATTATAATCCTCACTATATTATTTATTATTTATTCTTTTTCTGCATCTTCCGCTTCTTCTGCTTCTTCTTCTCATTCTTCTTGTTCTTGTTATCATCATCATCGTCATCATCATCATCATTGTCATCATCATCATCATCAATCACCACTATATGACTATATTCTCTTTGGGTTTTTATTTCATTTCCACATTTGCAGAGGCTGAAATACTGAAATGAAGCAGGAAGATTGCTAGGTAGCCAAAGCAAGGTAATGAAAAGACTGTACAGAAGTAAAGTTTAGGTACTCCTGAGACACTAGCTAAACAAAGTATTAAATCCATCAAAAATGTGTATGGTATGGGGAATACAGTGATTTGAAGACTTCAGTCACTAAACAGAGAAAATGCGGAACTGAATCTGAAGTGGAAATTCAGAAACTGGTGACAGTAATATTCTTTGTCTTTTATATCTGAATTCTGTCCAAGTGTATTTTCTCTTTGCTGATCTTTTCATAGTACAAGCTGATAAACCTTCTTCCAAGTTATTATTTCAACTTTTCCTGAACCAGTGGAAGGAATATTATAAATGATCTGCCAGAAGGTATTTGGTTTCTCTCTCTTTGGTTACCTACTATATTTCCATATGTGCCATTTTCCTTTATTGACTGAAGTCTGTTTTAATACTTATTTTTTAAGAAACCCTCCCTGAAAGATAATAGAACAGAAAAAGAGTTGTCAATGCTTTTGAGGTCATGAGACCACAAAGCCTTTATATAAGGCTCAGGGTCATATAGTTTCCAGAAAGGGGAAGACAAGTCACATCCATGAAAAATGTGCTTCAGAAGATCCACTTTGAGGCTCATCATTCACATCTGGGAGAATATTTTTCATTTCCATCTCCTTGCAGTCAAATTCCTTGACTACAATCATTTACCTTTTTTACATAATAAAACAAATAACCTAAAAGTGGTTTTGGGTAGAGTGCAGATTAAAACATATAGTTTTTATATTTGTATTACTTTATAAAAATTTCAAAATATTTTAATGACTTATTGTTACACCTACTTACTTGGTTAATTCTCTACCAGATTTATTTGCTAATTTTGAAAACCTAGTTGTTTGTGATGAAGTTTCTTTATATATTTTGGACAATATATTTCCATCAGTTATTTTATTCTTACAGTCAACAAATTGGCCTGATAAGAAAATTTTTGTGGAAGTAAGATGGATTTATGTGGCATGGGTATCTCAACACCTTGAAAAAAGAAAATAGAGATTGAGAATCATATTCCTAGGAATAAATTGGCATCTACTGCTGCAGAGATGGTGGATTTCTTCCCTTTACTTCTGACACTTGGCTAGACCTTGAAATAAAAAATAATGAGCACCTTTTCAGTTAAATGTTTGAAGGAGAATTTAAAGAGTAACTGAGAACAGTGGATGTGAGACTGTCTAGAACAACAAAACTGAAAAGAAACTGCTCAAACCCAAAACAGGAAGAAAAACAAAATGTAGGAGGTATAGGTACCATGCATGCATTTTCCCTGAACTTTCATACAGAAAAAAAAACCGGGAATTTTCCAGTGACAGAACAAAGAGGAAGTATTGACAGCTTTAAAAAAAAAGAAAGAAAACCATATCAGGAGACACAAACAGTCCCCAGACTGGCACACAGCTGCAGAAACATGCTTGGGCTCAGCAGAAAGTGTCATCGAAACCTGAAAGCTACTTGTGATAAAAGTTTAGATGAAGCAGTGCTCTGTCATGTGAATTCAATATACAATTGCTAATGAGCTCATCTTCATGAATGTCCTAGTGAAGAATGTGTAAATGCGTGGATCATTCATGTATTTATGAGGGTGCATGTTTTGCAACCATAATGCAATGGATGCTACTTAAAGGTTTATAAAGGATATAGCTTTACATATGAACTTTAACCATAGGCATTTGGGACTTTGTAACTGTCAATGAAATGATCAGAGGGCTGGAGCACCTCCCCTGTGAAGACAGGCTGAACAACCAGGGCACTTTGAGGTGCCCTGCAAAGTTGTGGCTGCCTCCTTCCTGGCAGTGTTCAAGACCAGGTTGGATGGGTGCTTGAGTAACCTGGCCTAGTGGGAGGTGACCCTGGCCATGCAGGGGGGGTGGAATTATATGATCTTTAAGGTCCCTTCCAACCCTAGCCATTCGATGATTCTAATACCATCTAACTAAGTATGGCTGCAGGAAGATTACCAAAGTAGCTCCCTGGCAATGAAGTGTGCTCTGTACCTGTCTATGTACAATGTATGGACACTTCACCCACTGATGGCTTCTGTGTGTGAAGGGCTTTGGGTGAGCATCTCTAAATTCCAAGCTCCTGAGAGGTACCTTCTGTTGTATGAAAATAAATACTGGTTTTACTGTTATCAGACAAAGTGTGAGGTGGTGTGATGTTGTGGCATTCTACCCATCACCTTTGTTAATTAAGATTCTTAAAATGAGTTAAAATGATTCTTAAAATGAGGTAGTTTGTGAACAGGTTTGAATATGCTACCTTCGTTAACGACTGCAAATTTACTAATTTGACCTCATAGACTGTATTTTCCTCCTTTCTTAACATCAGAAACATTTTTTATTCATAAATACTCACTTCTTTTTATCCATTTTTTACTCAAGAATGTTGATTATTTCAGCATCAATACTGATAATTATTAGGCTACCTTCCCGCTTCCAATTAGGCACCTAAAGATTCTTTTTATTTATTTATTTTTTTAAATAAACAATCATAGTTTTTTCTACATGCGAACTTGTCTTTGGTATGCTTAAGGAATGTAGGAAATGCCATTTGGTTTATAAATATCTGTCTCTTATTTTTTGTTGAGTTTGTTCAGTGTTCCCTACTGTCTTTGGCAAAAGCTGTTAACTATTCCCAGAGCTACACTGACATTGTCAATGATGCTAGCACAAAACCCCAACAAGGAAATAAAAATAAAATGACTCTCCCCATGTTTTAATTCAGCTGGAAATCAGGGAGACAGTAGTGGGGTGGGAAATCAATGAATACGAAATGGAAGAAGACAATGTGGCTCAGGGGGGAAGTATTTTTGCAGTTTAATAGTAGGCATTAGGATTGAAGAGATTAAAACTGTTAGGTACTGAATAACTAAACTCAGTGGGAGTTAAGGGCAATCAGCATCTTCCTGGGCTATCACCATCTCTTATAATCAGACTATAAAACAGGGCTGGTGCTTTAGGATGATTTGTCATTCTTCAGGAGAAGGCAGCTCTACATCATAAATTGAAGGAACTGTACTTAGACCCTCAACACTTCCTAAAGCAATCACATATTTTAGACAGGAGCACACTTCACAGTAGTATATGCTGAATTTTCTTTTTGACGCTTTCTATGATGTTTTCATTTAATAGGAATATCATGTTTTTTCTTTAATGCATCCAGTGGTCCATAATTTAGATTAATTTAAAATCTCCCTTAAGTAGATAAAAAGCTAAAGATGGATGACAGCCCTAAATATGGATGACAGCCTACATAAAAGTCTACAATATTATTTCATACAAATATTTTGAGAAACTATTTGGCTCATCATTTTTTAATTAAACAGTACACAATACTCACAACTTCTATAATTTTTCACTATTCAAGCTCTTCAAGACTGAATTATGAAGTTTTTAAATTATAAAAAATTTGAGAAAAGTCACAGCAGTCAAATTTTTCAGTGAAATCTGTGCATCTACAGTCTCTACTAATTTGTTCATTTGTTTTATCATTCAATATAGTTTAAAAATGGAAAATTGTGATTTCTAGGGCGGTTGTTTCCAATAAGGACTTAAAAAATCATCCCAGTTTTTCAAAAGACTTGTTCAAGCTCACAGTGAGATTTCCCCAGCTCCTCTCCACCAAATACCATGGACATTTAAATAAATAAATAATACATGTTCTGTCAAAGGTTTTATGAAAAAAAAAAAAAAAAAAAGAAAGAAAGTATAAATTATGAATATGTACTGGCTCAAAAGAGTTCAGCAGAGATGATTGTATTTACCTGTCCCGATTTTCTCCCACGAATGCCTGAGGCACAATTCCTGCCTATTTTTCTAGGTCCCTATAGAAAGCTTAGATATGTGCTTTCTCTGTTTGCTGTAAAGCATTCAAGAATAATGGAGCAGTAGAAAGTAACCTGACAAAAGTGAGAATTACAGGCCATATAAAATACATTTCTTGGTGGACAGAGAGTTATGTCGTATTGGTAATATCTAAATGAAAGAACAAAAGACAGGTTAAAATAAAAAGATATCTTTTATAGTTATAGTTGAAAGACAAGGCCTTATTTGCAGCAGAAAGAACTGTATTTTTATTTATATTCCTTCCTTGAGTAAAATAGATTGCTTTAAGATATACACCAAAGTTTCATACATAGATCCTGATTATCAAGGCTGTATGATGGGGACTAAGAGACCTGTGGTATATATAGTATTAAATATTTACTAAAATGCTTTGATTTTTCAAAAATTGAATGAAGTTGCTCCATTGATTTGATTGAGGTTATTTCCATTTACAGCATTCCTTAGAAATGCTGTATTCCTTTTTGGCTAACTTCTAGGAGACAGAAATCCCAGTTATGATCTGCATATTTGCATCTTTTGAAAAGCTGGACTCATTTTTCAAACTGAAAATCTGATATGGTTCTTTCTCAGTATTGGATTCCCATCTTCTTTAGAATCATTGAAAGTTAGGGGTTGGAAGGGACCTCTAGAGGTCATCTAGTCCAACCCCCCCTGGCAAAGCAGGATTACCTAGGGCAGGCCACATAGGAATACAGCCAGGTGGGTTTTCAAAGTCTCCAAAGAAGGAAACTCCACAGCCTCTCTGGGCAGCCTGTGCCAGTGTTCTGTCACACAGTAAAGAAGTTTCTTCTTATGTTGAGGTGGAACTTCCTATGTTTAGCTTAAACCCATTATTCCTTGTCCTATTACTGGGCACCACTGAAAGGAGTTTGGACTCACCCTCTTGACACACACTGCTCAGATATTCATAGACATAAGTAAGATCCCCTCTCATCCTTCTTATCTCAAGGCTGAACAGCCCTGGTTCTCTCAGTCTTTCTTCATTAGAGAGGTGCTCAAGTCCCTAGTTCATCCTCATAGTTGATCCCTCCAGTTGATCCCGGTCTCTCTTGAACTGGGAAGCCCAAAACTGGATACAGTATTCCAGGTGTGGTCTCACAAGAGAAGTGTAGAGGGGGAGGAGAGCCTCCCTAGATCTGCTGGAGAAACTTTTCTTGATGCACCCCAGTATACCATTTGCTCTCTTAGCCACAAGGACACACTGTTGACCTATGGAGAATTTACTGTCCACTAGGACTTCAAGGTCTTTCCCCATGGGGCAGCTTTCCAGCAGGATGTCCCCTAATCTGTACTGGAGGTTGGTGTTGTTCCTCCCCAGGGGCAGGACTCTACACTTGTCCTTATTGAACTTCATGAGGTTGCCTTTTACCCAGCCCTCCAGTCTGTCCAGATCTTGTTGGAAAGTACCACAGCTTTCTGGTGTATCAGCCACCAGATAATACAGTTTCATATCATCTTTAGTTCACATCTATTTAGACTACATGCTTTTTGCTTCATAGCAGATGTTAATTGAAGGACCTAAAATGAGAAATTTTTATTTGGCATCTTTTATAATGAATGATGGATATCTTAAGAAATTAAAATTAATTAATTAATAATTTTGAAACAGTCATATCATATTTATTGGTTACTACATTTTCCTGAAGAATTTTTCTTTTCCTAGTAATAAAATAGGGTGTTCCAAATATTTCCAAGTCATAAATATTACGCCAGTCAGTTTCTTTTTAAAACATAACTATATGCTTATGGGAGAATTATTGTTTTAAGATGGATAACAAAGTATCTGTGCTACAGAAGGAGTTATTCTACATTACGTTGTTTATGTCATAAGACAAGTACACTCTTACATGTGTTTTTGCCGTTCTTCTTTAGTCACAGTACATGTTGCCTGCAGGCTGTACAACAACGCAGCTAATGAAGGTACCAAACTGCAGAATGAATATGGGCTGACCATGTCAGCTTTACAAGAGCACTGAGAGACTGAGAGACAGAATGATCAAGACAAGTGAACACCAGAAGAAGCAATGGTGTTTATATATTCCTGATTTTTCCACTGATTTTCAGTGCAAATTTTGAGCCTTGTCAATATTTTAGCTTCCTTTAATAAACTATAGAAGAAGTAATAATTAACTAATTGTCTATTATAATACTATATGCAATGCAGTAGTATTGTGAGATGAATGGGATTATGTACATTGAAACATTTGAAAAAGTCATTTGGGTCCATGATGACATGTATGCAGCCTTGTAACACAGAGCCTGGGAGTCATTATTTTATGTATTCCATAATTCGGTATATGTTCCCCTCCATCCTTTGATAAGCAACTATTACATTCATATAAAAGAGAAATAAAAACTATAGCAGACTTCCGGAAGTCACATTTTTCTGTGGTGTGTCTCCACAGCTAAAGAACAGGGTGTAATAGTAATTGCCATCTAAACAAATATATATAGACACTGAAAAGTAGATCAGTTGTATCTATGTCACTTTTGACACTGACATGTATGAGGCTATCCAGGTTTTAAAATGTTTTCCCTCGTTGTCATTTAGCATCATTATTCCTTCTCCTTCACAACACATTTCTTATACTCAAAGACCATCATCATGTTTCTAAACCTAATTAACCTGTTTTCTTCAACTTCACACATAGCTGTCTTTCCAGGACTTATTTTCAGACTTGATACTATTTCATGGTCTATCAGCAAGTTAATCAAACTGAGATGTTTTGAGCTGGAGGTAGGATTCTGGCTGGGACATTGATACCACTGAGAAAATTGTGGGTTTTTTTTTTTTTTTTTCCCAGATAGCAGTCCAGTTCTTATCTCATTAAGTTAATGATTAAGTTTTCATCATTAGTGTGCTATTTATTGCTTATGTGTTCTGTGACTGTAACTCATTGCTCTTTTAGTTTCTACCATGCTACTACTGCCTAGGCAGGTTTTCCATGCCCTGAGGCTGTGCAGCCACTTATATCTAATTGTGTGTAAAACTTTGCATTTTCTCTAACTAGATTACATTCCATTTTTCCCCTCAGTTTCTCATATTTGCCAAGGTTATCTATATATACACTTCTGCCCATCCAATATTTTTATAATATTTCAGAATTTAGTTTCATTTGTGAATTTATTTATCAGGGTCCTTATTCTTTCACTCCAGCTATTCAGTGATACCAGGCTTGCAGAACTCTCTTTGATATATTCTAATTCAAGAGAGTGCTTCTCACTGAAGAACACTCTTGCCGCTTAGGTGTTCAGCTGATAACAGTCTCATTTTCCCAGATGTCTTATGAGAATCCCATGTAAAAATGTCAAAATCTTGCTGCAATGAAAATATATACCTAACATTTCCTTTCTGTTCACAAAGTGTGTTACTCTGTCACAGAAGTAAATTAGTTTGGTTTGAGCTTATCTATTTTTGACAAATTCATGCTGGCTGTAACTCTTCTTTTTATCTACCTGGCAGATAAATTTTCAAATTTATTTTACATTGTGTGTTCTACTATTTCTCTAGTACTGAAGTTAATCTCATAGGTGTGTACTCTTCTGATTCTTTGCCTTTTTATTTTAAAAGACAAATTGTGTTTTTTCCTGTCCTCCAGAATTTTGTAAGTAGCTAAAGATACTGAAAGTTTTGATATTTTATTAACAATGTATCTTAGCATAAATAATAAGTTCCCAGTCCTGCTGTAACTTGAGTTCATATTCCTCTGTTAGAGATGTCAGTGGCTTTTTTTTAATGAAGATTGAATTGGAAAAAGTATTTAACTGCTTCCCTTCCTGAAGTCCTTGGTTGAAACGTTTTATTTTCTCATCTGCCAAACAGTGAGTCATTTCATTTCTCGGTCTTCCTCTTATAATGAAGTTTAGAATTATTGTTTTTTTAGAATTATTGTTTAGAATTATTGTTTTGTTTATGTTTTTTGCAAACGTTAAAGGTGTCACTGATTAGCAATAACCAATAATGCTGGATTTTCAAGGTGCAGTGCAATTCATTATATGCTGCTGATGTAAAATTACCTTAGCATAAAAAGATACAAAGTGCCATTTGGAAATCAAACCTACTTGTCAAGTGATGAGTTTGTCTATCCACAGCGATAGTAACAATATTTATATGACTCTTTGACTATTCAAAGAATGATTATGACAGCAGCAAAGGAGAATGTCATATTCCTCAATAGCCTGTGCAGGTAGAGTCTGTAGATCACCTGGATGTCTGATGATGTACCAGTACATTTAATGCTATAGCAAGGATCCACTTCCGCTGCCTGGCACCTGTGGGTGTGCAAGTGAAAAAAAATACAGTGTTCATCAAATTAATAATATAGATTTATTGTACTTTAAAACCAATTACAGACAGAGGAGAGCAGCAGAAATTATGTGCAGCCTGGCATGAAACTGAAATTAAATGTTTTTGCTGAAGGAATTGCTTGTGTAGTGTGAGATGACCACCACCAACTGGTATTTCTGTTGCTAGGAGCTATCTAAAGAAATGTCACTCTTCACAGCAAGTGATGAAATTTGACATATGGCATCAAAGCATCATTAAAACTACACCTGCTGCAGAGGAGGTTGTGTCTTTCAGGAGACTTTCAAGCAGAAAAGGTTATTCTGAGAATGCAAAAGGGTATGTCTTATTTTCTTTATTTCTTAGTAGATAATTAAGAAGCAGTAAAAAGAGGAAAAATGGTCAGAAAAAATTTGTGAAGAAACATCCAGACTTCTTGTTTCTCCATGCTTTATGGAGAAAACTCAAGAAATCACCAAATGCATTTCTTCATTTCTTTATTTACAATAATAAATATAGTCGATGATAAACCATTAATTTACATAGCTGGAATGATTCACTGTCTTTTCACAAAGGTTCAGTACTGTGTTCTCGAGCTATTGCTTTAATAGAACTTCTCTATTAGTTCTGATAGCATTTTAAACTGTGACTATGGCAGATTTTGGTCACAAACCTGAAATCTATCTATGTTCAGTTTGTCATACACACCTTGACTTATGTATAAGAAAATTACTGTTGATTTCACTAGAAGTCAGCACTTCACTTTCTGATAACTGAATTTATGATTTAGAAGAACTTTATTTCAAGATATTGGAGATTTCTGTTGTAATTAGATTTGTTATCCTGAATTAGAATGGAATTTTCAAATCTTCTTCTGTATTTCAGCTCATACAACTCCTGCTTTTGTTTGAAATGACTAAATAAATACAGTTTAAGTCTTGTTTATTGCCTGTGCAGCTTCCTTGGGAGTTATTGCCAGAAACTGGTATACATAGAGAAAGGATTAAAATAAAAACTTGAATCTAGGAGATGGAATTTGCTACAGAAATAATTTTTATAAGTTTTTAAAGTGCCCTTGCAGGGACAAAAGAAAAATAAAATCAGTTTAGAAATAAAACCAAAACAAACAAAACAAACAAACAAATAAGAAACAAACTAGAAAAAACCAAACAAATATACAAAAAAAAAAAAACAAAAAGAAAAAGAAATGAGGGTTCTTTGCTTTTAATGGTGACATAGGAAAAAACCGTGAACTATTACTAATTATGTTGCTTCACTGAAATGGATATATTCTCAATATTATTCACATTTTTACCTCTTCTTCTCTGCAGTTCTTCATGGATTTGTTGCCTAGGGACTTCCAAGCTGTGTTTTATTACTAGCTCTGCTGCAAGCTGCCAGGTAAATGTGGCCAGGTCATTGCACCTCTGTTTCATTTTGCCAGACTGTGGAATAGAGGCAGTGTTACTGAAAAAGTCCAAGGCATTAATTACTATTGGTGTTTCCATTTCATTCCTTGAAGTATTTTGAAACCTTTCACAGAAAATGTTGTGTAAGTTGACATCTGTTCATATGTACACACCATAGTCATTGAGGGCGATTCATTAGAAAATATTCCTATCCATGACCTACAAGTTAATTGTAGGAAGTGGCCAACATAATGTGAGTGATAAGAAAAGAATGTACTAATGAAGCCACTTCTTTACCAGAAGAGATGGTGTAAAATTATTGAAAAATGGTGGAAAAACACCAGACCCTGTGGATGATCTTGGGGGACAGCCCTGGGAAAGGGCTACAGTATAAATGGACCCCCAGATCAATAAACTTTTGTCTCAGCAAGGAAAAACTACTGAGTCTGTGAATTGATGCACTGAAGTTAATAATGTTGAAGTCAATAGGATGATAGTTGACTTGCATAATTCTGCTTTCTCACAAAGAAAATGTTTTTTTTCCCATCAGTCTGTCTCTAATCCTGGATTTCATTTAGTGACGTTCAAAAAGGTGAAAGGGAAACCTAGATCCTAGAAATTATTCAGTCAGAGCTTGCAAAATCATTCTTTGGATGGAATAGACAAGGATTTTTACGCTGGTCTTTCTGCCGTGCAGTCAAAATTTGGTTTTGCACTACAGAGATGCAGGAAAATGGCCTTTTGTACTGTATGCAGCCTCTCACAAAAACTCTTCTTCTTATGATTAAAAAAAACCCTCTTAATGTTAGATTACATGTGGGATTGCTCTTACATAACTCAAGTTTATTGAAAATCATCTAAAATATAATTTAAAAAGATAAAAGGACTCTTTAAACATGTTCAGAAATAGCTAATTGCTATTGTAGTTCTATCAAAGTTTTTATGCCTGTTTCCTAACATTTAAGAGACTGCCTTGAAGAATTCACCTCGTTCTTCAGAGGCAAACGTATTGTTCTGTTCTTCAGGAGACCAGAGAATAAGAAACAGGGTTTCTTAAATTTGAACAAGTTTATGAAAAAGACAATGTGATAGATATAAATCCAAAGGGGACAAAGATGATTTTGTTACAATGGTAATAAAGGGAAATTTTAACTTGATCTTTCTCTTTTGTAACAGGCAAATATATAACTTCAGAAAATGATTTGTTAATCATACTCTTGAGATAATTTACAATGAAGATGTGAACTTAAAATAAAATGCATTTTATGACATGACTGGAATAAGAATGATATGTCTGGCAAAAGACCACAAAATTTTTTTCAAATGGCTTGAGAATATGTGCTGCCTGTGTTGGAATCCAGACATTAAGAGAACTGTATGTTAAAAGAAGGCATAATTTCAAAGTCCTTAATGTATATTTATTTCCTTCAGACAGTATTATTTCAAGGTCAAAATAAGCTATACCCCCCAAAATAATTAATTTTAAACAATTATTTTACTATTACTAAAGTGTTTGGCAACACTTATTACTTTCTCTTTTAACTAAATCAACGACAGTGAAGGAAATAAATGACTGAATTTGAAAGTAAATCACTAGAGATACCATGAAACTCAGGTAAAGGAGGAAGATTTTTAACTCATGCTGCCCAGTACTACAAATTATTCCAGAAGACCAAGGTCTCTTTACTTATTCATTGTCGTATTAAAGAGAGATACCTGAAAAAGTGGGTTGACAAAATATTAGGAGTTGGGTTTTTTTCCAAAATTTGTTGTGACAAGAAAGGTAAATGTATGCAGAACCTTCTCCCCACTCTGCCTTGATTTTCCAGGACATCATTGGAACTTCTAAGTTCCAATTACATTAATGAATGTCAATTCACTGGTTTGGATGTCAGCTGATTCTTTGGCATTAACATCCTTATAGATAAGAAAATCAAATATCTATTTTTAGAGGTGTTCTTCCTGCATTCAAATTAACTATAGTCTTGCAAAATTCTTAAAATTAGCTTCTCAGGCCCTAATAACTATTAGAATTGAGCTATATTTACTGGTGGACTAATTTTCATGTGATACCTTAGTTTGCAAATTCTCTGTCCTTCTAGCATGGAAGCTCTTGATGGGAGCTACTCTTAATGTTATGTACCATTGATTTTCCAGAATTCTGAGTCTGAGTCTTAACTCCTGAATTTTTTTCTGTTTCATTTCATAAACTCAGGTTTTCCTTTCATTCTTAAATATTTCTGAGCCTCTTTCCTGAGACAGTGCTGTGATATAGAAGTAAGTCCTGGATCATCAGCCCAGATGTGATTAATCCATGGTACACCCCTTAGCTTACAGTGGCATATAATAACTTTTTCTCCACTCACACTCGATTCTGTGGGAAGAAAATAAAGGTGCACAAACTCAAAATTAACATCAAAGTCAGGAAAAAATACATTCAGGACCCTTTGCTGGAGTGTAACTGGTGTGCATCTTAATGTAGCTTAAAAAACCAGTTCTCTTAGTATGGTAAGGACATAAAAATTGTGAAGCTATCTTAAATAATTTAATTCTCTGGAAGGAATATTTCCTTCTCTATGTGTCACAGACTGCTTACAGGATTGATTTTTCTTTCTTTTTCTATTTCTGTTTGTTGAAATAGTTTTATCCAGACCCTAAGTTTTGGTGAAGTTTTGAGTTTTGTAATGATTTTCCCTTATGAGATTTCTTTGGTGAATCTACCGTCAATTAAAGTTTCAGACTGATAATCCAAGAAAACTGTATTCAATATTTCCCATTTAAGTTTTTTTCACTTTGCTTCACCAATATTCCTGAGTATGATTCAAGAAGAACTAAATGATGCCTTCATAAATCTATTTATAAATTCTTCAAACAAGAATGCTAATTCTGAAGAATATTTGTTTATTGTCCAATTTCCTAGTATCTAACACGTTTAGTCTCTTTAAGGGAGTCATGAAATTGATACAAAATTTTTGTTAATATTAATTATGTTCAAGTGTAAAATTGCACTAGTTAAGAGCTAGTTAGTTGTCTCATGAGCCACTTGGTATCATTGGATATCTTTTTTCTCTTTCTTTTACTTGTTTTAAATAGTTACCTCACCTTATTCATATTCTTTTTATTGGAAATCTACATTTCACTCAACCACATGATTATATTTGTGTTATGTGTGTTATATGGAAATATTTTAATTCAGCTGAGTCCCAGTATCAGCAAAGGCAGTGTGACGTTATTCTACATTCTGATGGACACAACATATTACTAGCAAGGTTATGTATTAGCGGCTTTCTTATATAAGCAGAATTTCACACAGGTTTCTTCATCAATGTAGCAGTTGTGATATGTAGAAATGAAATATTTCAAAACAATAATTTTTAGTTTTTGTGGTTTATGAGTGAACTATAAATAGTGAACAACAAATTAAAATTTCTAGTAACGGAACTAAAAATTACCCTGAAATATTAAATCCAACTTTTTACTGTAAGTAACTATAAAAGGAGGAACTGATTTTAAACTCAAAACACCGGTCTAATTTTCTTACCATTTTGAGCTTAGATATTCACATGTTTTTTGGTTGGAAGGTTATTTTAAATGTTGTTTAGATCGACACTATCATTTTCAAGCTGTTAGTTTCAATTGCATCTGGAAGTCATTTGCTGTTGTCCAGGAGGGATAAATGCAGGAAATGGTGTGTAAAATTCTGAAATGGGTAGTAGCCTTTTATTCCACACACACAGGTATTGATGTCTGCAATGCAAGTTCTTCTGTAGCTTGTCTCCAGCAGTAAATTATGTATAATTTTATGACATACAATAAATGATATTTCAGACGTGATGGCTATAATCAGGAAACTTGAGTTCATTTCTTTTCATGACAAGTTTTGTTTCTCCGTGGTTGATAATCTGGTGGATCTCATTAAACTTAGATTACAACCATCTGTATTAGAGTGTCTCTGCCTCTTCAGCAAAGGTCTACACTGAAGTCAGAGGAAAAAAATCCATCTGAAATACATACTTTTAGTATTATGGATAGACTGATACATCCATTACACTATCAAATCTAAATGTTTATATTTTTTTATTCTGTAGGATTTATAGCCCTTCATTACTAATCTTCACTAAAAGAAGGAAGGGAAAACAGTAGCCACAGCAGTAAAGTACTGTATTCATATATCTCAGTTTTTACAGTGTTTAGTGCCCTGAACCTAGTTCTGAGATAGAAACCATGAAAAGATTAATTTCCTTTGTGCTGAACACTGGTCCATTTTGTCTTGATGGGGAAAAAAAAAAAAAATAAAAAAAAAAAAATCTGAGAGTCTCTCAGGGTTTCTCTTCTAATATCTTTACAGGATGATGTTGCTACTTGTGTGTCTTGCTTGCCATTTGCAAGAATAATCTCTGAATAATCTGAATAATCTCTGTTTTCTGAATAATCTCCTCAAAAAAAGATTCAAAGAAACTGCATAGATAAGAATATGAGGGAACATGCCATCTTATAAAAATTCCATCTGCAGCAAGAATAAAACTTTATTTTCTTTTTCCTGTGGTTTCCAAAGACAGGAAGTTTATGGTCTAGAAACATACTTTCCTTTGTTTTTCTTTGAAGCATTTGTTGAATAGATGTTCAAGGTGAGGCTTGCCAAGTCTCTGAGTAATCTGATCTAGCTGAGGGTGTCCCTGCTTACTGCAGGGAAGTTGGACTAGGGCTGTTGGTGCCTTCAACCAAAATTATTCTATGATTCTACAACGTCTATTTTCACTATAGTGTTATTATGGAATCTTGATAACAGTACTTTCATCTTCATTCTGATATCTTATTATTTCCTCAGTTCACTGGCAAATACTTGTCAATACAGTCTTTAAAGAAATGAAATGGAAATTCAGGTGCCTAACTACTTGTGTATTAGTGGCACGTGAAAATTAAAGGCACTAAAGCTCTAAACTTATATCATGTGAACTTATATCATGTATCAAGGAATAGTGTATGATTGAATAATCTGTATGTTCTTTGTCTTGCATTTTCCCTACACCTACTCAACAAAAGAAGAAAAATTCATTTCATGCAGCTTTTCTATCAGAATTTGAGACTACAATGTTTCATTAGACACCAGTGGATGCTGCAAAAATAAACCCTACCCTTTATTGCCATTTCTAGAAGATCACCTAAAAGTGCAGTTTAAAATTACTATGATAGCAGACAAACTGTTTGATACATGACAGCAAAAACTGCTGTTTCTACGATTCAGAATATTTAACATCGTTGTTTCAAAAGCGTAAAGGGATTGTTTGCAACTTTATCTACTTTATAACAGCTTCTCCATCTGGCTTGATGGCATGTTGTAGTATTCAGAAAGCAAGGAACACTTGCATTCCTTTTTATGTTCCCTGCAGATACACGAGTAAAAAATCACACTGTCAGGGCAGGCCCAGGACAAGAGGCTACGACATGAGATTTGAAGCCTGTAGGAGACAATATCAAAGAAGCTGAGCTCTGCCTGCTAGCTGGCTGTATTAGCTCTCCTGCTGCCATACCAAGAACAGTGTTAGGCACATTTACAAAACATCATCTCCATTGAATGGCTATACAGAAAATCATACAACTGTTGGTGGTTTTTTTTGTACTGAAGTTACTTAATTACTGAGTAGAACAATATTAAGACCATATTATGCCCTTTCTGAAATTCTTTAGTTGGGAAACTGAGCTTTACATCATTGTAAAGAAGGACTGAAGCCCAGTCTGGATTCTACAAAGATCTTCTGAAGCCTCCAGGTTATGGGTGCAATATTCCTACCATGATCAAAACAGTGGCAAAGGAACAAGTTGAAAATATTTTCTATAGAAAATATTTTTATAGATAAAAGCGTCTGATCACTTGGGTGTCTAATTCATGAAAAATACTGCAAAGAAAAAAACTACAAGACCTTCTACTATATTTTTTTCAATATTACAAAGACATTCTAAACTTATTCTCTCTCTGTTTAATAGTCTTTTTTGGAAAGGCTGGAAAAGAAATCTCTGCAACATTATAAAGAAATTGCTACTGTCTTTACATTCTCAAATGGAAACTGAAGAAATGCTTTCTTTGCACTGCCATCTTCCATGAAATATATTACCCTCATGCAGAATTGCTCTGGTTTCCTTTATTGGTAGATCACTATCAACTGAACAGCATTGTGTTCTTTAATTTTTCCCAACTGTATTCTTGAAACTGGAAGCCACTACATTATCCCCATCATGTTTAGTGCTTTTCTTTCACATTTTCTTATGATTTTAAAGTGAACTTTTCCTTTGTTTGAGATCCAAGTCTCAGTTTATCGTCAAATAAAGTGAATACAAAACGTCAGTGAATACTCCAAAAACTGTAGAAGCATTATTAACTCTTACTGGCTGTTTGTATTTTACCATTGTCACTGGAAAGTTTAATAGGAATTAATAATATCAGTCTTTTATTAACAGAGGGAATGTGATTTTCTAAATATATGAAGCACAGATGTATATATGAAGCACAGTATACTGCTCAGTGTACACTTTATTGCCTTAATGTAGTAGCACAGGAAAGCTTGGCAAGGTGAACATCTTTTTTAGGTTTCTAGTAACAAGAAAGAGGAGGTGACTTTTTCCATAGGAAGAGGAACCAACACTTTCCCTGAGCTAGTAAAAATTCAAGGAATTTCTATTCTATTCAGATATGACAGTTATGACTGTCACAGATTGTCTCCAAAGTACATTTTAATTTACATGCAATGACAAGACTAGACTTGATGTTCAGTTTGATTCTACATACTCTGGTTAAAAAATAAATTCTCATGAACTAGAGACATTTCTCTATGTGCTGAAAGGTTAAAATGAGATGTAAGAGTTACCTCAGAGCGTGGAATAATTATTCTTACTTCAGAAGAGCTGATAATCCTGAATTAAGCCAGGGGTTTAGTTTTACTACTCTCATGTACCATCATAAAGAAGTTTCTATTAGGTAAGACATTATTATAGAAGACCTTTAAAAACAATTTCACACACTTTCTAATACATTCTAAACTTTCTGGACATTAATTCACATAGGAGAATCTCTCAAGTAGTGTTGAAAGTATTATGAAGATTAAGAGATCTTAAAAAAAAAAAGAAAAAAAACACCAAAAAATTCTCAAAAACCAACACCAGAAGCATCCCAGACTCCTCAGTATCAAAACAAAAACATTAGACTGTTCACACTACATTCGTAGAAAAATCCAAGGCTCCTCTATAGGTCTATAAGGCAATTTGAGTATACATTCCACATTAATGGTGTTGATGCTTTTCTCTGAGGCACCACGAAGTGGCTTTCTGCCCAACATTTTTATCTGTTGAGCACTGCCATGCTTGAATGAATGCTAACTTTAGCCAAATAGTATTATGGTTACTTTGTTATTCTGATTTTATTTGAGAAATGAGTGTCCATTTTAGCCTTTAGGAGATAAAAAATGAACTTCCTTAAGTCAAAAATACTATGGAGTAAACTATGATAATTTGCCAGTAAATATACTGAAGTAAACAAAAGGCACATTTTAATATTTATCCATACTTTGGCTGTCTTGTCTTACTAAAGGTTCCGAGAAAGGAAAATAAACTCAAAAACATTATAAGAAAGTTTTGTTCTTTTTCAGGTATAAGATCTTCCTCAAGGGACTGTTAATAAAAAGGTGAAGAACTGTATTGAACGCCTCAATAGTGAGGTAAACATAACGACTAGTGGTGTCCTAGATGCCCAGGAAAAAAATATTTCTAGATTAAGGTGGAAGTTTTAGGTAGCCTTGAATAATCTCTGGTTTTCACTCACTCAAAACTCCTTCCAAAAAAATGTAAATATTGTATTTCTAGAGGTGAACAGGATATAGTTGACAGCACAACAACTGATAGCAGAGTTGTTCAATCCAGAAATTACAGTGATTGAGAGCACTTTAAAACTGAGTCTTAAGAGTTGTGTGAAAAAAATCCTTCTACTTCAAAATCAACAGAAAAAAAAATTCCAATATTAAGAGAAAGTATATAGTGCTGGAAGAAAGTGTCATAATTATATGTTATTAAAAAAGAAAAAAAATCTCAGTTAGTCCTTCTTCATCTAGAGATTTTGAAACATCAACCAAGCAGTAGGTGAGGTAGTTCTGGTAGAGAGTGTGAGTGGTTTAATTTCAATGTAGGTTGACCTCTTGAATTTTGCCTGCTTTTTATAAAGCAAAAATTGGAGCTTTCTGAAAAATGGCAATTTCTTCCCACTAAAGGTTGTCTGAAATTTTACCAAATCTTCAATGGGAAAAAATTATATAAAATTCCTCAAAATCTGAAATAGAATTCTTTGAGATGTTTCTTTATCTGGAAGATTTCTTTCAATTTTGCTTTACATGCAAAAAACAAGCAGTGATCAGGGAGAAGAATGCTGAGTTGTTCAGCCATTTACTGCCTGTTCCACTAGCCCTAATGCTGAGTAGTAAATGAGATGAGTGCCCGTGCTCCATGTGTATCTTAGGATTTAGGGTCTGGGTAGAGCTAGGTACTGGAGGTTTCAAGGGGCTAGTATCTGACTTGACCTCTAGGCCTCGTCTTTTTACATCTCATACAGAAACTGATCTCCAGAAAGCAAACATGAAATGTTCATTTCAACTTCCCATCTGGAAAACCTAAGTTCTATAAAAAAGCAGTTCTCTACCTAGAGTAATTCCATCTGAAACACCTTACACAGCTAGAGTCACTATTTCTTCTACATTTAGTTTATTTGTCTGCACAGCAAGCAAAATATACTTACATTTAGTAAGAAATTCTCAACAAAGAAGTCAACTCTGTGTTTCTCTGTCAGTCCAATCTCTCCATTTTGTCATGAAGCATTTTTCTTGCGGATGGGAAAATTCAGAAAGGTGTCCTACTGCGACATATAGAAGGCATCGTGTAAAGTGAAAATATTATTAAAAAATTGGTGAGGTGAGGTTCCATTAGGTGAAAAAGACTGAAGTGAGATCTTCCAGGGAGAGTCAAATGCTTTACCAAGCTGCAGCCAATTTCTGTTGATTTTTATACACATAGACGAGATATGGATGAACACAGAATGGAGGTTAACTTTTTTTTCAAACTGAATTATCAGCTATTTGGAGGACCTTCTTCCTGATAGGAAGGATAATATATAATGTTTATATCTAGAGTCAGAACTCCTATCATATTGTTAATTAAAACACAGGATTATTTAGAAAAAAACTTTTTCAAAGAGAAGGTCAGAAATAGCCTAAGCTAAAAATGAATAGCCCAGATTAAAATGTTAATGTTCTATCTAAAATGCACAAACCCAAATGCAATTCCCTGTAGTGACATTTCCAAAATTGCAGCAAAGATTACTACATTAATCCATTCGTTATATATTTTCATTATTCTGAAACAGAAACAAATCTTCAGGGGACAGGGTTGAAGATTCTGGACATCTGAATTTCTTGAGTAAGTTAGACTGGGCTTTTTAAAGCATATTTGTCACTTTTCTTTCAGATGAACACACCAAGACAGGAATAATAGTCAAATATCAATTTTAGTTTCCTGGTATCACTGAAAACTAAGGCTCTAATTATTGAGACTGAAATTGTGGAAATGACTTCTGCGAATTTAAATCAATGTTATAACAGAACAAAACCATTAACAACATGCTACAAATTTATAATAACTCTAAGCTTGTCTCAAATTTTATGGTCAAGTTCAGACAATTTCAGTTTTCTTGACATAAGATTATAGTAGCTGTCACACAGAATAAATGATCCACCAACGTCTATGTCTGAATGTTGTCTTTGCATTGTTTATGTATGTGCAATGCTGTTGGCATGGAAATAAGAATAAAAATGTTTTTGTGCTCCCAATATCCTTGACTGTGTGTTTGATACACTGTGTTCTATATGTGTACAATATGTATAAATAGAATTGACCATTAATGGCAAAGTGTGTTGTACATGTGCTTTCCAACTGGCTCAGCTCTTTTCAACCCATCTTTGAAGAATGATCTTTTCTCTAGGATGGCAACTCTGTCCATATGATTTACTGTGTTAGAGGGAAGCTCTACAATTCTTTTGAAGTGCTCTACAGTAACTGGACAGTAAAAAGGATCTCTTGCAATTTGTCTGATTTTGGGAAGGAGTCCCTGAGAATTCAGGAGGTCTGGTTTAAAAGATACTTATGGACTGAGACAGAAAATCAATCCTCTGACAGGTTTTGGTTTGTTTTTTGTTTTATTTCTTTTTTTTTCAGCATGTACCAGAAAAACTGAAGATTTTAATTAGGCACTTTTTTTTTTTTTTTTTTTTTTAAAAAAAAAAAGCGCCTTGCATTCCTTCTAGTGCAAATCTGAAAATTAAGCCAAGGGTGCAAGACTGTGGAAAATTCAACATCAGGGATGGATGAGGGAGACTACTGTAGGCAAAACACAAGTGATGTCAGATGTCTTACACTGAAGAGCTTGATGAAGGTTCATCCCAAATGCCAATCAAATTGCATCTTTCCTGTTCTCTCACGCAGCTTTATTTGGTGGCCTGTTAGCATCTCTAATGTGTTATTTTTTGTTATTCCACCATGTCACATCAACAAAATTTATGTGTTCCCTACTGCCATTGGCCGTGGAGCACCTCCAGCCTTGCATCCCTCTACTTATCCCCCAGGATTCTTACAACTTTGCCCATGGTCTATATTGCCAGGCTGTCACTTACCTGCTCCAGCAACATTGCAGCTGTGTTAGTCTAAAACACCCCACAGACCTGCCCTGCCATGCTCAGCTATGGGCCCTTATCCTAGCCTCACCTTGTACCATCTCCACAGAGTTTCCTGATGCCCATTGCTACCCACTTGCTCCTGGCAGGAGAGGTCAAATGGCCCCTGGCTTCCAGAATCTGTCCTTATGGATCCATGGAGATCTCTCAGTGCTGCTGGTGCTCTGCTGCCCAGGAAACCTTGCTCTTGAGGTTCCCTGACACCCATCTCTTTTTTTCCCTAGTGAAAGATTCTGAAGTCATCCCTTGCAAGAAAAACAAACCACCGCTAAAGCTTCCCTGGAATGGACTGTTGATCTTGTGCTAAGATACACAGGAGCAGAAATCCAGAGTTAAAAATGGAAGTATGCAGCTCACATAAACATGTACCACTTACCCTCTGTCTTGCACCAAAACAGTCTCCTAAAAGTCCAGTTAATTTTGTGTTTCCTTGTGGAGCCAAAGGATATTCTCACGTCTTTACCTTCATATTCAGTACCTTTCACAAGAGTCCTAAACATCTTTGCCAGACAACTTCTGATGACTGGTGTGTCTGTCCACTGCCACAGCATCTCTAAGGATAGGTGCTGCAGTCTATTTCCATATTCATCAGCATTAACCAATTTATTATTAACTACTGTTTTATTTACTGTATTCATGAGGACCAAGATATTGTTTTCAAAGAAGGCAAACAACCATCTCTTAAGTAAACCAGCAGAGGCCATGGCTTTCTATTACACAAAGCAAATACACTTTGGAAAAAGACACAGTACAACAGAAAATACAGGAAATAAAAGAAGCAGGTTTCTAAATGAAGTGGTTTGACTGAATAAACCAACTTGGCTAAGCAGATGCATAATTCATAAATTAAAATTTAGATAATAAATATGACAAGGGCAGGAAAAGTCTCCCAGTTTTCATGTTCTGATAATCCACTTCCATGCTAGTTTGAAGATATGTGAAAGCAAAAGAAAAATGTGAAAGCTTCATTGTTCTGGAGATAATAACGGTATTGATTCGCTAACATGCATCCTTTCTTAATTAGATCATTCTCCTCTCTTTTTCCTGGTTTCAAAATTCCTTCTTCTGCCCTCTGGGCTCTTGATAACTATTAAGGGAAATTCTGAAATCTTGACTTTTTTTTTTTTCCTCACGTCTTGGAAACACATTTTGCTCTACTGATCAAAACTGCTAGCACAATCTTTGTTGGTTGCATATAAGAGGGCTAAGTCACAAAATATTTACATCTAAATAAATATGAAGAGAGCTTATGGATTCAGCAAGAAATGATATTGCATATGCAAGGATTTTTTGCAAAATGATTTACTTTATTTCTAGATAAATAACTGCACTTGGCAGATATTTCATGATAGAACAAAAACAAACAAACCAACCAGCCTAAAAACTGGCTTATCCTGCTTTGTGTCCTATGTTCTAGTCCTCCACTCAGAATCTCTTTGGAAATTAAGGGATAATTCTGGTTACAATTTTCTTAACTTTTTTTTTTTTTCTTTTTTTTGATACATTATGTACCATGAAGGAAACAGATCTTGTTGAGTCAACTATATTTCTATTTTACGTAAGATTAAAAGGACATTCCATCTTTTCTCATTTCTTCCCCAGCCTTCTGCAACAAGGTCACAGTTTAGTCCAAAAATACTGATAATACTGAATTTTGTGCTGAATGAGTCTCCTAGGAGTAATTAACATTCCAACAGGTCCACCTCTTTATTACTGTTCCACTTAGCATACAATTACTGATACTGTATGTTGTAATCATACATTTTTGGGAATTAATTCAGTGAGACCTCAACTTGAAGTGAGACATTATTAGTTGCAGATCAATTAAGTTATTTAAGTCTCTGCTGTGTAATACTGATGCTAGACTGAGTTGTCTGTTCTGGCACTCTTGAAAGAAAAAAAAAAAAGGGTTTATAAAGTGAAGAATTTGTTAACAAATTAAAAGACAGTTTTTAAACAGAGAATATTAGAATGAAGATTTTGGGGGGTTCTTTCGGATTATGATCCAGTTGGAATGCAGATTTTTAAAACTGAATTCTAGTGAAAGTGTGTGCTATTATAAATTAGTGCTGCTAGTGTATATCTCCAACATAAATTTGGTCTATTTGTCAATAATTACTTGGGGCTCCGATTCACATGAAACTGTTCTTAACCCTTGTGCAGGGTCACACAGGTACTGCTCCATATTAAGGGATTCCAGTAAAACTTTAATTTGTTATGGCACTTACCACAACTTCAGAAAAATCATGTACTTTGATGTTTTTAGTGTTCTGAGCATTCCTATAAGTAAATGGAGTTTATTCAAAACCTGTTGAACAATCTTTCCTGAAAACTTTTTTGCAGATGTTATAGTAAAGCAAACTACAGAAGGTGAAAATTCTATTAATTAGGAACTTCCATTGCAAATCACAAGATACAGTGAGCCATAAGCAGATAAAATAGGGCCTCATCTGAAATCTCTGTGAATCTTCCAATAATTTAAAATCTACTGGTCTATTTATTTAGGTAGGAAGAGAATCAGATCCAAACTCGTGGTTGCATTTCTAGGGGAGCAGAGACTCATATAAAAACTTTTCTGTGTTTTAAGCAACTATTCTGTGAATCAGTCTCATCATGGAATCTGCTCTGCCAGTAAAGGAAGGAAATTAAATATGTTTATAATTAATAAATTCAGCTGACATTAATTGAAGGCATTTTAAAATATTTCGTAACTATTTTTTAATTTTTGTTTTGAAAATATTTTTTATTTCCAAGACATTTTTTTTCAGTAAACAGTTACTAGATCTAAACTATTTCTATAACAATCCTCCTTGTAAATGGAAGATGAGTAGTTATGTCTTTGAGCAATTCAACCAAAACATATTAATAAGGGAGTAACTGCCCTAAGAAAATCAGTGAAAGACTTGAAAGTCATTTCATTCCATCCAGGATTTCGACTTTATAAATTTTTTGGCACCCAAATCTGTAAGGATAAAAGTAAAAACTATAGATATTTGTCAGAGAAAACCAAATTCTAGTAGTTTTCTTGGAAGATACCTTTCCATTTCAGGAAATTAAAACATATAATTATATTATTCCTAACAATATATGAACATTACACTGACTAATGATTTTTCTAAATACATTATAAAACATTTGAGATCTTAAATTTGAAACATTGGCAAAGCTAAGACAGACAGAACTGAATGATACCTCAAAGGAAAAATTCAAACAAGCTTCATGACCATTTTGATATAATAATTTCTATTGATATGCAGAGAATATTTGGAAATTGTTAATCTGTTTTTGATTTTGGTTTGGCTATTAAATTTTTCTTCTACAAATGGATAGCCCTTTATTCCACTCTTTCTCATCTGACCGGAATATTTGTCTCAGTTTCATCTTAATTACTGAGCATTATAGAAATTAAATAAACTAGATACTAACAAAGAATCTCAACATACTAAGAAACAACATTTATATTTTAGTGTTTTAATTTTCTTGTCATTGCCTAATGTCATGATAGAATTACCTTTTCAGTTTTCCATAAATAAAAGCCATAGTACTTAAAAGAGAAAAAGGGGGGGGGGGAAATGGAAAAATACAAAGAAGGAAAATAAACCAATAAAAGTATTAAAGTGGAAATAGGAAAAAAACCAGAACTTTCAAGCATTTTTTAAATACCATTGAGATGCATTTCCATTCTCCATTTATCTGTTTCTCTTTGAGTCAACTTTAAGATCTGTCTTCTTGTGGCAGTACCTTGAAAAGCATCTCTTTAAGGAAAAAAATCTACTTGCGGTCACACTATATACTGACCGTATCTCATTTCCATTATTCTATACTACAAAGGACATTTGTATGAAAACATGATATCATTGTTTATGAAAAATCAATATGCTCTAGCTGATTTACCTAACCTGAAATAATTCTTCCTTTGTGACATCACTCTTGATTGCTGTGCTATACTTGATGCCACAATCTTTGATTCTGATTTCAGGTGTGAATCAACAGTAGGAACAGGAGGAATAATACAAAACAAAAAGACTTTGTGTTTTCAGCATCTTAGAATATTGTTAATAACAAAAATGTAGAAATGAGTTTTTCATCTGAACCTGGGTAACCTTAAGAAATTATATTAAATCCTTACATGCATCTTTAGTGTACATCTATAATGTAAATTTGTAAAATAATTCAATCACTGTTCAGGATGCCACAGGTGCTATCAACTTTGTGAAATAATGTCCCAAATCTAATATTACTTATGCTACTTCACCTGTTTAATATCTGCTACATTAGAAAATTAAGTGCAAAGGAACACTTCTGGAGTGACTTGTAATCTCCAGTATAATATACAGAAAACTAATGCACAGATAATAGTCACTGTCTTCTCACAATTAAACACTAAAACATCACCATTTATTATCATGTTTGAGATTTTACCTCTATGGACTGTTGTTAGGAGCATAAAAACCATTGGATCATTCAGGCATATACAGTAGAGTAGTGTGAGGGAAAAGTGGGAAGAAATCATTCAGTTGTAGAAAATAAAACAGTGAAATAAGATGGACTAAAATTGGATCTTTACTAACCTTGAGTGCCATTTTATGAAGTTTGATTTATGGACTTTAGCTTTATTTGATTTCTTAAAGGAGCTATCAATTTTGAATCCTCTATGCTTAAAGTACTGACATGTATATAGATATGTGTAACACCTCTTTATAATTTATGTATTTTAATTAAAATTATAAAAATATGTATTGTATGTACATTGTATATTGTATGTATAAATTGTATATGAAATTGTCAATATATATATATCTATACACATCTTGATATATGTAATCTTTCTTGGTTATTCATATAATTTTCATTAAATATAAACTTACGTCATTGTATGCTAGAATAGTTACTTTATGTTTAGTCTCTTAAGAATGGGAATCTTTCTCACTCAGTAGTCTTTAGTTTTCAAGAACAAGCATGATTTGAAAAATATTCTTATATCTTACTTTGTAAATAAGTACAAAGCTTATTGTACCAGCTTAACATAAGGGAAAATTGTATGGGTAAAATTGTATGGATAGTGAAAATAGGAGAAAACTGTGAAGTCTCAGAGACCAACTTATCTGAATTTATACTTCCCTCTGGATTGGCTTGACAATGATTGATTCGTTTTGGAAAACAAAACAAAATAAAACAAAAACCAAAACAAAAACAAAAAACAAACAACGAAAACTAACCAGCAACAACAAAAAAACCCAAAGAGAAAATCAAAATATGACTGTATATCACATCTAAAAGAGACAGAAATTCTTTTGTTACCAAGAACAGAAGTATTTCATAAAGTCTTCTTTCTAATATAGTCCTTAAACTGTTAATGGTCAGCAAAAAATAACTATATTAACAGGAGGTGGAGGTATATATTAATGGGGGGGGGAGGAATCTTGTTTATTTAGAGCACACGTATTTTTTTAGGAGAGATGTTTTTATCAACATTCAGTGCCTGGAGCAGTAAAGATCAGAAACAATAGAAGATTGAAGACAATAAAAGATTAAAGACAATAAATCAAAGAAGGTCTTCCTAAAGCCATGCGATCATTGAATCAATGTGTTTTCACATGCAAACAGAACTGTTACAGAATTATGGTGAAAAAATATGAGCTGCTTAGTAACTAAAACAGACCCCAAATGTAAAAAACAAAGACAAAACCAAACCTTACTCGTTGTTTCTTTTTTTTTTTAATGTCCTATAAAGGAAACAAAAGAATCTTGACTGTTATAAGGTAAATACTAAAGCAATAGGAACACTGTAGATATTCTCATTGAATTACTTTGCCAACAGTAGATACTCTGTGTCTCCTTTAGGTTTGGTAAGATGGAAGGAGATTGCCTTACAGGAAAAAAAAATCAAGTAATTATTTAAAATAATCACATAATACAAAGCAAGCACATGGTAGGTTTTCTTAATCTGTTTTGTCTCTGTAGGAAAAAAAAAGAAAGGAGAAAAGAAGAAAAGAAGCTTACTTTCATTTTCTACTTTCTTACTTTTTCTTTATAGTTTGTTTTTAAACAAGGAACAAGTAAGTATGAAAATTAAGCTGTATCCAAAATTAAGTTCTGTATGTGAAAAACTAGGTATCACCATTTTCCAAAATTATTTAAGAACACAGGACAAATTCAGATTTTTGACTGTGCTGCTTGGTTTGATAGTGCATGGCTGCCTTTTAAGACATCACCAATATGGGGAAAATTTACTCTGTGATCTTCTCAGGAATTTTTATTCTGTCTTTTATGAGCTATGTCTGGAGAAAAAAAATCCTTTGCATCTGAAAGTGTTTTAACAGGGAAGATATTAGTTACAGTGTTACACATGCACACCTCCTCATATCCTAGTTCTGTTATAGAAACAGTAATAATTAAAATACTCCATCAGCATTAAACTAAAGTTTGAAGTAAAATGCATTTCCTCATGGGACAGTAAAAAGCTCTTTGTCATTTTATCCTATCAGCCCAAGGCTGTTTCAGCTGTTCACTGCACTTCTGAATTCTGGAATAGCTCAACATGTCTATAGTATAACCAAGATGTAATAGAGGTGGAATGTGATGGTACTAGCACTGACTGAAAACAAAGCAGATAATGCCAGTAAACAACTGGGGGGCAAATTCTGGAAATAGAACCTTGGAAGTGAAAAAGAAGCCAAGCTAATTTTGGCCAAGTGGTTAGGCTTGTTTTAAATAGGTCGCTACTATATTGTAAGCTAGTTAACTGTGACATAAGATATAAATGGGTTTATGCTTAGAGTGGTAGTCTATATACTGATTTATAGGCTAAAATTCTGACAGTGACTACCACTTCATTTTCTCCACTACCCAGAAAGAAAACACAAGGCATACCCAGAATTTATAGCCTCTAATGAAAAGAAAAAAAAAAAACAAACACCAAATAGAAATCCTTGCTTTCTAAGCATGTGTAGTTAAAGTTCAATTGAATTTATTAGGAAATAGCCATATATGTAACACGTGTAGCACAGACTTCTGACCTTGTTGTTATCTTTCAGAAAATAATTGTTGGTCACTTCCAATTTTGACTTGTGCATTTTCATTCAAAAAAATCTCTTCTCATTGTGTTTTTTCCTTTCCTTTTTATTTGCATTACTGGGGACTGAGTGAGAACTGCTGTTAAATCAGAGGTAGAGTAGCGTATTAATTATCTGTATATGTGTGTGTTTAAATTTCTGGGAGTCACAAACTGTTTCAGAAACATATAGGAGTTAAATTTCCCTTTTAAGGCTATTAAGATTATTCTTGTTGTTTAGATCCTTTCTGAAGATCAATTTTGATCATCTTGTGAATTCACTGAAGACACTGGGGTTTTTTCAGTCATACTTGTGACATGAAGCTCTTTCCATCACACAGAAACTGAAACAAAATACAGCTATATTCTATTTTCCAATAGTACAAGAAACATCACTAATAAAGAAAGGATATTAAAATCATTTATTTGAGGCTCTTCTTATTCATAAAGGTGTAAATAACAGTAATTTTTTATTTAACATAATTCATTGATGTAGGAGAAAAAAGATGAACAGGTTATGTTATCTAATGTAATGATTACACAATAAGAGACAAAAGGAAGTTATTTGAAAAGAGCAATCTAATTATATTTCATTGATCATTTGTTTTGTAGACTTCATTCATAGTAGACATGTCATAGTTTTCACTTTTGCAGCTTCAGCTTGAGATAAAAAGTAAAGGAAAACCCCACAGAAGAGCAAATATGAGACTACTGCATAGCAAACATTTCATATATGAAACTCTTGAGGATCTATAGCAATGCAGTTAGGTGACATAATGTCAATCAGGCTTGGAAACCAGCTATTGGAACCTTTAGAAGCTTTTAATTTTTCCAAAGTGTTTTTAGGTTTGCCAAAGTTTTTTTCAAAATTTTGGCAAAATACCTTGCAAAATAACTTGTTGCATTTTGTTAGAATTCTCTGGACTGTATTCCTGTCTACACCTAACAAGCATTCTTGTTGTTGCAGCATATATCATTTGTTCTCACGACAGAATAAATATATATATATATATATTATTTTTTCTCTGTAATGTTTAATCTTCTTAAAATGCAAGTAATACCTTGATCTACTCAGTTAATTTTCTAGTTGCCTGTGACTTCTCCATATATCAAGTAGGTCTTGGGACAAGAAAAATAGACTAGTTCAAATAGAACTTTATTATTATTATCACTGGGTTATACAACTATATTGGACTAATCTATGTAGCAACACCATTAGAAAAGATAAACACCATGAAACTAAAAGCTTGTTTTAGGTATGTTTAGACACATTTGCTTCGTTTAGAGATGAAGATAAAATGAAAAGTGAGTACTATCAAATTTGCTACTTTCTAACGGTCTCTGAATTAAGTCTCTTTTATTCATATTTCTATTTCCTTTTATCCTCTCTCTTAATTTCCTTTGTATCCTGTTTAAATGTCTTTTTTCTTTTATTCTTCCCATTTAGATGTTTCTGCCTGCATATCTCTCCATCTTTCATCCCTGAAATAAATAATTTTTCTAAAGTCTATAAAAGTATTTTTAAAAAAACTTAAGACTGGCATAATTCACACCAACGATGTCTTCTCTTTCTCTTCTTGAAAATGATTCTTTTTATTTCTCTGCCTTGTCTCTTCAGATCCTAAACTTTTTGGAATGGGGCCCATCTTTTACACAGTAGGAGATTACACAGTGGTGCATTGATCGCAGCTGGAGTCTTTAGACTCTAAAGAAATACAAATAATTACAGAGCATTGCCATATGCCTGATATGCAGCTGGGAGCTCTATAAGAGGAACGTGATGTTCCTACTTGCCATCTCTCTAATCCTGCAGGCCAGTCTGCAGTTGGGCATAATGTTTCTGGACACTGCTTTTCCTCCTCTGCCAGGAGCTGTCGGGAGACTTCCACAAGCTTTGAAGCACAGCTGGGGAAAGACTGTAGATCTACACATACAGTGGGTCTGCAGGTTTCCCAAGACAGTTTGTCTGGCCATGATTATTAAATATAAATAGGAAATTGTTTTTTCTTTATGAGGGTTATCATTCGATGGGGCATTGACCATCATTCTGTCTCATTTTAAAATTAAATGCAGCATAAGCAAGCTTAAAGTTTTGGCTCTTCATCTGTACTCGTTGAAACCTTAATTACTATTAAAGTACATGCTACACATAACCTTGAGTCTGGCCTTCAAAATGCTAATGTTTACTTTTTTTATTTCTTAGGTTTCAGGAGTCTTAACCTGAATAGTATTTTAACACAACACTTGAGGTTAATTATTCGAGTGCTATCATTTTAACCCCTTCACATGAGTGACCTGAAAGTAGAATCTAACTCATTATACTACATACAAAAATTAAAAAAAATAAACAATGTTTTTGTCTGAAGAGCTAAAAAAGTAAGTCTGGTCTAATGGTAGCAGCAGAAATTGTCATTTTTGGGAGCATTTGTCTTTGGATGTGAAAGTACTAGGATATAAATCAGTTCTATACAAAAAAATAATACATGTTTCCAAATACATGTTCAGCTTTCTCTGATGTAGACATTAGGTGTTTAACATCTACTATGTCTAATGTGTTTAAGGTATATCACAATAAAGCACAAAAGGAAAAGAAATGCAAAAGAGAGTATGGTAGTATAAAGTATCTGTATTTCTCTGGAGATTTTAGGTATAATGTTGGTAATAAAACTACTTAAATTATATTTCTAATATTTATCTATGGTAGCAATAAACCCACTTATAAATGGGAGTGTAACACATGATAATAAACAACCATATTTTAAATTCATGAAGTATAATTTAAGCTGATTAACATTATTTGGCAAACACAGTTTTTGAAAAATATTCTCTCTTGACTACAACTACACATCCCTACAAGTAAGAGGCTTTCTTCCATGAATTTTACTTCCACTTATAGGTACATTTTATACATTAAAGAATATTTTAAAAAAAAAAAAAAAAAAAAGAAGAAGCCTTTCAGATTTCACTAGGGAGTTATTCTTAGCAACAAAGCTCTTGAGATTTGAACTCAGGTATGAAAAATCAGTAGTCTTTTATAGAAATGTTACCCAAGGATCTTCAAAACCTAACTGGCTTACCAGGCAAATAAATTTTGCCCTCTTTTCTGACATGTTTAAACTTTATTGACAAAATCACGCTTTCCTTTTTTCAAGGTTATTTGTCATTTATAATTTATCCCTTATCAGGGATGCTGGCTTTTCTCACTTTAACTTTGGAGGTTTAAGCTACGTAATATGTAGGTGAAGGGAACTAATGTCCCCTTCACAAACATCTTAGGTGCCTCTGGATGAACACCATGTTTGTATCTATGAAGAAACCTTACCTGCTGTGCTAGTCATCACCTTGAATTTCTCCTGCAGGTCCTAGCTGCAAAACTTTGGGGTACAGGGCTCTCAAGGTCAGCCTTCCTCCTAGATGTCCACCTCATTCCTAGGTCATTCTTTTATATTCCCCTTCCTTGTACCCTTAATTGTTGTTTTGATTCATTCAGTACCAGTGTAGATGGCTACTCGAGGGCTACGCCACTGGTACTCTTATAGCCACTCCTCTTCCATTACACTCTCTCTACAGAATGTAAACCCTTTGCAAGATTCAGCTCCACCTAGCTCCTCCTGCTCAAGCAGCTAGTACATATTCTGAAAATCTAAAGCTCCTGAGCTTTTTCCTCATATTGTACATCACATTACATCCTTATTTCCTGAAACTTCCTTATCTTCCTGAAGTTTCGGATATACTCATAACACAGCACAGGCATTAGACTCTTCCATGCACTTTTCCACAAAACTAGCTTTAACTCCTACTCTTTATCATTAGTATGATCAGCTTTAGAGGCTAAACATAGTTTTCGCAATTCAGGGCAAAAGGACCTGAAGAACAACTACTATGTAACAGAAACTAGCCCTAAGCAGACAGTCAAAAAAGCTTGAGAGAAGATTTTTGAAAACATACCGAACATTGCTTAGGTTCTCAGAACCTCTGTCTCTCTCTCACACATACACTCATAAAATATGAGTATAATTTTCAAAGTGGAAGTTCAAATTGATTTTATTTTTACAAATAATTCTTTTTACATAGTCTGTCAAGAGCAACAGAACAACTACAAAATTAATTTCTCTTGCCACCAGCTGGCCTATCATTAGTGTGTGTACATCATCAAACAAAAATGGCTCTTAAGATGTATTAACACACTATATCATCAAAATTACATTGCTTAGTAGATGTATTTCTCAACTACAAGGCCAACTGGTAACAAGAATATATTAAAATATTTCTTTTTTCTGGATTTTTTCAGTAATCTAAGATATTTAAATATTCAGCTGTAGCTGAGAATATTGCTAGATTTTCACAAAAATGCACCCGTGTTTCAATATATGACCATCAATTTTTTCATTAATATTTGTCATTCTTAATTTTTTTTTTCCATTCTGCACTCCAAGAGTGTTTAAAGACACGTTGAATCAAATGAATCATATTCTTACTCATGAATGATGAAGCAATTTTGGAGTTAATGGTGTCAAATAGTAACAATGTTCCCAGTGCAAATCTTTGTTCAGCCAACTATTCATGAAGTTTCACACTGTAGTACATTATTACAAGGCATTACTTTTAGTAATAGTGACATCTGTCAAAGTGAATTGGCCACAAAATGCATTATTGATTAGGTTTTTTTGAATAATTTGCAACAATGGATTTATTCAACAAATTTAGCCTATTGTCTGAATATAGAATAGCTTCCAACAAAGAAACAAACAAAACAGAATATACTCAAACACATTCAAAAATATTCAAATGATCTATTTTCATGCTTTGTTTTTTATTTTGTTTATTTTGTTTGTAGGGCTCTCTGCAGCTTGCATGTTCATGGACCATTTGTTATGAGCATCTAAAATACTAACTTACTGGTCATTTATTTCAAAAGTGTCAGCTGTAGCTATATCATTCTCTCTCTCCCTCTCTTTTTTTTATTTTATTTTTTTATTTTTATTTTATTTTATTTTATTTTTTATTTTCCCCTTACATGAATGTAGAAAGAATTTTCTAGGACTGATAAAACTTTTGCAATTATTTGATTAAAACCTTGGTTTTGCAAATATTCACTTACATCTCTGAAATTTACTTTTCACTAATGCTTTTGCTGGTAAAACTCAATCCTTCAAACATTGCTGCAGAAAGATCACCAAAGGGTTGCATATACTGTCAAAGCAAATTCAATCAAGTGTTGGTAGAAAATTTTGCACTGTATTTGCTCAGCTGTGTTAAGAGAACAACTCATTCAAGTCACTCCCTAGGCATTTCCTAAGAAAACCTAAGATTGGAGAAGTATTTTTATATTTAAAGATACAAAATGGTATATTTGTGATTTAACATAAAGTTTTATAAATATATGCTTCAAAGTTACTTTTTAGAGCCAAAACATGTCACAGATCTCTGATGTCAGGGGCTATTTTAAATATTTTTTCTTTATATACCTAAGAATAAATTAATGACAGACAAGGGATTATCTGGAATACTCTGACGCCCCTTATTTTCTAGTGGAAGTGAAATAATATCTACCTTTTAATTGTTTTTATCTGGTACACTAATTGCCAGTCCACTCTGCTTAGTGGTCTTGTACTAACACACTGCACTTCCTTATGTCCCCTTCTTTGTCTCAACATTGTGTGTGAAAATTTGCTTCCACTAAAATAAAGATGAGGCCATGGTGAAAACACAGTAATTTACAGCAAAAACCTCATTCTACAAATTCATTGAGTGACTTTAAAATGTGCATTAGTGCCACAAAATCAGGAGAAACCAGCAGTGTACCAAACTCTGTGACTTTTCACAAAGTAGAAATTTTAATTTACAAGAACCATAATTTTAATTCGTAAGTACCATAGCCCATTTGACATGTAATAATGAGAGGAAAAGGAAAAACCTTAGCATACAACTAAGCTTGCATCATAACTTCTAATTCAAGTCATATATGCTGTGCTGATTTTATTCTAAAATGGTGGGATAACTAAGTCCTCCCTTAGTACAAATCAGTCTTTCTTTTATTGTTCCACTTCTCTAAAATGTGAAATATGCTGAATGAGATACAGACAAGACACAGAAATAAATAATTAAATGTAAAAATGGGTTGTATTAATGTTCAGAGTTTAAAAATTGAATTTCAAGAAAAAAATTAGTGAAACTGAGATAAGAGAATACATGGAAGATTGCATCTCTCCAAAGAAGCATGGATTAACTGTTTAGTTGTATTAATTATTTTGAGGATTGCTCCTTTTTCATATTTTGTAAAAGAGCAAAAAATATTAGCAACAGAAAATAGTATCAATGTATTTTATAAAGTTATGCTTTTAACAGAGCGAAAACTTAAAAGCAGCATTTTTATTTAACTTTTTAGGAGAGGATGACTTCACAAGATGCAAATATTCTGCAATTATGTCTATCTGAAGTATTACAGAAAATTTTAGGGATTCCTACTCTAGCTGCTTTGTGCCACATCCTTTAAATTATCTGAATGTTGATTTTCTTGAATGTTAATAAGAAGGAGAGGTTTGTGATGATGTTGCTATTTTTGTGTTCTTAAGCAAGTGAACTTTGTATTGAAGCAATAAACTCACATTGCTTGCCTATAGTATGAATGATTCAGAAGACACGCTAACAAAGGCTGAATAGTGAAATATCATGACAGGGAAATTCTCAAGAATTTAATAAACTGCAGGAACTTAAAGAGTTGGATAAATATTTATAAAGTACAAAGTTGAAAACTGCAGTGACTGGAATTCAGCAGAAGTTTCCTGTCACTTTTTTTCATGATAAGCCTTTATGTATTCAGAGGGCTTCTCACACCTGAGATTTAAAAAATAAAAGATCTTTTCTTTCTTCTACAAAGGGCTTTTTCTTACCACCTTAAAGGAAGAAATAGCAGATAAAATATTTCAGAATACCAGTTTTACATTCAATATCAAATTCTATAGCTATAATGCTTTGTAATGTACATGTTTCTGTTATTACATGGCAAAAACATTTTCTTGAAAACCACATTTGAAACTAATTCTGAGAAAAAATGGGGTGATGGTGAACGTAATATTGTGGATCTACATGTCTCAGTCATTTCCAATTTCCAGATTAAACCAGATTTAACCTATAAGAACATGGTTTTTTTTTATTCCCACATATTCTGTCTGAGAAGTAAATCCAGGCTTAAGTGTCCCTTGTAATACTTACCAATGTAAGTATTACATCACAATATAGCACAATTAAGAAATCATGGTTTAGGGTTTTCTATGTGTTTGTCTTACCATCAAGTTCTGATTCTTATATAAAAAAAATCTGCACATAATAATAAAAAAAACCTACCTCAAAATCCCCCAAAATATAACAAACAAGATTTTCCTCTTTACCCCATAACCCTCCAATCCAAGTTGATACAAGACACAGGTATGTTTAGCAGCTTTGTAACATTGCTTTGTTCAACCTCAAGAGTATCCCAATGTGCATGAACTCAGCGAAAAGTGTCAGGAGGTATGGTATGTAGTATCTCCTAGCATACTCAAAGACAAAAAGGACTTCTGCAGAAAGTGGAAAAGGTAACAGAAAGGATAGGTAACCTTGGAGGAATACAGAGACCTAAAAAAAAAAAAAAAAAAAATCCAACTTGAACTGGATTTGGCAGGGAATGACAAAGGCTAAAAGAAGGGCTTCTAGAAATACAAGGGGAAGATGAGGGAAAATGTGGCCTACTGATGAATGGAACAGAGGCCCTGGTGACATAAGACAGGGGAAAGGCAGATGTCCTGAATGCCTTCTTAGCCTCAGACATTATTAGCAAGGTCTGCTTTTAAGAATCCCACTCCATGGAGACCAGCAGGAAAGTCTGGAGCAAGTGGAAGAGGATCAGGCTAGAGAACACTCTAAAAACTAGACATATATAAAGCCCATGGGCTCCAAGGAAATACAGCCACAAGTGCTAAGAGAGTTGTCACTGTGAGCTCACAGTTATCTTTGAACAGTCATGGTGACCTGAAGCAGTTCTTGGTCATTAGAAGAGAGCAAATGTCACTTGTACATTCAAGAAGGGTAAGAAAGAGGACCCAGGGATCTGCTGACCTGTCAATGACTTCAATCATGAGAATGACTTCACCTGAGAAGGTGATGGAGCAGCTAATCCTGAAAACACTTTTCAGGCACATGAAGGACAAGAAGCTAATCAGGCCTAGTGAGCATGGCTTCACCATGCTTGACCAACCCAATAACCTTCTCCAAGGAAATGACTGGTCTTGTAGATAAGGGAAAAAGCAGTGAATACTGTCTGACTGGACTTCAGTAACACTTTCAGTTCTGTCTTTCATAAGATCCTCATAGAGAAGTTGATGAGTTCCAGAGAAGGGTCACTTAAGAATCACACAATCACAGAACTGTCATGCTTGGAAAAGATCTCTAAGATCACTGCATCCAGTCATCAACCCAAAAACACCCCAAGAGCCACCACTGTCCCACTATATCATGCTCTGAAGTGCCACATCTACATGTTTTTTAATACCTGCAGCTATGAGGACAAGGGAAAAATGAAAGAGTGGGAATCTCATCAGTCTATACAAATATCTGAGAGGAGGATATAGTGATGACAAGGCTGGGCTCAGTGGTGGCCAGTGGCAGGATGAGAAACAATGAACACAAACTGAAACACAGGAGGTGCCCTTGAATATAAGAGAATATTATTTCACTGTGAGGTTGTCAGTGTGCAATCAGCACAGGTTGCCCAGAGAGTCTGTGGAATCTCCCTCCTTGGAGATATTAAAAATTTGTCTGTGCTCTTACTAAAGCAACTCTAGGTGGCCCTGCCTGAGACACAGAGGTGGACCAAGTGACCTCCAGAGACCCCTTCAAACCTCAAGCATTCTTTGATTCCGTGACACCTCAGGGTGTCCAGACACTTTGCAGACCATAACTGTAGTATATATCTGTTCACAACTTTTTAATTCAGAACATATTGCTATTAAAGCATGTTCATGGTGTGTAAAATATCAGTTAGGTTCTTGGTGATGTAAAATGATGCAAAATACTAGCTGACAGGTCTTAATCTGCATAGGATAACAAAGAAGACGTGAAGACAAAGATGCCTTTTCAGAAATCTTCCTGTTTTCTTGATAATATTGGGGCCATTGCAGCCTCTGTTGAAGTTTAGTACAGCCTCAAGGATGCTCTAAAATCTGCTGGTTTGTGAATGAAAAGGGGCCATTATGCTAAAAAGCAGAACAGTCAAGCCATGCCCTTAGCACTTGACATGCAGGAGGAAGATGAGAAAGGGGAGATGAAACTAAAGATGAAACAGATAACACAAACATCAAATAAGAAATTATTAATCTGTATCAGAAGGAGAAGTCCTCAAAGCAAGTTAGCAGGTCTTCCAGAGAACTAGTGAGAGAAAAGAAGCAGTTAAGGAAAAACACAGCAGTAAGAACCAATTTTTTTGTTGGTCTTTACCACATACTGTGTTTAAGTAGTTGCTTAGACAGGACTTCTTTTCTAATCATAAAACTACACTGTCAAGGAAATAAAATAATAGAATAAAATAAACCAAAATAAAATAAAATATAAAATAAGATGTGTTGATAAATGTATCATCAAACCTTGGTAACATGTTATTAGATTTTTTGTTTGCTTGGAATATTTTTTTCATTTCTTTTCTGCATAATTTGCCAACACTTTTCAATTTCATATTAAAATCAGTTAATATCCTCAAGTAGTGAAGAAAGTGCTGCAACCCTATTTTAAAATGTTAAGGATGATCCAGGCAGCTACAGATCATTAAACTCTACTTATACACCTGGTGAAATTGTTTGAAATTATCTTTGCTGAAAGTCATATTATAAGAAAATGTGGAAAGTTATGTTGCTATCTGTTGTCCCCTCCTTTACAAGAAGAAAGTCTCTAGACCTCAGAATTTCTAAAATGGTATTCTGAACTTTGCAGAATCTTTTAGGGAGATAAAAATGTTCAGTTTTTCTAAAAGTATGTTTTCTAGATCTACTTCTGATTCTGTGATACAGCCCCAGGTGATTCTTGTTCAAAAAATATGAACTTATTCTCCTGCTAGAATAAATGCAATGGAAGGTTAGATGTAATTTCTTAATTTTTGCTATTGTTCAATTACAACTTTTTCTTGGCACTGCTATTATGATATTTTTGTTTAAATTAAAAATATGTGTATTAAATAATTAAACAATTATTTTTATAGTTATAATTTTCTATTCTTTTCATATAATTTTGTCATTTTCTCCCTGTACTTAGAAGACACAGATTTGATGGTACTCCACAAACTTCTCTGGCTAGAGCAGCTATTTTCATAGAAGAAGGTGGTGACTGTCTTTGTTGTCCTGGTTTTCAGGTATTACTTAACAGTAGTTACTGTAAATTTTAAAAAAATTTGATCAGCTATGCCAAAAATTATTACCAGAAATAGTTACTGCTTTCTGAAGAAGAAGGTAGAATTAACATTCACTATTTCTGCCTTCACAGAATTGCTCATCTTACCTTCCTTAAGAAAGGTAAAGACAAAAAGAAATGTATTCCAGAGGAAGATTCATCTGCAATGTGCGTTTTAGTTTATTTGTTCTAATCTGTATTTACCTAACAACTGTTAGTGATATTGGTTATTATATTACTGTGTAATTCTCACTGACCAATCACTTTTGACAAACTTAAATAATATTCATTATATTATCATGCTTCTATTGTTACTGCCACTTAACCCAGAACTGCACTGCTAAACTGCATCAGTTCTATCAGAGTTCAAACAATCTGTTTAAAAAATATATAATGGGTTTAGCATTAATTGTAAGCAGGAAAAATTGATATCAGCACTTATTCTACAAGATTAAGTACCACCACATACACCATCTTTCTACCTCCTTCTTCACATTTACTAACAATTCTGGGATCTTTATGGTAATTTATGTTCAAGGGCTAGTAACAAGCCTTCATTTTGATCTTCTCCTTTTGTCCATCAAGTTCTCCTTATCTAATGCAAATATTCATCTAACACTATCACTCAGAAACAAATTTAAAGTTTTGGTGCAAAATCTTTATTTCTGACTAGGTCATTTATTTTTTGAGAAAGTATCTGAAAAGATACAGCACACACAGTAACTGAAAGGAAAGGAGAGAGCTGAAAACTTTTAATGGGAATACAAACCTTCTATTGAGAGGTTGGACAGGTCATCTCCCTTAACAAGACAGATAGGAAGTATTCATTTCTTTAAAACTGACATTGGCAAGGACAAAATGTGAAATAGTTTTATTAAAAGGAAGGACCTGAACTCCCTACAAAGGGAGTCATTAAAAGCAGGACTGTGATACAAGCATAGAAGTTAAATATATATATTGCAATTGACATTATAATTCATAGTAGAAGTCCACTGCCTTAGTCAGGTAGAGGATATAATTTCCTACAATTAAATTACAAGGGTATTGTGGTAAATAGTATGCTTCTAATGTCTTGCCCCATTGTGTCTGACTGTTCTGACTGCATTTACAATATCTTCAAAAATCTGAAAGAGGTTTTGGATCTTATAGCTTAAATAACAGAAAATTTTAAACCACTGATAGGTTTAAAAAAAATTCTCGAAGTTTCTGTAGTCATTATCAGCCTTGCAAATTGTTTGTTACTTCTTTATCTCTTTTATAGGGTTTTAGTGGAATCTCTTAAGAATGGAATTGGAGGAAATCTGAGAATACTGTCCATTTATTCCAAAGGATCTCAGCCATTCCACTAAGATGCAGCTTTTCCACCATTCTTGAACATGCAAAGATTCTGATGCAAATTGTGAGATAATTTTGGGATTTACTTTGGGAGATAATGCAGCTCTATATGCTGTATACCAAATGACTCCTGATTTTACAGACATATTTACAGGCATCAACTAGACTAAGGACAATCTATTAATATTCCTTCCAAATAATAATCACATGAATTTACATTTCCTACTCTGTAAGATCTCACTGAAGTAGTCTCTTATTCTGTTTTTTTCAAGCATCTTTCTTAAATCCTGGGCAGCACTGTTATCCAACAGAACTGCCTTTAGAGCTGTTCCTTTACACATTTCAGAATTTTCCATCTGGAATGATTCAAATGCCACTCGGAAATGACAAATACCGACAAACACATGAATTCACAGGACACAGAGGTCCTCAGTTACTATATTGCCACTTGTCTTTCTGACATTCATATGGGTTTTCTTCTAAATTTTGGGAAAGGTATTTTCTTCTGCCACCATGAGGGGACAGTGGAACAAATACATGTTAACAGGGCATAGAATAGACTGCATAACCCAAATGTTAATGGACTACTTCAAAGACCAAATCTATGATAAACAAAACAAAACAAACAAACAAAAAACCAAAAAACAACGACTGACAGGAAACTTCAAGGTCTAAAATCATCATCTTCCATAAAACTGACACATGATTTCAGTATTTCTCTTTTTTTTGTATGAATGAAGATAAAATTTTACCAGTGAAATGCCTGGGGAACTACCCTAAAACAATATGTATATCAGAGTAAAATACATTAATATTTATCTCACAGTTTTCTTTCCTTCCTTCATAGCAGCTAAATTTTTCAGAGCAAGGACTCAGCCAGACAGTAGAGATTTTTAGGTTGAGAAGCCTAGTATGCATGTCAAAGCGAACCTCAAGGAATCTGAAACAGGAAATTTGCAGAATAGCTCCAAAGCCACAGTAAAAAAATGTATACATTCATATTTTAGGTCTATGAGTTAGCTGTTCAATATCAGGTGCTCAGTATACTGAAAGCTAACCATATGCCTACTGTTACTTGTAGCTCTGGTGTCCCTGTCCACTAAAGAATGTAGTAAATCTAAAATGAGACTGAAAGGCAGGGGAATAATCAAAGCTAGAAGTACTTCTGTAGAAGGAGATATTAGATTTGGAACAGTTAGTTAGAGATAAAGTGCACAAATTATATGTTCTTGATCTATAAAATTATAAAATCCATGAATAAATGGGGTAGGAACCAATTAGACATTATTTTTGTAAAACAAGAACAAGGGGCAGTAAATGAAATTATCATCTAGAAAATTTTCAAGTAACAAAAGGAAGTGCTTTTTCACACACTGCATAATTAAATTGTAAGACTCATTGCCACAGGATGTTATGGAGGCCGAAGATATAAATGACTTCAAAAAGTGATTAGAAATACGAAGGGAGGTCCATCAAAGAGAGAAAAAAAAATAATAAATTGTATGACTCAGAAAATACTGCCGCACTGCAATGCCAGAATGTATTGTTTTCCATTTGCCCTGTACATCCACTTTGCCCAGTTCTCTGCTATTGACATCTGCCAAAGAGAGGAGGAAGAAGCAATGATTTTCCCTGAATGGGTAGGGTTTTTTTCTCAAAGTGTCTGCCTGGAAACCTGTGGTGGAAGTAGCAAATGCCAGGTTATCACTGATGTAAAACATGGCTTCTGACCCGTCCACATCAGTCCTCTGTCAGACATGAGAATCTGGCATACAGTGTTGGTCCTGTGAAGTACAGCTACAGCAGAACAAACTAACCAAACTACCTGTCCAGACTTCTTGGCTGTTTTTTCTCACCAACACTGACTGCACTCTGTTGCAGTTGCAGCTATGATGTTAATGTGACTGAATAGTATAAACCTAATTCATTTCGTCTGAATGATCAGCAGACTCTAAGGTGTCATGGCTTAGGTCCATCCAGTACCAACCAGGCCTCTGCTTGCTCACTCCCATCCCACCCTCCCTCTGTGGGACAGAGGAGAAAATCCACCCAAAGGCTCCTTAATCAAGACAAGGACAGGGAGGGAGGTTTTCAATCCCCAGTTGCAGCAACAGGCAAAAACCAGACAGGTTCAACTTGTGAAGAAAAAGAACTAATTTAATCTACAAGGAGAGAGAAAACATGGCCTGATCTTAATACCCTCTCCCCTTCCCTCTTTTCCCAGTCCCGGATCCCTTCCCTGCTGCCTCCCCCTCAGGGCACAGGGAGGGGCAGGGGGGGTTTAGGGTCAGTTCCCCACACGGTGTTTCTGCCGCTCCTTCCTCCTCAGGGGGAGGACTCCTCACAGCCTTCCCCTGATCCAACGCGGGGTCCCTCTCATGGCAGAGAGTCCTTCAGGAACCCCTCCGACATGAGTCCCTCCCACAGGTGCAGTCCCTCAGGCACAGACTGCTCCAGCCTGGGCTGCACACAGAGTCGCGGCTGCTTCGGGAGCAGTGACCCCCCCCTAGCACGGGGTCCTACCTGGCTGCAGATCCACATCTGCCCCTCTCTGTGATCCTGCACAGGCTGCTTCTTCAGATCTGCCCTCCTGTGGCGCTTCAGGGGCTACAAATCCACATTTACCCTAAGGCGGTCCTTCAAGGAGTGCCCCACTGTGCTTCTCCATCGGTTGCAGAGGGACAGCTGCCATCTCACCATGAGCTGAGGGGAAATCTCTGCTTGGGCACCTTCTCCCCCTCCTTCTTCACTGACCTTGGTGTCTTTGCTCTGGCATTGCTCTGTCTCACTTCATCCTCTGCTCTGCCCTGCAAGTCCTTTTCTTTTTATTATTTTCAGTTTCATTTTCCCTTTCTTGAACATATTACAGTCATATCCAGCTTCCCGTTATCTGCTCGGCCTTGGCCAGAGGCAGGGTCAGAGATTGGAACCGGGGAGCTTCCAGCATCTTCTCACAGGAGCCACCCCTGTGCCCTTCCCTCTTCCAAAACACCACTGCATTGACCCAAGGCATGAGGATAACCAAAAGTTTATCTAAACACACAGAATGTTCTTCAAGTTTTTTGAACCGCAAGAAAGAGGTGCAAGACTTAACTGAATATTTAACCACAAGTCAGTTCTCTCAAATACTCCTAGATAAACCAGTGCTCACTGTAGTGCATTGTAGCTTTTCAGCTGCTTTCAGCAGACTTTGGGTCAAACCAGCACCACTGATAAGCATTATTACAACTTAAATAGACATTTCATAATGAATTAGAGCTGATTGTATCATCTGAAAAACATTCCTTTATTTCTTTACAGATCAGCTCTCAGTAGCAGAATATCTTGTCTCCTAGTTTGTTTTAAGAAGCACCGTAAAATCTAGAATAAAGTTTATTTTAATCTTCCTTCTTTTTTTAAAAATGAGATAACTAGAGCCAAGACTACATCTTCTCTTAAAAGAACTTCTGCACTTAACATTACCCATGTATTTCACTTAAACAAACTGATCTATCAACAAAATCTACAACTCTCTCCATAATTGCTTAAAGTGGACTTCTTTATCCTGAACTCTGGTTCTCACAGGATTAAGTAGGGATATGTGAACCTATTTAACACTTCAGATCCTGACTATATAGAAGTAATTACACAACTGTCCTTACAACATTTGTCAGGGGGCCAAGACTATTAAATAAATTCATCACAGAATTTCTGGTTGAAGACAGACTTTAGCAGCTCACTATCTGCTAACATAAAATTGTCCCAATTTCAAAGCAGATGACTTTCAAATCAAAGAATTCCCTAGCAATCTCAATCAAAATTATCTATTAGTTAGCCTCTCTCTGTCTTTGTAACTGGGCTCTAAAATTAGCAAAGCAGATTTTACACGAAACACCAGAGGATGCAATTTTAATTTATCTTTTATGAACATTAGATAAAACACATAAGTGAGAAGTTAGATACTGCTTAATTTAATCTACTGAAATACAATGGAGAATATTGTACAGCTATAGCAACTGAGAATTGTATGAAATGTGGGTGTTCAATTTCAGATTGCAAGGTTGTTATCAAAGTTATCAATTAAAGAAAGATATCTGAAGTTATTCAGAATTATGCTTACTCCTGCTAGTTGATTTTGTGTGAATAGACTTTACCAAGTATCATTACATAAGTTTAGCAGTTGAAAACAAAACCATGACTTAGATTACTAGTGAAGAATGCAAATCAAGTTCACCTCTCCTCAGCTGAAAGCTTTGTGCAGATCCATTTGACATTTGCTCTTTAGCTCAGAAGACATTTTTATATGAGTTAAATAAGAATCTGTTTGAAATACAGTGAGCAGCTTCATGGTATGAACTGCGCTTTGAGAAAGGCAACATTTGTAATCTGTTCCTGAGGAACCTTCAGGACAAGTACTCTGTGCAGAATAAATTTACAAAAGATCCTACAACATAAGAGGATTGAAAAAATGCTAACAGATATCAGAATATATTAATCTATATATTAATTTTAATTGAAATAGGATTGTGAACCAGTGAACTTCTTAAACATTACCAAATAACAATAAGGTTGTAAAAAAATTTGGTCCAAAATGTATCTGTACTTTTATTCATAGGAAATGATATCTGTGAGTGAATTCAATCTGATTGTAGATATCCCATTTGGAAGTAATAGAAAACATACTTCCCCATAAATATTCGTCTCAGGGCCAGGAAAAAAAAGCTCTGATTTGTCCTATTTGTGAACATGGATAAAGTATGTGGTTAGAGTGCATGTATCTATAATTACTTAAGCACATGTCAAGTGATTAATTTTTATTTCTTAAATAAATTTATGCAATAAAAATCCTACAATAGAAAAGGCAAAGCCTAACAGCTAAAATAATAATGTAGGGAGTGGAGGTCTGAATTTGCAATAGTCTTTGCTACTGTGAGTGTTCAGCACAAACGTATCAGTCGTCATGCCCAGAGCAGAACCCCAAACAAGAATCCAGGTGAGGTGAATGAGATCAAGGGATGTCTTTACTAGTAGGGAATGAGGCCCAGGACTTTATCAGGTATTTTACAGAAAGACATTGTGGAGAAAGGGGACACAATTTTCCTATGAAGGCAAGAGTACCTGTGGCTGAAGAAATACACAACTGTATTTCGTAGTAGCCAGAAGTAAGTTTGGGGATTACTTCAAAGGCCCCTCGCCCTGTGTCCAACAGCTTTACTGATGGATTTGTTGCCTGGTTTTCTTCAGAAAAGCTTCTATATCAGCCTTCTTTTTGATCTTAAACTCTTAGAAATCTCTGACTGACAGAGTAACATAACAGACTGTCAAACCAAAGTTTCCTCAGTCTTCGAATGAAGACATCAACCTCCTGGTGCAATAGACAGGGGTTGTAAAATTGGTTTTCTCCAAGCTATATACAGTTCTGTTCAGAAACAATTGAAATCATATCTTACAAGTGTATCATGTGTGCATCCACTTAGGATTTTTTTTTTTTCTCTGGGGCATATAATAGTGGGAGATTTCCCTTCCATAGGGAAGGGAAAACTTCAAAGGCACAGAATCTTCAAAATATTTTTTACTGAAAAATTATGATATTTCATAGGAAATTCGAAGGACAGTTTCCAGTCTTTTCCTACATAGATATGTTTTTTTATTGCATTTATAGTAAATCTCTTTGAAATACCTTTAAAATTAATGTCCACCTTCGAATTTCTGCAGGTATATATTTAGTGTTTGTGAAAGATTTTAGATAGGTTTTCATCAGCATCCAAAGGAATACAGAATATGCCTTTGAAGAAAAGGAGTTTCCAGAAGAAAAGGAGGTGGTTCAATCCACATATTCATTTATGTCCCTAAGTTGTTAGTAACTAAATGTTTTCAGTAGCAGTTGATTGGGGATATATTTATTTATTTATTGAGTCTGATCAATCCTATCACTGCCAGTGTCCTTACTTTGTCTAATTTCAGCCTCAATATACTTAAGCAAAATGACATTGTGTAAAGTCATATGCAATATAAACTAAAGGTTTATGAAAACTTTTTTCGACATGCCATCTACTATTTCTTAACCACATGAGAGAAAAACTGTTGGTTGACTGTACAGAGATGTCTCAAACCATACCAGATGTTCCCCTGCACCCCTCTTGCCAGATACCAGTCTGAATAAGTGGGCTTCCCAAAGGCCTCTTGTGTTGTTTATCAGCTGCCTGATACCAGTTAAGGAACTCTAAAGTACTACTGGACATTCCTGAGTGTAAATGGTGCATAGAATCATAGAATTGGCTGGGTTGGAAGGGACCTCAGAGATCATCAAGTCCAACCCTTGATCCACTACCGCTGCAGTTACCAGCCCATGGCACTGACTGCCACATCCAGTCTCTTTTTAAATGTCTCCAGGGATGGAGAATCCACTACTTCCCAGGGCAGCCCATTCCAATGTTTGATCACCCTCTCTGTAAAGAAATTCTTTCTAATATCCAACCTAAACCTCCCCTGGCACAACTTGAGACCGTGTCCTCTTGTCTTGCTGATAGTTGCCTGGGAAAAGAGACCAACCCCCACCTGGCTACAACCTCCTTTCAGGGAGTTGTAGAGAGTGAAGGATTCAGGTGCCTATGTTCAGACACTTTAATCAAGCCTAATAGTGACAAAAACTAGAATTAAATTTTTAGAAGTAATTACATGTTTACTTCATAGTTTATATCTGGAGAGGGTTTTTGAATGATGGATTTCCAAGGTCTCACCTGAAATTAGTGGATGCCTCAATTTAACCAATACCCAGTAATAGGAGAAATCTTGCACACTTTTCCCCTGGCCAATTCCTGACTTAAAGGAAAAGCATATGTATTTCCTGATTTTGTATTTTGGTTGGTTTGTTGGTTATGTGTTTTGCATATATATGTGTGAGAAAAAGAAAGCATCTATTCTAGGGCTATTGTTATAATACTTGGGTAAAGTTTTCTGATACTTGCCTTAAGATTACGGGTGCCATAGAGCATTATACACGAAGGCCAAATACTTTTAAAATGCACTGTGGAAAATTAAACTGTATTTTCAGTCATGTATGGATATAACTGTCTCTGTGAACACTCTTTGAGAATATAAGGAGTAATATAAAAAGTTAGTGTTTTCTTTGAAGAATGGAAGCATCTTTCTGCATTTCCCAGAGTATATTTTATGAGTATTTTGATCTCATAAAGATGGTGCACTAACTTCTAGCATGGAGAAAATTGCATCTGTTCTTCAATACGTGTTTTGTCTGCAGATGAGAAGGAGATGTGTAATATCCAGAGTGTTCTAAGTTAAGAATGAGGTATGCGTTTGCAGCATAATCCTACGGTGACTAGTAGAATTGCCCAAATATATCAATGAAATGAGAAAAAAAATAAGAGTGTTCCCTTTTGTGAATAACCTATTTCTTAACACACTTCTGATTTTTAATTTTTTTTTCCCACGAGGAAAGAAACGTACACTTTCTCTTTTCTTCCTTAAAGATGTGACAAATACACTTAACAGGTTCTGCCATAGCATAAATGATTAATTTATTGCTGTACAGTTACCATCAAATGCTTAAAATGCATTTCACCTGGCCAGGTCATTAGCAGGAGAGGGTAAAATATATAATATGTATCAATATTTCTGAGCAACTCATATAGTGAAAAAGTGACAGACCCCATCCTGTCAAAAAGTCAGTGACATTATTGGAAGGGGTCTATAGATTGAAACACAAGAGCAGTAAATGCATGACAATTGACACAGATAAATGCTTTCCTTTAGTTTTTAGAAATATCCTTGTAACAATGTAACACCTCTGATAGCGAAATCCTGGAAAGGAATGGAGGAAGGGAAAGAGAAAGGGGGGAGGGGAAAGAAGAAAAGGGAAAGGGGAAAGGGAGAAGGGAAAAAAAAAGGGGGTCTTCATCACTGGAAATATTTAGAAATTCTAGGGACATAGTCCTGGGCAAGTAATTTTAGGTGGTCCTGTTTGTGCATGAAGGTTGGACCTCCAGAGGTCTCTTTCAACCTCAATCATTTTTCTGATTCTGTGATTCTGCTTTACACCAATGTTTTGAGGGGGAATGATGTTGTACCAGTGTTATTACATAGAACTCAAAAATCTGTATGCCTCTGGAAAAATGCCTAGAGCTAAAAGATTTGCTTCTCATAGACTGTGATTATCCTGCTGCTCTTAATTATTAATACTATGTCAAATGTGGAAAACAGTGTGCATTTCCATCTTCAGATATATCTCATTAAATTATATATAACAGAAAATAAATTACATGCACCTAAACAGACTTTTCAAGGTCAGATATAATACATCAACACAATGGCCAAGAAACAGAAAAAATTAATCTTAATAAAAAATGTCATTCATTACAAAAAGGTAATATGTAGTTTTGCTTAGATGGTACTGACATTTTACCAATGTGGAACCTTAAACAGTTCCCTATTACAAAAATTACTTATGCTTTTTCTTGTAAAAGATCAGAGGAAATATAATAGCCTGTCACTCCTATGAAAATCATTAGTTTGTTGGGAAAATTCCAGACCAAGGCTGCTTTACCTTTGCTGCAGCAGAAGCTTCATGCTGAGACTAGAGGAGTGTGATTGACCCATCATCCCTGCTGGAAGCCTCCACTTGTCTGCTAGCCTTGACTTGTGCGACCTCAGAATAAGTACTGATATTTTACAATTCATGACACAAAGGAAAAGGAAAAATGAAAATGGAATATATGATTAGGAATATAATTTTCAGTCACCTCTGTCTTGTGAATACTTTGACTTCTGTTATCAGCAGTTTGAGAATATTTCTATGTTATGCTGGAATCCTTCCATCTGTTAAAATAGACTAATGAGACCCTGGATTTAAGCCATTTTTTCCTCCTTCAATGGCATGCAAAATGAGAGGAAAAAAAAAAATTAAGTGTCAAGTGTGAGTACTCATACTCCATCAGCCAACAGAGAATTTAATTAATATATTGCAAAGATCTTTATCAGGTGTTATACTGCTCCATTATCACTACTGGAATGTTTGTGGATTTACATCAGTTTGCTACAGCTGAATATCAGGTTGAATTTGAATAACTATGCAATTATCAACCCTGTTGTGAAGGATAATGTGCCTGGTCTTTTATTCTTTTCCCTTTCAATACACATTTTCCTTTTCAAAGGGGAAAATAAGAACTAATCCTAAATATTTTATTTCTTTTCTTTTTTACTTAACAGTTTAAATAAACTCTTATTCCAGAGGATAAATTTGCCTAGTGGATGAGGGAAGAGCTGTGGACATTGTCTATCTGGACTTTAGTAAAGCTTTTGATACTGTCTCTCACATCATTCTTCTTCAGAAACTTATGGCCCTTGGCTTAGATAAATATACCCTGCATTGGATAAAATATTGGCTGGATGGTCAGGCTGAAAGAGTAGTCATGAATGGAACTAAATCTTGTTGCTGATCAGTCATGGGTGGTGTCCCCCCAGGGTTCAGTGCTGGGTCCTCTTCTCTTTAATATCTTCATTAATGATTTGGCTGAGGGGATTGAGTGTACCCTCAGTAAATTTGTGGGTGACACCAACCTAGGTGGCTGTGTGGATCTGCTGGAGGGTAGGGAAGCTTTACAGCAGGACCTGTAGGACAGGTTGGGCCAATGGGCCAAGGTTAATTGTGTGAGGCTGAACAAAGCCAAATGCCAGGTCTTACACCTGGGTCATAACAACCCCAGGTAAGATACAGACTTGGGGGAGCGTGGTTAGAGAGCTCTAAGTTGGAAAATGACGTGGGGGTATTGGTTGACAGTCAGATTAATAGGAGTCAGCAGTGTGTGCAGGTAGCCAAGAAGACCAATGGCATCCTGGCTTGTGTTAGGACCTCAGTGGCCAGCAGGAATAAGGAGGTGATCATCCCTCTGTACTCAGCTCTGGTGAGGCTGCATCTTGAGTTCTGTGTTCAGTTCTGGGCAGGGACAGAGATGTGCTGGAGTGTGTCCAGAGAAGGGCAACAAAGCTCATGAAGGGCCTGGAGCACAGGTCCTGTGAGGAGCGGCTGAGGGAGCTGGGGGTGTTCAGTCCGGAGAAGAGGAGGCTGAGAGGAGACCTTAAAGCTCTCTTCAACCACCTCAAGGGAGGTTGGAGTGAGGAGGGAAACAGCCTCTTCTCCTTAGGGAACTGTGATAGGATCAGAGGACATGGATGGAAGCTGGGCCAGGGGAGGTTTAGGCTGGATGGTAGGAAACATTTTTTCACTGAGAGGGTTGTCAGGCATTGGAATGGCCTGACCAGGGCAGTGGTGGAGTCACCGCCCCTGGAGGCATTTAAAAGGCGTTTGGACTTGGTCCTTAATGATACGGTTTAGTAGCTGACTGTGGTGTTAGTCAAAGGTTGGACTGGATGATCTTGGAGGTCTCTTCCAACCTAAACATTCTGTGATTCTGTGATTCTGTGAAATAGAAATACTGGTTCTAAATATAATTTTTGTGGAGTGCTTGGAATACCAGAGTAGAGTGAAATAGTAGACTAAAAAGTACCAGAAACCACATATTTTCCGGTGTCCAGGTACTTCAGATGCATTCAATCAATTATATCAAAATTCAAGATTCTTTCATTATGCAGTTTACTTCACCTTAATGCACCAATTTGAATTCAGTTTTTCTAGCTATAATTGGCTGTCTGGACTTCTATCTATTCTAGCTTAAATAAGATAAATAAGATTTCAGATTTTTTAGAATTTTTTTTTTCTCTTCTGGGTAGTTAAATTAAAAATTGTTTATCATTTCAGCCTTCTCTACTAACTTTATCTACAAAATGAGCTCTTTAAGTAGTAATTATTTCTGTCACCACAGATAAACTTTGAGACCACATCCAAATATTTTTGAATTGCTGATTATTGCTTAAGGGAGCTGATACTCATTTCAAGTCTTCTTTAGACACAGTTTTATATAGTACTAAGTATATTTATAAAAGATCTATTCATCACAGTTACTACCTAAATTATTCTGGACCAATGGGTCTAGAACATGTTCTTAAAATGCAAAAAACCCAAACCAAACTAAACCAAAATCTTTTACTTTCTGTCTACCAGTTAGATCCTAAATCAAAGCATGCTGCAGCCATTACCTGTCTTAGCACTACTAGACAACCGTTTGTCTGTTTGTATGCTCTGATTAAATTTCTTCCTGATGTAAGGGCTTCCTTGCTGCATCACAGATTCTAGATATCATTTAAGTTCTACTTATGATCAGCTTTACATCAACCCCATTTTTGGTGTTTTACTCTTAATCTCCTGCCATCTCAGAAAATATTAAACTTTAATGTACAATATAATGGTCGTTCCTGGGGCAACACTCTATCTTAGTTTGTTTGAATAGGCAAAGCAATACCCCAGGCAGGAAATTACCGGGGGCAGCTGCTTTCTTTGGGTATACACTTGGACTGTCTGATGCTGGCAGGCAAGAATGAATAGTATGAAGCATCAACCAGTGACAGCAGCAGTAGCCCATCCTAGAGACATCAGTTATTACCATCTTGCCCAAAGAAGCAAAATGTCCTTTTTTTTTTTTTTAACTCTTCAGAGTAATCTCATCCCTTCTAATTTAATTCTTTTCCATAGGAGCAACAGCCTGGATCTGGGACTCACACCTTAGTGTTCAGTGACTCAATATTCAGTGCATTTTGCATTACTACCCCTTAAGCCTTGGGCTCTGTATGGTTCTCCTCAGGTCATGATCATGTCATAGTAATCTATGCAAACTAATTCTCCATATCTTTATACAATTATTAAGATCATTTTCTCTTTATTAAAATAGCAGAGCTGGTATTTCTCCCAAGCACTGAAAACTTAGTTTTCACTCTGAGTTTAACACTGTGTCAAATATTCTTGATTCTATGCACATCTACACGCTCACATGCTGAGGAATTTTGTCCCTACTACTAAGGAATTTGTTAGACATAATATTAAAAGAAAGAAAAAAGTAGAATTCCTTTGTTGGCTTTATATCTGAAAAAATCAGTCAATATTATTTTCACTGGGCTTTTTAATTATAATATTTTTTTTACTCCTTTCTTCCTTTTTGGATTTCTCTGCCTCCAGGTCTTTTTTCTCAAAATAAAGATTTGAGGATTAAGTGTTGACCATCTGCTGTGACCATGTGTAACAGAAAGTGCCAAAACTGATGTGACAAAGCTGTCTCTCCAACCCCCACTGTAGCATCTAAATATTTCATATACCCTGTGCAGGCAACACAAAGCAATGCAAAGCATTTTCACTTGAAGGTTGTGAATTATGAAACAGCTTCCAGTTTTCCTGAAACCCTAGGTGAAATTTAAGAACTCTTGCCAAGATTTGTCTTGTAAATAAATCAGCTCCACCTATATGAGGAGAACAATTTAGACAGATGGCCATTTAGAATTAACTTATTTGCTAGGAAGGATAAAGAAAAACAAAATAGAGAAAAGACCCTGTAAGGACAAATATTATACCAAAATATGAAATTTTGCTTTCTTTAATTCACTGTGACTTGAAAGTGGTAAATGAAAGGGGAAGATAGGCATTCATATCTACAAAATTAGAAATTATGGTAGCAATTAAGGTGACATTTGATATATTCATAGTAACAAAGTGATAAACAGGCATTGCTGGATTCTTTGTAAGAAAGCCAGCTTGAATGCAGAAGTCCACTCCAGATACTATAAAACATTTCAATAGCCAGGCAATCTAGTTACAGAAACTGCTTGCCTACCCATATTCAGTGAGGCCTTACATGCTGCATTAATTTAAGAGTTAGGATATATAAAACACATATTCTTTGAAAGATCTGAGTAAAAATTACTTCTTGTCCTCTTACCACATATTCTTATGAATGCAGAGGCTGCCATCTGGCTTGAGAACTCCACTTCAAAAAGAATATTTCCAGATCATGGACTAACTGTATTTGAATTCCCAATATAACCAGAAGAGAAATGAAAACTGCTGATTTACAGTATATATATTTAAAGGAAAGAACCCAAACTCCTGGCAAATTTTGTCCAGTTTTTCTTATAATGTGTAGTATATATGGTAATACTTGTTCCAGTTCTTCATACAAAATACACTATAAAAATTGTTTTCTAAATCCTATCAGGCTGACTTCCCATACCATTTTTCAGAAGGTTATTGGTTTTCCCTGCAGCATCTTTCTGGTTGATAACTCACTTGAGAGGGAGTAATAATCAAGTCCAGAGGGATTTTCTTTCCACTGAAATTTCATTAGGATAATTTTGCTTATGTCTGCCTGGCTTGGTGCATTATTAGGGCCATGGTACTCCACATTGTTACAGCATGTACAGTTTTCCACAGTTTGCCCAAGGACTTTCAGTTATGCATTTGGAGAACAGTTCCAGAAATACTAGGACATTTGGACACACAAATCTACTTACTGAATGCAGCCTGTGTTCCCAGGCTGTTACACTATACCTGGAAGCCCTACCATTGGTGTAGTGTAGGCTTCTACTTCTCAGACCATAGCATTCCTATCAGCTTCTTTTCTTTCAAAAAACCAAAATCATTCATTCTTATTTACTCAATAATGTTCTGGCTACCTCTCATGAAAATCTATAACAAAACAACACACACAGTCTGAACTATTCACCTTCAGTCAAAATGTTGTATATAATTTGTATATTATTTTTGAAAGAAGCTAAAGCAGTATAAAAAATTAACATTGTATTTTCCAATTGTTCTTTAATGATAGACAAGGAAGTCACAGGAAAATTATGAAGAGAAAGAGGAGAATAAAATAATCTTAATGAAGTAGCTAAGTCACTTTCAAGAAATACAAATGAAACTGTGGAAATGTACTTCTGTGTACTAGCCATACTTTTATGTGGCTTATGGAAGTTGCTACACAAAATTAATATTTCTTTCAGGGATAACTACATAGGATTTATTTTTATTATTACTTCCACTTTTTATTTCACGTATTATCTTTAAATTTTTGTTGCAGTTAAAAGTAATTGTTTCTAGTGAACCCTTTTTTCTCTTACAGAGAAATATTGTGTAGACGTATATAGCATAACTAATATATGGCTTTAAATCAGTCCTCCTGTTAAGTACCTAGAGCCACATATTTACTAGAGGCCTGTGGCCAACATTAACAGGGGCTTGCTTTAGAATCATAGAATCATAGAATGGGCTGGGTTGGAAGGGACCTCAGAGATCATCAAGTCCAACCCCTAACCCACCGCTGCAGTTACCAGACCATGGCACTGAGTGCCACATCCAGTCTCTTTTTAAATGTCTCCAGGGACGGAGAATCCACCCACCACCTCATCGGGCAGCCCATTCCAATGTTTGATCACCCTCTCTGTAAAGAAATTCTTTCTAATATCCAACCTAAACCTCCCCTGGCACAACTTAAGACCGTGCCCTCTTGTCTTGTTGATAGTTGCCTGGGAAAAGAGACCAACCCCCCCCTGGCTACATCCTCCTTTCAGGTAGTTGTAGAGAGTGATGAGGTCTCCCCTGAGCCGCCTCTTCTCCAGGCTGAACAGCCCCAGCTCCCTCAGCCTCTCCTCATAGAATCTGTGCTCGAGTCCCTTCAGCAGCCTAGTTGCCCTCCTTTGGACCTGCTCCAGCACCTCAATCTCCTTCCTGAACTTACAGTATAAGATATGAATGTTTAGTTCTGAAGTATTTAAATATGAAATTGGAATTTCCAAATCAGCTCACACACAAATATATCATCATCTCACTTGTGATGTTGCATCCTTCTCCCTAAGGGAACCCTAAATTTGAAAGAAAAAAGATATTACTTATGACAAAGTTGTCTTTCACATCCCAAATATTCAAAGTTTTTCTGAAGCAGCATACTAGTCATATAATATCATGCCCCAAAGCCCACCTTCCATCACTACAGAGACTCCACCCGGCAGAATGAATGAAGCATTCCTAAACAAAAGTCTCTCACTTTTTAGGGGACAGATGAATGTCATGTTTCTAGATGAAACCTTGAAAGACAGCTGAAAACAGCAGCCACCCTTAGGTATGCAAATTCTAAATGATCCTTTTATCCATCTGACTGATTCATGCAGTGAAATGTTATAGGGAATGTTGGCTCCATTTCAAAATGCAGCCCAAAACACAGCTGGATGTTGGTCAAAGACCATCTATCCTGAGGCTACTCACTATTCATATATATAATTTATTACCACCAACAACCCAACCCCCAAAAAACCCAAAAACTTCACAGAAAAAAATAACAAGAGAGGTAGTTAATGTACTAAACAAAGACACCTCAAAATATGTTGGTTTTGTTTATTTCTTATTTTTCTTTTAGGATTAGATTTGGTTTGTCAGAATTAATCTGGATGTAACAAAAGGCTTCCAGCCTTGGTTTTCTCTTCATCAGGCTTCCTGTTTATCATCAAATTAGAAATACTCTGAAATACTGCATCTTTAACTTGTAAACTTTGGTCTTGTCATACATAGTTCCTAATTGTTTGTTACAGTAAGATTCTATGAATTACAGTGTTCTAGTGAGCATCCAGTATCTTCCTAAGTAAGATTCCATCATCAAAACAGAAAAGATAAAGATAAGTTTCTTGAAAAAGGTAAAATTTGTGAGTTAGGATTAATTAACTGAATTTAATTCTTATTTTTTAACTTTTTTATATTCTTATGTGCATAAATTTTTTCTTTTTTTAGTTAAACTTTGATTGTGCTTTGAAAACCTTGAATTATCGCTGCACTTTTCTTGTCTATGCTTTACATTTCCTTCCTGTGCATTTGCCATTTTTCTCACCTGCATTACAAGATATAATTTCTTGTCAGAATCCTCGGTAATCACTTTTAAGATTATTTCTTTCTAAATATCTCCTCCGTTATGTTTCAGTCTACACTTATGACCTTGCTTTCTATCATTTATCTCTACACTTCACTGTTAATGGCAGACTTAGTAACTACTAACATATGTATATAAATGCTGTCTTCAATCCCATCAAGTAGAATCATAGAATCACAGAATCATAGAAAGTTAGGGGTTGGAAGGGACTTTGAAAGATCACCTGGTCCACACCCCCCCTACCCCTCAACAGAGCAGGCTCACCTGCAGCAGGTCACACAGGAGTGGGTCCAGGTGGGCTTTGAATGTCTCCAGGGAAGGAGACTCCACAACCTCCCTGGGCAGCCTGTGTCAGTGCCCTGTCACCCTCACAGTGAAAAAATTCTTCCTAATATTTATACAGAACTTCCTGTGCTCCAGTTCATAACCATTGCCCCTTATCCTATTAGTCACCCCTGAGAAAAGCTTTACTCTGTCCTCCTGGCACTCTCCCCTTACATATTTATAAACATTAATGAGGTCACCCCTCATTCTCTTCTCCAAGCTGAAGAGACCCAGCTCCCTCAGCCTTTCCTCACAAGGGAGATATTCGACTCCCTTAATCATCTTGGTCGATCTGCTCTGAACTCTCTCAAGCATTTCCCTGACCTTCTGGAACTGAGAGGCACAGAACTGGACACAATATTCCATATGTGGCCTCACCAGGGCAGAGCAGAGGGGGAGGAGGACCTACTAACCACCCCCCTTCTGATGCACCCCAGGATGCCATTGGCCTTCTTGGCCACAAGGGCACATTGCTGGCTCATAGTCATCCTTCCATCCACCAGAACCCCCAGGTCCCTTTCACCTATGCTGCTCTCCAGCAGCTCCCTCCATCCTATACTGGTGCCTGGGGTTGTTCTTTCCCAAATGCAAAATAGCTTCATTATTTTTGCATCTTCTGCTCTCTCTCAACACTTTCTTTCTATCTGTATTTAAAATTTTATGTCTTTTAAGGAATTTTCATTATTACTGTAATCAGAGATACTTGAATATTGGTGCTTAATGACATTCAAAATTATCATTATTTACCAAAGTGGGGCTTTTTTCCACTTATTTTTTCCCTACATAAGCAAATGAAAACATGAGTGACAGCACAGGTTGCACAAAACACTGCAGTCCTCCACTTTTTCAGGAAAAACTTTTTGGTTTTTTGCATCTATGTTCTCTTAAGGCCATTTCCAGTGTGGAAAAAAAAACAAAACAAAAAAAGAGTTCTGTTCCTAGCAATGTAGATTAATATTTCCATGAAACAATATGAAATTATGAATTGAAACGCAATTGGATTTCATCTATTAAATTACTTTCATCTGACAATTTAATAATTTTAATATACAGATATATTGGCATTACACTCTCTTGCTAGTAATCAAGTCTTCAAATAAAGATAGAAAAACCTTCTGTTTATGGAGTTTCCTAAAATGTGTTTTTTTAAATTTTTGTTAGCCTCTGGATTTTGTATTATTGATTTAATCTTTTTGTATTTTTCGTAGCTAAAATTTAAATTTTAAGTTGTTAATATTGAGAATTTCTTCCTCTTGCCGTTGTTTTTAGGTTTTCCTTTTTTGAAAACTGTTTTTTCCTATTTCTTCAATAGCTTCTCAGCTTTTAATGGTATTTTAAAATAATTTAGAAGTAAAGTGAACAAAAATTGTATCAAGACAGCTATTTAGTGGTAATGGATATCCAATAACTGCAACTTTTGGTATTATTTCATAGCAGGTATATCTTTTGCACAAATTCCTGTTGCCATTAGACAGTATGACTGCTAAGTAGTTACCTCCAATAACATATGGTTTTGTAGCTACCTTGGCTAGCAGCAGGAATCAACATATGGTGATGCACAACTTTACTGCACGTGAGTATTTAGGATTCATGGTATAACCCAAGCTGATGCTATGATGCTGCCTCACATACTGGCTTTCCTCAGTCCCACTGCTGCTGCTACTGTCATTGGTAGGAGAGAGCTAAAGCTGACCCATCTTAAAGCTATACCTTTGATTGCAATTATAGAGGTGTCTGGCTCTTCCCTATGAAGCTGTACATCTACAGAATACTGCAGAGGTACTTTAGCTTCTACTGTTTCAATGCTGATAGAGACACTAAAGGAAGAAATTGTCAGTTGTACATGCACATTAAAATTTAACCACGTTTTCAGTTTGTGCAGAATGTGATGAACAAGGAAGAAAATTGCTTCAATATCTGAATCTCCCCAGTATAACCCATGTTTTACACTACATATTCAATTATTTCATGAAGCGTACTACACGCCATTTTTAGCAACTGTTCTTCTTTATTGCATCTTTGTATTGAATATGTCATAATGTCTTTCATTGAATTGTACAGATTGAATTACAATAGAACAGACTAAACCATTCTGATTCTGAAACTCATCTAAAGTCCTTGCTACTGAATCAGTGCAAGTCATTCTTGTTTTTATTCATACAAGAATTACATTTTCTAGTGAAATGTGATAAGTATTCCAGATTTGAGTGATTTTATTGATGTCATGAAAAAATATTTCTACTTTGAAACATGAAAACTGTTGCTTTGATTCATATTTTGTAAAAAAATGGATTATTATAGAAATAGAAAGTATTTTAACACCAGTTTTCTCTTTTATAAGTGCTGTTTTTATGGTACTGTAATAGCATGGAGTCATCCTGATACATACAAGCACTTTCAGCTCACTCAAATTTAGGCAATCACCTGAGCTAGAAACTTTGCCACTGTGTTTCTTCTATAGGTAATAGAAACAGCTAGGCTTCTTTCAGGGAGAGCCCAGCCTACCTAAGATTTGAACCATCCTTCTTAGGGGAACCTCTGTCTCTACCTTAATTATGTCAAATAACTAAGGAGGGAACCTCAAGAGAAACCACTATTACTTTAGTTTTGTTTGGGATATGTTAAATGGAGTTAAATTCAGCTAACAGCCTGCCATGCATGGTGTCCCCCACAGCTCAGTGCTGGGGCCTCTCCTGTTTAACATCTTTACTGATGTGATGACTTGGATGAGGGGATGGCGTGCACCAGTTTGCAGCTGACACTAACCTGGGTGAAGGCATTAACCTGCTTGAGAGTAGGAAGGCTCTGCAGAGGGACCTTGACAGGTTTGATTGATGGGCCAAGGCATATTGTATGAGTTTCAACAAGGCCAAATATCAGGTACTACACTTCAGTTACAACAACCCCCAGTAGCACTACAGGCTTGGGGAGGAGTAGTTGGATAGCTGCCCAGCAGAGAGGGACCTGGAGTGTTGACTGACAGCTGGCTGAACATGAGCCACGCAGTGTGCCTAAGTTGCCAAGAAGGCCAACACCATCCTGGACTGTATCAGGAACAGTGTGACCAGCAGGGCCAGGGAGGTAATCTTACCCTTGTTCTTAGTCTTGGTAAGGTCCCACCTTGAGTACTGAGTGCAGTTTTGGGAACTGCAGTGAAGGAAGGACATCAAGGTGCTGGAGAGGGTGCAGAGAAGGGAAACCAATCTTATTAGGGGTATGGAGAACATGTCTTATGAGGAGAGGCTGAGGGAGCTTAGACTATTCAGCCTGGAGAAGAGGAGATTGAGGGGGAAAACATTATTGCTCTCTCCAGCTAGCTGAAAGGAGGTTGTAATGAGGTGTTAGCCTCTTCTCCCTAGTGACTAGCAATAGGACAAGAGAAGATGGGTTCAAGTTGTGTCAGGGGAGGTTCAGACTGGATATCAGGAAAAATTTCTTCATCGAAAGCATTGGAACAGATTTCCCAGGGAGGTGGTGGAGTCATTGTTCCTGGAGGTGTTCAAAGAACAGGTAGATGTGGTATTCTGGGAGATGATTTAGTGGCTATGGTGGTGTAGGACTGACTGTCAGGTTATGATTCTTTGATTCTATGGTTCAATGGAATAAATGTATGTAAAAACAAAATATAGAGCATGTTAAGATTTTTATTCTCCAATCCATGTTATGACATTTACCTTATGAAGAATTTCTGCCTTGCTGGTACAGAAGCATATATATAGAAAGAACTTAATCTTCCATTTCTTCATCATCTCTTGTATTGGGAACAGAGGCACAAGTTAAAAACTGTTCCTATAGAGGGTGTCAAAATACAGAGCCTGGGCATTTTTGTCAAAGTTCAACTAACAGTGTGATTTCATACTGCAGACCACATCTGGAACTGAGTCTAGGTTCTATGCTGTCAAATGAGCACCTCAGCAAGAGGATGAGTTGTTAATTTTATGGAATTACATGTTTATTAAATATTTAACATGTAATACTATGAATTTATGTCATGCTTTAAAAATAGATAACAAAACGCCACACCTCCCTCTTCTGTGATGAAATTGTAAAGAACAAAACGGGACATAGAATATATCAGCAATGAAAAAAGTGAGGAGATAATGAAGTAAAGGTGGAAAAGGATAGACCAGCATTTCAACGTTCAAAGGGAAAAAAGTGTCAATCTTGGCAGGGAAAAGAATCATACTTTAAGAACTGCATCATGAGAGGAAACATGAAAGGTGTTGTGGGAGAAAAATATATGTGCATTAGATGCACAGAGAACAGGGAAAGAAAATTTATCCAAAATGTCTCTCTATCTCCTGATTAATTCGTATAATGAGACCATTCTAGAACTGCTTCATTAGCTTTGATTTAGGTTATTGTAAATACCATAGAGTCATTTAAGAAGTCAATCTGCTAATGTATTTTACATATTTATAAATGTGTTGAACAGCATATGCTTGAAGTCAGATCATGAGCACAGACTTCTCTCCTTCATTTCCTACCTCTTGTTGGTTATTAATCAATTATCTTCTATTTCCTCCTTGATACTTCAAATTTCATAATATGACTTGAAAAAGCAACATAGGTTAACTGGATTGTGCTTCACCACATAATCATTCACCCTGTCAAAGAATTCTGCTGATTTTATTAAATATGACTTCCTTTTACAAGAACCACACTGGCTTTTTTTTTTTTTTTTCCTTTCTGCAACAGACAGTAGACAGTTATAGATACTATAAACTGTACTTCATTCATAGCACAAAATTGTAAGATAATACCCAGGGTGGGTTTTGTTTGTTAGTTTTTAAATATACAGAATTCTTAGTTATTTCTCCATCCATGTATACTTATTATGAGAAAATATACCTCCTAATGAGCTGGGGCTGAAGCTCAGCACAGTGCTTTATTGATTATAATAATGTTCAGAAAGAATCACTTATTTAAAAAACCTGTTTAAACTGGGCATAACAATCTGTAGTAGCATAACTACTGCTTTTTTATATTAAATCCACTCAAGATGAGTGGTAGTTCCATATTCACTATCTTTATCCATTATCTTATGTAAGTCAGCAATAAACTGGAACACTTTTCTATATACCATGTTCTCTGAGGTGTGATGGATAAGGAAAAGCCAAGATATCTAGCATGTGTTAATATAAATCCTGATAGTAATTTTGCAAACATGTTGATTTTCATGGCCTTGTGTTGTGTTTGATTATAAGAAAGATCATCTGAAAACATAGTGCCAAGTCTAAGATTTTTCTGACTGGGACAGATTTTTATGTAACTTCAGAAGACTAATTGTTAAATTGCCCCATCAGATTTGTGGCAAAAAACCCCACCATAAATATTGTTGCTGGTGCAGCTGAATGCATACAAGATTTCTGAAGAACCTAACAATACAGAAGGAAAATACCTCCTGGAATGGTGACTCCAGCACTTCTCTGGACAGCCTGTTCCAGTGCCTTACCACCCTTTCAGTCAAGAAATTTTTCCAAATACCCAAACTAAACCTCCTTTGGAACAATTTGAGGCTGTTTCCTCTTGTTCTATTGCTTGTTACTTGGGACAAGAGGCTGACACCCACACTGCTACAACCTCCTTTCTGGAAGTTGGAGGAGCAATAAGGCCCCTTAGCTTTCTTTTCTCCTGACTAAACAAGCCCAGTTCCCTCTGATGCTCCTTGCAAGTCTTGTGCTCTTGTCCTTTCTTTCAGCAGCTGCACTGCCCTTCTCTGGATGCGCTCCACAAGGAGCTTATTTTCATGCAATAACAACAAAGAAGTCACTTTTGTGAATGCTACCTACTTAAAAGTCTTGACAAAACTATCAATTTTTTTCTCTTCACATTCTTAACAGCTCAGACTTTTGAATACTGGTAGATAGCTGAAATAGTAGACAGAAGAAGTGGTTAGATGAAAAATTTGTACATACATATACTTATTTTTTCCTATTCACTAATCCATATTTTAGCAAAATTGTTCCATACAAATTCAATGAGTTTAAGAAATTCAGTAAGTGACTGTTCAGCCAGATATAAATATTTGACAGTGTTATTAGATATAAATCTTTTTTCTTTTACTACACTTAACCTTTTTATGCACCAAAAATAATAGACTGCTGCAGATTAGACAAACATATCTCAGGAAATATAAGGACCTTCCAAGTGTAAAGTGAAAGGTGCCAGGTTGGCATCTTATGAAAACAAAGTCCCAGAATTAAACTCCCCAAAAGAGAAACCACACAGGAATAGGCACAAGTTTTTCAACATCGCCATCAGCACTCTTCCTATTGTTGAGAGAGTAACACAGTCCTAATATATATTAATTCCTTGGTTTGTATGCTAAAACCACAACAAGAGGATTGACATTGTAAATTTTTACAAATTAGAAACTCATTTTGAATAAGGTGCCTAATTCCCTAAGATGAACTTATTACAGTGTCTTATGATGCAGGGAAAGGTCCTTTATTTCTGTAATGACACTTGAATTGTCTAATTTGCTTCCACTACATGTTCTAGGCATGCCAAAGAAACATATGCCGTGGGATTTTTTGTTTGGCTGGTTTTTTTGTGGCAAAGAAAGCATGAGTGCAGTTTTGTCATTGAAATTAACTTGCTCAGTTCATGAATTCTAAGATCTACAGTTCTATACAATAAACTAAGGACAGTCATAAAACAACTACATTTCAGAGAAGGAAAGACACCAATCAGGTCAGTCCCAATATGTAATTTTTTATTTATTGTGTTCCGCTTATTTAAATTAATAAATTGTTACTTTTTATCAACAATTATTCTCTGATGTCTGTTGAAGAAACCTCATGTCAGAACTGCCAAATGTTACAGAGATGCTTCAGAGCAAAACTCTTTCAGAAACAGTGGTTTCAGCCTTCCATGTAGAAAATACACAACATGATTTTTTTAAAAAAAGGAAAATGAAAACTGGAAAGACAAACTCACTGATCTGAGAAATTAAAGAAACTAGGCTGATCCATCTTAAGGTACTAAGGTGTTACTCTGTGCTGCATTTATAGTGTAATGATATAATGATAAGATTAATAGGAATATAAATATCTGCAGAGATATAATTAGCTTCGTCTTTCTAATTGTCTAAGATGATTACTTGGACCCTTTCCATCATCAAAGGAAAGAAACAGGCACTTCCAAATAAACTCTTGCCATCTGCTTAGGACAGTATCATTCAACCTTGCAGTGCTCCAGTCTCTCCAGTCACTGTAGGGGAATCCAGAATAATTTTCTTATGTTAAGCATTCATTTTAATCTATTTGTAGTTACTGTGGAAGTTATTGGTTGTCTTGCCCATTTGGTATAAACAAAAAGACTTAGTCTGATAATACTAGGATTTCCAGAAGGAATATAATTTTCTTCATAGTGGATTGGATTTGTGACAGTGTTGGCAGCACAAGAATGTTTTTATTATTGCTGAAAAAAGCTTACAGAGCATCAAGGCCTTTTATGTTTCTCACAACTCCCCCACCAAGTAGGCTGGGGTGCCCAAGGGTTTGGGATGGCACACATCCAGGACAACTGGCTCTAACTGAGCAAAGGGCTATTCCATAGCACAGGATGTCATGCTCAGCAATAAAACTGGATGAAGAAGGAGGAGGTGGAGAACATTCAGAGTTTTGGTTTATCTTCCCAAGTAACCTCTACCAGAGATGAAGCCCTGCGTTCCTGAAGATGGATGAACACCTGCCTGCCAATGGAAATAAGTGAAAGATTTTCTTATTTTTCTTTGCTTATACCTGAAGCTTTTACTTTACCTGATAAACTGCCTTTAAAGCAGCTCACAAGTTCTCCCACTTTTACACTTCTAATTCTCTTCCCATACCTCTGCAAGGGTCATGAACAAGTGTCTGTGTGGGGATAAATTGCCTACGAGGATTAAGGCATGACATGATGGAAATTAAATTAGCAGTATTACAAAGAGGTCCAGCATCTTTACTGCTTGTCTTCTATACATCTGGGATTACTTGTAAAGCCAGTATTTGTTTACACATTAGACAATGATAAAAAAGAGGTTAAGTTTACTAGCACCTGTTAATAGCTAGATAGATGTATATGATTTAAGAGAAAGGCAATCCAATCGATGACTACTGCATACCAATCACTGGCTAATAGTTGCTTACATGAAGAAGGATTGTTTTCTTGCTATGCTGCAAACCAAATCCAGGTTGAAAAAGATGAATGATACTGTTGTGTGGAAGATGGTCAAAGAGCCTAGATACCTTCTCAAATGCCATCTGAAATTCAAAGATTATGGAAAAAGTTAAAAGAGTATCAGTATAGGGTTTAAAATTGAGTTGTAATATAACTTAGCAGTAGATTTCTCAGCATGTTTTAGAGAACTGAGGAATGTAACTTGGAAACAAATGAAGATGAAATATCAATTCTAACTAAATTTCTAATGAAAAGGATAAAAAGAAATATTAAACATCTCTGGCATGCTTAACAAATGTTATAAAGACTACATTTAAGTAATCTGTTTAATCTCTAAAATACTGGTAATAACAGTAATAAAAGGTATGTCATGTATTTTCATAAGCCCACTCCATTTCTAAATTATTCTATTAAAGAAATGCTTAGTTCTTTTTGCAATAAATACACCCACATAAAAAAAAAGTAGGTAGATAGATAGATATATAGAGAAAAAATTTAGAAAAATCTGATTTTAGAAAAATTAAACCCCACCTACTTAGAATGTTTCTCTCAGGAAATAAAATATGACTTACTTTCTTTGGAACTGCTAGCAAAGAAGCTCATTCACAAGTTTCATGTTCATTTCATACCTCAGCACTGCTCTAGAAACTTCCATTGAAAAAAAAAAAGTAACAGCAGATGAAAGACCTTGGTGTATATCACAGCTGTCTATATTAACCTATAACAGAACAATATTCACATATAATTATTCAGACTTCTACCAGACAAAGTATTTCCCTATATTCTGCATACTAGATTACCTATGTACAGTGTCCTCTGCATATTTCAGGCTTAACCCAATGTCACTTCAGAGTCCACGGTCTTTGCAGTTCTTGGCACTCTGGCTCAATCTGGCACTCAGAACAAAGGATGATGATGAGTTCTTATGACAACTAGAATTGTAACCTACAAAAGCTGTCTAAATTAGGAGTCATCATTAGAAATTGGGTTGTTGGTTTATACATTTATTCATTCTTTACTAAATAAAAGCATATTCTTGTGGATGATCAAAAGGCAAAAAAGGTAAAAGCCTCACAAATTTATATAGCTTTCCTATGCTTTCAAATAAATGGTGCCTCGGGAATACAGCTTGCTCCTTGTCCAGATCAACAATGAACATTTTTGCATCATTTCACTTATCTTCTTTTTGTCATTCCAGGACAACTCTTAATCCTTCAGACAACCCTTGTGTTTATACTAATATGTTACACAGTAGAGTACCAATTGAATCACTTTCTAGTTGTCCATGAGGATTAAATTAGGATTAGGAATAGAGTGATGTGATTATGTTGATTGTTCTCTGTGGAGTATAAAAGGCTTTGTTGAGCAAAAAAAGTAGGATTGGGTACTCCTTTTAAGAGTGCCTTTTGAGTGTGTGGGCAGCCATGGCTTTCTGAATATGTCTAAGGGTGCTGGAGTCACCACAGTAAACCCATCTGTTCAGTGCTGTCTGCATGTCATTCCCAAAAATTTACGAACAGCCATCAGCGAGACCCAATTAATTTTAGTCAAAATGATCTTGATTATCTTAAGCAGTTTTAAAAATTACGTGTTTGTTGACATGACTCCATTTAATTGTGAATTATTACAGAATGGTCACAGCAGCAGTTTTGAAGGTATAGAGAGGTACAGGGGGTAGGGATGTTCTTTTATAGGTGGGCAATTTCTTTAAACCCAAAATAGGTCATTGTTCTTTGGTGCATTTACAGGGTTCATATATGCCCTTCAGGTATACTCTTTTGCCAATGTCTATAAACTCATCATCATCATTACTTGACATTCAGCAAACACAACTCAGAGACTGTCATTATTTTTTTTTTTATTGTTGTTCCTCTCCCTATGTATTTTCCCTAATCCCATTATAATGCAGAAGGAAATTGAATACCTTCTGAGCCTCTACATGCAATTGTTTTTTAAGTAGTGTTTCAATACATTCTGACAGTGTACAGTAAAATTATTTTTAAATCTCCTCTAAGCAGAACAGCATATTAAAAATGTTCATTCAAATCTTTACTTAAAAAACAAACAAACAAAAACAAAAAAAACCCTGTAGTGAGTGTTACTTATTTATGTTTAATATGTTTTTAATTCTTTCAAGCAATTATGCTTACTATATCATTCGGTCAAACAGAGATTTATGTTTATTTTCATTGCCATGGAAAAGATAGATCTATAAAGGTAATAAATCTCTAAGTGCTCCATAACCTTACACAGTCCTTATAGGTTGAAAGATAATCAATAATCATGACAGAAAAACTGCGTATGATTCATCTTTCAAATCAACTTGCTTCTTTATGACACAATGCCAGTAAATGGGAATGTAAATGCCATGATCAATTTTCTTTATAAAAATATCTGGACTTGAAATGCTATTCATAAGAATTTCTTTTCTGGGCACAATTAGCACTAGATGGATCTTCCATGTTCACTACACTTCACATGCTGTCAGATTGGACTATCCAATTACATAGTGTCTGCTGTTAGTGCAAAATATTTTTGACTGCAAATTTAGCTGCATTTATACCTTTATTCTGACAGTGTTTTCTCTTTCTAATTCATTAATGTGCATTCTAGTGAGAGTTTCCCTGCCTGCTCTAATCAATTAATGTTGAATAATTCAATAGGTTGAATTTTATTTTAAATTAACAGGTTTTAGTTTCTGAAATTACTGTATCCCAATGTGTCAGCCTGTTCTTGCTGAATCAGTGTGTTTGAGCTCAGACAGTCTCCAAGACGTTTGTCATCTTGGTGACATCCTTTGCAGTACCACTTCAGAAAATGTAAAGTGCCAAGAAGTCAGAAATTTTAATTTACCCATACAAGTATTATTTCAGACAGGGCTCTCTGAATCAGAATTTTTATTTTCATCAGTGGTTTTTTTACTGTTGTCCATTCTAGACTGTAAAAAGTTTAATGGAAATGGCTCTGAAGATTATTTCCACTTCTTTTTCCTTTTTTTTTCTCCTTGAAATTACAGGGAACTTTACTGACAGCGTGACAAGAAAAGTCACTCTGTAGTTGTCACTTGGGAAGGGCAATTTGCTCAAGCTACTTAAAACTCTCCTTGACTGAAGATGCTTCAATTTTGGCCTAATAATGCTTCTACATCTTATGCAAATATTCTGCCACAATCCACAATCTGTGAGATGCAGAACAGCTAACTTTTGTTTTAATTTTAACCAGAAAAATTGTCAGTCCTCTGGAATGTTGGCACACTTATTGAGTGTCTGAACTAGTGAAAGGAAAACTGCCACAGAATCATGATTTGAAAAATCAGAAATTGATTCAGAATACTACTGGAAAATGCACAGTTTACAGAATATTTTCTGACCATCATATTCCATACTGAACACTTTAAAATATAGTACAACTACCTTTTGAAATATATCTGTGCTGGTTTTGCGTGAGAACATATAAAAAGACAAGAAGTTTTCAATTCAGCATTTTGAAGCACATAGCATTAAAGTATTTAGCAATGTGGTATTATATGATTGTTTAGCTTCATGTGAAATGAAATATATTTAATACACTTAACTGTTTTTATGATTTCTCACTTCAGAGTTCATTCTGTATGTACGATAAATTACAGAGAGAGTGAAATATAGCAAAACATTACCTTAACAGAGGCAGCTAATTTCAGATATTAATTTAATCCATATTTGTTCGGGATTTGTATGTAAATAGCCATGGTCATGAAATGATACATTCTGATATGCACTATTATTTGTGCATTTAGGGACGGATGAAAGAAAGGAAATGGAAATAATATATGAAAAATCTTCTTACAAATAGATGCTTATTTGAGACTGTGTTCAAATGCCAATTTGTATCAGCTGATCTCAGTTCCAATAGACACCACTGAATTGTAGATTTTCTGACAGCATTAAAGGAGTAGCTGTACTGTGGGCACTACATTGAAATAGATTGAAATTTATTAAAACTTAATTCTTTTCTTATTTAAGGTATATGTAGCACTCATGTTTCAATCCAAAATGAAAATAAGTGTAAGCCTGTTCAGACAGAGCTATATGTCCAGAGTCCATTCAAATAGATATTGCTGGAGAGGAGGCATGTGTTAGTGAAAAGGGTAAAACAAAACAGTTCATACAGATAAGCCTTCCTAGAAGGACATGAGAGATGAGGCATTTTGAAACAAGTTGCTGTCTTTAATTAAGGTAGTTAGCATGCACTCAGAAGTGAAAGACTCTGTACATTTTTTCAAATAAACAGAATTCTATAAATTATACTAGACAGCATCAATTGTTCTTTCTAAAAGGAATACAAAAAATGTCCTAGCTTTCATTTACCCCTCATTAAAAGAGAAGAAAACTATTATAAACTTTGAAGCTCAAATTTTCACAGTCTGGTCCTGAATATGTCTATTGGTGTACAAAGCAATTCTCAGATGCCACTTTCAGATTATCCAAACTGATACCTATTCAAAAGATTTGATAGCTACTCTCTTCTTGGAAACAAAAGCATGGGTACTAATGGGTAAGAGCAGGAAGAGAACTGGTTCTTTTTGCTGTGTGGAGCTGAGTCATCTGAGGTTTGGCCCATATCCACATATGGCACTCTGGGAGCAGCAAGCTGAGGGAAGTAGCCAGAATGCAACCAGATAAAATAATGAGAGAAGAATTTCCAAGTCTTGGTGGAGTTCAGATGACCTGAGTATTAAAACAGTTAAGACCCTTTGAAAAATGATTTCCTTCTGAATTAATTTTTTTGCCAAGTCTTCCCAAGTGAAATAGTATCTATCTAACAACTATATAATACAGTACTTGTATCAATATCACAGCATAAAGCCTAGAGGCAGAAATTATCTTGTGATAGATAGTTAATACAGTCTACAAACAAGACAATCTATTACAAATGTTAGAAATATCAGGAGATTTTGATTCTTCGCTAGAGAAGAAATTTACTAATCCTGCAGAAAAATGGTGGATTATTCAGTGGCCTGATTTATGTCATGTACACCATGAAATATGCTGTAGTGTCAAATTTGATATACATTCACAGAACACTTACAGTCATGATTCACTTGGTGAAGATATGCACTCTGATTAAGATGAGTCCAGAATGAATCTTCTTTTTAAATTTGCTATCTAGACAGATAGATATGATATCCAAGGAACAGGAAAATCTTTATGCTGTCTGTGCTATTCATAGCATAAAATAATATTAAATACTATTTGCAACATTATTACAATAACTTAGTTCTTATAATGGAAAAAAAATGAAAACAAAAAGCAGATTAACAGTGTCTTCTTCCCTTTGTATCTAGTTTAGGTTGTTTGAGATATATTTTTTATTTTGATGGAAAGATAGACGAGAAAATAGGATGATTCATTTACTCATACGTGCAAGGGCTTAAAGAATCACGTTACAAAATGGAATAGCAGTATCTGTTGGATAGTATCTAGTATTTAGCTTTTGGGAGTTGCTATTCATTCAAATACTGGCCACTTACTTTCTGCTTCAGCACATGAATTAAAATAGTATCATAGTTTGTACTGGGATGAGAGCTGATTACATGAACAGATTTTTACAAAGTACTTTAAAATCATAGTATATATTAAAGTCTTAATTCTTCACGTTTAAAGAAGGAACTAGTGCTATAATTCAAAATGAAAAATTTCCCCATGGCAGTGAACTAGCCAAGTATTCTCTGGTCACACTGAATAAAATATGAGATAGTGGTGTAAAGTTTAATCGTCCTGTTTCCTCAATTTCTTCTTTTCTTTTCAGATGGAGCCACTAGGGGAACAATTCACTCTTCTGCTCTGTGGAAAGCTCAGGCTAAGGATTTTCTGAGCTCTTTTAATTACTGAGTTTAAGTTAGAGATGCCAAAGGACCCACTGAGCAACAATAAGGGATAATGACTTATGCATGGAATATTGAAAAGTGCTCATCTTAGTAGAACAAAATAGAATAAAACAAGACAAGTAGCAAGTAAAATTGAAAACACAGAATAAGGTGAGCTATATAGATTTGAAAAGCAATCTATAGCTGCAAATAAGAAACTATGCATTAATTCCATTTTTAGCTCTTTTGAGGAATCTAAAGTCACAAGGGTGGTCCAGAGTACTGTACATACTTAATAGATTATTGATTTTCAGAGGAAAAATGGTAGGATATCTTTCATGTAGACCTGAAGTATCAAATTCACAAATTTGTGAATTTCCTAATCAGCTGTTATTGTACTTAGGTTTAGTATTAAGGCAATAAAGTTATGATTGCTTTTGGGAAGCACCATCTCACAGAAGCATACTCTTCAAATGACTAAATGAAAAACTGAGTAAAACTTTTAGACTTTGATTAGTGGGAGGATTTTCCTGTGGGTGGAACATTATTTGAGAATGTGAGTGTTTTGGTCTTTGCTACTTAAACATTTCTGAAAATCTGGAACTTGAAAACCTCCCTTGGCTTCAGGTTGCCCTCTGGTAGCAAGGGTAACAATGCAGGAGAGAGTGAGATTTAGAAATTTATAATGCAGTAATAGGATCACTAAATTATGACGAGGTAATTCTGAAACAGTTTCCTGGGGAGGGTGTTAAATAATATACCTTAAATTTATATTATAAAATACAGGGGCAATGCAAAACAGTATTATCTTTTATGTGGTATTCTGCAAAGAAGGAAGTGCCAAAAGTCAGAAGTTCAATGAGGAGTTTTTGTCAATGCTGTATACTAAGGATTCAAGTCTTTTCAAGGGAGTTATTCTATCCCTTTAATATCTTTAATACTCATAGATGAAGCATACATATTATGACCATAAATTAATGTAGGAACACACTCCCATGGAATAGGACAATACATTCACCCTCCACCTGGTAGGGTCCTTTTCTTAGCAAATTGTTGGGTCTGTGAGACTCCTGTTCACAGAATACCATCATTTGATAACTTATGTTGCTAAGGAAAAAATCCCAAAACAACACAAAGTCTCAATTAAATAATTGTTTCTTTCATTTCATTGGTGTTGATGCGGTATTTCATACCATGTCTGGGAATAATGCTTAGATTATTTAAATTTTTTATAGTGTGCCAAAATGTCAGTCCCTGCATCTACAAGCAGAAATTTGCTCATTTGCTCATAAAAAAACAGATTAAATTAATCTAATTAGTTGTACTTTTTACCAAGAAAAAATTGTCAGTTTGAAGTATTGCTATTTTTCCCATGTGTTCAACATTTTTTACAATCTTCATTTTCTCTATACTTTTCTCTGGATGATGGAGTGCTATAATTCTTACTACTTATTTCCTTAGAATTAAGTGTTTCATATATGTCAATGCTTTTTTTTTTCCTTTCTTTCTTTCTTTTTTCTTTTTCTTTTTGGTTGTTATTGGGTGTATTGCTCTTATTCCTTTTCTTTTTGTGTCTTTGCAAGTAAACCTTAAAAGTTTTATCTATCAGTCTATCTAGGTTATTATAAAGAAGTGAATCAGCAACTACTTTAAGAATTTGCAAGCATACACAGGTTAGGAAATTGGCTCTCAGCACACAGTATCAGTGCCCAAGATTCTTTGAGACTTTGTCAGGGAGTCGGATAGATCTTTTCATTCTAACAAGCATACACGAGGCTTTTAAACCCCAAAGCTAGTTTTGATATGAGCAAAAACTAGAACAAAGATTTTTTTTAAATAGAGAAAAAACTCAAAGTTTAAGCAAAAACTAGAGAACAGAAATAAAAGGGTGACCCAGAGACCAGTAACAAGGCTAAGGCCAAAATAAAGGTTTTGCTTGTTACTTTGTGATACCCAGTTGCATCATTTTAAAGGGAATATAACATACAGTTCACACTAAACTATAAATAGATTACATCTGTAATGGTCTTTGACTTTTTAACAGAGTTTAAAATGGAGTAATAACTGTACCATTTTAATGTAGGAATCAGTTAATGTATTTGCTTGGTGTCAGTTGGATGCTAAACTCAGGCAGAGACCTCTGAAACAGGTCAGCACAGACCCAGCCAGAGAAACTCTCAACTGAAGACAGAGAGATATACAGCATCCTGGACTGAAGCACAGTTACCCAACATCTTAATGAAATTTTACATGCCAGCACTTGTAAAATAGCTGTAGATCAGAAAAAGACTTTGCATATCAGCCTGCAGATATTTCTAAAGAACATGGATTCTGTTGATGCCAGAAACTAAACATCCTTAGAAACACAAGTAAAAACTACCTGATGTGTTTATTTAATTAGAATTTATTTGTTTGTATGTCTGACTGCAACATTGCCTACAAGCTCTGGGGTCTCAGTTTAGTGCTGCTGAGCTTCACTCTTAGTCCATACCAAACAGTAAAAATTCTTGTTTGTTTGTTGGTTTTTAAAATTGTAAAGAGACTATTATGTGAAAGTATGTAATCATGCAGCTATGTTTAAAAATAGCATCCACTACTTTACATTTTTAGATTTTCCTCTTGTCTGAGAAGTTAGTTGGAATTATTTTTTAATGGACAGAATATTTAATAATCTTTCAACAGAATGGTAACAAACATTGCAATGTCAATAAAGCAGATACTTACCTTTTATACAAAAGAGCTGCTTTCACAGTTAAAACTGTATTCTGTTTCTGATATGACATCCCCCCCAAAAATTTCTGTACTGATTCCTAATTTGTTATCGTCATTCTTCGACAGAGAAAAGAATAAAAAAGCATTAAGAGTATCATTGTATTTTAATGAAAAACAAAACATCTTTTCCTGATTTTGACTCTGTTTTTTAGATTTTTCAGATCTCAGGGGGTTACAAGTTAATTAGAATTGCAACTAGCTTTCATAAATATATATTACATATTTTCTTTGTACATGTATAAAAACATTATATAGATGTAATTTTCTTTCTTACTATTAAAATTTAACAGTGCAGATCAGCTCATGGATAAAACTACAACCTTTGTAGCATTCTTGGTAAGCTGTTCCATTAGATTCTCTAAAGTACAAGACTGTGAAATTAAATATAAATATATAATAAATATACTTCAAAACACTCATTAAGGATTAGATCATAAACCTTTCACTCTCTTTGATAGACAGATGTATGAGCTCAGTCCCACTAAATCACATTATTCCTTTAGTAACAACAGATAATTACTATTATTATCGTAACTTGTTTTAAAAAACACAATAAATTATAATTTTTCTAAATAAAAAATATTTTTTAAATATCAAAAGAAACATTGTGACTTAAAGGAATGAAAAGAGTGTTTCACATTAGCTGTCCTAGGAGGAGAGTAACATGTCCATGGTTTATTACATCTGGTGTGGCAGCAGGTACCATACTTCTGTTTTCTGACAAACATGCATCACTTTTTACTTATTTACTTTCTTTGAATGACTTTGTCTTGCATTTAAATATAGAATGGTTCCAATGAGAGAAAAAGAGGGCTTTTTTTTTAATTGTTATTTATAACCTAGTAATATGTTTTCTAAAAGCTCACAGAACTGACTTTCTATCCCTGTACCAAATCACAAAAGAAAAAGATATGGCTAAGTAGAAGAGTGCCACAGCAACTTACGTACAGGACCTAAGAAAACCATGAGGTCTCTTGTCCATTTTTCTCATCACTGTGAATGGCATTTTGATATCCCAAACCATCTAAGTCTCTTTATCCACTTTCTTATGAGGATAAAATAAAAAGCAATAGACCTTCTTTTTCCCAGAGATGCCAAATGCATACAGCAGTAGGTACATGCTTCTGGTTATTTTCCTAACAAAACATTTTACAGTAAAAATGTAGTATATAAGCACTCCAGGTGGACAAAAATATTGCTTTTATCTAGTATCTAATTCAGACTGGTTTTGAAATGGAGGAAGGATCGATATAATAAGAATGAAACAAATAAGGCTATGGTGGGAAAGCCTGTATAAGATTAAAGTCTATAAAACATCATTTTCTAGAGGGAATAGTTTAGTGTGAAGCCTTTGGAGGACATAACTCTTCCTCAAAACTAAAAGAAAGCCCTATGATCAAATACGGGTATGTTTTAAATACTATTAGATATATGACTTTTAAAATGAAACACTGTGATAGTTTTTATAAGCCTTTATAAAAGGACCATGATCCTTTATACTCAACAGTCTCAGTCAAGATTCCGTGATGAAATATCAGTCTGTATAAAAATATTATTTATCTTTCCTTCTTAAATGTTGTGGGGTACCTTTGCTGTGGGGTTTTTTGTCTGTTTGCTTGGTTTGGTGTGTGTTGTTCCTTAGTCTTCCAGGGGGTTTTTTTTAGAGAGTCAGTTACCTGCTGCATTGCCATCCTAAAATAATGTTTTTAAGTATTAGGTAGAGAATATTTTCTACATAGAACTCAAATACATTTAAAAGACCATTTGAAATTAGTTAAGAAACCGATGTCACAGATCATATATATTGTGTCCCTGTACTTCTGATAACTTGTTGACTTTCTGTTGAAAATATTGGAAAACAAGTATTGTTTGAAATTACGGTATTTTTATGACAGTTCCCATGTGTCTTCTCTATTGCCCTTTTCCACTACTAGCTATAACCACCGAACAACAGATTTTGTGATGTTTAAGGGTTCATCTTTTTCCTTATTCTCAGCTTGAAGATATAAACATGCCTTTTGATATGCTAAACATGTTCAAGGAGACTACTGTAAACACAAAACTTTAAACTGAAGATTATACCATAAAGTGATAAATAAGCAACAGAAGCGGATGAGCACAGATTTTGTTTGTATGCAAATGTTCCTCTTAATATACAAGGGAAGACAATTGCAGAAAATTTTTTTTTTTTTTTTTTTTTTTTTTCCCCTGAGTGGGTCTTTAAAATACCTGTTTCTGAGAATTGAACTTTTACAACAGATTTTACTGAAAGGCTGATTATTTAAATAAATAAAGGCTGATTTTACAGGCTGGTTATTTACCATATCAAGTTACCTCTAAATCTTCTATCTAGTGCATCTACTGATAGGACCAGGAGTAACTGTTTCAAGCTGAAATAGGGTAGATTTTGACTGGATATAAGGAAGAAATTCCTCAGTGTGAGCATGTTAAGACACTGAAACAGGTTACCCAGAGAAGTTGTGGATGAATGATGTTAAAATTAATTAGATCTCGTTTGGGATTTGTCATGGTCAGTCAGCTAGAGCCATTGCTCAGATCATTTTGTTAAACCATTTCCAACTGGAAAATAAGATTCTTGCTAAAATAGTGGGAAGGATAATCTCTGTCTTGAATTTTTTTCCTATTTAAAATAGAATGGCTATTAAAATGACTAGCACTAAGGATAGGTTTAAAAACAACAATCAATTATGATTGATTGCTGGTTGCTAATGTCTCCCTGCAATATCATTCTTGCTAATCTGAAAATGTGTAAGGTGAGAGAAGTATTCTCACATCAATTACTGATATGCAAGGTGTTGACTCCCTATGCATGCACTGAGAATCTGCACTAATCAGAATTAGTTTAATAATTATACACGGATCAGGAGATCCAAGCATGATACAATTTTGCTACAGTTTAAAAAAAGCTAATGACTACATGTGTCTGACTGAAATTTTTCTTCCTTACCTCATCCTTCCACTTTCCTTTTTTTTTTTTTTTAATTTCTTCATACAATAATACATCTGCTAATAGTTTTTAAAGCATAGTAGAATTCTTTTATTCCCTTTTTACATAATGTCAAAATAATCCAGTACCTAGAAACACCACAGGCTACTCCAACGGTAAGCTTATCAGTAGGAGACAAGGACACAAGTTGTTTCTGGCAGTTTTTGAGGTACTGATGTTAGTGTTTAAGTTCTAATATCATAAATTCAAGGAACAATTATTTCTCATAATTCTTCCTCACCTATGTTAGTCTTGTCATTGAAAGAAAATTGAAAATCCAAGATTAAAATATCATTTATGAAATAAAGTTGGACAGGGAGGTGTACAGGTTTCAGTGACTACTGCCCTGTTCAAAATGCATATTCTTAAAATTTTATATCTCAGTGCCTGTCTAGAGTGCATTTACTGAAACAGCTGACATTTTTCACATTTTCAATGCATTCTTACTTTGAATCCCTCTCGAAAGGGAGAACAGTGCATTACATGAAGTGTTTTGTTCTGGCAGGAATTCCTTTGTTGTGGTTTTGTTTTTCAACCTGCCTTTCTAAATACTTCTAAGAAAAGCAGATTAGAGCTGTGTCTCCAACTCATACTGCCTCCCAAGAAAGGTCTACTTGTTACAGAAGTAGCTTCTATCTTTTGGTATTAGCTATCCACTAGTTCTTCCCACTAAGTAAAAAATAATGGCTTAAGCACTCTCTGTACCATTTGTAATAATTACAAGCTCAAAGACATATGAGGTTAAATACTAGGTGCACAAATCAGTAGGACAATACTTAATGGAAGAATGTATAATGATAACAAAGTAACATTTTGTAAAATAAATGAAAATTGTTCTCTTAGAGGTCTCATATTGAATGCTTGGCAGTTGATGGTTTACACAAACTCTTGCTATGCTGTTCAAGATAGCAGTTAAAGTTGATCTTTAATGGCAAAAGCAATATATTATGTGTTTTTAAAAAGTTATTTTTTCCCTTTTTGGAGGTACAAAAATCTCATGTGACAAATTTTCATCCTTCAGACAACATTGGAAAGAATACTCTAGAAGGAATCATTGGCTGATGCATATGGAAGTTTTTTCCTGTTTACAATGCCCATTAACTTTTGTCAATTTATTCTTTATACATAAACAGCCAGCCATTTTTACTTTTTTTAATTACTCCAAATTTAATAGTGAAATGCTTTATATAAAATAATTAAAACCACAAATAGATTCAGCAGAAAAATTAAGTGTAATCTTAAATCTTTACAGTTTTCAAAGTGTTTGCACTGATGCTGAATGCTGAGCAAATGACAAATTCTTGGATGAATTAAGTCAATGAGTTTGAAATTCTTGCTGTCTTTTCCACATGCAAGTATTTATTTCTGTGGTTATTTTTCAGTATTTGCTGTCTACTACTTTTGATCAGCTGACTGATACCACGATTTCTTAGATCTCTAACAGAATGATAAAAATACACATTCTCAATTAAATAAATGTCATCTCTAGATTTTACAAACTCTGCAGGTGTAATTTTTAAATGTTTTTTGATCAGTCCTTCATTCCAGTGTAAAAAAATAACAATTTATACCAGTTGTTATTAATAATTTATACCTTAATATAAATAATTGTCTAAATTCAACTTTTTTCACTGTGGCTCTAATTTCAGTATACTGTGTGAATGGTATATTACCTCTAAGCACAATAATGCTCCTTTTGAAGAGGTATGTTTAAAATTAAACATGCACATTAGTATTAGCTACCTGCTTTACTACATCTGCACAATATCCAGAACTGTTTCTGAAATCACTTTTTAATCACCATGATGTGCAGAAACTCATTTACTGCATTGTTAATGATAGCTGTGAAAGGTAACCTTTCATCCACTTGAATATACATTGTGTCCCCCAGTAATATTTCAGCCCTTAAGTTTATCACTGTCACGTGCTTACCACTATCATACTACACTAATGGCCTCTCTGCCCTTTATGCAAATGCCAAACTTTGCAAATATTCATTATTTTCAGAGAAAAAAAAACCAACCTACAAAGCACAATAACACATTATAGTTTATGACGTAATGGCATTATAACGTGGAAAAAACACACTGATGATCTCTCTGGTTATGAATTAGCCTTCCTCACCTGGTTAAGGTAACTTTCTATAATATTGTCTGCTCATGAATGGAAAAAAAAACCAAAACCCAAACCAAAACAAAAACATGAACGAGGAGAATGACAAAAAAAGAAATTAATTTTTTTTTTCCCACTCAGCAGCTTTGATGGGATTCCTCTTTTAGCCAATAACACCAATACCTAGGTCAGTAGCCAGAGAGTTCATACATCCATGGTGTGTTCACAACACCACAATTATCCTGCCCAATAACATGAAGAAAATGCCATGAGCTCTTAGGTTTTTTTTTTCTAAATGAAGACTCTTACATTCATTTTTTAAAAATGTAAAATTAAAAAAAAACACAAAAAATCCTCACACAACCTACATATAGATATCTTCAATAGGACAAATGTGAGAAAATCTAGGAATTATGGACTTTTTCATACATAATTTCTGACAATAGTGTGCATCTCATCCATCTTACTAAGCCAGAATTGCATCCAATTAACTTAACGTGGTGTTAATGAAATATGAGAGAGGTAGCACTCATTCATCATATTCTATTACAGCAGTAATATAGTAGCATTGTATTAGACTGATGTAATAAACTTCTTAATAGGCGGCAATAAAGCTATTATCAGAAAACTGTCATTAATATCTGGGGTTTTTTAAAGGCCACTTCTGTCGTGCTTGTAAATCTTACACTCTTCAAGATTCAATAAGAAAGATCCTCTGAGACTGCAGAAATACTTGAGTATGTTACATCACAAATGTGCAATTTTTGGTTTTGTGATGGTGAAGTAGCTCTCATAATAACTAGTAAATCTATGCTGGGAGTTAAAAATAATGTTTTTCTACTGAGCAGTAGGGTCTAGTAGAGTAGAGAGGTATAAAGGCTCATGAAAAGGTCTAAAACTATTCCTTTGTCTATGGCATCAAGAACAACTTTTGCTATCTATTAGGAACAAAGGCAGATTTTTTTTTCTCTTTAGTTAGTAGTTAACGAATAAAACATACTAGATGAATCAAAAATCTTTACATCATCTATGGCTTCATTCTAAAAAGAAAGAGTCTATGACAGAGTTTGCACGTGCTTTGTGTTTGTTAAATGAACTTGGATTAAATAAATGAGGTTCATATTCAGGGGACCAAAACCAACTGATTGCTTTGTTATGAAAATACTCTGTAAAGGTGGAATCTCAAATAATTCCTCTTTTTTTTCAGAAAGGGACAAATAATCCTCATCCTCTTTTTTTTTTTTTTTTTTTTTTTTTTTTTTTTTTTTTGTGTGTGTGTGTGTTTTTGTTTTGTTTTGGTTTTGGTTTTGGTTTGGTTTGGTTTTTTTGGTTGGTTGGTTTTGTTGGTTTTTTCTACCATACCAGCTGACAAAGATTTAAGCTGCAAGATAAGCTTGTGAAGGTGAGATACATTTTTTTCAAATCACTTTTCTTTTGTTCAAAAACCTTGAGCACTGTGTCCAGTTCTGGGCCCCTCAGTTCAGGAAGGAGACTGAGGTCCTGGAGCAGGTCCAAAGGAGGGCAACCAGGCTGGTGAAGGGACTCGAGCACAGATCCTATGAGGAGATGCTGAGGAAGCTGGGGCTGTTCAGCCTGGAGAAGAGGAGGCTCAGGGGAGACCTCATCACTCTCTACAACTCCCTGAAAGGAGGGTGTAGCCAGGGGGGGGGTTGTCAGGCTCTTCTCCCAAGCAGCTATCAGTAAGTCAAGAGGGCATGGGCTCTTAAGGTTTAGGTTGGATATTAAGAAGAAATTCTTTACAGAGAGGGTGATCAGATGTTGGAATGGGCTGCCCAGGGAGGTGGTGGATTCTCCATCCCTGGAGGTTTTTAAGAAGCGACTGAAGTGGCACTCAGTGCCATGGCCTGGGAACCACAGTGGCAGTGGATCAAGGGTTGGACTTGATGATCTCAGAGGTCTTTTCCAGCCCAGATTATTCTGTGATTCTGTAAACTTTCCATAAATCTGTCTGAAGGATGAACTTTTGATATTGAGCTGATAAGTACTGTAGAGAGAAAAAAAATATATATATTTGCATTTTCACGGAGAATATTTTCTGACTGTATTTGTCATAAAAACAGAATAGGACAAATATGCAAGACAACAATATTCACAAAGTCCTTTGTCTCTTCACTGGTTGCTGAAGCTTGCCTCACTGGAATACAAAATGTATTCATGTTTTCTTATTATGAGAGATGTGTTTCTGAAAGCAGTTTTGCATATTGATTCAGAAATGCCCTAGCTACATGAGGTGGAGACCAAATTCAGTGAATACAGTAGAACTCTGTTTCCTGCACTGCGAAAATAACAGCATTGGTTTCCTTTCTTGCCCTTCTATGGTGCAACTCAGAAAAAATCTGCAACATTGTAAATATTCCTCTCATTACCTCTTGACTCTGTTGAGTAAAAAAATTCTAAGAGTAGCAAGATGTCTCAAAGTATTTCATCTAAGATTCTGATTCGAAGGTCTTGAGGTCATCAGTGTATGTATGCATTTTCTTATGTTTGCACTCAGACATATATTTTACATTTTGAGAATTATTGCACTGAAGTTTTTCGGACTAAGGCCAAAAAAACCCAAGAAAACAAAAAACACCTCAGCATCCTTGGCTTTTATTCAGGAATGCATTTAAATTCACATCTATTCATGGAGAGTACACAAGCATGCACTTAGCCTCAAGGAAGTACCCCAGTCTTTCTGAAATAGGTTTGGGATCTGAGTTGATATTAAATGTTATGTGAAATCAGAGCCACATACATCAGTCTTCAGTATCTAGGCCAGCCTGAAACATATGAGCTACATATAAATGAAGTGAGAAAGAAAGTAAATGTAAAAGCAAAAGACGATAATACAGTTTAATGGAAATGAAGTTCCAGGTATATATTGCTTCTTTATTTACTAGAGTTAAGAGTAAATTGACAATGGTAAAACTACTGCCATCTCAATTTGTCTGAGGGTGATTGTTTGAAATAGAAGAAAAGTAAAATTAATAAATAAACATAAACAACAATTTGAAAAACTATGGATTTTGATTTTTTTTTTTTTTGTCTGAATATTTCACCTTTAGTGCTGGAAATTACTAAGAGAGGAAGAATCCTAGGATTTTTTTTTTCCCCGATTTCTAGAAATAACAGGTAACTTCACTGATAATGAAATTTCATCAAAATAAAGATTTGTTTTCTTTGAAGTCCATCTTCGAAGTAATTTAAATATTACTGTCTTACCCATATAACTTTTAGGTGGTTGATAGGAAAACTAGTTAGATAGACCAAAAAGAAATGGCTTAATCCAAAAGTGCCTACTGCTGTGCTGAAGATCAAGAGGTTCTCTAGGCAGCTTTCTTCTTTACTCTTCATAATAATTCTAAACTATTTACAACATCTAGGCTTTTTGTACTTCTATCTACATGTGCTATATGTTCTTAAAGTAAAAGCATGTAGCACTGCCATAACATGATGGTCTTATAAAAGCATAAGTTTCAATGAAAACCATACTTTTAATGAAAGGGATGGATTCCTTTAAATTCCTGAATCATTTCACAGTTAACAACATTTAGCTTTATGTTCATGCATTGTGCCTAATGATAAACTAATGGTAACTCAGGTGCTATTTTTCTTTTCATGCACTTGAATCTCACTGTTGTAAACAGTGTCGCCTCTTTAATAGTATTCTGTTACAGCAGAAAAGATACCTTTGTAATTAATCATCCTCTCTTATTTCATTCTATCTGATGATACTGGAGCTCAAGCCAATTTCTGTGCTGAATAGGCTTTAATATGTTTTGAATCAGTCCTAGGATAGTCCTACTCTTTCAGGTATTACTGGCTCACAGACTTTCAACAGTTTTCAATTGTATTTCATGGCTTAGATAAAATTTTGGTGTTTTTCGAAGTCTGAGTATCAGAGTGTATAATTTTTAATTTTTTTAAAAAATATTTCACACAAGAATCACTAAATCCATGCTTATATTGTCTAAATATGAAATTAACAAAATAAGTAAAGAATTCATCCTTCTATTGAACACCAGACTCCCATCTCCCATCTAGTTTCCCTCATATCATCTTCATTTAATTTTTTTTCCCCAGTCTACCAGTCCTTTCCCTCTGTCTTTCAGCTTCACAATTTGTTCTCTACCTTGAACAATATTCATCTTAGAGACCTGGATTCAGGAATCTTTCCCAGTTCAGGGCCTGATCAAAAAGCATATTGTCAGCTGTTATCTTTGGACTAACTCCAGGCAGGTAATATAAAACAGGGTAAAAGATCAATATATATGAACATTTCTGGCCAACTTCCACTATGTAAAACATGTATTGAAAAAAAACCAAAAAACGCAGCTTTAAGGAAGAAAATTGTTTTCTAAATTAGGCTTGAAGATCTTTTGTCTAAAAACATAGTGTTTATTTATTTATTTATTTATTTAGTCCTTTCTTAGGACTAAATAAAGACCTTAGTTGGTCTTTCTTCTTATTTTTGAAATAAAACATAATGACTTTTTCACCAAACAAGATTTGCATTTTTAGGTTGAAATCTACTTTTAAAACATAAACTAACAATGATAAAATGAACTTTGGAATTTTTTTCTTGTAATAAATCTCTTTGGTTGTTTTCTAGCAAAAAATGTACCGGTTTTACTGTTGCAGTGGAAAAAGTGTGGGGAAAAAGGCACCTGCATAATTCTTTAATTCTTACTGCTTCTCTTTGTACATGTATACATATTATGCAAGCGTGCACTGAATTTTTATGGGATAGAGTTTCTTTTCATCGCAGTAGCTGGTATGGTGGCTACATTTGTACCCAAATCTGTGTTGATAACAGAGTGACATTTTAGTTATTGCTGAGATGTGTTGACAGAGTCAGGGTCTTTTCTGCTTCTCACCCTACCCCACCAACTAGTCAGCCTGGGGTGGGGAGGGGGAGGGGGGTGCACAAAAAGATGAAAGTGACACAGCTGGGACAGCTGACCCTAACTGACCAACGGTGTATCCCATACCATATGCTATTGTATTCAGCAATAAAAACTGTGGGAAAGAAGTAAGCAGGGGAAGTGTTTGGAGTTATGGCATTTGTGTTCCGAAGTATCTAGGCATGGTGAAGCAGGACCTGTTTTCCTGGAAATGGCTGAACGTCTGCCTGGCAATGAATTCTTTGTTTTGCTTTGCTTGTGCATGCAGCTTTTATTTTATCTGTCTAACTGACTTTATCTCAAAAAATGAGTTTTCTCTCTTGTACTCTTCCAGTTCTCTTCCTCATCCTGCTGTGGGGGGAGTGAGCAAGTGTCTGTGGAGCTTAGCTGCCTACTATGGCTAACCCACGAGAAAGTTATACCTCTGTGTTTTCTGTCTTTTTGACAGTGTAATGATGCTGAAATACTGATTCCCATATACATTTTCCTTGGTTTGCCTGAGAGTACTAATGCTATGCCATTCTTCCAGGGATCTTCATTGTCTTAGCAGTCCCTTCCCTTCTTGTCACTGAAGAAGGAAGCAGACAAAGTTATGAGGCAGTAGGCTTCATTTTGCTAGGTTCAGTTAATGAAGTAAAAGAACCAGTCAAACTTGGCAGAAAGGAGACCCAAAAGATTGGCTGATGCCAGTTTGTTCTTTTGTTCATTCCATTTTTTTTCTCAGAATATTGGACTCTACAAGGCTCTGTTGAGTGATGTTTTTAAAAAAAAAAAATTCACATGTAAACATTTGAAATTTGTTTGAAGTGCCAACTAATAATAGTAGTATGTCACAGAGATGAAATCCATAACCAGTGCATGTAGAAGGTATAAGTAATGCACACTTCTCTCTCTCTCTCTCTCTCTCTCTCAGCTACATATACCTATTTCTCCAACCATTTCTCTCTATATCCATCCATCTGCCCGTCCAAGTCATGTTTACTATATCAGATCATGTGTTCAATATTGTAATTTTTTTTCATATCAGTAGAAACAGGTTAACAAATAATGGCTATTAATAAACTGTGTATTTGAAGTTTATAAGATGTCTTTTCCAAATAAGCCAAAATGGTTTATTTCCTTTTCATGAAGTTTTACTTTGATTATTTTGTTGTTAAGGATTTGTCTTGTTGCTTATCCACAGTTTAAGTGTTCTTTGGGGACATGTGGCTTGTTCGGCTACATGATATATTTGAAAATTCAGAGATCATGTAATAGGTAGTGGTTTCTAAGCCAATTGAAAATTCTACTTATTAAATAGATTTATCCCGAGTGTTTATATCTAGGAATAAGTATCCAAGCCAGTATAAGCATTTTACTAATTTACTAATATAATATTAAGTTTTCACTGTGGCTTTAAACGTTCCTCTAATTTCATGCCACACTTTAAAAGAAAAAAAGAAAAGAAAAAAAACCCAAACAAACACAGCTTCACACTGCTGATATCTTTAAAGACAGATCATGGGAAATGTATTTTTGGAGCATCTGAAAAAAAAATATATTTATATGACTGAATTACAAATATTTTCATAACAGATTGCCAGCACCCAAACCGATGTCCAGGACAGGATGTCTTCTACTGACATCTGACAAGAAATTTCCCCTCTTTAAGTACCTTCTTTTAGCTCTGTTTTTTCCAAAAACACAGTTATGATTTCTGCTGCCCTTCAAATCACTCTGAAGACAGGAAACAGGCAATCCCTGGATCTCTTCTTGTTAAAAACAACGTAATTCAAGTATGGCATGCTGCAATACATTACCATTTCTTTTGTCAGACCACAGCATTTCAGTCACTATTGCATGTTTCAACTAATTTGAAGTGCCACTGATAGTACTTTTGATGAAGTGGGATGAAGCAGCAGTTGGTACAAAACTTAGCAACACTGCTTAAATATATTTTTCAGAATATTTAACTCATCCTTTGTGGGATTGTGCTTTGTCACCAATTCATTCCCCCAAATTATTAATATGAGGCTTTACATAAGCCTTCATTAAAAAAATAATAATCCTAAACTGGTCTAAAAATACACAGAAGCTAAATTGTTACAGAACAATCTCTAATCAGGTCAGTGTTGTGACAAAAATTTAAATGTACAATTAATAGCTTTATTTTCATTAACATCTTGCTTGTGAGACCTCAAGACTCTTGGTTTCATATTTTGGTTGTTTTTTGTTTGGGTTTTTTTGTTTGTTTTTTTCTTTGTATTATTTGTTTTGTTTTCTTTTGGTTTGGTTTTTGGTTTGTTTGTTTGTTTGTTTGTTTTCTGAGTTTAGTTAAGTGATCAAGTAACTTTTAGTTTGGTGCATCTGCAGAAGAGTACATAGCCAAGACCACTGAAAAGTTAATGCTACCTTTTATCCTTTATCATTTTCTTTTACGAGCTAAGGGAGTGTTCATTCAGATTCCTCTAATCCTCATAATATCTTGGCCATTATTACAAATCCGAGGTCTTCAGATAGCATCTAATTTCTTATGAATCTCATGGGTACTGAAGGGAATTTGTTAAATTAAAATGGAGGAATTACTTTTTGACTACAATTTCAGTTTTAATTTGGTACAAGCACCAAAATATAGAGACAATTAGCTGCAGTTTCAATTTGCATACTCCATTTATAGGCTTTTTGGTTTTCAGCTATGTGCTACGTATTAATGACCATAACAAGTAGTAAGAGGCAGTGTGTAACTTCTTATTAAATAAACCTTTCTTTCTGTCAAAGTATGCATGAAATAATAAATTATATTACAGCAAAGTAGTTAGTGTTACAAGCAACCTTTTTTGTTATTAAGTTCTTGTCAAAATGCGGAATGTTCAGTAATATTTTTTTAACAATTTTATCTTATCAATAGTATCTAGTAATTTTTTGCCCTCCTATCCCATTATCTGGTTTCCTGATATTATCCAAAAGGAAAACCCCGATAGATCTATTGCAGACATAACTCTTTATGACTGCAGAGCTGTGCACAGAACTTCTCTCTAGAACTGAGATAGATCTTTCTTCTGCATGTTTCTTTTGCATTACAGAAAGTTAATAGAGATGCAGTGAATTTCCCTTTTTGTTTTTTAGCTTTAATACTAGTTGTCTTTTTCTTTTTTTTTTTTTTTTTTTTTATTTTGGGGTGGTTGGGTAGGGACTAGTTTTTTGAAGATGATTAAGGAGAGAAATATGATGCAATAGTTAGTGCATTAGCATTGGCCACAAACCATCCCTATTTAATTTTCTGTTTTGTAACTGTCTCTCTTATACCTCCATTTTCTCTACTTAATGTTAGCACTGTAAGACCTTCAGCTTTTGTCTACACAGTCTTGGGAACTGAATCCCATGGCAATCTTTGTGTAAAAACCTTGGTCATCTATGATTGCCCTTCTGAACCTGAAGGACTATCAAAGGCATCCAGTTAAACTGCCAGGTAAAAGTGAAGGACTGCAGTATATCAAATACCCTCAGGTTATATCCACATGAAACAGACATGGATGTGATCCACAGTCAGAGGTCCCCAGTATGTAAATGATTATGCAAAACAGCCCCTCTCTTGGAATTATTAAAGTAAGACTTTTCTTCTGTAAAAGAGGTGGACATATGGCCCCAACACCTTTGATGACGCCACCACATTAGATTATTTCTCAGGCACTTTCATGTGATGAAAGGGTAAAATCCATCACTGGCAAGGGATCCAAACAAAGAGAAAGCCAACATGGCCATGTCATAGGCTTTCCATGCCACAGAAGTGACAGGGATGGAGAGTTGCTAGCAGTGTCATGAGGCAGAAGTTAAATGCACAGGGAAAACACAGCCTTCTACAGGACTGTGCAGAAGAGAGCTTCCTCTGTGTCTCCTGGAAGGAAATTCATCTGGGCCATCAGTTGGCGTAAGAACAAATGAGCGCAAGACAGCTATTAAGATTTTAGGCTGTTCTTCAGATAGAAATTTGCAGACACTTGAATGCTGAGATTTCTGGAACAGATTAGCAGAAACACTGGGAACTACACAGTACAACAGTTTAAAATTAAGTTTGGAATATATTATGAGGCCACTTACTTCACTGTGGGATGGAAGTTGGAGAACCAGCACGTCAGCTTCTGCTACTGTAACTTACAACTACGAGAGTAATTTACGCTTGAGAATTTCTGCAAATAAGAATAGTTGAGAAAAGTTAATTTAGGCTGTAATAACAAAGCCTTATACTACTACCTAAAGTCAAGCAGTAAATTATATTTCAGTTCATCATATAAAGGGATCCAGTCCTTTGTATATAATAATCACATCCTTTGGTGAAGTTTAATTGCCTACCCAAGTCATTACCTATATTTTTTACTCAACAACCTTCTACTAATTCTATTCATCACATTGAATATAAAATACACCAAACCTCCGTCCTTAATAATTTCACCAAAAACAGTTTTCTAACCCAATTGTTCTTTCAGTAGAGTAAAGCTTTATCTTCCCTAAAACTGCTTTTTTACCTGCTTTAGAAATCTTTATGTCTAGATTTGCATAATCTTTTTATTTTTCAGTAGTTCCCCTGTGCAGTCCTATGTCAAATATTAAATTGAAATAGAATGATCTCCTCTGATTTTCTTCCATAAAATATTTCACTTCATGAAAGAAAACAATGAAGTTTTGTGATCCCTTTTGCATATGTTACTTCAACTCTCCATTTTATTGCATGATTTCTTGCTCATTTCTTCAAAGTTCATCTTAAAGCTTCTCACTCCTTATGAGGTACTCAGGTATTTATACAATAAGAAAATAGAAAAGATGGGATATAGAGCTTAAAAAAATATGTGATAGCTACCTCTTCTGAATTAAAAGTCTTATTAAAAATCCTTGTTATTTCACTTGAAATTTCCTGTGACAGGTGTCTCCCAATTTAGAAATGGAGAGTATCGTTCTTTTTTCCACCCCTGATGTCCTCACCTGCTGACCTGGAAACAATAATGTTCTTCAATTTTCCTTTTAAGTTAGGTGTAATGATCCAATTTCTACAGACTATTTTAAATCATGTCAACCCAGTTTTCCATTTTGTAGGCATACTTTTTTTTTGCCTACAGGTAAATCCATGAATATACAGTAGCACAAATTGTAGCATGTATATATCTGTCTACATGCTTTGCAGGCTCAATTGCCTACCAGTACAAAACTGCTTTTAAAATATTTCTCATAAAAATATAACTCAAATTACATCTGTGCAAGAATAAATAAGTAAATCTATTATTTCCAAGGAATTATTTTCCCTACACAAATAATATTTCATTAACTTCTAACACATGACAATCATTTTCTTCTGTTGCCATAACAGACAGGTAGTGAGTCAGTCAAATGAGGTAGACAGGCACAAGTATAAAACCCCACAGGTTCATCTGTCAGAGCTGTCAGTTATTCTCTGATATAACTTTAAGAGTAAAGTTTCAAGTAAAACAAACCTACTTAAAGCTAAAAAATAAAAACTCCGATTACACTAAAATCTTTTGATTGGCTCTCAGGGATTTGTTTCTTGGTACCATAAAAGAGACTTCCTACCTGTCTGGAAAGGATCTTCTAGAGGCAGAAAAATAACATTAAATGTTATAGAGTGTTCTAGTACTGAAGAAATTCTCCATAAAAATGGGATGTACAGGAAAGAAGATTTAACTTTTACAGAGAACAAAAAAATCTACTTCCTTCTGGTGACATTTGTTAACTACCTGTCACAAATCTAACACATTAATAAGGAGAAACCTTCACCAGAACAGAAATCAAGTTCTTCCATCCTCAGAAATTCCTGCATCTCAGTTTAAGTGAGAAGCTGAAGTCTGTGACCATGGAAATCTCTAAAAAGGCAATACCTGCCTTTTTAAGGGACATAGTGGTCAGTGGTTGCTGACTGAATATGGATTTCTTTCACAGTTCTTTTATACCTTATATATATGTGTGTGTGTGAAAGAATGCATACAGGTTCAAAATTAATCATTCTAAACTAAAATTTGTCTGTCATAATACCTATCTGGTCTTTGCACAGAAGAGATCATAATCTTGTCCCATGCATGCAAACACTGAGTGTACCATACAAGAAAACATCCTATTTGTGGCCTAAAGTCCAACTTTATTTAGCCTCTACCACAGAGTTTCTTTTGAGAGGTTACTTTCAGTCACTTCACTGAGCTCTTGAGTATTGACATTTACTCTCAAATCAAGAGACAAAAAGCCAAAAAGATCTACCAGGCTTACTTAATTTTCCAGATGGACTTCGAAGACTCGTCATAACCATGACAGTTTTCTCCCCTACAACATTCTCTTAGCCAGTTTTCATGTCTACTTCTGATTATACCTTGGCTGAACACTGGTTCATGATAGCTTCAAGAGGTATGTACTTACATATGTTGCGCTGTTGCTACTTTTTGGAGGACAGAGTAAAAAAAAAAGAAAAATTATTGAGATTAAGGTGCTTTTTCCTAAACTACCTTCAGTTTGAAAAAACATCCTATCATGAAGAATGGTCACCAACAACCTGGAGATCCTGTTACCCTATGAGGTAGTGAAAAATCCAATATTTGCTATATAGGCCTATGCACAGGTGGAGTGATCCAGATTTCTAGTGGGTTTCACACTTCTATTCTAAATAACACAATAATGTGCCTGACACCATATTTGCTTCCTGAAATGCTTGGCATATAAGCTAGTTTCACAGTTGGACACCAACTATAAGACAACTGCAGTCTGATTGGTAACACAACTACAAAGCTTCAGAGTGCAACTGAAGTCAATAGAAGAACTGGTGTGAAAATATAGAGTAAAAATACTATAAAATGATGAATAATCTGATAAAATCAAGTACTCCAGTCTGATTTAGAACAGTGAATATGCCTAACTGTACAACAAAAACTCTCAGTGCTGTGCCCTCCCTCCGAATAACACAATATAATCGTGCATTTAAAGCAGTGGTTGTACATTCAACCAAACAAATTTACACAAGAATGAAGTATACAAAAATGTCAATGGATTCAGTGAGCAGGGCACTGGATTTGATCTCTTAAAGCAGAGTGTAAGTCACAAGTACTTTTGATTCTTTTCAACTCAGAAAGTATTCATGTTGAAAGCTTTTTGTAGATTGTGTTATTTCATTTTTTTGGTTTAATTTATTTCATTTCTGCTGTCGTCATAAACTGGCAAATCAAACATACTACAGAATAAAACCCAGAAGAGACCAAGAGATACTAGCAATAGTAGGCATTTGAGGTAAGATGACTACAAGCAAATTCCACAAAAGTAGGGTGCCTTACTACAAGATATTTTTTTTTTCATCATAAAGTAAACAATACCGATTTCATGCAGGGACTTGGTGGACTCGTGAACTTCACAACTTAATGCTCCTATGTGTTGGCACCCTAGTGATAGCAGTAGAAGTTTACTATTTGTCAGAATCAATTTATTTTTTTTTCTCCACAGTTAAGGAGAAGCTGAAAGCATCCCACAAGAGAGGAAAAAGGCTCAAGAGCTAAATACACTACTTGCATGTCAGCCATCTCAGCATTTAATGCCAAATGGGATTCTGCAAACAAGATAAGTGACATAAGTATTGTCAACACTATGTCAATTAAGACTGTATGGCACTCCCCTTTGCCACTGTTAGGTCACTCCTGAACTAACTCAGATGTTTCTCTTCTGTATTACTGTCACACAATTCACATAGCTGAGCATATAACACAGCAACAGGAGATTCTTAAAAGCATAAGACAGAACTTGAGTGAAAAGTTTTTTCTTCAATATAAATATATCTTAAGTTCTAACAGAAATATTTCACTTTTTATAAATTTAGGGGGGTTGGGGGCTTTTGCATCTATTGTCCTGTATTTCTTCAGGACTACATTTAGTTATTTGAGGAATGAGTTACACAAAAAATGTAACATCTCAATACCCTTTGTCTACCTCTTTTTAGTGGTTTAGATGAAGTAGTTGCAGGAAAATATTTACTTAATGTATTCTAGGCGCATCATTCTAGAAATACAGTTATGAGCTAATGAGCATTTACGACACATTTCTACTCACAAATATTTATTTTTTAATGCATCTTAACGACATTAGACAGTAAAAACTATCTTTAAAATTATACTTCATGCATAACAAATAGAGAAAATTAGTATCTTGTAATGGTAGTCTAGTTTTTATAGTTACAATAACTGCTTTATTCATTTGTAGCCCTACCATTCATAACTTATGTATCCACTGTAACTCAGAGCATACAGTTTCATCTGTAGCTATGAATCTTCTCTGATGTTTTGCTAGTTCTCATTTTATGAAATGCTACTCTAGTCATGCCATGGCTGAATCACGGAAGACAGCATTTTTGTTTAAGATTTTAAGATTCCATTTAAGCTCTCTTACTCTTCTTTTTTTTTTTGTTTTTTTTTTTTTTTTTTTTTTGTTTGTTTTGTTTTTTTTGTTTTTGTTTTTGTTTTTGTTTTTTGTTTTGTTTTGTTTTGTTTTGTTTTTTTTTTTGTTTTTTGTTTTTTTTACGTGAGGTTAGTCTATCTCATAGTGAGTGTTTATGACCAACCTAACAATGTTTTCTGAGATTACTTCAAGATACTTTCATTGTTTGTGATTTTAACTTCCTGGAATGTTACTTTCCATCTGACTTAACTAATCATACAGATTTCTATAGATCATTCCAATGGGTAAATGAAAAAATAATTTTTAAATTCAAAGTTATTATAGTCTGATAGATACTTCTTTAGAGGAAAATATAGCTTCTTGGATCACTTTTGGTACTCTCTATTGTCAGGTATTCCCCTCTGGTGACCACTCCACAGGAAGAATTACACACTACTATCATGTCCTAACTTTATTAATTAAAAACACCTTTGAAGCTCAAAGGTTTAATTGTTCATATTTTGGCATATGAGTAAATGATATATGATTGTGCTTTACATATATCATGGCCATTTTGATTCCACAAATCTGCGGGAAACAAGGAAGTCAAGTCCATATAAATGTACAGGCTAGTGCAATGAGCCTTTCAATATAAAAAGAATAAAAAATATATCTTCTATTTAAGTTAGTAAGGTTCAAAATAAATCAGATGAACAAAAATATGACAGGCTTTTGTTTGCCTTATGCAGCTGATAAATTTGATAGGTAAGAATGGCATTGTCATAAATGTGACTCATCTGCAGTTAGAAGAAAATGTAAGAGCTGAGGGAGATAACTTTATGCCTTGGGATATAAGTGATAACAACTGAGTCCCAGAGGGAAACATTCTGACGAAGAATAGAATAGAATTCTGATGAAGTAGGTGGGATGTAGTTATTATCAACCACGTTATCAGCTGCTGGACATTGATAAAAGCACCATTCCATACAAATACTATTTAGAAAAATGACGAAAAAAAAAAAAAAAATTGCCAGAGCCATAACCATAAACAATTTGGTAAAATTCTTTTTTCTTGCACAACTTTGATTCTACAGGATATAACTTCTGATCACAGAGGCACCAGGACACTAAATGCCCTGAATGCTTGTCTTTTACATGGATTGAAGGGAAATATGTCTGCTCTGACCTAACAGAAGAAACAGCTCATCAGGAGTAAGTGCTGCCCAAAACAACTGTATTGTATTGGTCTTCCTAACTTGTTATTATGAGAGATGTAGTCTCTAGATTGGACAGTATCCTCATTAGACTTCAGATCTTAGGCCAGACCTTGGATGCTGTCCATTTTGTGTGAACATTCAATGCAGTGTTCCTAGAGATCTATTTAAAAGTTTAAAACTTCTATTTTCCCCACACTTACCAACACAGAGAGTGGTATTGCATAGTGAAGTGCCTGCACACCCACTATCTCATTTGCTTTGCTATCAGGGAGCCAGAATCAGAGGGACTGCTGTGGAAATGGCCATGGTAGGGCCTTTCCCCACTAAAGAGAAGTAGCCCCACAAAATCAGAGAAGAGCCAGAGTGGAGAAATTGGCAGGGTTGGGGATTGTCATAGAAAGTGATACAGGGTCCAACTGGGATGCTCAGGCAGCTAGTCAGTCCTGCTGAAGACAGGACTACCCACAGCACTGCCCAGGTTCTCTTTCAACTTCTGGACCTGTGGGCAGGGAACACCTGTTGAGAAGTCTCAGGTGATGCTGGTCAGGGCAATAGGGCAATTAAGGCTTGTTGGTGCCCTCAGGGCCCTGAGATTTGCCCTTTACCAGAATTGACATAATTTTTTTTCTTTTTCTTTCTTTTTTTTTCTTTCATTTTTCCTCTTTCTCTCTCTCTCTCTCTTTTTTTTTTTTTTTTTTTTTTTTTTTTTTTTTTTTTTTTTTGACTGTTTTGCTCTGTTGCATAATTCCTTTTTAAATAAAATTTGTGGAAAGGAAGCCTAAATAGAATCATAGAATCATAGAATCAATCATAGAATCATAGAACTAGCCAGGTTGGAAGGGACCTCAGAGATCATCAAGTCCAACCCTTGACCCACCGCTGCGGTTGCTAGACCATGGCACTGAGTAGGTGGTTCTGTGGTTTTGTGTTGGCTTAGGACTGCCCTGGACAGGCAGTGATATGAAACCATGAGTTCTATAGGTAAGTTATATATACCCATATATTTGCATATTTAAATGCATAAACACAGACAAACATACACTGAATTTAAAAAAAAATATTTATGAGACCATTTTCTTCCACAATACAAGTTGGTTAGCTATCTATAGTTTCAGTCTCATTAACAGTAGGGAATGCAATATAGGACACTCTTTTTATTCTCCTTTCACAGAATTTGGTAATAGCCATTTTTCAGTTCAGTAAGACCAAAACTTCTGCACCAGAAAATACCCACTTCGTTGTCAGATTTCCAGGCAAAGTAGCTAGAAATATTTCAGTGCATCAGAACAGAGAACACTGAATGTCTTTTCTGTCCATTGCAGGATAAAAGAAAATAATCTAGGAGGTGTTCCTGAGTTATGATAACTAAGCTGTATAGACATGATTTTGTTGTTGGAGTCATAATTGATATATTCTCTCGTGCATTTTGGCTGAGTGATTACTCAATGTGCTTCATTTACAACTGTGTAACCTCTAGAGTTTGCAGAAATCAGATGTTCATGCTTCTGTTTCATCATGTGTTGCTTGTAATTAACTTTCATTGTCAAAACCTGTCAGATTCATTACCACTGTCCTGAACCAAAAATTATATTTGACACATGTAAAACAAAATTAATCCTTAAAGTGATTTCTATTAAACTGGCATAGGGCCAAATCCCCAGCAGTTTTAACAATATAGCATAAAGTCAAAAACTTTATGCTGACTTCAGCAAAGGAACAGCAATTTACACCAGCCAAGAGTACAACACAGATAGCCTGACTAAAACACAATTTTGAAAATATTTCACTGGTTTAAAGTAGGGTAGAATTTTATAAGCTTTCATTTTGCAACACAGATTTTACATACATTCTGTAACTAAAACGTAAATGCAGTTTCTCTCCTACTGCTAATATATTTTTTCACTAACTTTGAATATCTTAGACAAATAGCAGAATTTTAAATTCAGTGATTTGCTGTAGTGTGTAAGTCTGTTACAATTGAAAAGCCCAACTACCCTGAAGAAAGGGCTGTTCACTGGTGATCTCTGTGATGAAGAAAGAAAACTTCTCTAACCTGATGTGCAGCAGTGATTGTGCCTACTGGTTGTTTTCTGCTATTGTGACCTTAAAATGCCTCTTATATGTCCTAGAGAAAACAAACAGTAACTTTCTCTTCTTGTACACTGATATCTGGCACACAAGGGAGACTGGTAATAAAGTGACCTTTTGTTTTTTTACTTTCTATGTCAGGATGGGTTTTTTTGAAAAACAGAGATTTGTACCATCTGGCTAAAGTGTTTTCTACACACTTAGACTGTGCCAGTAATTGTTAATAAAACTTAATTACTATGATAAACCTGTTCTATTTCCCTTAAAGTATTAAGTAGTAAAAAACACTGGGTAAAAAACACGATGACATGAAACTTTAGTAACTTTCTGATCAAGAATTGAAGAGTAGTTTACAGTTTTCCCAAGAGGTTTGTGTAAATCTGTGACTGAATCCTCTCCTGCACTACCTGAGAATGAAGTAACAAGTATTTAACTATTGATTCTGGATTACAAATAGTGAATGTCACCTGTTATGATCAGGGAGAAAAACAGATTCATTAGAATCAGTGAAATGCAGTTGCAGTCTACAACACAAGTCGTGAGCATGTCTCAAAACATTGCTTAATTCAGGATTTTCCTCTGCAACTGTTTATCTAAACTTGTATGCTGAAGGAATTATTTCTGTTTGGGATTTCTGCTTATTTTTTGTTCCTTGTCAGGCACTTGAAGGCTGAAGACTTCTAAAGAGAAAGTGAAAACACCTTTGTTCTGATTAAAGAACAAATGATTAAGATTAGTACAATATGGAACACTGAGAAGACTTTTGTGGAGAGCATTACTGAGCTTTACTTCTACAGGAGATGAACTATAATGCTATGAAATAAATTCTTTAAATCATTATTGTCCTTCAAAAACACCAACATATTTTTAACATAGTATTTAAGAAATAATGGTGGTGTGTTTTTTCTTCCTGGGCAATAAGATAAATTCCTTCCAAAACTGAAATTGAGAGAGATTGTTTTCAAAAAATGTTGAATTGGTTGAAATGACACGAATCTTTCCTAGCAAACAAAGAAACCTCAATTTTTCTACTAATTGATTTGCTGTACCCTACATTAAAATCCTGTCTGAAGAACAAGACATGTTACATACAGTAGTCCCGGCTCTTTGTTCAAGCAAAGTAATTACTATAAATCAAAGAGAGAGCTCTTCAAAGTGCAGGAAATTAATTATACTTTTTTCTTTTTTTTTTTTTTTAATCCAAATATCTCTCCATAGTAGGCAATGAAAGACTTTGAAAGCTTGTTTACCATAGAAATAAGTCTATTAATTAGGCACTTCACTGAGGCATTGATGTTTCAAAATACAGAGCATTTTAGCAGGATAGGAAATGATAATTTATATAGAAAAATATATGAATTGAAAATCATCTTTTAAGTTTGATGATTTGTTGTTGGTTTTTGTTTGTTTGTTTGTTTCCTGATTGATTTGTATTCACAGAGATTAATTCTTTAGGCTGTGCTGATTACTTTCCAGACTAAAGCATGGCTTACCAACCCCAGTAAATAGACATTGAGAAGAAAAGATATCTCTGAGTAAATAAGCATTGAAAACATACCATATTTCACACATCATCATTTAGTACCTATACTTCTAGAGAGTTTGCTTTCCCACAGCAACTTGTCCACTCAGGCCTTCTCCATTTTTCTGCTTCTATATTTTCTGTATCTACTGTTACAGATTTTTTCAGCTGTATCACTGAAGGGTTAACTTATCCTGTGCCCTCCCCTTCCTCTGTATTTATCTCACTGAAGCAGCTGTGATAGATGCAGTCACCCTACAAGTGAAATGGCAGACAGGCTCCTCGGAGATTGCATTACCACTCTGTAAGCAGCTGCTAGGGGAACACAAAGGCACAGTGCACTCTATATATCTTTTCCCAGAGTCTCAGAATATTTTCTGTATGATAGCCCCTTTTCCAGCTGGCTTGAGGACTGAAAGTCCCAAGGCAGCTCCTATAACCATGCTTGTGGGCTGATAGACCTATTCATTGGACTATTAGCAGAAGCATTAATTTCTTTAACCAAGTGTTAAAAATGATAATAAATCTGACTGAGGCTACATCTGATAGCGATTTGTGAAACCTCTCATTTTGAATATATTAATCTAAGATGTATCTGATGAAATAAGGATGAAAGAGAAGTAAAATCTTCTTTACTAAGAATATTATTATTTCACTCGTGATGTTGTTCTCCTTCTAGATAAAAAGTGATTCAAAGCACACACACACATGCATTAAATTGCATCTCACAAGAACTGACAAAGACTTTGGTCTGTCAGTTTTACTTTAAAAGAGAGAATAATTGTGCATAATAGTGCTAAACAAGTCAACTTCATACTGGAAAGATAACTACTCAATTTCTGTGTCTGAAGCAGAATATCAACTATGGACTCCAGGGGGGTGTTGTCTGCTTCTTTTCATCTGCAGCAGATGAATCTTGCCTATGGTGCTTGATTCATGACTCAGGGGAATATAAAATGCTACTATAAAATAAAAGATATCTACAAGGAAAATACAGTTATAGATTATTGCACAGAACTGTGATGCTCTTCAGAGGGCTTTATAAAATAGAATCTTCCAATTCCATCTTTTTTCTGCAATGAAAAGCAAACTCATAAGAAGACTTTTAGTTGACTTATAAAAGAATCAATTATATTTGGAAAGTTTGTGTATGGGCTGTTTTGTCTTTTGTTCCTTTAACTTTGTGCTTCTGAGAGACAGATCCTCAGATAGTTTTGAACAGTGTAGCTGGGAGTGGAAAGATATAAGGCAGGATTATAAGATCAGAAAAATTTGATCAGATTTCAAATACGAATCTGATTTCTTGTTCCAATCGGGGCTTGAAAAAGATGCTCCAGAGGAAGGCTAAGGAAGCCTGTAGTATATATCATGAGCTAACCTGTCCTTGTGTCTACTCTCATCTCAGTGTAAAGAAGGATGTTTAATTCTGAAAAACATGAGATGGGAGATTTAAATAAGAAAATTTAGCAAACCCTGCCAATTAATGCTACTTGTATTACCATTAACTCTATAGACAGCTCCCATTCTTATTATTTTTTCAAATTTCTACTTTCCAGTTCCTCAGTTTTGCTCATTTTCTCTCACAATGGATGCTGTTTTTTTTTTTTCAAATATTCTTTATTAATTTTCTATTTCTTTTCAGGTCTGTCATGTGGTCCTATTGCTCTTATGTCATTACAAATGAGAACAAGAATTCTGTCTACCTTTTGCATCTTCAGATATTTTGCAATAATCTCCCTTTTTATGCACCCACTTCCTTTGCTAAGTGACTCTAGTGATTTGTCTCCAGTATCTTATTAGTGTTTTGTCAATTTACAGATAACCTCTATTACTCACCTCTGTGTCAATGATTTTCTTAATACAGAACCATCAGTCCTAAAACTCATATTACAAATGAACCACATTATTATCTCTTCTAGTGTTACTGCAGTGATTTGACCATTGTTGACTCCTGTTTCATATGCTCATTGCTGCACAGCAAGCACAGATCATTACCGAGGAGGTTTTTTTGTTGTTTTGTGTCTTGTGAGAGTCAGACTCCTCTTTTTATTTGGAACAGATGAGTAGTCTAACATTCAGTGATTCCAATTCATAAATATGAGATTTACTTTGAATTCCACTTTTGTTTGAGAACTGAATGAGGGCATGAAAGACCATCACTATGGTCTTGGTAAATTCCAGACACCTTGCTTCAGCCTTACAACACAGCATTACCTTTGTCCCACAAAGGGGCTGAGCACAATGTTTTGCAGGTCTCCTATCCAGGCCATCACTTCCAATAACAAGGCAACATCCAAAGAGATAAGAGTTGGTCAATACAAAGAAATGACCGCTGAATCTGTGGAGTTTGTCTGCGGAGGTTGCCCTAAAGTAAGCTCCATTTTTTCTATTTTAATTTTAGCTCTTTATTTTTTCTGTAATGAATTTTCTTTAGCAAGAGAAAATGACTGTCGCCAGCTAACATTGCTGATAACATAACTTTGAATACTAATGACTTGCACTTGGTAAAATTTGTATTACTGTTGAAAGTTTAGCAAAGTCATCCATAGTGCTCAAAGTCACAGATGATGAGAGAATACTTTGCTCACGGAATAAGAATACAATGAGGCCTTCAAAATCCTCTTGCCATGAGTCAGTATCTATGAAAGAGATGAGCAGAGGATTTTGTGACCCATCCTTGGAAAGATTTAGGAATCCCACCTTCCTTAAAGTGGCTGATTTCAAACACCATTTCTATTATCTTTTTCCCCCAGTTTCTGATCAAAATTTAATTGTTTTGTTTAGTATAGGTAAGTCAATAGTTGTAGCACTATATATAAAGATATACTTTAGGGTAATAGCTTCCTAATTCTGTCACAAAAATCCAACCCATCTCTGTGGCAAGACAGGAGTTGTAGCAGCTGAAAAACAGCTTGACAGGTTGTTTACTGCCTGTAACCTTCTCACTCCAGCAACTGCAGTTCCTCAGGATGTCTACCAAGTTGATACAGCTGCAGCAGCTACAGTGCCTTCTTGACCTGTGCCATGCTAGAATCCTGGGTACCTCTTAGTTCAATGCACATGACCTGCTGAAACATTCATTCCCTTATTTATTTCATCTGGGGAGTGAGGTCAAGGTTGAATGAAAATGAGGAGAAAAAATAGGGAGGGTTAAGGGGAGATGTAAAAAGATCAGAAAATGGGACTGAATCTAAAAAAAAAAAAAAAAAAAAAAGCTTGTAAGTCCCTGTCAGAATTTTATTTTTATATTGATGGCATTATTTATCATCATTAACAATAATAATTATTCTTGAAAGATACTAAATAAGGACAGTGAGAGCAAATTTTTTTTTCCAAAGTGTTGATTCTAAGTCAGGACTAAAAAAAGAGTTATAAATATAAGTGAATTATGCAGATTTTTAAACCTCTTTTCTTACTAATACAAGACAGTTTTTAATGACTAGTCATGATAATGAAACGTGATAACGTTAGTTGCCATTATGAAAACAGAGAATCTTTGTGATAATTATTAACCTTTTCCAACCCAATATATTGTTAGCAAGAAAATTGTGAAGTAAATCTGGGGAATAGAAACCTCCTATTTTCCCTAAGTGTTATTCAGAGATGCATTTATTTAGACAGACATAATTGAAGTGTCTGTCCTTATGTAAAAATCTACCAAGATAAGAGGAAAATTCTATAATTTAAAAATAAGCCAGTTACTGTCAGGCTGCCACTGTGCAATTTAAACTATCTACCCCAACAGCTCAGCGACAGGTTTGGGATAGGTTTGGGAGCTTTTCTAACTTTTACTATGCCATTCACTAACAGTGGTAAAGTTCAGTAAGACACTCTTACGAGAAAGACCATGTAGATTTGTATCATATAGGTGTTCTTTGATCTGCACAAAACCAAGGTAGTTTCAAAACTACTTCTAAAGCTACATTTCTATGTTCTAAAGGAGTAAGACCTTAGGGTCTCGCTTGCACTGAGATTTGTTATGAAATGGGTGATGAGTTGGTCAAGAACAGAGCCAGGATCACAGGAGGCCAGTGAGGGAAATATAATGGAGGATGTCTCTGGCGGATCCTGAGACAGAAGAGGAAGCAGGTGCAGACTTCATTAAACATGTTTACCAGCAGTGTTCCTCAAGAGGTGGTAGTGGAGTATATTGCATATGCAATACAGTGCAACATGCTCACTAATGATTGTGTTAAAAAATACATCCTCAAAAACCTTGTGGATGACAAGAAGCTGGGAGGAATGTTGATATGCATTAGTGTTTTTCTGCCGTTTAGGTAGATCTCAACATGCTAGAGAAATTAAGTGAAACTCAGGGGTGGTGAATGTGTCCTGCACATGGAGCATGTGTCAGTAAAGACTGGGGACTACCTGGCAAAACAGAATTTTGGTAGGAAGGGGCAAGGGGATCATGGTAGAGAGACATGAGACAGCTGCATGTCCTTGCAGCAGTGAAGGTCAACTACTAACATAACAGTTAGTAGCAGTAGCAGTAGCAGTAGTGGCTGCATTAGTAAAAGTGCACCCAGCAGGATAAAGGAGAGTTAATTACTTCAGTTTGGACTTAGGAGAAGGCATCTGGAGACTTTTGTCCAGATTTCCTACCCTCACCACTCAGTGAGTGAGCTGGAAAAAATCATATAGAAGGAGGGGGAGACAGAGCTGCATTTGCTGAGTTTGGAGGAGGTCAGGTTGAGAAGAAACTAGTGTATTCTTCACCTGGCTGATATGGAGCTACAGAGAAAACAGAGACATTACTCCTAAGCAGAGTAGAAGGATGAGACAATGTCTGCCTTTTCCTGCTATTCTGAGCTGACGTAAGGAAAAATTCTTCACCCCTGAGGGCAGTCAAACACTGAACACATGCCCAGAGAACCTCTGAAACCTCCATCATTAGGGATATTCAAAACTCAGCAGGTCAAGGCTTTTGATTACCTCTGTTTCAAGCAAGTTCTTTGACCATGTAACACCTGAAGTCTTTTCCAGTCTAAGTTATTGTACAAATCTATATAACCATAACAGCTAAACAAAAGATGGGAGGAGAAGCTAGAGTTTGTCACTGGCATACTTTACAGAGATTAACATAAATCCTTTTACTTTTTGTTTACTCTCTGTAAGCAAGCTCATTGTCACTGATTTTTATTTAACTCGCTGTCTGTAGCTTTTAACTGGTCATAACCAACTCTTCACATTTAATTAGTTCCCTTGTTCTCCTTGTGAAATCAAATTGAAGCCTTCACAAAATAGTTTTTATTATTCTAAACAATATTGTCCTTTATTCTGAAAGTTTAATACCTGGGTGATTTTCATTCTAACAGCAATGAATGTAGAAGAGTAAAGTCCAAGTCACATAATTTTACTGTTTTCCCAGATAACTTTAGGCATTTTATCCAAGTAAGATGCTAGCCTTAGCAAAACCTTAAGGTTGCAGGTTTGGATTAAATGCTTTCAGGGAATGCTTTTTCACTGATTGTTGTCGAAGGATAATGAATGACCAGCTAATAAATACTGGATATCTGTGCAGATACAGTTAAATGATTGTCATGTTTACTACTGCATTATTTCCTAGTCATGTAGTTGTAATCTTGTGGGCCTAAAGCAACACAAACCCAAGGTGAGAATACGGTGTAGAGCTCCTCAATAGAGTATTTAAGTCAGAAATTTGCAACCAATTGGTAACTACTAGACTGCATTAATTATTAACTTGTGTTTGCAGGATTGTTTGTTTGTTGGTTTGTTTTTGGGTTTTTTTCTACTTTTATATCTCTAAGGACCTGTTATAGTGTGGAGGCAGCAGATCTGGTGTGGAAGCATCTGCATTGTCTTCCCTTGAATCCTAAGGTCTGCCAGACAAACATCTGTGGTGTCAGTGACAGCTGCCCTGTGTCACCAGCGTGGGAGCCCTCCCCCAGCCACCATCCAGGCGGTGCATGGCTGCTGCCATCCAGCATCTCTGGTGGCTGGAAAGGTGGTGGCAATGCAGTGAAGGGTCAGCTATTGTGTGAAGGCACTGGCTGGCACAGTGAATGTGTGTTGTTATTGTGAATCTTACCCTAGATACTCTTGGCATGCAATTAAGGCATTAGTAATTAGGAATTACAAAAATTTACTAATACTTTTTTTTACATGGGAAAGGGATAACAGAACTCAATATTCCTCGTGCTAGTTCTTGTCTGATTCAAACATCACTGTCTGTGCAAACTGATCTTTTGGTTCCTGAGCTTTAATTGCCCTGCAACAAGCAGGTAACAAGGGTAGGGAGTTATCAGATGGCTTAACAAGTCCAGGTAGTACTGCAGCTTGGGACTCAAAAGCAGTATAAATGCATTATTTTGTATCAAGCTTGGACTGAAAACACTTTCAGACAGCTCCTTGTTAGCCATTTTCCAGCCTACTGCTAGCTGATGCAACTACTGACAAATTATACTATCACTTCACTAACCTTCAGTGCAGAGACACTTCCACAATTTAAAAAAAAACACAAACAAGCAAACAATAAAACAACAAAACTGTGTGCCTGAATCTAATGCTATTAATTTTTTCCAGGAACATTTCAATCCTAAAAATACACAAATTTGCACCAATTTACACATAATTGTTTCCCTCCCTTGTTTTTTAATTTCCTATTTGTAATATATTTTTCTAAGCAAGATGGATAGCTGCCATACTGTAACACCATGATCACACTGAACAGCAAATTTCTTTGTGTAAAGCCAGAATGAATGACATCAGATAGATGACAAAAAAAGGCACTGTAGGAATTTGGCTTACATGGAGGGCAAATCTGAAGGCCTTAATGACTGGTTGGCCTGTTTCTGTGTCGTGATTACACATTTATTATTTTTTTTTCCATATTGCTTTTGGATTTGCTTGTTTATGCAAAGGAGTCCTTGTATTTGTACATGAGATTTTATAACACTGGTTTGGTACACACACCACCCAATATGAAAACGAGGGACACATGAAGCACTTGGTGAGGAAAGTTATCTAAGCAGTACGTCTGTTTGCACATTTGATGAATAATAAATATATATCAAAACACAGTGTACTGACATGCTGCAGTTATGGACATAGTGCAATATACATTCATAGAGTAACAGAACAGGAAAATATGAAAATCATATATTCAAAGCATTTGCATATGTCTGACAAAGAACAAGATTTAATAGCATTTTTCTCCCATATAGAAATACAGATATTTTCACATATCAGTTTGTGAAGTCATATAGCAGCCCTGTGTGTTGACAATACTTGCTGTTGCTACATTCAGGGTTTTTTAAAGTCTATGAACACAAGAAAGAAAAGATATTTCTTATTGCATGAGTATGGAATATGCCTATTTCAACTGACACAATTTGACAGTGAAAACAGATGCTTTATATGCTGTACTATTTAAACTCACTTGTGATAGCAATGTCAGAGGGGTGCATACACAAAGAATGGAGGTGGAGGTATTTAGCATGACACAAGATAATATTTCTAAGAGTAATAATAATAAAATTATTTATTAGAAATACAGTCTGTATATCAGCAAAAACTTCTTTCCATAGAATATTCATCTACAGCAAGTTTTGGAAAGCATGTTGACTAGCAAATTTTAACAACAGATAAGAAAAGAAAAGATATTGTGGTAAATGTACTACTGCAGGAAAAAAAGTTGTCTGCAGGAAGAAATCCTTAGGTTCTTTCTATCACTGTGTTTCACTTTGATAAACATCAGATCTATCAGAATGTTTTCTGCAAATCATGGAAGCAATATTCTACAAGAAATTAACATTTTTCAGCCATACTTTTGACACATGCTTTCCAAGCTGGTGAAAGAAACTGTGGGAGATGGACTGAAACTTGACAGTTGCAATGTAACTGTCAAGATTTAAACAAAAGACATGGAAGAATACACTAATGGCTGTGAACTCCACTCCTCAGGGAAGCTTCAGCCACTTTGCACTGATAATAGAGAGCAAACCCCTGGTGATGACATGGTGCTTAATTTATTGAGCATCTACCACATGTAATAGGTTACCACCATCACCTGCGATGGTTGAATCAAAACATCTTGGCTGACATAGACAGATTTGTATTCCCTCCCTTTTATAAATAGCAGCCAAAAGAGCTATAAACAGCTGTCAGCATGAATCTTATTCATCTGTCCAACAGCTAGCAGTTTTCATGCTACTGAATATCTAAATAGGCAGGTTTTGCTCCTATGAAGCATTTAAAAGAATTTTAAGAGGTTGTCATTCTGACACTTTAAATCAGAACATACCTGTTATTTATACTGTGTGCATTAGTGCTTGTGTTTGTGTGTGTACTTCCCTCATTCAGCTGTCCCCAAGATTCTTTTAACTGAACAGATATATTAACTGGTCCATGGTCAGCTTTTCGGAGCAGTTTCATTCTGCAAGAAAGAATTAGTAGTAGCTTACAAACTCAGGAAAACTGAGATTTAAGGGAGAAATGTTTATGAATTATGATAATGTTTTCCGCCTGCACCTGTCTCAGTAATAAGGTTTAGAGATGCAGGAGAAAGGTGTTATAGCTTTATTTTAATCATTCATTTATCAAAGAAATGAACAGCAGGAAGATCAAGGTCTCCAGTTCTTGTTATTGAGGGACCAACTCTGTTTCCACCAAAATCAATCAATAGGGACCCATTTCAAGTGTGGAAAACTGTATATTTCTTTTTGAAGTTTAAATTATTATAAGTTATATATTTTCTCTTAACAATTAATTCAGAATCCTCAACATGTTCAATACCTCATAATTAGTTAAGGAAACAGCATTTGTCATAGATCATGAAGGTTTAATCAAGAGGATCATCACCACCTCTTTTATGCAGTATGAGGAAGTCAATGTGCAAATCTTACTTTTCCCTTTCCCCCATCTGGTTGGTCTGACAGTGAGGATGGGATCGGGGTTCCACCCGCACAACATTGAACAGCCTTGTCCTTCTTCCTTCAGATCCAATATGTATTTGATATCAGACTACAGAGGGACTTAATTTCAATGAGAAGTGTAGCAAAAACTCCTCTTTCTTCTCTGAGGAGTCTCTGATGGTAGCACTCCCCTTTTTGTGGCAGTTCCCTAACACTCATGCACTGCAGTCCAACCTCACTATTCAGGCGGATGACTGAAGAAACTAAGGTGTTCCTTTTAAGTAAAGGTGCACAGTCTTGAACTCAGTGAACTTATTATTAAATATGTGTTTGAACTGGACTCTGTTCATTCAGGCATCTGCAGATATGTGTGCAAAACAGCTTCAGCTGAGCAAACAGTTAAAGCAGGGGTACTATGCTAAAATTTGGATAATACCTTCAAATTCACTGCTGTGTAGGCAAAGGGGATCTTTTTGCCTGCGTGTTGCAAAGACATATATAAAATATATGTATATAAAATAAAGACAAGAAGTGCAAGAGTTGCTATTTTAATTTCAATGTGTGGTTGAGAGGTTTGCAGAGTATGAAAAAATATCTGAAAATTGTGCTTTACTGTTTTTGCAAAAGAATTGTTGTATCTAGTTGTACTGCTATATCATATAAAACTACATGTAAGTATATGTTTTGGTAGGGGAAAAAAAAAGTTTCAAGGAGGAAGGGTAAGGATAAATCAACAGAGCAGTGGTATATTCTTCAGGCAAATGCCATGACTGTTAAGGCAGGCGTTGGTAGAAATGCCCAGAATTCTTTAATGAGGCTACAGGAGTATTCCCTTCCAAACTGTACTGTGTAACCTTGTCAATATGAGTTCCAAACAAATGCAGCCTCAAAAAGAAGGGTGACTGTGAAGCATAGGTTCTATGCAAGGTTAATTAAACCTATTTTTAAAGCATAATCCACTGCAAATACTTAAAGGCAGGCAAGTGATATGGATAGGTTATTTGATTCACATGGAGCATGTACTGTTACTGGAGTTCTTGGATAACTGTAACAAAAATTAAATCACAATGCTTCCCTGCCACTATAGCCAGAGAGCAATATCCTTATATACAGTATTGTCAATGAAGCTACTTTTGTGTGCTGGTATGGGCATAGCTAAATAATGTTATGCTTTTTCTTTTTTTGAAACATGAAATATGCAATGTTCTTTCAAATTGTACAAATACTTAATTACTAGGCATGGAACTGTATGAGCTTTTCAGTAGATTTTTCTCCACTGTGATGCTGCTACTTTAAAGGGAATTTTAAGACAAGCTGCAGTCAACCCTGCTTCGGGTGGTTATAGAGCTCCTCTGATATTCATGTGTCAGGGACCAACAGTTAAACACTGGTCTCTAAGGAGCTGCATATCACAGGAATGCTGAGTACATGAAGGATGCAAGAACAACCTTGTTCCCCCTTATAAAATGCAGAAAAGTCTAATAATTTAACATCTCAAGCCTTTTCTTGCAGAATGCTTTTCCCAAGCTTTTATAAAGAAACCACTAGTCACTTACAGTTGTTATTATAGTGTATAAATTGAGGTCATGTTCAAAGAAGTATTTAAACCTTTTTAGAGAGTGATTAGTCATCCTTTGAATGTAGTCCAGCTGATAATTTGCTTAAAGGTAGGCACATGCCTTAAATGCCTTGATAAACTGAGAAATTAATTAAAATTAACTTGAGGTTATTAGCGAAATAAATAGGACAGAATTACTTGTAAAAGCATTTGTGGTAGTTACAGGAGGATCAATCAGCTCTGTCTTGGTCCACAAAATAAGACTCTGGCAGCAAGCTGTGTGCTCTGAACAGGGGCAAGACATAGATGCACCCACTATTAGTTGTGAAAGTGAACTCACCACTTACTCCCACAGTATTTCTTCCCATTTTCTGTATGGGTCACCATATGGAGGACTGAGTCATTTAATACAGAAAAACTCAGCAGACTTTCTACTGCTCTTGACAGCAAGTGATATATATCAGCCAACTGCATCTCATGCATGAAACCCAGGAGCAGGGAAGAGGCCTCGTTACTGTGTGCATATTTTCAGCACATAGGTAAGTTGTGGGGGCATATATGTGATACAGGTGTCAAAACAGTGTGACTAATTTTCAGGGAACAAGAGTTGACAGTTTTGAAGAGAGGTGGAATAGTCTGGAAGCGGATGTGATAAAAACAACCAAATGATGGCATACAAAGACATGAGATGTCTCCCATGGAAGTGAAAAGTGATGCTAGTTTTCAGTAGGGATGCTAGACCAGTGACTTGTGGATGGATTTTCAAATAGGATAAAAATGTGTGATGTAAATTAAAAGCAAATACCAGAACCCCTTAAGAAATAGTAAAATGATATTGTTGTTATTTCAGATGACTACAAACGCAAATACGTTGTATTATCACATTTCCTTTAATTATTCCCCATTAAAATTTTGTTCAAGTCTGAAAGAAAAACATTTACATTTTTCATAGAAACCTACAAATCCATTTTCTACTAACTTCACAGTTATCTTCTGCCAGATGGATTTCTCACTGTTAATGCACACATTGACAAGTGAGAATGTTGTCATTTCAAAAACGCTGATGTGAGCCCTCCTACTTAGCCTGCAACCTATGCATGAATATACTTTTCCTGCATCTTTCAAATAGATTTCTTGCCTACCATGGTAGTGAAAAAGACAGCATATATGAAATATACACCACAGTACAGATAATGTTTAGCATTCCTAATATTCTCAATTTCCATGTTCTTCCCAGTCTATATTAGAGTGAAGTAATAGACTGCCACTTCTTTTTAGAGGGTGAAAGCTCTCAGCCCTTGAATGATAATCAAGCCACCTAACAAGTTGGTATTCAGGGCATTCAGTGGGCATGTGGGAGTCCCCATTTCAGTTTGTTTCTTCTGCACCCAACTAAATAAAACAGCATTGGGTGCTAAACATATACGCTCCACTTCCCAGAGATAATCCTGAAGAGTTATTATGTGGACCAATAAAAGTGGTGTCAAAATGACATTTCTCCAATAAGAATCATTATGAGAAACTTTTAGAACTCTTAAATGTTAGGGGATGAACTGTACCTTCACCCTGTTTTCTCCCCAGCAAGTACCTTGAAAATCACTCTATAGTCCAAAAGGTACTTCATGATAAAACCTGTTTTATTAAAATGGTCCTAACTCAATCCAGCACTTAGTATGGATCACAGCTGCGTTTTAGCAATATTTTTAAAAGCTTGCTAGCAATTACGTCAGTTATATTTCTGAGATGATTGTAGAAGTCTGGAGACATATTTTAAACACAATATTTAATACACAGCATGAGCTGCACAAGCTGGTACCAGAATACTTCTCAATGCAACAAATTCTGGGGAGAAAGTGTGCATTGCTGTAATTCAGTCAAATTAACCCCCGATTTCTTCAATTTTTCAAGAATATATCTATAATATAATTTAGAAGTAAATAATTCAGATGGAATATCAGTAGATGAATGACTCTTTGGCAAAATATACAGGATGTTGCATGCCTTAAAATTTGGTATACAGAACTTCCTTGATATTGCACACCACATGTAACAATCCCACTGTATCTCAGAGTGAAAAAGCAAAAAGTTAGGATTTTTTGTGTGTGTTTTTTGTCTTGTTGTTTTGTTTGGGGCTTTTTTTGTTGTTGGTTTTGGGGTTTTTTTTGCTTTTTTTTTTGCTTTTTTCCGGTTGTGTGGAACCTATCTATGTGCAAAGGACCGAGTAAATGGGAATAAAAACAATCTACAAGGAAGAGCAGATGTTCTGCTTTGCAGTCCTGCCTCTCTTTGGTCAGTCACTTCTGCTTACTACCTTGAAACACCCTGTTCCACTGGGAACCCTCTGTCAAGTTTGCTTCCATATTCCAGCCCTTCTTTCTTTTCTGGTCTGACCTTTTCCTTTCTTCTTGCTGGAGGACAGCCTCCCACTGTTTCCATCTCTAACCTATAACTCTTTACGGTAACTGTAATCAGATCCAAACTACATTCACATTTATCCACTCGGGTAAAAATCTTCTTGAGTGTATTCTTCAAGAGAAGACAAGGCATAAAGGAAGTAAAAAATAATATCTAGATAAAATACTTTGTGTAAATTAATATCCCTAGTAATAACAATTTACTAATGTTTTTATTATTTTCTGTCTCTAAATTCTGGTGAACTTAGCATCCTGTTCTTAGTTACATATATACTTTATCATTTATATTGGAACTTTACTGTGTTAGATCCAAGGAATATGATTTGAGATTTGGAAAATAATTTTCTCAGAGTTGATTGTTTTTGGGATATCTATTCAATCAAAGGTATTATCAAAAATGACAAGGTACACCAGAACACTTCTATGTGGTGCAGAAATGTGCACGAACAACTATACATTTATTTGGCTGAGTAAAATTAAATTACAACTCAACAGTGTTTCCTGAATTCAATCCTAAAGAAAATTAATAAGTGAATCTAATAAGTGCTTATGCATGTAGACCAAAAGTATCATTCACCTGATTTATGATTCAATTTCACTGAAGTTGAAATTATGTTAAATTCATCCTGACTGTTGTGATGCAAAAAAGTTCCAGATCTATTTTAGCATGGTGGATTCAGGATGCTTGCATGGAGCTTGTAACTCATGCCCAGGAACAGTCAGAAAGAAGTAATCCCTGAAGATGCATGCTATATTTCCAGTTTAGGTTATCTTTTCCTTTGGATTTCTCATCCTGTTTTATATCACAAGCCTAAAGAGCAAACAGTACTTGTGAAACTATCAGCAGTTTTAGTAGCCTTCTCATTTAGAGGTGTGGAGAGCTAAAGAATTTTACTCTATTTAACATTAACTGTAAGTGATTAACCTATGTTAGACATCGGCTTGCACCTCCTCTGTCCTTACCACTCAGTCTGCCATATCCCAGGTACAGAACAAGAGCTGACCAAATTCTTCATGGCAGGGATCTCAATGTAGCCTCTACTGGACTGTGCTCAGGAAAAAAGTGTCAGGGCTGAAACTGCCCTGACACTGCATCTCCCCTTGGATTTAAATCTGATTCCCTTCTGTAGTTTCAGAAGAAACCAAAAAAGGGCACAGGAAATGTTACAGACTTCTACACTTCCCTCTTTTTCAATGTCTTCTGTGTCATAAAGGCTCATATGGGTTCCCTGCAAACATCTCTTTTAACCAGGCACACCTGTGCATACCTACACATGCTCTACGTAGTTCTGGCTGTGGATTAGTAGCCCTCTTGCCACAGCAGATACTTGAGTTCTGTTTTAACCACAACATGAATTACGGTTATTCTCTTTTCAACTTAACTGTAGACATAAGGAGTTGACCTCTCTGATGACTGTTGGCATTTGTTAGAAATCCATTCCATTTTAATACTTCATGCTTTCCTCAGGCATTTGCTTCAAAGGGTGTTTAGACATCTGCTTGTGGCTTTGGTGGATTTTCAACTTTCAAACCCATATGCTGAGACAGAAATAACACTAGAGCTGAAATTGACAGGAGTTGCATGCATTCTGAGAATCCCACTAGGAAACTTTCAGTATTGTTCAGTTTCTGAAACAAAATTTAGATCCTCTGCATTTCAAGGATAACCTGAATCAGTACAGACTGATGGAAATCAAGAACAAGCACATCAGTTCTAATAAGTTTTTATCAAGGACCCGGTATTTCAATCTATGAAAGTGTTCAATCTACTTTGAGCACTCGAGTACTATCTCACAAACCTGCTCTGAGGATCAACAACCCTCATAATAGAAAGCCCCTCCAAGTGGCACTAGAGCATGTAAAACACCTCATGGCCAACATATATTACCTAAAGATTTAAAATGTACTCAGAATTTAAAGGGAGGACACAGATTAATTAGGGTAAAAAAATCTGTATCTGAAGACTATTTGATCTGAGCATTTAATTGATGGTCAGGGAAATAGGTTGTCAATAAGTAAATTTTAATTTACATAGATTTTTTTATACTGTAGGATGCACTTTATATTGCTAGCTTATTAATAATTTTTTGCCTAATCCTGAAATACACTGCTAGCAAATCTGTTGACAAAATTTATATCTCTGTGAGTACTTGAAAAGTATCAAACAGATAAGTAGAAATTCTATTTAAGTATTGCAAAGGCAAAGTAGATAATATACTTCATATGTGGTTCTTATAAATAGTTACTACTCAGCTCATGAGTATCAAGAGGCAGAAACCTACAATGGAGTCTGGGTTTGAATCAGGATGAAAAGTGATCAGTAAGCACTCTGATGAGCAGCAGTGTCAAAATGTAACGACAATGAAAAAATAAGGGCAATAAAGGCATTGACTCACTTTTCTGACAGCTTCCCCTCCTTTGACTGCATATTGATATGCTTCATCAAAGAGAGAGAAACATAAACAGGAAAACAGCTATATTCAGCATTCAGTGAAAGTCTGACTGCAGAAAAATTCTTGAGTTTATAGTTTAATAAACACCTTATCCTTGATTTATCTTGTAAATTTTCATATTCATTATTCCATAAACATTTCATTTCTGCTCTATCAGTCACCCCTGCATATGCAGAAATTATGGGTAAAGGCAAAAGTAACAATGGTAAGAGAATCTGGACTAACTTCTGCCATAATTGTGAGACTCAGATGTTGGAGGATTCAAGAGTACAAGAGTATCACTGAAATTATTTCTAATGAGTTTCTTCTCATAAATTCCCTAATCAGAGACTAAGCTATCCTTACCTTCTATCAGTTATTTACATTCTACACACAAAATGAAAATTTTTTGTATCCCTGTAGCACATTCACAGCAGCGATATATTTTTTTAAAAAAAGCTTCTACCTTTGTGTTTTGAATTTATTATATCAGAAAGAGCCACCAGTGGGAAAAACAATGTCTCAATAATGCTATTTCAAACTTAAAATATTTTTTAAAAGTAAATATCATTTGCACATATTTTTAATACTGTCTTCAAAAATTAACACAACCTTATCATAGTTTCCTTTGCTAATTAGCTTGCCATTTTTTCCTTTCTACTTGTGTTGACAGAATAAAATTACTAGATTTTCTGCTAACAAACACTGCATGACAAAGATTTCTTTTTCTTGAAGAAGAATCTGTTTCTACAATAATGTGAAACTGTCTGTTACAAAGCTTCCAGTCAGTAACCAATCCATACTGAAATCAACACTTGCTGTGAAATTTTGAAAAAGTATCTGTTTGTTTGTTTACTTCATAAAACCACATAACATCAAAATACTTCAAATTCAGATTTATGTTTATATTGGCTTTTCAAGGAGTGTGAACAAAAACAGTTTTAAAATGCAGAAAGAGTAAAAGAATTGAGAAACCACAATTAACTAGAAATACAGTGAGGTATTAATGAGCTGTGCAGAAAAGGAATAAAGGAAATATGAAGCCCTTGAACATATTACATTCAGAATTAAAGCAAAGCTGAGGATATGAATGTGTTAGAAACATTTTTATATGAAAATAAGATCTCAAATTAATCTATTGAGAATCACAAGAGAGTACCGTAGAATCAGATTTTTATCTACAAAATACAAACATTCAGAATGTTCCCCACAGTCCACACAAAGATGAGATCTGGCCCACTTAACATGATTAAAAAAAAAAAATAATAAAAAATCTTTTTTTGTTTCAGTAGATTTGATCTGTCTTCTCAGATTAATGAAAAAAAGTCCCTAGAGCTAAGGAATACTTGCTATTTTAAAATGTTTAATCTAGGTTGTGGTGTTCATTGTTTGTTTTTTTCTTTCATAAGGGTACAGTAATGGTAATTTTAAAAAAAATCATTTTCATCAAAGAAATGGACAAAATTAATAGAAGTAAAAAATTTTGAAAAGCTAAAATTTTATCTCAATAAAAGTTTTCAAATGTCTGCAATGAACTAATGCTATGTAAACTGTAAAACTGAAATAATGGTAAACAGAGAAAAGACTAGCTCAGGCCATTCTTTTACTGTCATTGTAGCAGTTCTCCTGTGTATTACACCAATTTTAAAACAGTCCATGTACATTTTTGGACTTCATTAGTTATTCCTAATGTATCCTTGAAATGAGAAGAGAATCAGATTCTAGCTTTTGTCATTGTAAAGAAGCATATATTGGAATCAGAAAAAAACATGCAGCCATGACTTACATCACTTGAAGTAACAGAGCAAGTGGAATTTGACCTTTAAATTAAACTATTAAAAGAAAGTAACAATGATTCATTTTCCTACTGTTATCTCTGCAAGGCTCATTACTAAAGAATACTTCTGCTTTTCATTTAAATTTATTTGTGTCCTTGGTCATATCCTGTAAACTTCCCTATGGAATAAAAGTTCCAAACTTCATTTACTTTTGAAATAGTGAGAAGTATTTTTAACATTTCTAAGTATTTATACAATATAAATACCTGCAGAAATAGCAGAGATTGTAGATTGCATTACATTAGATAAATAATCCTTTAATAAAAATCATGCATGCATAAAATGAGAAAAAAAAATATCTAAAAGGAAAATATTTTACATACTACGGTAGTATGGGTTATATTTAATTTGGCTATTTGTTTGTAGTTACTGTAGTACAAGCAAACATGTAAATACGTGTTTTCTGAAAAAACACAGGATACACAGGTATAGAAGGGGCAATTCTCACTTGCTTAGCAGTTACAGCAACTTCTTACATCCTTTCCAAATCCTGACCAATAATTTTAGTGAATGAATTAGCCTTGTTTTGTGAAGTGCTACTTATGATTTGCCACGTTGTCTAATGACTATGTCATGAAGGACAGAAGAAGGATCCTATTTTGCATTTCCATTTACACTAAATGTAATTAAAAAATAGTTCTGTGACATTTTCTTTAACTGTGGGTTTATGTTTACAAAATTAGCATGACAATATACAAAATGATTTTGCTAAAAGCATATTATTGAAGTATATAGGATGATTAAAAGTGGAGATCAAGAGAAAGAAAATTAAAACAGTGCCGCAGTTTTATGTGAATCTTTAGCTAGAAAGTTTTCCATTTTTGTTTAGGCTTCACCTTAGAACAAGTTCACAAACATTTTATTTTGCATGGCCTATCTAGTCTCATTAGTTATGAGTGAAATTCAAAGAGTTCAGAATTTGGATGCTTCGGTAAGCTAACAATATCACTTGAGACAGGGACACACAGGTAGTATTCTCCTGAGTAAAGACTAATTTTAATTCTGCCAGAATGCCTGTTTCCTGCCAAAATAACAGACAGATTGCTCCTTCTGTTTTTTATGGAACTAAGAAGATGCACTGGATGCAATGGAGTGCCAAAATAGCTTTACTCAAAACACTGAAAGAAGTCTAAGGTGTATTTCTTTTTAAAATAAATATTTTCATAAGGGTCAAATATGTTGGGATAAAAGACCAGTGTTCTGGGTTAATGTAACAGTATTGGTAGCAGGGGACAGTGGAAGCAAACTAGTAATAATCAAATAATCAGACTAGTAATAAATGTTCAAAGTTATACCTAAGTTTTGGGTAGCTCTATGTGAAAGCTAGTTACGTACATGAAGAATACAATGTTTTTTAGAAACCAGTGTGTCAGTGCTACACTACATGGTAAGGTGACATACTCTTTATATATATTTATGTATATATAAATGTACATAAACACAATCACAGAATTTAAAATTGTGGAATAAATACTGACCTAATTCACATTCCTGACCCTAAAACTCCTTCCTTTCTATTGCCTAACTTAAGGAATTCAGATTCAAGTTCTGTTGTTTTCAGTCCTTTGCCCTCTTGAATAATGTGGTTATAATGTTTTCTGTCAGCAGTAAAGTGGATTTATACAGAAAAGTGTTTCAGAAGTTCTTCAGTGAAAAATAAATATCACCCAAACAACAGATCAAGGACCACAAGGGCATTTAAAACCGAATTTAATAGCTAGAATCATTCTCTTCTGTTTCTTAATCTCTTATGTATGGTTCTATAGCAAAATATTTGGGTACAGTTTTGAGATGAATTTGAGTTATTTCTTTTAAACTGAAAAAAGGCTCCCAACTACAGAGGCAGCTTACTGAAATTTCACTTTTAATTTTATTTCTTTGAGTCTGTAGCAGTGTAAAGGCTGTCACTGAAGAACGAAACTACAAAAATCCAGACCAAAATTATCTCTAGGTTTTTTTCTCCAATTTCTAACATTCTAGCTAACCCTTCAAATAAACAGGTGAGTTCTGTGTTGGAGAAAGGATGGTTTGTGTTTTTTTGTCCTTTACGAGTATATGTGTATGTTTTAAAAGTGTTTTTTCTTTGGGTAAATATAGAAAACATTTTCTTTAAAATAAGAGACCAAACTAAGGAAATAATTTATTTAAGGGGGGTGGGTAATGGGGCAGAAGGAGAGGGGAGTTCTTTCCAGTGATAAGCTGGGGTCAGATCTTAATCTCTTCCTAATACTATGGTGGTCTATTGGTGCCTGGGTAGTACAATTTGTACTATGCTATACAGCTTTACAGACCCCCGCTTTTGGCAGTCAGATGTTTCTTTCATAACAAGGAGAGTAACTTTTCTAATGGTAAGAATTAATTGGGGTGAATATATTAAGAGGCAAGTGGTTGGTTTGTTTAGTTCAAGTTGTCATGTGGGTATGTGTTTACCATAGGGCCACTCATTGAAAAACGTGATTTAGAAAGTGTTACCATAATATATAGAACTAGGTTCCCATAAAATAAATGTTCTTCCATTTTTCTCATAAAAGTATACTGATCTTATTTTTTCTGTATAAATCATCTTTGCTTGCTATTTCTGGAGGAATCCAGTTGGGAAAGTCTTCCCTTCTCCTTAGTAAGCACATTTATTCCTTTTCTGCACAGCTCATTAATACCTCACTGTATTTCTAGTTAATTGTGGTTTCTCAATTCTTTTACTCTTTCTGCATTTTAAAACTGGTTTTGTTCACACTCCTTGAAAAGCCAATATAAACATAAATCTGAATTTGAAGTATTTTGATGTTATGTGGTTTTATGAAGTAAACAAACAAACAGATACTTTTTCAAAATTTCACAGCAAGTGTTGATTTCAGTATGGATTGGTTACTGACTGGAAGCGTTGTAACAGACAGTTTCACATTATTGTAGAAACAGATTCTTCTTCAAGAAANCAGGAGAACAGCTTGGCTAAACAGGAATGCCATGGCTCAGCTCCAATGCAAAAAGCAGTCTGTAGGTGGTGGAAACAGGAACAGGCTACAAAAGAAGAATTTAAAAGAATTGCCCAAATCATGCAAGGACAGTGTGAGGAAAGCCAAAGCTCAGCTGTAATTGAGACTTACATGGGATGCTGAGAGCACCAAGACCTTCTACCTCAGTTCAAAAGTCTGAGTAAGGAAAATAGAGGCCCACTGCCCTGTGCTGAAGGGGATATAGTGACAGTGGGCACAGACAAAGATCAGGTACTTGTTGCCTTCCTTCCTGAACTTTTGCTAGCAAGGTCTCACAGGTGCCTGTGACTGGAGGCAAGACTCATGTTGGATTCTTGATTACCGGAGAGATTTCAACCCATGCAAGAACCTCGGTGGTTTACTCAGAGGAGAGTCCACCAACAACTGCTGCACCCATTTTCAAAAAGGGGCAAAATAATCATCCAAGAAACCAGAGGCTTATCAGTCTCATTTTAAATGGAAAAATTATGGAGCAAATGTGTGTGTGCGCCTGTGACTGGGATATCTTCCAGACGTAATTCTTGCCCTCGGTGAGTAACAAAGTACCTCAGGGAGGTTGCTTCCAATGAACATTTATAACAGCAGCAAAAAATTAACTGGCTTCCAAAAAATGACTGATAGCTTTCCCTTAGCTGTCATTGGTACACTAAGGAGGACACCTAAAGTAAAGTTACTTAGTCGTTTTACACGTAAACCTGAAAGATACATTTGCTTTCTAGTGCCACAACTAGCTTCCTAATCACCTACTTCTTTAAATAGAAGTATATGGGGTCACACACTGTAAGTTCCTTTGCTCTTAAAATAGTCATGGAAACTTTTCAAGGAANAAAAGCATATTATTGAAGTATATAGGATGATTAAAAGTTGAGATCAAGAGAAAGAAAATTAAAACAGTGCTGCAGTTTTATGTGGATCTTTAGCTAGAAAGTTTTCCATTTTTATTTAAGCTTCACCTTAGAACAAGTTCACAGACATTTTATTTTGCATGGCCTATCTAGTCTCATTAGTTATGAGTGAAATTCAAAGAGTTCAGAATTTGGATGCTTCGGTAAGCTAACAATATCACTTGAGACAGGGACACACAGGTAGTATTCTCCTGAGTAAAGACTAATTTTAATGCTGCCAGAATGCCTGTTTCCTGCCAAAATAACAGACAGATTGCTCCTTCTGTTTTTTATGGAACTAAGAAGATGCATTGGATGCAATGGAGTGCCGAAATAGCTTTACTCAAAACACTGAAACAGAAAGAAGTCTTAGGTGTATTTCTTTTTAAAATAAATATTTTCATAAGGGTCAAATATGTTGGTACAAAAGACCAGTGTTCTGGGTTAATGTGACGGTTTTGGTAGCGGGAGAGAGTGGAATCAAACTAGTAATAATCAAATAATCAAATAATCAAACTAGTAATAAATGTTCAAAGTTATGCCTAAGTTTTGGGTAGCTCTATGTGAAAGCTAGTTACGTACATGAAGAATACAATGTTTTTTAGAAACCAGTGTGTCAGTGCTACACTACATGGTAAAGTGACATACTCTTTATATATATTCATGTATATATAAATGTACATAAACACAATCACAGAATTTAAAATTGTGGAATAAATACTGACCTAATTCACATTCCTGACCCTAAAACTCCTTCCTTTCTGTTGCCTAACTTAAGGAATTCAGATTCAAGTTCTGTTGTTTTCAGTCCTTTGCCCTCAGCAGTAAAGTGGATTTATACAGAAAAGTGTTTCAGAAGTTCTTCAGTGAAAAATAAATATCACCCAAACAACAGATCAAGGACCACAAGGGCATTTAAAACTGAATTTAATAGCTAGAATCATTCTCTTCTGTTTCTTAATCTCTTATGTATGGTTCTACAACAAAATATTTGGGTACAGTTTTGAGATGAATTTGAGTTATTTCTTTTAAACTGAAAAAAGGCTCCCAACTACAGAGGCAGCTTACTGAAATTTCACTTTTAATTTTATTTCTTTGAGTCTGTAGCAGTGTAAAGGCTGTCACTGAAGAACGAAACTACAAAAATCCAGACCAAAATTATCTCTAGGTTTCTTTCTCCAATTTCTGACATTCTAGCTAACCCTTCAAATAAACAGGTGAGTTCTGTGTTGGAGAAAGGATGGTTTGTGTTTTGTTGTCCTTTACAATTATATGTGTATGTTTTAAAAGTGTTTTTTCTTTGGGTAAATATAGAAAACATTTTCTTTAAAATAAGAGACCAAACTAAGGAAATAATTTATTTAAGGGGGGTGGGTAATGGGGCAGAAGGAGAGGGGAGTTCTTTCCAGTGATAAGCTGGGGTCAGATCTTAATCTCTTCCTAATACTATGGTGGTCTTTTGGTGCCTGGGTAGTACAATTTGTATGCTATACAGCTTTACAGACCCCCACTTTTGGCAGTCAGATGTTTCTTTCATAACAAGGAGAGTAACTTTTCTAATGGTAAGAATTAATTGGGGTGAATATATTAAGAGGCAAGTGGTTGGTTTGTTTAGTTCAAGTTGTCATGTGGGTATGTGTTTACCATAGGGCCACTCATTGAAAAACGTGATTTAGAAAGTGTTACCATAATATATAGAACTAGGTTCCCATAAAATAAATGTTCTTCCATTTTTCTCATAAAAGTATACTGATCTTATTTTTTCTGTATAAATCATCTTTGCTTGCTATTTCTGGAGGAATCCAGTTGGGAAAGTCTTCCCTTCTCCTTAGTAAGCACATTTATTCCTTGATAACTTTAAGCCTTATACATGCAAATGTTGAGTTTAAGATATTCAAATTACCTTGGTGGAGTTTCTGGAAAGAGATAAGCCTCTCTTTTATTAAATCTGAGCAGCGCTTCCCCATCTCCAATGACCTATCTACACTGGTATAAAAAATTATTTTTTTTCTGACTGTAATATTTTTGGTCATATATGTGGATGGTGATCACTTCAAGCACAAATGCTTAACTGACTCATAAGTTACTATATACTGATAAGAACAATTTATTACCACACAAATTCAAATTCATAAGCAGACTCATCACTCAGTTACAATAAAATGAATTTTCTATAAGTTTCCTAATTTAAAAAAAAAAGGTTAAGATTCAGATAGTTTGTTTTTTAAGGATTAAAAAATTTCACATAGCTTCTTAAATAGCAACTTGCTTTTCACTAGACATAAATTCTCAAATGAACTACTTTCAAATGAAATACAAGGAATGTTATTCTTTGTACATCAGTGGGTCTATTGCATTCTACTAACAATAAAAGTAACAGTAATAACATCCACCTGACAAATGAACATGGTGTTAATCAAGATGTCACAGGTTTCTACCACACATTATAGTTTGTGGCATAAGCATTTATCACAGTTGTATTTCTTTCTCTAATCTATTTATGGGTATGCTCTCTGCCTCGTGTAAAACAATAATAGATAATATCACTTGAAAGTTTCATAGAGTTGACAAAACCTGCCAGTTTAACATAGTATTGACACATATCGTGTGACATATTCAGATGAACAACAAACAGGATCTGCGGGAAATGCAACAAGAAAAGGTATTTTCTCTCCCCTCCTGTTCCTCAGAAGTGTGGTCCCAATGGAAAGCAGAGATGTGATTTCTGAACTTTTGGCAGTGGAAGATGGTGGCTTTCAGACCCTTGTGCATGCTCACCTCGTGGCTCCTTTCTTCTTCAGTAGCCACTCTCAACACACTCCCTGACTTCACGTACTGCCTTCTCTCTTCACATGCCTCGCTGCTCTGTCCTATCAGTCACAGGGAGGGCAAGAAGAACACAGGTAAACTCTAGGCCCTTGCTGTCAACATTGCTAGTGTCTCCATGCCTGCTAGTGTCTCCATGCCAGCTACCCTCCACACTGCTGCTCTGCAGAGGTTACCTTCATAGCAATACACATATGCTATGGACAATGTATGTAGCTTTTGAAGCAAGAACAGGAAAGGAAGCAACTAGAAGAGATCACTTGGAAAGACAATGGTAGCTTCACTTGGACAAGAGCTGTCATAACACATAGTAACATAAAGTTTGCTATTTTGCATACAGCAGCCCTGAAATTCAACAAATCTGACACTGGTACTACAGGCATTTGGGATGTCAGCACTCCAGTGCTGCCAGCTTGCTAGCAAATATTGGCTAAGAGTTAGAGCTGTTTCATTCAAACAAAGTAGTACATATTTTTACTTTGGCATTGCTTGCCAGTGTTTTGCTTCTCTTGGCACATTTTATTTATGCATTGGTGCAATAAAACTGCATGGGGTGCTTCAGCTTTAAAACATACTATGCTAACCTTTCAAAATTATTTCATTAACTCGAATACTGTAAATTAATAATTTCATACAGTTCAAAATACTGCAATTAAATTGTCTCTCAGCACATAAAGTAGTGTCCTGCAGAGTATTAGCTGCAGGAAATGGATCCTATTCATAACATATACATTAAATTTATAGGATTACAGTGTTTGCTTTGAAAATGTAGCTTCTATGTCTGTCTGTCAGCTTTTCAACAGGAACAATGCAATTTCTAGAAATGAATGCTCTTTGTTTTGATTTTGAAAGACAAGAACAATTCGGATTTATATTTACAGAAGTATTTCAGTGAGGCCCTGTTTCTATTTCATTTAGGGACTGTAGCATGACCTGCTAAATATCCATTCTGTGTGACATTATAAAATCTACTTCATCTTAACATTTTACCATACATTTAATTGGCATTCCATTTAAAGTAACTTCTTGCAGAAAAGGGATATAAAAATTAACAGCCAATTATAACTTCTTCAGTTAACCAAGACATATAATTAATTGTCCTTGGAACTGGCAAAAGAAAGGCAAGACACAGGAAACAATATTTTAAGGTAATATGACTTCATTGTATTTAACATCTGGGAAATATCAGCTCGTAAACTAGTTAGTGTAGGTCATTCCACCTTTATAGCTTCACCCAAGGCAGGTCTCTGCTGCCAGCTAGCCTTCTCCATCCTTCATCTCCCTAGGTGAAAGAGCTGTAGATGAGAACCTATTTTCCTCAGCTACAATTTTTCTCAGATATAGTGTTGAAAGGGGAAGGATCAGTTTATGGTCTTTTGCTAAGTACTCTCCCACTTTTCAAAGATGCTTTCTCTGGCTCCTAAGAATAATGCTTTTCCATCATCTGAAACTATTTATTTATATGCCTCATAATTGAATAATTGTCATTTCACACTCCCTTCCAAGACATTTGAGGAAGTTAAGATATTTCAGGAGAACAGCTTGGCTAAACAGGAATGCCATGGCTCAGCTCCAATGCAAAAAGCAGTCTGTAGGTGGTGGAAACAGGAACAGGCTACAGAAGAAGAATTTAAAAGAATTGCCCAAATCATGCAAGGACAGTGTGAGGAAAGCCAAAGCTCAGCTGTAACTGAGACTTACATGGGATGCTGAGAGCACCAAGACCTTCTACCTCAGTTCAAAAGTCTGAGTAAGGAAAATAGAGGCCCACTGCCCTGTGCTGAAGGGGATATAGTGACAGTGGGCACAGACAAAGATCAGGTACTTGTTGCCTTCCTTCCTGAACTTTTGCTAGCAAGGTCTCACAGGTGCCTGTGACTGGAGGCAAGACTCATGTTGGATTCTTGATTACCAGAGAGATTTCAACCCATGCAAGAACCTCGGTGGTTGACTCTGAGGAGAGTCCACCAACAACTGCTGCACCCATTTTCAAAAAGGGGCAAAATAATCATCCAAGAAACCAGAGACTTATCAGTCTCATTTTAAATGGAAAAATTATGGAGCAAATGTGTGTGCGTCTGTGACTGGGATATCCTCCAGACGTAATTCTTGCCCTCGGTGAGTAACAAAGTACCTCAGGGAGGTTGCTTCCAATGAACATTTATAACAGCAGCAAAAAATTAACTGGCTTCCAAAAAATGACTGATAGCTTTCCCTTAGCTGTCATTGGTACACTAAGGAGGACACCTAAAGTAAAGTTACTTAGTCGTTTTACACGTAAACCTGAAAGATACATTTGCCTTCTAGTGCCACAACTAGCTTCCTAATCACCTACTTCTTTAACTAGAAGTATATGGGGTCACACACTGTAAGTTCCTTTGCTCTTAAAATAGTCATGGAAACTTTTCAATTTTTAAAACACCAATATACTTCAGTTACACAGGTAAAGCAGACCGTATTGTTAGTTCTTTAACTGAAATATAATACAGAGAGTTCAGAATTATGCAAATAAATAAAACGATGGATTTATATTCTTTCTCAACATTAATAAACAGAATTTTGTTTTCCTTTCAACTTATCCTGCACTTAGTACATAACAATAAGAAAAAACAACTACAAGTCTGATTTGGCCAATTAGTTTTTTTCCAGATAGTTTTTTTTTCTTGTAAATTTACTTTTATTCATAGTGTAAAAAATTGAATTTCAACCAACAGCATTAAAAAAAAAAAAAAGTTTTGATTCTGTCAATGTTCTAATTTTTGTTAAAACTTTCAACAATTTTTTTGAAGCTCAGTTTAATCCTCCCTTTTTTCATGAACTACCAGTGTAACAAAATAAAACAAGAAGTTTTTGCGTCAAAAAGAGTTGAAAAAAATAGGAAAAATGCAAGTAACAAAGACTTTTTGATCAGTTCCTACTTGTCAATACCCTTGAAGAGTTTAGTTCATTCATTGGCTTTCCACTTGATCAGTTCAGTATCAAAATAAACATCATTAATGTACTAAGACAGCTAATTCCACTCCAGTTTATTTTTTCTCCATTGACCTTACCAGTTACTGGCTTGTACCCTGATGTTCAGACACATGAGAAAATGTAGTAGTAGTAGTATAGATAACAGTAGATATAGCATAGAACAGTATAGTAACAGTAGATAACAAAACAGATAACAAAAAATGTTTTGTGAAGACATTCCTATATCTATCACTCTCGAGACACAGAAATTATGATATTTACCTTGTCTTTATTTCTGTTTGCTTTATTGATGACAGTGACCATTTGCCACACTCTGTAAAACAGCTTGTACATGGAAAGCTTAACAGAGCTTTAACAACTGATAACTGCAGAGATTAAACCAAACTGCAAGTAGTATAAGCTCATGAAATAACCAATATAATAAGATTTTTTTGTAACAGTTATGGGTCAGAGAATGACAGTCAGATAATAATTTTAAAACTGTGAGAGTAGCTGTAATAGGATTTTTGGAATGGGCAAAATAATTTGGTGTTTTATAAGACAGGAACTGCATTTGAACACATATTTACAAGTACTTGACATGTAATGCATATTTTCCAAATTAATTGAATTTTTAATGTCGGACTATAGCTATGAATCTAATACAAAAGTGTTACAAGAACAGACATAGACCTAAGAAATCACTAAGCACATGAGCAAGGTATTGACTGGACATTTTCACACTCTGTCAGACGGTATGAGTATCTTAGAGTTAAGATATCTGTAATTCATCAGCAACAAAACCAAAGGGGGGATAGGTACCACCTGCCTGCTGATGGGAGACAGAAATCTGTATCACTAGGAGAGCTGTGCTAAGCATAAGCAGCTTGCTCTTCAGATTTGAGAGCTGTGTCAAAGAAAAGCTCTTTGAGCATGAGAGCTCATTGCTATTAACCTGGTAGGCCTGAAATGAGGAGCAATTCAAGTTAGCCACCTATAAAAATCATCAAGCTGCTCCAGTTAGAAGAGGCAAATCAATTGAAATGATAATACACAGATCATGTTTTGACTGATGTTACATTATTACGTTGCATATCTGTGACTGTATGTGAGTCAAGTGGAAAGAAAAATGAGTGAAGGCTGAGTAGATCTGAGAAGCATGGATTAAATCTCTGAAGAGCACATCTAAATTATCACCTTCCCATGGGCATGAAAAAAGGGTTACAGATAAGTGAATATATTCATTCATATAAAATGGAAAAGTCTGACATTTTCCTGTACATAAATTTAGTCACTAGCTGACAGTATGGGCATTTGACAAAGTGTTAAAAGCAGAGGAGAAATAAACCTTCAAACTAGTAGAATTTCAGCACTCTTATCTAAATATTTCTCTGTTATTTTCAGGCAAAAATAAATTTAAGTAGGACAAAGAGATTGAAAGAGAATTATTCCTGTTTTGTTCCCCCTTCTGCTCACCCTCCTGCCCCTAGGTGATATGAAGCACCTTTTAGACTGTGTGTGCCAATCTAAGAGAATAATACATCTTTCCTCTTAAAAGGCTCAATCTCCACAACTCATTTGGAGTAAGGAAAAAAAAAAAAAAAAGGCTTTCTCACAGATAGATAGAAATATTTTTATTTCGGTTTTTTTTGGAAACTGGAGGCTGTGTGAAAGGACTGCCTTAGAGAAGAATATCATTCTGAAGGAATAGTGTCTGCTATGGGATTCCTCATTGATACAAGACAACCCGTGAAAAATGTTCCCACAGGTGGCCAATATTTAATTTGAGTTTCCTGGGGTAGAACTTACAGAAATGCAGTGTATGCTTATCTTTGATGTTGGTCACTGAACATTCTCCTCTGAACACAAAGGACTGTATAATAGTACTATGGACCTTTTGTGTTAAAATAATTAGAAATATTTAAAAATTTGAGCTTTAAACTCTTTTTTATTTAATTCCACTGTTATAGAAAATTGGGACAATAATAATTCTCTTTACACAGATATCTTAAAAATAGATTTTGGCAGGGAGTAAGAACACTGAAATTGAAGCACCTGAATCATTGAAGAGAAAACTTAAGGAAACACCACAAAACCCAAACCCTCAGTAATTTGGTATTTTGTGATGATTTATATGAAATCAAGTAGTTTTCCCAATACACAGGCAAGATGTGAAGAGAATAAAGATACAGAGTGAAAAATAGTTCTTCTGTAAGTGAAATATACTATGGAATTTAATCACTAAAAATGTACTATTGTGAAAATATATGCAGATACAAGATATTATGCTGAATTTCCCCTAACTTTTGAGTTCTTAACCGCCAGTATTCTAAGAAATTTAATTAATTGTTTTATTTTATTTTTGAAATCTGCATTAGAGAGTAACTGAAGATGTAGCAAAATGCTCACAAAATTTTTGATGCTATTGTTTTAATAGGTAGGATATAAGTTCAAGCAGTTCATAATAGGTGCTACTTTTGTTCACTATTTTGAATACCTTCTAGCAAGACTGCAATAAAAAACAGACTCCTTTTATAAAATAAAAATACACAAATGAGTTTTAAATCAAGCCACCCATTACAAACACTAGGCTTATTTTCACATGCTTCGTTATTCAGGTATCAAAAAGCTAGTTTAATGCTTGTTCAGGAATAATTTATTCAGTCAGACATAAACTTAATCAGCAGTGAGCTAAAATTGTTGTACAGACTGTTAATAGTCATTTGAAGGAGAGGAATAAAGCAATGAAGCAAACCAAAGTGATAATCTGTGACAAGTCAAGTCCCTTAAAATGACAAAAAAGACAAAGTCGTTTGAATAAAGTACTTGAAATACCAAGTCTGTCATCAGTATTACTAATGGGCCATGGGTAGTTGCTACAAAAAGGTAAAACTAGTGTCTATAAATAGATTCTAAAGCTAGCAGAGCTGTCACTCCTGACTACATGTGCAAGTGGTTTGTCACTGAATAACACAGTGGTTGAAGGGAACTCTGGAGGTCACCAGCTCCAACACCTCTGCTCAAGCAGGGCCACCTGCAACCAGTAGCCCATGTCCATTTCCAGATGGCTGTTGAATATCTCCAAGGCAGACAACTCCACAGCTTCTCAGGGAAACCTGTTCCAGCACAGAGCCACCCCTCACAATAAAAAAAAAAAATGTTTCCTGATAGACAGAGCTCCCTGTGTTTCTTCTTGTGCCAATGCTTCTTTTCCTGTCATTAGATTCCACTGAAAAGAGTCTGGCTTCATCTTTTTTTTACCTTCCCTTCAGGCATTTGTGTCCATTGATGAGGCTGCCTGATGTCTTCTTTTCTGATGCAACTTTATATATTATTCACCTTTTTTGCCACAGGGTCATATTTTCTGGCTCATGCTCAACTTGGTGTCCTCTGGAACCCCCAGGTCCTTTTCTACAGAGATGAATTTAAGGGGAGGACCTCATCAGGTGTTTTGAAGCATCTATCAAAATAATGTAATGAGGAAGAACATTCAACCCAAAATATTTAATAAATAATGAAATATAATGAAAATGGCAGTAAGTATAAACTTAAACAAATCCACCTTAAAAAAGGAAGGAGGAAAAATCCACTTCCTGAATGGCAACATAAATTAAATGACAAAAAAAACCACATGTGTGAAGACAGAATACCCTCACAAAATTCATCATGCATAATTCCTTATCCCTGGAGATTGCAATTTATATTAAATACAACCTGGAACTGCACATGGTCTCTTTGTAATTCCCTCATTTTTCAGCTTAGTCATCATGACCTTGATAATGTTTTATTAGAATGAATGTGGGTTATTTTCACTAAAAGGCTGTTTTCTGCCATTCGGAGAAAATTCAAGACCAAATAAAAAATAGCAAATTCAGGATTTTTGTCTCTGGAAATATAAAGCTAAATTTAATTTTTTGTGCATGTGTTTAAAGCAAAGTCCCAGGAAACCTGAAAGCCATTATGGTTCAAGCACCAAAATCATATGATTCTAGTTACATATCTGGGCTCAGGCATTACAATCTGTTTATCCTACCTCACAGGAAAACAGATGAGAGACATTTATAGTATGTAAATATTTTATATGTAGTAGCGAGCATGCCACCTCATGCCCCAAAAATAGTGTTATACTGAATGGCAATATAAACAATACTCCCAAACATAAAACCAGAGACAAAACAAAATAGATATGTACTGAAATAAATTTTTATCATTTAATGTATTCTTAAATGTTTATATATGTATGAAGTTCTGAGCAAAACTTTATAAGCTCAACAGTACTATTTTACCATAGTGATGATATGGCCCAGATTTCTATGTGCACATAAAGAAATCAGAGAAATTCAGTGGAAAAGATGTGAAACAAGAAAATGGACCATACTTAGAAAAAGAAAAGTAGTTGTCTTATTTGAACAGAAGAGGATTTTCTAAACTAAAACAAACTAAAGTAACTTTATGAGCTGACTCCAGCTATAGTAAGGGACATACAGGTGAAGCATCAGAGGCAAGTGTCTCTATGACTGCTAAGACATTTAAGTGATAGAAAAAGCTGCCACAGGAGAATTTGAAATCATTTTTGTAAGGGATAATAAAACCTAAATGGCATCCATATATCCCAAATATTGCCAAGAGGTGCAACATCATTTTTTCACAGATAAATGATGAGACAGTAACCACTCAAAAATTTTTAACACAAAATTACTGTGTGCTCTACATGACTCTCTTCCTCACCTTGAACACAGGCAACCACATAACTGAGTAACTTCACTTCCAATTTGATTCACACTATAAAAGGGGTTGTATTTTACAAAAGCTTTAACTATTACTACTCCAGAACTTGCAGCACATATTTTGTGGCTTACATCACACAGGCTAGCAAAACTAAGATGCAAAATGTGGCCTTTTTTCATGAAGTCAGGTTGACCAAAGTTTTACAGTAGAAACTAATAATTAAAAAAACAGAAACAATTTGAATAAATAATCTTTTTTTATTATATAGGTAGTTCTTCTGTAAACAGTTCCAAATATATTTTTAATTAAGAGCTAAAAAAAATCTTTGCTCTTGTTATTTTTAAAAATAAGCTATAATACAAAATAAAAACATAAGATAAGAAATAATTGAAAAAACTTGGCCAGCCAACCTCCCTGGCACATTGTAGACAACTTTGAGTAAGCTTTAATTTCACAACTTCTGCATTATTAAACATTGTGAGTAATATTTGAACAGCAATTTCTTTTAAGTTCTTGATTTCTTTGTTTCCTTTCCCCTACTATCATGAAATCTCTGAAATTCTGTGTGAATATTTTTTTTTTAAAAGACTTTATTTACAGGTAAAAACTATTGTCCCTTCCTCTACAGAAACAGAAAAGTAGAGAGTGTCTAAGAAATTGCTAAAATTGGGGGGTTTATGTTTGTTTGGTTTTTACCTGATTTTCAAATTTCATTATTACTCAATGGGCATAGCTCCTTAGTGTTAGGTAGGTTTTCTTTAGAACACCCACATTTGGTATTCCCCTCCGCTCATGTAAGACGGATTGTTGAACTGGTGATCTGGGACATCTGATTCACAGGGCCTTGGTTTTGGTAACTTCCTTGTACTTCCAAGGAACACTGTGACCTTGTCAGCTTCTTCCACTGAAAACAGCAAAAAGAATTCAGCTGCTAGTCTTAAAATGTACCCAGTCACTGAAAAATGGATAATATCAAGCTTTAGTGTCATTACTTTAAATGGAATCCCACTTCATTGAAACTTATCTGAACATGAAACATAATTCTGTGCTTTTTCTTTACTTTTTCTCAATTATGTCACTACTTGCAATACCTCTTGTACTACAGAGTGAACAAGGGTTCTGTGGATTACCAAAAGGCATGTGGGTTTATGCAGTTTTTTTACTCAATGACATTTTACAATCCTTTTTTGTCTTTTCTGAGGTTTCCATTTTGATTCTATTCAGGACAAGTAAAGTTTTCTCATAACTAAATGGCTTCCCTAATCTTTTTAGTTTTCTGTTTTCTATTGAAATATGTCTTTCTTTTCCCTCTCAAGTACATCACACTTCATTATTGATCAAACTACACACAGAAAATAAGAATTAAGATGTATTAAGGAACAAAGATGTTGGAAATATGGCAGCTGGAAAAGGTCACAGGAGCTATGGGAAATTTAAACACCTTTAATATTCTTGACAGAGTGCAAGCACACTAAGGTGGTGGAGTTTCAAACTGAGAGAAAAAACTCCTGTCTAATTAGATTCTGACAGGCAATTATTCAAAAGTTATTACTTGTCATCCCATGGGAAACTAATCTTGCCCAATAGAATGTAAGGGAAACATAAACCCCATGCTTCATAGTGAGACTCTAACTTGGAAGAATTTGTATTTTTTTTCAATTTTTACATGATTTTTCACTCACAATCTTGTTCCTTCAACAGAGCGTTTAGTTTGAGAATGTTTGGGGGGACAGGAAGGAGGATTTGGGTTATTGCTTTTGTTAATTTTCAACATTAAAGAATTAGTGAAACTTTGTTATATACTAGACCAAAAATTTAATGATAAAACATATTCCAAATTAGTATTCTAGAAGACTAATGCACTAACCAAAACATAATATAAAAACAACTATAAAAATAATAAAAATTGAATAATTAATTCTGTAAACCTCAAAACTTATGGAGATTTAGACATTCAACAGGGCGGACTCATCAGGTGGTGTTAGCTAGTCCATAGGACTTTCCATAAAGTCTGCTTGTTACTTCCTACAACCCACTTCTATTCAACATAGTGTACACCCTTAGAAACGACAGCATGGGATTTGTGACAGGTACCATCATGAATCTACCGGCCCATCCAGACAATCTAGGATTGAATTTGTGAAGCTGGATGAAGTGTATGACAGGGCCTTGGCTGACTTTCTCCATCTATCTTGGCACTCAGAGAAGAGCCCTTTTGCTTTTGTCTCTCATGCAGTGATCCTCTGCTGAATTGTTTTTGTTTATTTTCCTTTTTGTAAAATATGGATACTAATCAACAAAGCCTCTAGACTTTTCCCTTTTAAGCATCCAGTTCAATATACTTGTATATCCTTTTGAGATCTCAGATTACAGAATCCCTCAAAAGTCCTATGTACTTAACGTATGCTTATTTCTGGGCAGAAACAAAAACCAAATAAATCTCTATGTGGCTGTCCTTTAGATAAAAAATACATAATTTTTGATGATTGATTGCAGGAAAATTGCTTCTGTGTAACATAGTGAAATGTGAAGGCAGAAAGAGTCCAGAAGAATACATAAATTTCACATGTATGTTCATTTTTTAATGCAGACTATATGTTCCTTGATGAAGAATGAACAATACAGATAGAGCTTTTAAAAAATGTCCTTCATTTTATGCTGCTACTCTTCCTTTTCAACTAAGGAGATGAATACTGAGGACATCCTTTTTGGCAGTTAAATAGCTCAGCAACAGTACTGTAAGACTTTGATAAAAACATTTGACTGAGTTGACTGTACAGCTAAAAGATTTATCAAAACAACATTTTCATTTTAAAAAATACTGTTTATTGATAACAATTTATTATCACTTGTGTATAACAAAATCTGTCAATTTTTACAATTCAACATTCAAAATCTTTTATGCTGAAAATGTAATTCCTCTGAAAATATTCTTCCATTATGAATCTTCTGGAGTGTGTGTGCTGTGATTCATAATTTAATGGTATTTGGTGCTCAGAGATCCATGTGAGTACTGAAGTTGGGTAACATTTGCTTTGATTATTATTTTTTTCTAGTGGAGAATAAGGTTTTTACAAATAATCTATAATTTGAGTTGAATACAGTAAAGCATTTTCGTCCCATCCCCTAGAAAACAAACGCAAAATCATTTTTCATGTTTTATAGTAAAATTTTACAGAAGACAAAAATTTTAGGGACTTTTTAAATTACTTAATTAAAAATGCTAAGAAATGTGAAATCCTTAGACTTCTTGTATCAAAATGGCTCAAAATCTCTAAATCTGAAACGTGTTATTTAAGTTGGCTTTCAAGAACAACATTTTGAGTGCCTAAACCACTTTTGGTTTTGACTGAAAAAAAGATTCTAGTCTATGTTCATCTGTCCTCATTTGGACCAGGATAGAACTAATTTTTAAAATTTTAATTTTACTTTCAGCTGAGTCTCTTCTAAGTAGCCGCACTTGCTGAAATTAACATCAAGTTTCTCAACCATATTCTGCTTCTATGACTGATAACACTCCATGTGTGCAGTGACTCCAGAAGCCCAGCCTGAGAGTTCTCCAGGGCTGCCCTGCAGCCTCCGTGGTGACGTGAGAATTAATGGGGGGAAGAACATGGTGTTGCTTTTGTGTATTTTTGTATATATTTAATAATTTTTCCTTTTTCATCATTACTGTTTCATTAAAGTTGTGTAATTTAGTTATGAACCCATAAGTCTCTATCCCTTATTCTCTCTCCTTTCTCTGTCAGGTAGAGGTAGGAGTTTAATAGAGAACATCTGTCATTCATTTAATTGCTGGCCCAGAGTTAAACCATGACGGTATCCATGTGTATACGTATCTGTGTATCAGTACACAATATCATTCAAGTATGAATTATGCAACTTTTTTCCATCAATTTTCCGAGTTTAGTCACTGTGAATCTCAAAAGTTAATAACTTTTTATTTTATTAGATAACATGAAAATGAGTTCTGAAGCATCCCAAGTAGTTGATACAAATGAGGCCAGCAGATTTTAAGTGTCTAATTTTCTTAGATTCACATGTAAACAACACATTAGAGTACCATTCAATTTTGGTTTTGTTTTTCCAGAAACATAGCTTTACTTTAAATCTGATGTGTAAAGCAGAACACAGTACAAACAACAGTCTTCAGAAAAAGCTAATGAGCATAAAAAATATAATTATGAGTTGATATCCTCTAATAATGCTGTCTTGAGATAATAAAAGGATGTAAAAATTAAATGTGAAATTCCAGAAGGATAAGGAGAAGAAAAGACATCTGAGATCCTTAGACAAAAGGCTTGAATAACACTGTGTAGGATACTTTTCAGCTACAAAGCATCACAGTAAAACACTATGATTGTCTCATTTCTTTTAACACATGAGATAAATACATAAATAGAAAATGTTTTAAGATCTCCCTGTCTGTTCTAAGCTCTGCCCTCATTAAAAGCCCCGTAAGAGTTTTGATCTGTTGACACAGTATGAATAGAAGCTACAAAGATCATAGCTATTTCTGTCATTTATCATACTAATAACAAAAGGAGTTTGTGATAAAGAAATAGTTACGAAGAGCAGATGGATTACTCAAGGGTAATAAATTAACATGCATATTATTTATATGGCAAGGTATTCCACCCTGGAAAAATAAACATTCTTATTTCCATTTTCCTCAGCCTGAAATCAACACTGAAGCTGCCAATTTAAAGGTTAAGTTGGTGTTTTTCACCTTTAAAAAGTCTTCTTTTCAGTAGTGCAAACCTCCACAAGATACATGTGCGTCCAACTCAGATTTGCCATGAAAGGTCAAAACATTTTTAACTTCTCATTTAAACAAAAAAGTTGTGGTTTTGAATTACAAAACTAAGCTACATAAATTTGTAGAGGCAAGACCTTTATGAGTAAAATTCCAGTAGTAAATTAATGTCTTCTTCTTTCTAATTATCAGGGAGTAACAATCTCCAACTACAGGGCTGGCCTGCTGTAATCATTCTTCAGTATGAGCAAGATCTGTTCAAGTACATATTAAATTAATCAACACAATATTAGTTATTAGCAGTGTCTGAATGGTTCTATGTGAAGTCTGAGACAATGCAGAATTTATGTGACTTCACTATAATGCTGTTCAGGCTTACTAAAAGTGCCACAGTTCAGTGGAGAAAAGCAAATTATCTGTAGATTTATAAATTTAGTATTGGACTCTTACTCTTTCCTTGTGAATGAAGGAAGCTGAAGTGCTAATGACTTTGATGGAATTTCCTTTAAATAATTTTTTAACCACTGTCTCCATCAATGCTGAAAATACATCATTAACAGGCTTTGTAGACTGTGATATGATAAATCAGATTATCAGACTGCAACGGCCTTTATGGCCTTGGAGATATAATGACCTTTTCCTTTCAGATCCCTGAAAGTAGTGCATTCCAGTAGAACCTGGCTGGAGAGTTTCAGTTTCATCTTCATAAAAGAAAAGGTAGGATTTTTACTTATGAATGATCCATTTTGTTCAGATCATAAAAGATTAGCAAAGAAGAGAAGTGTGCAGAGATATATGGGCTTTGTTCTACTGAGATTTTTTTAGTGAAGTTTTGACTTTGAAAAAATCAAGGGCAATCTTTTTGCCTTCTGTATAGCTAGCCCCTTAAAAATATCAGGATTTATATGAAGAGCCTGGATAAATGACACTGCCTATCTAAAGCAGATTTTTTTTCTCTCTCCAGGTATAGTGTCTGTTCTTTTCCTCTGGAACTTGATCTCCATGTCACAATTTCATGTGCTTATTTTCAACAACTAGTTAATTGCTGGTGTTTAAGATTTGGCTTTACTTGTCATTATTCTAACTTTTCGTTGGCAATAAATTAAATTAATTTACCTGAGTCAAGTTTTGCCTTTGACATCAGGTGGTGAGTGATTTCCTTGTCCTTTTAAAGGACCCATGAGCTATTAAATATATTTTCTCTCTCCAGTCTGGTTAAGAAGAGGCGGTGATAAAGCAGCTTAGTGGGCATCTGGCATTCCAGCCAAGGTCAACACACCATTTGATAAGGTGTCAAAACATGGGCTTATCCTCTAGCATCTGAGTTTGAAAATGTTTAGAGACAAGATATGTGTTTGCCTAAACATAATAGTACATAAATACAAAATGGTATGTTCTACCTACTTATTGCACAACCTATATTCCATGTTTGCAATTGCCATTTCCTTGACAATCACCTTATTAATGCAGAAATTAAAGGTTTTTGTGAAAATAATGCACAGGCCATAGAATAGTGATTCTTAGGAGATAAAAAGAATCTGCTGCAATCTAGAGACAGAATGAGTCACAGGATAGCAGAGACATGAACTCTCCATGCAAGACCCCACTATCTATTTGAATTTTGACATTCCAGAACCCAGTATCTAAATTAAGAAAAGAACTACCAGGATAAAGAACCCTACAACTTACAAAGTCAACTTAGATTTCATACAAAACCTCCCATAATTCTGCTCCTGCTGAACAACAATTTTCAATGGTAACTGCACAATGATTATGTATCTAAGCCATGAAACAGCTAGCACCCAACCATGGATATTAAAATGTGCCTTATTCAGAGATGAAAAGAGGTGGATATGATGGTAATCACCTGTCAGCCTTTTACTAACACAGAATAGGTCATTACAGAGCAGAGACTACATCTCCTGAGACTCTCATCTGAAAAATATTTGTTCCTTGAAAGGTTGGATCAGATGATCCTTGAGGTCCCTTTCAACTTGGCATTCTATGTTTCTATGATTTTGCTAGACATAGTATGAAGGACAACAGAGTTTGTTTTTTTTTTTCCTTTTCTTGTATGAGAAGAAAAAAAAAAACAACTCTGTTGTGGTTGTTGTTAGTTTGTTGTGTGTTTTTTTCTCCTGAAAAATAACTCAGTTTGTTTTGTCATTTTGACCAACCCACCTCAATCTCTGTCTTGTATAAAATCTGTGTTTCACTGGGCTCTCTTCCTAAATTATCTTCCAACTTGTGCTTTATCTGTCCTTGCTAGGGATATCCTCTCTCCATATGTTTCAACATCTTGTCATTTTCAGATCTTTCTAAGAGGTCTTCTGTAACTCAGTATTCTCTTTACAGAAACTAACTGTTATTAAAAAGCACAAAAATCTTTTGGCTTAGTTGCCACAGGTTAGCAGGACTCCAGGGACTAACACTCCTTCCTTTTGAATGCTACCAAAACAAAACAAGCCTTAGTGTTGCTTTTGCCTGGAATCAGTGATAGGGCTAATTAAAAGTTAAATTTGAGTCTGCCTTTTTCAAATCACTCTGTAGGCCCCTCAGGATGAAATAACTTCTGTACTTAAGCTCTAGCCAGCATAGTTACAATCAGGTAAAGAAGTTTATGTCTATGGTTGATAACAGTCATATCTGAGACATCACCTATGCTTTAATCAGAAACAAAACACATAAGGTTCTATTTCCAGTTAGACTAGATGATATGGAGTCACACCTATATGAGAACTTGACTTACATGTCAGCACATCATGTATCAAAACGGGTTAGGAAGGAATAGTCTCAGTATGGTTGGAAGCTATACACATGTATGGGATAGTTATTTTTGCTTATGACTGCCACTGGGATTTAATCCATTGTAGACAGTGAGTCAGAATAGCTTTTAAGTACTTCAGAATATGGGGACTCAGAAGCAGTAGCAGGCATCTTTGTATTTATTCTTAAATATAGGAATGGAGAAGGCAACAAGTGAACATTTATGTTAAATACATGAGTTATGAAGGCAGAAACAGATTATGGTCAAATTGAGTTTCCAAACAGCTAAATTACAATCTCTGGATATTTTAATTTTGCTTCTGAATAAAACCAGAACCAAAACATTCATAGAAAATTAAAAAATCCACAAGTTCTAAAAGATTCACTTGGAATTCTGATTGTGCTTGAACTCTTGTTTTAATGTAGCTACAAATAAAACCATGAACAGAAGCTAGTATGGATAGTGTAGAATGTAAAAGTACAGTATGTGTACATGTGTGAATAATTTTTTTTCAGCTTTCTAAATATATGCAAAATCAATATACTGTTTTTTGTCTCTTTCATATAAAAATCAAAGTCATGCCACATTTCTTGAAGTGGCATGCAAGAGAGAACTTAGGGATGTGTCCCATTCTACTAACTCTGATTTCTGTTTGTTTAGTTTTTTCTATTTCCAGGTAGCAAAAGCTCCATTAATTTCCAGCCATGTCACTGATAGTTCCTGAGTCTTGGTAAAACCACCCTTTTTGGAACTTCCTTTTCATAGTATAAGTGAATAAGCATTAGATGTTAAGTTCATGCTGTGAACATCTCTTACAGTGAGGCTTTCCTGTAAGTTTAGCAAATCCAGTGGATATGTTGTGCTTTAACTCTACAGAGCACTATGTGTGGCACGTGGAGTCTGCTGTCAGCTTTATTTTTGCCAGAGATATCTATGTTTCTCTGTTTAGGCGTTAACAAAAAAGTTTATTATTCTACTTTTAATAACAGTAAGAAAAATTAATTTATTGAAAATCTGTATTGAAAAAATACTGGTTCTTCATAAACCTTTTTTTTTTTTAACTGTATCATAGTCTCATATATCTTAATATGATATCTGATCCAACATTCAAGGTAGGAGTCTAAAGTAACTCTGTATTTCTATGTCTAAACCTCCATCATTGATGATCAGAGATAACAACACCATATATCACCCAAGCTTCAGACACTAATGAACTAATAAAAATATGTTTATGAATCACATTTTAGAGCTTCTGTAGGTGTCTTTCCTCTTCACAAATACCCCACCTATATTTCAGGATTTATGAAAGGCTAGAACACTGAAGCCTTCTGCATACATACATTATTTTTCTTCAGTGTTTTCATGTGAATTGTCACTTTCTTATCAATTTTTTCTGCTATTCAGAGGAGGACAAGAAGGAGATGTGTGAGAGAACAAGCAAAGTGCTCCCACTGCTCTGTGTTTACCATGGAAGGACAGGTCAAGTAACAGCACCTTTTACCTCATGTTTTGTTGTGGAATTCCTGTCTAGAGCAACTGTTCCATGGTTTCAGATGAGTCCCCAAGGAAGCCCCATCTCACACAGTGAGGATATTGTCATTGTTGCAACACGATACATACTGCCTAAGGTTTCGCTACCACGACCAAAGGATGTGCTCAGTTAAGTAACTCAGACTGAAGATTGTTTTGGTCCTTGAACTTTGTAAGGCCTTGAGATTTACAGAGAACTAACCATGGAATATATCACATTGCTACATACACATTTTTTACTACTGAACTTTGGGAATATAGGATCTGACCTTGAAATATTGTACACATGTTGTCTTGACTCACCCTCTTCACTGTCATATTAGTCTTAAGTTGGTACAAATACACCATTGAGATAGTTAGATATTTGGGTTACTTTACTGTAAATAAGTTTTTAGAAAACATTATAATCAAAGTCAAGGATATTTTCTTGTTGTTTATCCAGTCTTAATTTCTTTCACATAATTCTATTGACATACGTACTTTATGTACATATGGATTCTATGTACATAGACTTCTATGTACATAGAATGTTCTCAGGTTTCCAGTCTATTTTTTAGGTGATGTTGAGTAGTTATTCAAAGAAAAGGCAACTGAGACTGAGAGATGTTAAATAAATGATGAAAAATGTTTAAACAAAGCAGTGAAATCAAGTTTTGGCTGAGAAATTATTGTGAACAGCAAACACTATTTCTCCTGGAACAGGGCTCTGAGGAATACCAATATCCAGGTTTCAGTCTGGTTGGTGAATAAGTCATTTAATTCTTTAGAGACATTATCATTCCTCCTACTGTTGTTTGTCCTTTCTAGTCTTTGTACCTAATAATCTAATATCTCACACAGTTCCCTGATGTAGCCAGATCACAGAATAATGATTCATTCCTTTTTCCATCCTTCAGAAATTATTCTTCTATGAGATGTATTTCCTTTACCTTATTATGTTTTAATGTTTAGACTGGCATTTGTCTTTTGTCAATTCCTTGATATTTGGTCTGTTATGCTGCATTTAGAGAATAAATTCATACTGTTGCAATCCATGATCACTTTTTTTTTTTTAATTGTACCCCATGGTCCCTCCTAGCACTACACTGAGTTGGGGGTTTTAGGGCTTCTAATAAGGATAGGATTCAGAAGCATTCAAAGACCAGTTGTTGATCAAGTATGGATTCAGTACTACTTATTAATTAATCTGTTATTATCTCTTCACTTTTAGAGCAAATATAATTAATATTCTTAATTTTAATTATTTTTTAATCATGGGTCAATTATCACTTTTTTTTATTAATCACCCTGGGGAATACTTAAGCCCCAAGCCCAGGACACCCAGCACTCACCCATGAAGTCATAATTACAGAAAAAAATTATATTCTAATTGGCATATCTCAGCAATGGATCATACTTTGATTACTTCTGCTTTGGCAGTAGTTTTGCAACACTGTGCCCAAATTTAATGTAATCCCAGTGAAAGAATATATCTAGAGTACATGTGGTGATGCTAAATAAGGAGTTTCTGAATGCAAAATGTCACATTTATATGTGTTATGCATCTTCATGTAGACTCCTCCAACTGACAAAAATCCAAATTTCTTTCTGGAGCAATAAGATGATTCTCAGACCTAGCAGTGGCCTTGTTTCTGCATACCATCCTCTAGCTGTAACTATACACAATGACTCTTATCAGTCCTAGAAGCAGACAGTGACTGAGAAACTTGATGTTAATTTCAACAAGAGCAGCCACATAGAAGAAACTTTGCTGAAAACAAAATTATAAGACAGAAAATTAATTTTAGCCTGACCCAAACCAGGACAGGTCTAATGACATTACTATTTTTAAGTAAATAATAAAAGCTTTTGATGATTTCAGGACTTTGAAAGCATCATCAAATGTCAGATATTGTATGGTATGATGGACAAGACTGAAACTAAGTATTGCTCCTCTCCATGTAAAGAGCAACACCTCTGAAATCTCACAAACTACACTGGCATTATGACAACCACCTTCAGTGAAGGAGAATAGGGCAGGGTTTGTTCAAAGCTCTGTACAGCTGTACATTATAGAGCACTTGTATTTATTTGTATTTAAACATGTGATGAGCTACTGTAAAGCCAAGTAGACTATTTCCATTCCCAAAGATTTGGCTGCTTTGATTACCAAAGACTGATTTCTAAAGATTTCTAAGTCAATGAAAATTGTGTTTTACTGGCTTTTGTTGGGGAACATTTATTTTATCCCTTGAGGAAAACTATACACATTTGTGCTAAAATATATGGAGAGTTAATGAATAAAGCATTAGATAGACTCTTACTGCCATGAGTGTTTCCACAAGGAGTCTGTAAAGATGCAGTGGAAGCCAATTCCTTATATACACTTGCATTGACACTGATTATACAAGCACAGGCATGGGGCATCTTAACCACAGTTCAATTATGCCCTAGAGCCAGTTCTGCTTCCAAAAAGTAGCCCCTGAGAACACATTCTTCATGATCCTTGGAAGACAATGCTGCAGATGTTTCTTCTCTCATCAGTAATGGAACATTCTCTCCCTTATGACTTCTTCTTTATCTGATGTTCTGCTTCCAGACAGTTAAACCCCTTCTGCAGCTGGGCCTTCTTGTCCTTTATACCAGATCATACTTTTGTCAGAAATTACCAATATGATTTGAATTACTCCTTAGTGTTCAGTAGTCTTTACAAGAGGTCTGCCACCAACTAGAAAAAACTGTTATTCATAGACATCACATAAACTGTCCCGAAAGTCTAATGATGTTTTCAATAAAACAATAAAACCTAGGACCCAAATACTCCTTTATGACTTTTGGAAGGGTCAAGTTACCCAAAGTGCCCAAAAGAAATGCCTGTACAGAACAGGAGAGTGGGAATTAGGTTCTCAGCACCCAGAATTCTCAGCTCCTTCTGGTTTGTCTTTGCAAACTGTTCCTGAATCTGATTTAATTTATGGCAGATATTGCGCCTTTCTTACTCTAGGTTTTATGGGACATAAAACACTATAATCCTATTTCTGGCTGATATCAAAACAATCAATTCCCTGTCATACTATCTCATATCACCATGCAGCACTCTGAATTTCTCTGTGTTACTCTACTGCTTCAGACAACCCCCCAGCCAACACTGGAGGACTCAGGCTAAACCTAGCTCACTGATTTGGCAGATCGACATCTCTTTATTTCAGCTACATTGCTTTTTGGAGCAAATATATGGCATGCCTATATTCAGCTATGCTGTGATGACCAGTATGCTGCACTTCCCTCCAAAACCAAGTACACAGCTCAATATTTCCCAGCAGTCAACTCCATTTTTTTTTTTCCAATCTTAATTTTCTCTTATATGCATCATCATATGTAGGAGGCAGAATGAATAAAGGAAGAGGAAAATTATAATTTTTCTTTATAAAATGAAAATACAATCATGCAACATGTCTTTTTATTTGAATCAGCTGCAGGAGAGAAATTCAATGTTGAAAGGTTATCTTTAATTCTGGATACTTTCTGACTTTTCTATTCTGAATTTGCATCTTGCATGTATAATTCTGGAATAAAGAATTAACTAAGTAATAATTGATAGTATTCATGTAGACTAACTCAAAACAAAGATTTAAAAATGCATAAACCACAATGATTGCTTACTACTGAAAGTCTTCTACAACCTCAGTGTTATTCTGAGCAGACAAACCCACTTCACATGTGTATGAGTATAAATCTCATGAGTGTAAATTATGCAATTGAAGCTATGTTTATATTTATTAATGTCAATATTGTGATTAATATTTCTAGAAGGGAATTACTTTCTTTGATAAAAGTGTTAGCCTGTTATTTGTGTAATTAAAGCAGAAATCTGACAATATTGTTATTATGAAGACCACAAAAGCTCAGTATTTGTGGATGCTGACAGTGAAGAAGGTCTTGAAAGGAAGCAATTAGAAACAGAAAAAAATGAAAGGAAACAAAATTTAGTAAATCTTTTAAGTCCCAGATTAAAGCAAAAATCAATACAGACTGTGGTTTTGTTGCCTGAAAATCCTACCATAAGACCCACAAAAATAAAAATTAAAAATTTAGTGAACAAAACCTAAAACTTCAGCCAAACAGTGTTGATTAGATTTACAGTTTTACTGCAGTTTTTATGCTTTTCATCTAACCATTTTCACCTACATTATGTTTCTGGACAGATCTATACAATAGGAATTGCTTTAATCTCATTTACTGACAGGCTGACTGCCATCATGCAATGCAATTTAGCTCGCACAAACCCCAATATTTCTTCTCTAGCTCATTTATAGCAAAACTCACTTGGTTTCAAGTGAATGACACACAGTAATTTCCCACCAGCAATCCTCAAGTTGTGAATTTCCTGATCAATTCCTATCTAGAGGGATGACAATTTGCATGCTGTTAGATCTTTTATGCTCCAGTGAACAATGAAGTTATCAAATGTATGTTAACAGTCAGTGTCTACATGCATCTTTGCTGAGCCTTCCAGGAATTGTGTTTGTAAAGGATGTCACCCCACTCAGAACAAAGGCCCACTGCTAGAGAATCATTTCCCATTCTAATATAGCATGGGTTATTCCTGTGACACCACCTGGCAAAAGGGCAAGTGGTACATAAGGTTTATTGACATCTCACATCACTTACACCTGAGGGTCACAAAATGCTGAAAGGCAGCAATTAGTTACAATTTATAACCAGGTGACTCTTGCTGAAATGCTCTAGTGCTTCTGGCTGATTCTCCAACAAGTCTTGGCCAGACATCAAAACTCTGCTATGTCTGTCCTTGCAACTGAGACAAAAAAAATCTTTGCTCCCTTTGCAGATTTTTTCCCATCAGGACTGCATTGAAAAACAAACAAACAAACAAACAAAACCTCACAACCAAACATATCCTGTCTGCACCCAGAAACTATGGAGGGCTCTGAAACTTTAACATGAAAATTTAAATGGTGTCTCAGAATTTTGTAAGCAATGCGGGACTTGAGTTTATTGTAAAAATCTGTCAAATAATGCCCTATTAAGGAAGAAAAATTGATGAAATACAGAAGTCCTAGTGACTGAAAGAAAATTAGGTCTGAAAAGATATGTAAGAAATTAAGTTACTTAATATTCACTAAGTTTTTGCATATGCAACTACTATATTGATTGCTCAATTAAGATTAGCTAGATTGCCTGGTAGCAACCAAAGTTTACTATAGGTCATCTCAGCTGCTCCTAAGCCATCTTGTGCCAAAACAGAACTGTTGAACTCAGTGGTACATACCTTTGCATGTTCAATTGCTAGTAGATATCATGATTAGCTTTTTTCTCTCTGTTAAATTTTAGCTTCAAATTATTAAAATGGAAGACACATAATCCTAAATTGTGGGAAGACCAATAACTCCAGCACACCTAGAACATTCCTGTTCCGCCGCGTTCTTAGTCTCTCAGCTGCAGCCCCTACTTCAGGTTCTTTTGCAATGTTTAAGCAACCCGACCTTTCCCTAGAGGTCTCCCATACCTTCACCATCATGCTCTGCCTGCCTCTTAAGAGCCCTCTATGTGCTGAAGCCATTCTGCCATATGAATTCCCATCTCTGCCTATGGTGGTGAACCTGGCCCCTGACCTTGCCTCTCCTACAGGTTTCAGCCACACAGAAAAAAGTACTGTAGAGTAACATACAAACTTTTCCTAAGAGAAGATCAAAATCCTGTGATGTCTAAATTGTTCTTTTTATGTTATAGGGATCTGCTACACTTGAGGCAACAATTAAACTGATCAGAACCTTTTCTATTATTGAAAAGAGTAGGTTAAGGATCTAATATATTATCAGTATTACATACGAACCTGAAAGACAGTCCAGGGACTTCCTTCGATAATCTTTTGGGAGATTATATGGAATAAATTGTTCTAAAAAAATCTATGATTACCAGTGATTCTTCAGCCTACTGCTGTAGTATTTAAATTACATGATTGTTTCTTGCTTTGAAATTTTTCTCCCACTTTTATTAATTCACAGGTGATTTTCCCAGTCCACATGAGATATGAGAATATAGGGAGAATAACAAAGATAAAATTGGTTATAAAAGTGAGCAAATAAAAAGATACATTTGGGAGGCAAATGGTAATTTGAGATATGCTCTTACCCTCTTTTACTATTTACCTGTCTCCCAGTCTTGAGTTTCTAAAGGAAACACTGGGATAAATCAATGCTAATTTCTTTATGTGCTTGTTTATTTCCCAGTTCTGCTGTCAGAAAAAAAAATATAAAAAAATAGGTAGGGTTATTGACCAAGTAGCTCTTTATCATACTTCCTCCTATAAGAGTCAGAAAGCAAATTTTCCTAAATAAACCACTGCTTTGATTGTTTGTTATCTTCCCCTACCAAGCAAGCCCAGTCTTTTAAATAATCCAAAATCTACAGTTTTCTTTTATAGTATTTCCAGGCCTTTACACTGGGGGATGCTAGTATTGTAGCAACTGGGACGACTGCCCACCTCATTTTCTCTTTGCCAGGAACAGCAAGAGGAAGAAAGAAAGAGGGAATAACTGTTGGGATCACAACAGGCACTGATCTAAAGGCAGTGACAGTAAAGTTACCTGTCTACCAGAAAAGTGAAAAGCCCAACTACAAACTGGGAGTATAAGCAAATTTATGATGCTTGACTTTTGCCCATGCAACTTTGATTTCACAGGCCTTGAAAAGACATGATAAGGATTGCTGGTGCATTGCTTTCTATGCATAAATAGTATTTTTGTTGGGACTTACAATCCTGTGTGGCGTTTGTCATCTCAGTCCTTACTGTTTATGTAGGGCTCAAAAGTTCATTGAGGTCAAGGGGAGTCAAACAGACAAAATCAGAAGATGCCAGCTGCATGTCATTGAACCATGAGCCCGTGGTTCAATCACTTTCAATTAGAGTATATAAAAACTTCCTAACTTACTGATGTAAGCTCTCAGGATGGGATAAAACTTCAAATTCAGGAACTAATCATGCTGATGTAATATATGTCTATGCATGAGAGATAAGTATCAAATCCTGTGTGTGTAATACCACTAACCACAGATGGCTAAGGAGGCTGAAACCGATCAGACTGGAATGATGCCTCCTCGTAAGGTAATTCAGCAATAAAATCCAGACCTCAAGGGTGATCTAATTTAAAAAAAAAAAAAAAAAAAAAAGTTCACTCCTAACAAATTACATCAAACTTTTACAAAGAAAATTGAATTTCAAAGACGAGTGCATAATTTTGTAGAGGCATTTCCAAAAAAACTTTTAGACTATTATGGAAAGACCAGCAACAAGCAGAAGAAAGTGATTTAATATCCATGATTCTTTCACCACTGATTTTTCAGTAAGATTGCGAGCAAAACATCTGCCAGGGAGATACTTTGAAATGTTATTTCTGCCTGGAGAACAGGAAGAGCAGCATTACACCCAATGTCAGCAAATACAACCTGCTTTTTAAATGGTGGAGCACACTTAAAAATATTCTTCCTTTCATATTTCCAATCAAAATTCTCCAAGTGTTTTCACCTGTATCAAGATCATCTCAAGGCTGCAGTCCCCCTGCTCATTTAGACTTCATTATCTTCCTCCTGGAAATGTGCTTGTGTTGCTTTCCACTACATGAAGCATAGGGCAACGGGAGTTTGGTGGGTATCAAAGGGTCTCATGAGACATAGTTGGACTTGGGAAGGGAGAAGCAGAGATAGACCCTACTGAACTTAATTTTGTCCTCAAACTATCTGTTGAATATCTGTTTGTAAAGGAAAATTAAATGGAGAGGACCATAACTACTTGCTCAGAGTTACAAAGGCAATATATCTGAAGATGGTAAAACTAAATCTCTTGGGTATAATCTTATTTTAATTGCAAAATACCCCTCTCCTTTTTTTTTTTTTTTCCATAATGCCTATACAGTATTCCAGCTGTTATGTTATTTAGGTTCTAAATTCTTTTACAATGTCAGTCACAGAAATAAAACCACAATCTTTTTTTTACTGATTATTTAAAAAAACAACCAATCAGAATTGATATATGTATTGTCAGATGGTCCCCAAATATTGTGAAACCCAGTTTGTATCAACAGGCTGTTGATGACCTAGTCAGAATATTATTTGAACACAGACAATATACTTTTATTTGAAACAACAGTTACAGTTAAAAAAATCAGTTCCTGTAGGTGACTGGGAAATAAGCTCTGGCTTCAGAAAAAAAAAAATGTTCTCTCCACAGCACAGAGTACATGTGGATTCTTTAGAACACAGAAAACTTTAAAAAATGATTAATACACCAGTAAAGAAGTATTCACAATGGCATGTCGGCTACATCAGACTCCAACCTTTTCAGTACTGAGCAATTTATGTAGAATTTTAAATGGTATGTCACAAATTACTGAATGATGGGTGAACTAAAAGTGTGACGTTTGATCAGATTGCAGTAGTTAGATACAATACCGATTTCTAAAAAAAATTATTTGATAATAAAACCAGACCTTTAGAGTTAACTGCAGAGGTAATACTAAAATAAAATATTACTTATCAGGGTGAAAACATGCCTTGTCCTTAGAAGTTTCACAAGAAGCCTGTTTGTACTCAGTTATGCCATTCTAAGGTCTTTTGCATACAGAATCATTTTCTTTTGAAAAGTTTTTATACTGAGATAAGTGATTATATTATTGAAATTTATCTTAATCAAATTCTCATCAGCATGGTTACATTTATTGTCAGAAATACTGTGTATTGGAAATGACAGTCAGGTTAACTTCGTCCTGAGCAAGAGAGAAGTCTGAACAGCAGAAACAAAAGAGAGGTCATTACTGCAGTAGTGGCAATGTAATGCATTTCTGTGGGATTTGCTCAGTTACTCCAGACCTCCAAATTTTATAGGCTTCTGAGTGTTTCTACAATCTTACTTATGGCCTGAAGTCTGGATTGAAGTGACAGAAAGATAAAGAGTAGCACTGATGCACTTGCTCATATACTCTCCTGGACCCCTGAAATTTCTTAACCTACCTAACTGTGCTTTCATTCAGTGAAGACTGCTCATTTGGCATTTGACTAGTCACCAGAGAGTCTGAGAGGGTTCTTTTCCTCTAACAGATTGGCTTAATTACACATTAGGATCACCTTTCCAATTTGAACTTGAATATGATGAAACCATTTATGATTTCAAGTAAATGGTAACGTAGAATTTCAAGAAACCTGATATTTTACTGGCTATCAAGTCAAAATAATATAGAAATATGGCAATAGAGATAAAATAGAGAAGGAAACAGTATTTAGTAATAAATATTCAAAAATATTAATAAACAAGAGTAAATCAGTAGAAGATAGTCTTTTAGTGTACTAAATATACAATAGTTTTATCACACCACACGTTAAAATAATATGCTAAATTATCAAATGCAATATAACAATTCTATACTACTCATGGTTTAGACACTCTAGTAGAGTATTCATACTATAATCTGTCAAGAAACATAAGTTAAAAATAAAAATAATTAAAAAAAAAAATATTATTTCCTGAACATTCATAAATAGTTTGCAAATCCAGAAAAATTTTCGTACACTGAAACTATTTTTTCTACACACATTAAAAAAAATATAGTTGAAATGCAAACCACTAACTATTCAATAGCATAGCTGTAGTCGTTGGTTGGTACTGCCTCTTTACATCACTGAGGAATAAAGATGCTGGTCTGTATCACCATCATGATGCCACATAATGGTCCTGATTCAAAACTTCCATCAGCTGGAGTCATACTCAGATCATATTCATGCAATGTATTTAAATGAAATTATACACTAAGAGAATCCCAGTTAGGTTTTTTTATTTATTCTTTCTTACCAACAGGCAAGTTCTTGTAGAAATAGGTTCCAATATTAATTTTGGAACATTTCTTTTTTTAAATAATTTTGCAGGGTTTGGGAGGGGACTGAGATGTTAAACTTGGTAAATTGTCTCTTCAAGATGCTGACTTGTCATTATAAACTTACTGGTCCTTTACTCCAGTTTTATAGTAATGTTCTTTCCTAGTTGAATGATATTTTTCATAGTAATTTTTCCATCTGGACTCCACTAGATATGTTTATCCCTTTAGATTAACTACTAATTATTTCAGCGGTAGAATTCAAGTTGTACTGTCTATGGACACAACATATAAATTAAACTACTCATTGCTTTAAAAAAAACAACTACACACCCTAAGTTATTAATGTGCTCATTTCTGAGTCGTTTATTTCCCTTCATTATAAATGATTTATGTGATTCATTAGATTGTGGTAATTATCATTTTAGACTCATAACTTTATTATTTATGCAAGCTTTGCTGGTGTTGATGAAGTACTCTTCTATTCACAAGTCGGGTTTGATAACTAGTAAATTCAGGATGATGAAGCCAGTCAAATTATCTTTAAAGGACAGTAAAATGTGTTGCAATTTCTTCATAGATACACCTGAGTCTGATATTATGAAATAATGCCAGTGCCCCTTAAAAGAAAAGAGAAGCTTTTGAACCATTTATTGTATTATTTTTAGAAGAAGCAAAATAGTCCTGAAGAAATGTGAACAGCTGCTAACACCACATCTTCTAGCACCACAGTATAAAGAAGAGCTTGCCGAGTTTAGCATATCAGTATAAAAAGATAACAAACACATGGTGCATTACTGAACTAAACGGTGACCTGAGCAGATCTGCTTTTTTCCCCCTAACTCATTCATCCCCTTTTTCCCTTCCTCCTTTCTGCTTGGCTGTGTAGTTCCAGCCAAGGCCACAAGTTCAGTTCTCAGCCTACAGTCCAAACCAATTAGTCCACTCTGTTTAACTGATCTTCCTCCTCCATTTCCAAAGACTTTATCATGACAGTATGAAATTGCAATTTCTGTACATCTGTGCCTCTACCTATCTTTTTTCAGTGACAAAGTTAAATTATTTTTTTCTCATTGCACCATCTAACTCAGTCCTGTACTCCATTATCAGAGGTTATAGATTCAATTCTCTCCATTGTCCTTCATTTGTTTATTACAAAGCACTAATTATTAGTTACATTAAAAAATGCACAAAAACATTATTCCATTGCCTACTTAATTGCTAATGACTGATTTAAAGCATCCAACAACAAAAAAGATCAATGAGGAAATAAATTTTGAATTCTTCTATGTGGCCAGAAAGGAAAAATAAAGTCTTAAAATTAACTATAAAATGTAGCTTAGATTTGAAATCAATAAAGTAGAAAAATTTCTTCCTTAGTAAGTTTTATAGCTAAAACAGGTTTGTGGGAAGAAAAAATCTTCCTCTTAAAAACTACCTTAAGATACCAGAGAGAGATGTTGATGAGAAGATTATCAAGTAGAAACATTATTTCCATTGGGATTTCAGAATTATTTATTAATTTATTTTAAAAAGCTTTAAAACGAAAATAAAATAGATACCACAATGGCTTCATGCTAGGAAATGGGGTATTTTTATAGTTGAGTAAGTTATAGTAGAGATATTTTTTAAATTAATGTGAGTCAAACTAATCAGTAGGGAAGTTAAATTCTTAAAAGGCAATTTGGCAAGGAGTTTACAGCCCTGGCAGCAGGGGAAAGAAAAAGCAATTTTTTGTTTTCCACTTAATTGTCTTGAGTTACTGTCTGAGTGCAGCTGACATTTACTGTTTTGCAGAGAGGAAATGCCCAATGTTTATCATTACTGTTTAGATTGAAACCTACAGCTGAAATCAAGTATACTACTTGAGAGGCCATGGAAGCATATAGAATAAAAAATTCAAAGAAGGTGTTCATGTTAGAACATGTTAGATATAATTATGAAAAGATTTTTTTAAGATGTCAGAAGAACATGATCTTACATGTAGGAGATTTCAGGTGTTTGTACTGTGCAGATACACTCTTGTATCTTGCATCTTAAATTGACTCCTTATTTTCTCTTGTCACTGTAGAGGGCCTGAGACCTTAGCTCTAAGAGGTGCACTGCAGCTCCCACAGCTTCACAAATAACACTGCATTAGGCAGACAGCAGAATTTCCCATCTACCCCACGGGTCATTCAGCTTCTCTCACAATGAACGAGATGTAAAAAAAATCAAACTACCTTGCAGCCTTGGTGAATCAGTGAAGTCAGTTGTAATCTGCTTATGTAAATAAGTCTTAATACATGTGTCAGCACTACTTTGGCTCACAGAGAACATGGGTACTGCTAAATGTGGAGCTATGAAGAAGGACAATGACTTCTCTGAGGCTACACGGAGCCCCGCACATGCCAAGACAAGACTTGCTCAGAGTGCCCAATGGCTGCAAGCTGTTCATCTGTAGACATTTTGTTTGAGATGGTATTCTTGTGCTTTTTCTTACCACTGCCCTGGATGTGTACAAGTCAGGCGCCTGAGTGGCTTTCAGAGTTTGTTGCACAAATATTAGCAGCAATTAACACATGACTAAGAAACTTTCAGCAGATACCACCCCTACCTATGTGTGGTGAGGTCTGAACAGAGAGGAGAGAGACCTGCTTAGGATGGGACACACCAGTATTGCTTTTACTTTATACTAATAGAGACTCCAAGCTACAGTAGAAGAGTGATGCCACACTGATTATTGGATCCGTAACTCTGGAATTTAAGCAGTTACATTTCTTTTTCTGGTTTCAGTACCTTTACAGTAGTGGAGAAATAACTAACAGTAACAGCAGGGGATGTTCCACAGGCTGGTATATTTTGATTTTATTTCTCTTCTCAAGAAGAGTGAGTATATATCCCTCAAAACTCCATGTTGACAATAACATTAATTTATGCTGCAAATCACAGTCAACACATTTCATTTTCCACAGCTGTGTAATCAGAGTACGGAGCCATTGTGTTCTGAATCTGACTGAATGGAGGTAATTTTCTTCCTCATAGTAATTTGCACAGTGCTGTCTTCAAGACTGGTGACAAAAATAGTGTTGGTAACACACCAGTGTTTCAGCCACTGCTTTCAGTAGCTTACACAGTGTGGTTACACAGCATCCTGGCCTTTTCTGTTACTCTGCCCCACCAGGGAGGAGCCCAGGGGCGGGCAGTAGTTCAACATAAGTGATGCAGTCATATTGAAAGCAAAACAAGACTGAATGAAAGAGATGCTATGACTGCCATATTTATAAAAAATATTAATGCAAGCATTTAAAAATAATTTTAATATGCTTATGCTATCAAAACAGAGGCTAAAAGAGAAAAGTATTTTTAATTAGATTAAAAAAAACACTTGCATTTCCAGACCTTTGAATAATATAACTTACTACAACTAAAACAGAGATGCAGTAGATTTTGAAAATAGTATCTTTAAGGATCTCTGAAAAGAGAACATATTTTACTCTCCACTTGTTAAAGGTGGACTGGGAAAAAGCAGTCCCAAACGAAGACCCTAAAGCATGCTAAAATAGCAGAGAGACAGAGATGACATAATCTAAAAAAGGTAGACTTCTCCCTGCATTGGTCATTCTCCAAATACAATCTAGATGTAATAAAAGACAAACTGATAGTAGTTAGGAGTTTACCAGAAGTGAACAGTAATCAGGACTATTCTGAGACTAGAAACAAGTTAGAGGATGAGAGCCTTTTATACCATAGGCAGGAAGCCTGAGCAGCAGGGAATGGTTCTGAGAGGATTGCAGTAGATACATATTTTTGCAGACAGGTGCAACTGAGTCCTGCTCATGCTCCAAGAAGATGTTAAATCAATTGGCTTGTATTTGGAACCACCTGCAAGCTATTTATCTCATGGCAACAAGCCTGAATCAGCAGTAGTGCTGAGGGGCAGAAAGTACAAGCTCCAATGTATCATTTACACTTCTACACTTCTGCATGGCTGACCATTGGCCTGGAGCACAGGCAGAATTAACTCAGCTTCCTCAAAAAATCATTGTAAGCATTGTCTGCAAAGCTCATTCTGAAAGATACCTTGCCATTTCCCTGTCATTCACAAAAATAAGACATATATACATGCTGGATTTGAAAGGACTTCACAAAGTATTTCTTCCAAACTCTGAAAAAAAACCCAAACCCAAAACCAAAAACCCCAAAAAACAAAAAAGGAATTATTTTTTACTGACTCTTTTCTTCATACCATAAATTCTTGAGTTAAAAAAAGGTTCCTAACCTGCATAGTTTTAACCCTACAGTCAGAGGCAAAAGAGTATGAAAGAGATGCAATTATAAAATAGTTTTTAAAATGGTATCTAGAGTAGTGAAGAGAAGTTCGAGCAAGTCCAAGCAAGTTCAAGGGATTCTTTTTTTCCTAAATGAACCAAGTCTCATTAAGTGCTCAAAGCAGGAGTACTATTATATAGCATGGGCTATTGCTCCCTTAGGAAAGTTCAGCTAATTTTTTTCAAAGGCTGGAAGATATGCACCTAATATAAAATTAGGAGCTTTCATAGTCAAAGCCACTAAATTCTGTTCTGGTAAACTGGCCTCTATATCAATTACTGAGTTTGTGATTTATGATGTAGATTTCTAATGACTTTTTTTCCTTCTTTGAAGGATGTACCAGATACATGCAGGCAATATATATCCCTTATTTCCTGATAAAAAATCTATTGAGAAATTAATACTACTATCATATTAATCTCTATTGCTGCACTTTCATATGTGTAAAAATGGCAGAATTCTCATTCTGCATAAACAAGCTCTGAATAAAAGTTAGCAACTATGATACACTATTACAGAAAGAGCATGCTGCAATGAAACCAAATCAAACCAAACCAAGCCAAAACAAAACAGTTGTGTAAATGTTAGGATTGCCTAGATAAAAACATAATAATTAATATTCTATGGTTGTGTGAACACGTTCCCCATTAACTGGTGCATTAGATGAAGAAAGGCTCAGAAATTAAGTATTTAAGTACAGCCAGAGACTATACAAGAATAGTTGTGGTGTTTGTTTTTGGTTTTGTTTTGTTTTGTTTGGGTTTTTGTTTGTTTGTTTGGGTTTTTGTTTGTTTTTTGCTTGTTTTCTTCATTTAAATAAGCTACTTTGAAATACGAGGAGTAGCAAGAATGCAAAACGAGGATAATGCATAAAACATATCACAGTAGAGACATTTCAGACATATTCACAATGGGCTGGTGCATAACATGAAGCTTAAGGACAGCCTTGGATGCAGAGACCACAACATGGTGAAATTCAAGAACTTTAGGGTAACAAGGAGGATGTGCAGAAAACTCACTACCATGGACTTCAGGAGAGCAGACTTTGACCTCTTCAGGAATCTTCTTGGTAAATTACCATGGGATCAAGCCCTGGAGGAGACAGAAGCCCAAGGAAGCTGGTCAGTATTCAGCAATCACCTCCTCCAATCCCAAAAGCAATGTGACCCAACACATTGGAAGTCAGACTAGAATGCTAGGAGGTCTGTATGGGTGAATTAGGAGATCCTGGACACATTTTGATGTAAAAAGAGTGTGGAAGAAAGGGCAGGCAGCCTGGGAAGATTATGAAAAATCTGTGAAGCCAGGGGCCAGGTAAGGAAACCTAAAAGCCATATAGGATTATATCTGTCCAGGGACATCAAGGGTAACAAGAACATCTTCTGCAGGTATGACAGTGATAAAAGAAGGAATAGGGACAACATGGATCCTCTCCAGAAGGAAACAGAACACCTAGTCATGTGAGATATGGAGAATATGGAGAAGGCTGAGGTACTCAGTGACAGCTCTGAGGTGAAGAACATGGGGATGGCTGTTGATGAAAAACCCAACATGACCTGTCAATGTGCACTTGCAGAGCAGAAAGTGAACAGTATCCTGGGATGCATCAAAAGAATAGTGGCCAGCAAGTAAAGGGATGTGATTCTTTCCCTCTACTCTGCTCTTGTCAGACCCCACTTGGAGTATTGTGTCAAATTTGCAGTCTCCTTTCCTGGAGACATTCAAAGCCCACCTAGATGTGTTCTGGTGTGACCTGCTGTAGGTGACCCTGCTCTGGAAGGGGAGCAGGGGCGGTTGGACTCGATGATATTTCAAAATTCCTTCCAACCCCTAACTTTCTATGATTCCATGAAATTCCAGAGACAAGAAAGGACACGGAGCTCTTGGAGTGAGTCCAGAGGAGGGCAATGAAGATGATCAGAGGGATAGAGGACCTCTCCTGTGAACACAGGCTGAGAGGGTTCATAGGATTGGAGAAAAGAAGGCTCTGAGGTGACCTTACTATGGCCTTCCAGTACCTGAAGGGGGCCTGTACCATTTCTTTTTTGTTGGTCCTGCTTTTTTAATTACCACAGTTTTTCAGTACCACTGTTTTCCTCTCTCTCTCCAAAGAAAGAGTTGTAAAAGTACTCACACAGGGAACAACTAAATCTTAGTTGACCCCATACTAAGGCCAGGTTAGTTAAGGCCAAGTATATTTGAATTCAGTCCTTTTGGACCTGCCTGTTTAGCAACAAAAGTTTTAATCATTCTAACTGTATGGAATTATCATTTTGGAGACATATACAGGCACAGACACACCCATACACACACACATGTCAATGCTTCATAGGACTAGATCCTTATAAATCTCTTTGGTAACCACATGAAATGACACTTATTTTCCTGAGCTTTGCTTCATGCTAGAATGAACTCTTCATTTTTTCCTTCTTAATCAGGTGCACAACTTCTACCTTGTTGGAGAAACCCTGGGTGAAACCATATGACAAGCTTTAGCCATTTTTGATAACCCAGTATGACACTGGAGACATTGCTGCTTAAAATATTGTTTTGTTTTTGTTTTGTGTTGTTTTTTCCAGTTTTTGTTTCGTGTTGTTTTTTCCAGTTTTTGTTTCAGAGATATATAGAAGTTCAAAGATGATAATATAAACTTGGGGAGCAATCCAGAGTGACTAAATCTCACCAAGTGCAATAACATTTAAAAGTGAGTTGTTCTGAAGATCAATTGAAATAGTATATCCTGATATACTGTATTTAGAAGATTTAGGTAATACTCTCAAGTCTGCATCTAAAAGGCAACCAACTCAACAAGTAAATATTCATAAGGAGTGTGTCCCCTAAATAGAAGGAAATTCTCTCTTTAAAAAACAAACAAGCAAAAAAAAACCCCACTTGATATTAATTTTCAAAACAGAAGAAGCCTGAATAGCCCCAGAAGAGTAGAGCTTTAATCCCCTTAAATTCAGCATTTCTGAACTATCAAGCCTCAGTTCTCACTGAAATGGGAGATTGTTTTTAATGTTAGATTTTAAACATATCACCAGAAGAAATCCTCATTAAAACTAGGTAGACTGAGAAAAGAAAAATATTTTTTTTTTATAGAAACTCTTTAAAAAGTAATCATTCCATTTTGACCCCATCCTTAAGTAGTTCTGAATATAACTTATGCTATAAATCCTTATAATTGAAACTTGCAGTTCTTTACATTATGAACAATAGAGAAAAGGTGAAAAGACAGGGAAACTATCTAACTCAGTGACTGGAGAAGTGTATCACAGTGAGAACGAATGATACTTATATCCACTTTCCCCTTATAGTTAAAACCCATGGAGTGTTAGACACATTTCCTGTGAACATGAAATGCTGAACCCCAAACATCTGGGCCTCTGAAGAACTACTGAGCTCTCTATCAGGATGAATATTACAGTTTGTGTTCACTTTGGCTGTTTCTATGGTTTCAGATTAATTTAGTGGTTAGAAAGGCAACTTCTGGTACATAATTTTCTGGAACTCAGAACCTAAGAGAAAGCTGGATATCCTGGGGGACAGCTATGTGTATAAACAGGGATTAACTATCGTCTAATACTTTTTAAAATCTATGATTTATTAAGTGATGCTAATAAGCAACTATCTCATTAAAAAAAATCAATTAATGTATCTATTTGTGAACAAAAGTTCATGTAGAAGTAAACATACTTCAGCTCAGGGAATTAGTTTTAAACCAGTTCTTAGTATCTGAAGAAAACAACTGAAGATAATTACAGGATTGTGGCTTCTAGATGATATATACCTATGTAATATGTGTTATCTGATTAAATCTCAAAGAGATTAGAATTTAAGTAGTATTTTTTATTAAAGTGTATTTCTGGGTAAAATCATGTTTATTTTTAATTTCACTTTCTGCATGACATTAAAGAAAACAAAGGTCTAACTCCTTAGAAATATGCTTATTGAAATGTGACTTGAAAAGCAGAGATTTATACCATCCCTCCTCCACAAAAAAAAATTGAAACCTTATGTGATTTATATGAATATGATACTGACTATGATTACTATGCTACAGAAATGCTGAAAAAAAATAATCTTCAGTTAACAGCAAGTGAATAGGATACACCAATTATCTTAGTGTTACTAATACTTTTCCCCAAAAAGGTGTTTGCTACTATGATCTGCTTCAGGAATAATATTCATGACCTTCTGGATATACATTAGTAGGAACATATAACAGATTCAATAACACCAAAATATATTATCCATTCTTAATGCAGAGAAAAAATCTTCACACAGAGAACATTTCTCATCATTAACAGTTCTGTCAAGTGGTGGTGCTACATCTACTGGATGGTAGATAGTGACTCCACGACCTGTGGAGTCTGAGGAAATACTGAAAATTTCATTCAGAAAATAAAACAGAACTAACAGAGAAAGTGGTATTCTGAGCAAATATGCATGAATATACAAAGGATATACATAAATATTCAAAGGAATAATTGAATCAGATATATTGAATATATCTGATATATATATATAGAATAATTGAATCAGACAGAGATAATATTTTTAAAAATTTTTAAAAGCATATATTAGAGAGTATGTAAGCATACCACAAGAATGTGGTGAATATCTGCATGAAAGGGTTCTGTGGAACCCAGAGAACTAGACAATAGAAAACAGTCTAGAAAAATTGAGTCTTCTACTTCAGAGCAGCTTGGCAAGTGGTGCAAATAATCTGGATTAATATGACAGAATCTCATCACATTGATACACTTCTAAGATAAAAGAGGGACCAGAAAGAAACTAGAAAATGGGGAATTATTGGATACACTTTTTTTTTTTTAATGTGTCTATTAAAGGTTTGAAAAAGATATCACACTATTTTATATGTAAGTAAAATATTTGATAGAAAGCATGTATCAACAATCATACATGTTTTTAAAATGCATGCTGTATTCAGGCTTAATAGAAAATGTGATACATGATAGAGATGTGATACTTTTGCAGCTTTATGAAGGCTTTTTGCCATGAGTTGAACTGGTCTTCATATTGTGTAAGGCAGATGAAAAGAAAGATAGAAAGATATGACTTGAAAGGCACTTAGGAGTTACACTATGATTGCTACAATGCATTAAGTAATGGTTTGGAGTCACAGAAAGATTGTATAAGTGGGAAGTAAATAGGTCACCACTTATCTCATCTAGAAGTGACAATGAGTAATAGTTACCATGAAGGAATAGAAAGATGCACTACATCTCGCCCATGTCACTTCCTATGGCAAACGTACACATCTTTATCAGCTTTCTTAGAGAATATAATCAGACTGCCCAAACTTTGCCTATAGTTATGTGCCTAACACCATCCACATCCCATGTAGTTAATACAACCTTCTCATTTTCCAGGTGTTCCAGGCCCTGTACTCAGATTTAGTGCAAGAGTGATACAAGACAGAAATAAAACACTTTTTCACAACTTTATCCAAGTTTGCGCCATGAACTGTATTGGTCTTAAAACTGTGTTGAGCAGGTGAAGGTGGGGGAAGAGGATTCCGTGACAAAGAGAGACAGATGTGAAATGAAAAACAACTTAGCAGCTATGGCAGGATTGCTAGAGTGCATTCCTGAAATAGTCTGGAAAAAAGTCTTGTATTCCTGCCTATACAGGTGCTCATTCTAAAGAAGGAGGGGTGAAAAGTGGCAACATGACCAGAGCATTCTTCTGAAATGTGTTTTAAACTGTAGCATGGATGGAAACAGAGTAACAAATATTTTATAATGGAAAAGAGAGGCACCGATTTTAAGGTTGAATTAAATCCCTGAAGTCTTTTGGGGCTCTTGTTGTCTATGGACAAGAAAAAAAAAAAAGCAAGAAATCAGGTTACCAAATTTCAATAAGGCAAAACCCTAATTACCCTAATCACTTATCAATGTTAAGGAACCATGATATCATCAATAATTTATTGCAACATTAAATTTCTAATCTTTGTTACAAGGTGTTTTTTTTTAGCCATGTCTAAAGTCTTTAAAAATCAGTACGGGATCTGTATTATTCTACTACAATGATGATGTCCCATTTATACTTCTTTAATCAGAATAGACCTCAGACTAGAAGTGTAATATAATGTACAAGTCTTCACAGGCAGAAATCTCAGTGAGCAGAACCAATGCAGCAGAAAGAATGTTACTGATTAATTGCTCCAGTAATTATTGGTAGTTCGGTTGTGAATAAAGCCCATGAGAAATGTGTTTTCATTGAGAGTGATCTGCAAAATGCAGTTAGGCAATTAGAAGAAATCTGTAATTGAAGGTATTTACACCTAGAAGATGAATTAAATTTAAAAAAAAAAAAAAAGGAGAAACGAAGACTAAAAAATCCATTCTCCATTTTTGTTTGTAAGTAGCTAAAATACACTCAGAGTTATGCAAACAATATCAGTGTTTTTAACTATATAAGCTTCAGTATCATTACAAGCTGTGATTATTAAGGTTAATGAGCTGCATGAAATGTTGCATAATTAATAATTTTTACAAGCCAAATATTACCTGGCTGAATAATTAATCACAAATGCTGTAAGCTCATACTAGCTTTTCATGAAATAACTACTCACCAAAAAAGTTATTACTTACTCTGATGACAGTGATGATTATTATGGTTTCAAGAACTTGATTTTTTTTTTTTTTTCTGAAGTTTCGCAATATTTTTATTTCTGCTGTTTGGAAATATTTCTTATATTCTGTATGTCAGGAATATTGTAAGTGAAAAACTAAAGAGCTGTTGCAGGCAGGGGTAAACTCAGGAGAAAACCATTTTCAGACGAACAGTTATGACATTCTACCTGGGAAAGCTATTCATTGATGGCTGAAATAATGTTGTTATGGGGATAATGATAACATCTTCAACCTTTCTATTTCCATCTCCAAAACAGGGGTCATTATTTGGAGGAAAATATTAATTCATTAAGAAAATACATTTAGATTTATGGATTTAAAAATTGTATTAACATATTCTGTCTCCCTTTTGGCCTTAATATATACAGCTGGAGGGCACAGATGAGTAGCATCCATGTCACATTTGGAATGGCTAGGCTTCCAGATACTGGTGCATTCAGGTTCCAGCAATTGCAACAATCAATACTTCTTATCAGGGCAGATATACTGAAAAATGGACAACTTACAAACCACATGATACCTATGTTTTTCTTGACACAGGTTTTAGATGTATTGGCTTGCAAATAATTTCTCTGAGAAGAGTGCAATATGGTTGTGAGTAATCATTATAATATGAGCTGAAGAAGGATTATACTAATATAACACTTGAGTTTCAATTTCTCCTTCCAACTTATATGTAAAGATTTTGGGTTATTATATGCTGAAGTCCAGAAAAAAAATTATATTAACTTGGCAGGAGCACAGACCTGGAAGTTTTACTGACTCAAAGGGAATCATGACAGCTTACTTGCCTCCACTTTTAAAATAAACACATGAAATCAAAGCAACAAAACAAAAAGACCAAACTTTTGCTGTTGTGCTACTATTTAAGATGACGCAGGCAACATAGCTGCTTAAACTTAGTCTGACCATCTGTGACAGATTTTACCTTCTGTGGTAAGTGAGAGTATGGCATCCAGGCAGGATCCACAGCCTCATGGACTTTCCTGTAGTTCTTGGGCCATTTCTTTCTAAACACAAAGACTTGATCTACGTTGTAGATGGAGCAACAGATATTTCTTCATAGGTCAATACAACAGCATAGTAAGACATGGAATGTCCATTTTCATTGACTCTGTCAAAGAAATCTGAGATTCTTCTTTCATTTTCCATGGTCAAACCAATTAAGCCTTGGACTAAAATTTCTTCCTTCATTCTTCCTCCAATATAAAGAGAAGGAACAAGAATGAACATTATTTCATAATAAATTTTGATCGTTCTGCTGTTCATTGTTGAATAGGATCCCTGTCCATTTCACAAGTTTCAATCAATGTTTATCTGACATAAAATGTCATTTATGGGAAACTGACAACCAGTTTGTCTCTCTAAAGGCAAATACTTCTTGCCATCATATTTTGTACTCTACAACATCTGAGAGCTCACTTTGTGTAACAGATACTTTATCAAGACCTATGGTCATTGTGTGAAGCCCAATGATAGCAAGGGATGTATTTACAAGTGGATGCTCTGTGGAACTGAATTGATTCTGGACATGTTTTCAATTTTTGGGGTTGTTCAGCCTAGGAAAGAGAAGGCTCTGGGGATGCTTTATAGTACCCTTAAAAAAAACTGAAGGGGGCCTACAGAAAAGCTGAGAAGGGACTTTTCACAAGGATGTGCAGTGAGATAGGACAAGGGGTAATGGTTTTAACATGAAAAAGGGGAAATATAGGCTGGACATTAGGAAGAAATTCGTTCTTGTGAGGGTGGTGAGACACTGGCACAGGTTGCCCAGGAAGGCTGTGGATGCCCCATCCCTGGAAATGCTCAGGGCCAGGCTGGATGGGGCTTTCAGCAACCTGATATAGTGGAAGATGTCCCTGCCCATGGCAGGGGTGTAGAAAATGAAAAGGAATTTCATTTCATTCAATTTCTCCCTCCTCCCCTCCTTCTTGCTCTCTCTCCCTCTCTCCTCCCCTGCAAACCAATACATTTTCCTTAAGCCAAATTCACTAGGATTCGGATCTTTTTATTATTCTAATTTATTTTTTATTTTAATCATAAAAATAAGAACTCAGAAAGAGATACTCCAAGAGGAATTACACTTGATGCTTGATGTTTGAAGAAGACATGAAAATTCCACTGGAAATATTAGGAAACTTTGATTATAATTCCTAGGCTTCATCAAAAGAAGCATAACTAGCTGGATGAGTGAGGTGATTCTCCCCCTCTACTCTGCTCTTTGAGACCCCACCTGTAGTGCTGTGTCCAGTTCTGGAGTCCCCAACATAAAAAAGACATAGAGCTCCTTGAGCATATCCAGAGAGCCACAAATATTATCAGAGGGCTGGAGCACCTCCCCTGTGAAGAGAGGCTGAAGAAGTTGGTGTTGTTCAGCCTGGAGAAGAGGAGGCTCTGAGGTGACCCTATAGGGACTTTCCAATATCTGAAGGGGGTTGACAAAGAAGCTGGGGTGGGGTTTTTTGCACAGGTGTTTAGCAAGAGGACAAGCGGAAACTGTTTAAAGATGAAGAGGGAAGATTTAGGTTAGACATCAGGAAAAAAAAAAAAATATTTCCTGTGAGAGTGGTGAGATGTGGGCATAGGTTGCCCAGAGAAGTTGTAGATGCCCACTCTCTGGAAGTGTTCAAGGCTGGGCTGGATGGGGTCTCGAGCAACCTGATCTAGTGGTAGCTGTCGTCTGCAAATACAGGAGGTCTGGAACTAGATGACCTTTAAGATTCCATCCAACCCTAGCCATTCAATGATTCTGTGATAATTTCAGAATCACAGAATTGTTGAGGAAGGGACCTCTGGAGTTCAGCTCATCCAACCCTCCTGCTCAGAATCACCTAGAACCAGTTGACTAGGACCATGTCCAGATGGTTTTTTTAATATCATCAAAGATGGAGACTACACAGCCTCCCAAGGAAACCTGTGCCAAAGCTTGGTCACCCTTACATTAAAGCAGTTTTTCATGATGTTCAGAAGGAACCTCCTGTATTTCAGTTTGTGCCTATTGTCTGTCATTGGCAACCACTTAGAAGACCATGGCTCAGTCCTCTTCACACCCTCCTTTTCAAGTATTCAGAAATATCTCTGAGTCTTCTCTTCTCCAGTCTAAACAGTTCCAGATTTCTCATCTTTCCCTCCTGGGACAGATTCTTTTAATCATCTCTGTGCCTCTTTGCTGTACTTCCTTCACTATGTACATGCCCTCCTTGTACTGAGGAGCCCAGAACCGGACACAGCACTCCTGATGTGGCCTCAGTAGTACTAAATAAAGAATCATTGAACAAATCAAATCCAAATAAACAGTCCTAGAGCTATGATGTGCAACATTATTCTCTCTGTTGTGTTCCTTCCCTTCAAGAAAAGCCATGGTATAGCTATGTTTGTAAAAAATATGAATTCCCATTTTGGCTAAACAAATCGTGATCCAAGGCTTGAGATTTAATAAATAAAGTAAAATTTCTGGCATTTGATTTGTTAATGATTCATGAAAGAGCTTGTCACTAAAAGTTTGCTACTTAGTTATTAAGTCTGTGGAAACTAATACCATTACCATTCATTCTTAAAATTTGCTAGTGCCAGTAAGTAAAACTTCACAATGTTACCTCAGTCAGGATTTTGTTAAAAGTTTAGAAATCTGCAGTTACTCTTTTATAAAAGGAAAAAATATCAATTCAAGAAGTGTCTTTTTTTCTTCTGTAACTACTGTTCTTTTTAAAATTTAATTTGTGAAAAAAGTTTCAAATTCATTAAAATATAAGTTTCTCCCCAGTCCCTTTCTATAATTTTTTTGTTGTTTGTTTGGTGTTTTTTTGTATAATAAGAAGCTTGTGCTTTACATAAAGCATTTGTCCACATGGACTGAACAAAGCTGAAACGTGTCTTACTGAGAGAAGACTGGAGTGTATTTAATTAGGTGTACTAGTATTGAGACAGAAAGGGAATTACAATACTGGGTCACATAATTCCCAAATGTTGTTTGATAAAGCATTATATCTTTTACATTGGCAATGGACCAATTAAAATGTGGCCAGTAAAAAGCTATGAGCTAGGAAAGAAACTCTGAAAAAAAAATATTGTTAGTGCACATATCTGCTTTCTGTGTAGGTTCTGCTTCAGGGTTTTACTGCTGTCAATACTGCTGACAAGAAGCTGTAAAACCACAAGCTGTGTTGTATTCTGCCTTGTGCATCATCAACAAAATTGACAGTTAACACTGATTTTAAAATCTGTATTGCTGATGTGTAAAAATGTATATCAATGAATATTAAATTGCATGTTGCAGTGCTGTGCAACAAAAAAATAGTCAGAGAGTAGAAACCAGCTGGGTAGTGTCTTGAAAACAGAATTAAGCTTTTGTCACTATGACTGTTTTAAAGATCTTTTCTTCCTGAGAGCTTACAGTTCTGTCTTCCTATAAGCCAGACTGATCAGTATAATCAGTTGGTGAAACAATGAACTTTCTTTTCCCTTAGCAATATTTCTTTTCTTAGCACACTGATATACTACAAACCACTGACACACCCCAAAGCAGAGCTCAGAGCAGAGCAGTATGGTATTAAGTTTATATTTTTATTCCTCCAAAAGAGAAATATATATAACCAATACATATACATATATATATATATATATACATACAGCATACAGCTGTTAGTTCATGTCCTTCCTTTGGCAACTATTTCAAAATGTCTGTCAAAGCTAGGCAGCTTGTATTCTCTCACAGGCTATTTCATGGATCAGTGTCAGAAGATAGGAATGTTACATATCATATAGGAGAAATGTTTATTTCATTTGTTCATTGTCCTTCAGATTTACTTCTTATTCAGACTTTGATTAGGCCATGCCTGCTTTGCTGTGTCCAGTTCTGGACTCTCCAGTATGAAAGAGACATGGACATATTTGAGCAAGTCCAGTGAAGGGCCATGAAGATGATGAGGGTCTAGGGCATCTATCATTTGAGGAAAAGTTGAGAGAAATTGGACTGTTTAGCCTGGAGAAAAAAAGGCTCAGGGGGCATGAGGATAAGAAATCTATGCATAAAAATACATGCTAAGGACATTAAGACAAAGGAGACAGACTCTTCTCTGTGATATTTAGCAAAAATTAACACACATATATGGCCATCTAAATATATGGAAACACATCTTTGTGTTAGCTCACCACTGGAGCAGGTTACCCAGAAATGCCTGGGAGGTATTCAAAACCTGACTGAATGTGACCCCTTCCAACCTACTGTAGCTGACCCTATTTGACAAGATAATCTCTGGATACGCCTTCAAACTTCAGATTTTCTGTGATTGTGTAGCTTAGAAATTTGATTTTCCAGATAACCTGTGACTATACATCATTTAAGAGGGTTTTTTTAATGCTGAAGCACTCAAAAATCTGTAAGTATTAACAACTACACAGAAAAAAAAAATAATAAAAAGGAATAGGTATGTATAACAATGTACCATAGATTCATAAAATATTGTGAGTTGGAATGGACCCACAAAGTTCATTAAGTCCTGCTCCTGACTCCACACTGAACATCCTGTAAGTTAAAACATATATCTAAGAAAACTCACGACTGTTCTTGAACACTGGACAGGCCTGAAGCCATAACCTTGGGCAGCTTGTTCCAGTGATCACCCTCTCAGTGAAGAACTGTTTCCTAATATCCAATCTGAACTTCCCCTGATGCAACTTTAGTCTATTCACTCACATCCTATTGCTGGACAACAGAGAGGATATCAGCACCTCCCTCTCTGTTCCCCGTCGTAAGGAAGATACCAGTAGGAGTGCTCTCCAGAGCTCAATGTCAGATCCAGTTCTCTTAATTTTTTTTGTTAATGAATTGGACACAGTAGCTCGGTCATGCTAAGTTTGCTAAATATACTGAAGTAGGAGCAGCCATTGATTCCCTTGAGAATAGAAATCACAGAAAAATCACAGAGTCTTACACAGATATAGGTAGAGAGCTGACTATTCACAAATTATATGAAATTTAACAAGAATAAATGCTGGGTTCTGCACCTGAACAGAAGTAAAGAAGGCATTGAATGTTTCTGCTTTAATTTCATCCATATTTGTGGGGCGATCAACCTCATCAAGTAACAAACCAATGTTTCTTCAACCTTCCTTTTACTGTCAACATACATAATTTCTCCCTGATTTGTTATCCAACACCATACGGGCCAGCTTTAACTCCAACTGAACTTGGTCGTACAAATTCTCTCCCTGGAGTAGTGAACAGTAACTCTATTGTCTTCTTGGGTAGCCTGGCCTCACTTCCACAGCCATACACTATCTTTTTCCATCTAAGTTCCAGTGGAGGTCCCTGTTCAGCCAAGCCAGCCGTCTACCCCTCTTGTTTGAACTCTGACACATGGAATTTGGCTACTCCTGAATTCTTAGAAGACGGCTCTTGAAAAGTGATCTGCATTTGTGGAATACATTATACTCAAAAAGTAGATTCCCGGGGAACCTTACTAACTGAAGTCTGCTCCCTTAAAATCCAGGGTAGAAGCTATCTACATTTAATATATTGATTTTTTTTTTCTTGTTAAGACACACCCTATCAAAGACTGAATGGATTCTACCCATTGATTCTAAAAATACTGGAACAAGTTGAGGATGAATCGACAAATTAACTTTGTCAATGTAATTAGGTTTTATCCATACTAGGACAGTGAGTATAAAGACATCAGTGTGCAATTGGTTTAATGTTTTCATAAAGACTACCTTTCCTGTCTCTACCACAGGTAGAGACACATTAAACCAACTAAGGATTGTTGTGGTATTTCTAATAAATACATCTGTGACATTAGTTTATGGCATTTCTCATCCTAACCAGTTGCTGAGTTCTCAGCATGTCTTGCATAACTCCCAAAAGCATACGTATTTTATTCATTTTCCAGTTATGGTTAGCTGTGTGCATTTTCTAAAGTTGTGATGAACTATTTTTTTCAATTCGACATGGTCACAGGAAATGTATTCCTAATATTTAAGTCATACATTGGAAAATATTTATCTCTAGAGTAACTTGAAAAGACTGGGAAAAGGTAAGGACAGGGCAAAGCCAGGTGTTTGCTTCAGAAGCTGGCATGTGCTCCTCTGGCAGTGCTTCCCTATTAGACTCATCTCATCTGAAAAATACAGATAACAACAATATCAATTTTTAACATTTCTGTAGTTCAAAGTCTAGTTTTAGACACCTTAACAATAACTAAAAGAATACAAGAGTTGTGGAAAAAAGATGATGAAATCCATGTTGAAAAAAAAAAAAAAAAAAAGAGAAAAAGAAAGAAAGAAAGAAAAAAGGATGTGTTCTGCTGTATATAGATCAACCTGGCTGAAGAGCAGCATTTTGAATTGCTGTTCTAATCAGCAATGAATGCCCCTGACAGTTGGTGAGAGGAAATTAAACAGCAATTGATCCTTTATTTTGTTAATATATTAAACAGGGTTGCTGAAATAGTATATTGTCTTCCCAAGTAGAAATGAAAGTTTTCAGCTGGGATATAGATGATACAAATCCACCATTATTAAAAACACACTTTTGATAACTTTTTTAATATTTCTGTAAAGTTATGCCACCCAAAGAGGGATAGGTGAGAGGGAAGAGCCTGTTATTTTCTTAATAGTAAGGGATCTCTTAAAACTATGTAAGGAACTTTGATCTCTGGCCCATTTTTAGCTATCATAGATCAAAAAGGTTGTCAAATACTAGTAATAGGAAAAATTAAATAATACAATAAGTCATTAAAAGTTCTCACTTTAGTATTGATGGTTTATTCAACTATACCTTCTAATCTACAATCAACACATTATAAAACCTTGACATGAAAAAATTTATAGAAATTATTTTTACTATGAACACGGGCCCTTTGTGAAGTAAATATTTAAATTCCTTATCTAAATTCAAGAACTAAGTAAATATTAAATTTGAAGTTGACAGAATGAGAAAAAAAGCATATAAACTAATATTGAGCAGTTAGCCATAACTAAAAACTTACTTAGGTTTGTTCTGTTTACATATTTTATAATTAAAATTTTGCCAACATCTGGATAATGTACATTGTATTACTATATTGCTATCAGTAAGGAGGCAGGATTAGCAGGCACAAGTGCATTTCACCTGCAGCAGAAGTTGCAAAGCAGAGACAGTATGATTAACATATAGTACAAATCCTGACATTGGAGACCTATATGTTCTAAGAAACTGATGTCACAAGAAATTTAATGTTGTTCCACGCTATTATTGTTTGTAGAAGTTTTTATACAATAAAGTGAGACTAACAGTTAAAAACACAGTTTGAATGTCATTACAGACTGAAAAAACTTGCATGGTGTCAAGAGGGAGATGTCCCATTGTGAGAGTCTGATCTCACTGATTGGAATTTGCCTCAAAAGAACAATTTTAAAGTGAATAGCCCTGGCTAGGGTGGAGGACCTGGCCTGGACAGAGCTGAGCAGGGGGTGATACCCTGATAGAGATAAAACTACTGGCTGGGTCGACACCCCTTTTCTGAGGGCCAGCCTGAAGTGCTGACACGTCCCTCCAGGCACAATTGCCCTGGTCAGGAATTGATGAGTGGGTGGGGGACTGCACCCTTCTGCGGAAGCTCCCTCCCTCCAGGCAGCCTGTCTGCAATGCCTCTGATGCCAATGCCTCTTGCTTCTGTCAGTCAGCTGCCCCTTTGGATCAGAAGGAACTCAGGGGTATATATGACTGTCCATGCTGTGGCTGTTTTTGTTGTCTCTTGACCCACTGCCATCTCACATTGGGCCCTGTCCAGGGTCAGCGACATCTTGAAGAAACTCACTGGGCAGCTGGGCCCCTGAGGGTGACTCCTCTCTCTCTCTCTCTCTCTCTCTCTCTCTCATTCTTTCTTCCCACTTTCTTAGCCCTTTTTCTTTCACACACTCTCTCTCTCTTATATCTTCTTTACCTCTCTCCCTCTTTTGCCTGTGTCAATTGTCAAATAAAAGTCTGCTTGCACCCAATCCTTCCAAGGTTGGACTTTGTTTCGCGGATTCAAAACAAAATGAATTTTAATGTTACCCTGGACCATAACATCCATATATTCAGTGGACTGTAGACCAAAGCCTAAACAAGCCAGGTACATCACTGTTATATTATATTTTGGCAAGATTTTGTTTTATAAAATTTGATACAAGACCGCAGTTGCTGAGCATAATCAGAATTGTTTATTGTGTGGTTCACTTCACTTGTATAGTATCCTGATATCTATTGGCTGATCTACAATTTGAACCTCAAAGTGCTCTTTCTACTAACAAAACCTTATCTACCCGTTCCCACTGGATGCACCTGGTACCAGGACATAACATTGTCCAGATGGCAAATTCCTTAGGTTATTTACAGCTCTTTGTTATTCTTCTGGGTCAGTCAGTAACCAGGGAATTCACAACACTTCTCTATCCCATGCAGTCCTGCTCCTCTGCTGTTCTGCCATCAATACTTGAGAGAGTGCTGCTTAATATCTTCACAAGAGATCAGGATGACAAGATCAGGTACACCCTGATGAAGTTTGCAGATGATACCAAAATGTGTTGGGAAGTAGACACCTCAGAAGGGAGAGCCACCCTGAAGGAAAACCTGCATAGACTGTAAGAGCGGACTAACAAAAACTTTATGAAGTTAAATAAGGACAAGTGTAAGGTCTTGCTCCTGAGAAAACTTAACTCAGGAGTTAAGGTTGGGATCTACCTAGATGTAGAGAAGCTTTGAGGAATGGGATCTAGGGTTCTGCTGCACAACAAGTTCAACATAAGTAAAAGGGTGCTGCAGCAGCAAAGAAAGCCAGCAAGATGCTGGGTTGCATCAATAAGGGTGTTACCAGCATAGATAAAGAAATCATTACCCCACTCGGTGATTGTCAGGAGACATCTGGAATACTGTGTTCACTTTTGGTCCCCACTATATAAAAAAGGTGTTCTCAGGCTGGAGAGAGACCAGAGAAGAGCCACAAAGATGATCAAAGGACAAGGATGGCTGCCATATGCCAAAGGCTGAGAGAGCCTTTCCAGTACTTAAAGGGTGACTTCAGAGAAGATGAAGACTCCCTTTTTACATGGAATTACATGGAAAAGATGAGGGGTAAATGGATACAAGTTACTCCTGAAGAGATTGTGACTGGACACAACAGGACAATTTTCACAATGAGAAAAGTAATTGAAAAGGGTCCCCAAAGAAGTGTTGGATTTCCCAACATTAGATACTTTCAAGATTCAGATGGACAGGGTGGTGGGCTGTTCCTGTCTAGGCTGTACTTTTTCAATGAAATGTTGGACCAGATGATTCTTGAGGTCTCCTCCTACCTGTTATTCTATGATTGTATGATTAATACTTTGAAACTTTTTAATGTTCACTGTCATTTGCTTTTACGTATAACAAGGCAAAGAGATGAAAAATTTATAAGATATCTTATGAGAAAATTGGATTTCAAATTGAGACAAATGATATGCAAATAAGTGATCAAAATTCAAACCAAAAAGGCAATTATTAATCTAGTATGAATTCTTTAAAAAGGAGAAAAAGGAAGGAAAAGAGATAATAAGTAGAACAACTATATTTTGATAGCTGGTAAAAATGGTTTAGTCCTTAATGTGTCAAGTCGGTTGTAGAAACAACATTATTATTTCTACCTTTTAATATTAATAACTCAGGATGTAATACCTACACTATGACTTTTAGAAACAAGTTAATTTGCAACCAACATTGACTAGTAACTGCTATAACATGCCGAAGGCATAATTTGATATTAGGCGTTTCAATCCTTGCTAGTACTGTGAGAAGGGGAAACCCTGGGTGTATGCATAATTAAAGTACAACTATGCAGATTAATAGCGTGTTAGAACAAGTTCTGTAAGTTGCATAGTACAGCTGTGTACCTGCCAGTTCTTCTCTTAGATTTCTTTTTTATAGTAAGAAGTTCCAGAATAAAACAGAAATAATGCTTTATGAGCCAGGAGCTACTTTTCCCATTCATAGACTTCAGAAAGCCAAGGGCTTGTCTTTAGCATCCACACATTCCTAGAAGCTGAAATAGAAACAGGTCTACAGGAGGTGTAAGTATTGAGCTTTTCCCATATACACTCTTTCATATAAACTTTGCTATTGGGTAGAACCTCACAGAAGGGAAGGTCAGTACCAAGGCATTTTATAGATCACTACTTCCATGAGTTCCCAGAAGTGGGAATATGATGTTTCTATGGGAAAGCACTTAACAAAAAGATTCAATGATCTAAGCAAAATATTTAATTGCTCATAGAACCTGCTCATAGGTTCAATTGCTTTAAAATCTTAAAATTTTCATTATGTTAAAATTATTGTGTGAATTATGGTCATATCAAAGGGAGAAAAATATATTTTAAAAGGATAAAAATGTCAAAATAGAACATCCTTGGCTCTTAGAGATTGCAGAGACAAAGACACAAGTGATGTTCACTCTTATTAAGGATCTGGTGCATGAGCTACAGGGATCTTCATAATGTCAGAAAAAATGTAAATTCCCTAAAATGCTGCAGATGTTCACAGAAGACTTTAGCATCTGTTTTAGTGTATGCTCTTTAAATCCAATATGCTATGCTGGCAATCAACTTTTCACCTTAAAGTTTAATCTTTTCTTAAAAAGAATTCAATTATTCAAGATGTACAAAGTATTGCAATTGGTATGGCAGGTTCTGAATCCATCTATTCTGTCAGTACTTCTGAAAAAAACAGGATTGTTTTTTAAGTTACATTCCATACAGCTGTATAGCACTTCACATGTGATTTCTGCTAGTTATAAAAAAGTTTAATTGGTAAGATAATGCTTTACATTCACCTAGGCTCAGTTTTCTTGTTTTTTATCCAGAGCAGTACAAAGCAATAAAGCTGACAGTTGTTCATCTGCAATATGTTAGCTATCCTTCAGAGAGTTTCCTGTCAGAGAATATAAAAAATTCATAAGAGAAGACAACAATGATATTGATGGTTTGCATAGAAATTTAGACCTTTTTTTAAAAATGCATGTATACATAGAACTTCTTTTTAATTTAGAATGTCTGTGTTAAAAAATCCACATTTTATACGTTGATAAAGACTACCACTATTTATTGAAATATATTTAAATTAACTTGATAATTAATATTCAGTATTACCACTTGCAAACTTTACTAGTGTCTTGGATATTATATATCTATCTTATGGAATTATCACTACAATTCAGTAATACATTATTGTAGCATAAAGATTAATTAAGAGAACTTGAGCAGAATAGGTGTCATTCAGAAGAATATACTGAAACACTTAAAACAAAAATACCTAAGGCTTAAGTAGAAAAAAACTACTAGAAAGTCTATCATGAATAAAATGTCAGATAAGTATTGAGACAAATTATGATTGGAAAAATTACATCTATTTTGTAGGAAAAATACGTCAAATTTTGGTTGCATGTTTTACATTCTCTTCCGTGTAACTAAAATATTAAGAACATAGAAAATGAAACCTGATGCATCAGTGCCAGTCAAGAAAATGCAGTGAAACCTCTGAGTCTAGAGCATGACCTCTGGAGTAATATCCAGATCCTTAAACATTTTCCTTCTATGTGTCTGGAAATAAATATATAAATAAATCAGCCATCTGTTGTCAATGACAAGATCTTCGGGTAGAAAACAGTGTTCCATTACCTCTGACAAACTCTTTCATTAACTGCTTTTACAAATATTTAAGTAGTGACCTAGTCAAATGTCAAGATGGGTCATTGAATATAAATACTCTGTGGGAAAATACAGACAAACAATCCTCATTAATAAACAGACAGTTTCTCACAGAATACAAATTTAATGACAAGTTATGGTTTTACCAAAACTAGTTTCTTTTCTACATTGGCATGTATAAAGATATATAGAGATGTAACTATAAAAAAGCCTACAATAAGCGAGACCAAGTATCAACAAAACACTAAACTGGAAGTGTCACCATCCTTTTTGCCCATTTACCAGGGCTTCTCAATGAAAACTGTATTAAAGTGCATTGAATAATCATCATTTTCAGAAGACCAGACCCTATTGAGATGAGGGAGGTTAAGAAAACCAATCAAAATGGAAGGCAAAAGGTAGTAAGAAGCATCAGGTTTACCCATCAGTTAACCTTTTCAATTAATTCCTGAATATTTTCCTGAAAGTAAAAGTCTGGAGTATTCAATTGCATAGCATTTTTACAGTATTTAAAGTAATGTTAGCAGAACTAAGGAAACTATAAGGTTCATAAAAAATATGTAGATTTTAGGGGTTTTGTGGGGATTTTTCTATTTACTTTTTTCCCCCAACCCATATTCATTGTTTTCAAGATTCGAGCTGCTTTTAAAATACATGGAAGTCCCTTCATATGTCACTATGCTCACTGGCTCCATTGGGCTGATCTGGCAAAGAAGTTACTGTTCAAAAAATTTTGCCAAAATATTTGGTACAAAATAGTCATAGAGATAAGTACGGGGAATAACATTCTTGTTAATCTAAGATGATCAAAGTAAAATGTCTATGCAATTTTTAGTGGAAAATGCATGTGTTAGATACATAATATTTGTTAACAAATGTTGAGAGAAAACATTAAAAAATTTACTAAAATCTGAGCAGAAGACTCATAGTAGACTACTAGGTCAATTAGAAAATGTATGTTTATTATGAGCAGAGTTTATTTTTTTGTGTTCTTAAAATCTCTAGCAAAATTTGCTAACAACATTTAACATCACATTTAGACTATAGCATCAGAAATGACAGGTTTTCTTTTTTTTTTTTCTTTTTCTGCAGAAAACTTGATATTACTTCAAATATCTTATGGTTTATCAATAAAAAGCTGAATAGATTTAATGTGGTACAAAAAATGCAAACATACAAGGATTTGTAAATCAAATTGTATAATATCCCCTTTTTAATCAATCCTATTTGTGTAATTTCATATTTAAGTAAATATTAACGTAAATGCAGAGTAGAGGAATTTGTTGAATGTGAGAATATTCACATTTTTTTTTGTTATCTTAAATCATGATTTTAAAATCTTGTTACAGAAACTGCCTTACGGCTTCCTCAATGTTATGTCCGCCTTTGGAGGAAACAGAAAAAGAATATAAACTTCAAGACACAGCGACAATTTGTAGTTACAAAATCCATACCATCATACTGACCTAGGCAATTTTTCTTAAGATAGCATGTAAGGAGAACATCCCACTTCTTTCAGCAGTTTTTATCACACAAAAAAAGCATTGGATTTTTATTACAAAAAGACAGAAAGAAGGCCTACTATTTTACCATATTGTGATGGTTCAGAAGAAAAGATTTGGAAACAGCTATTTTACCCTAGGAGAAATTTGAAAAGAAGTGATTTAATGAGTTTTACTGCTACTTTATGGAAGCTCAACTTCAGAAACAAAACTTGTATCATTTGGAAACCTTCTTAGTATTTAGAATTCCTTCTTAACATTTCCCTAGAGGCCTTTAAATCTTTTGAAAAATACCATCTCCCACATACAATCCGATTTTGAAGCAAAGCATTATAAAGCATATGTTATATTTTAAAAGTTAAACAGATAGGCAGCCCATTGGGACACTAACAGCCATCATCTGTGCACCTAGAACAGCTGCAAATATACTGTCAGTCACGGCTGACTAATAAATGTGATGTAAGTAGTCCTAATACCCTTTCTGGAGAAGAAACTGTGCACTAGCAAAGGCCACAGACTCTGAGAGCATCCTCCTTCCCTAGCATCACTATAATTTAATAATAGCAGTGTGGCAATTACCCCTAAAAGGATCAAGTCAAAACAGATAAGCAAATGAAAAGAAATTCTCACTTAAAACACAGTAGTTCATTAATTTAAAAAGAAGCTTCACTTTTGTGTCTCCACAAGTTAATGCCATGTAAGCTTAAGAATCTGAAAGGTTGTTCTAGAAAAAAAGGTTTCAAAGGGCAGTTTGGGGAATTAAAACCTTACATGCATCGTGGAGACTTCTTACAGCAGTAGTTCTAGAAGCATAGAACAAATCTATACTACTCATAAGAGTCCTGAGAAAAGAAGCAAGCATAGTTAAAAGGCAGGGGCAGGGAGAGCTATTTGAAAGCAATTTTCAGAAAATTGGAATCATGTCCAAATGAAGTAAATAAAATAAAAGTACTATCTGGAAAGGTAAAAAACTCATAAAGCTGGGTGGAGGAAGAATATGAGGTACAACTAGCAAAATACATAAAAATTAATAAATCTTTCTTCAAACACATCAGGAGCAAGAAGTCTGAGACACTTCAAATCCCACAAATTATCAGGGTATAAAAGGAGCCTTCAGGAAAAAGAGAGTCACATCAGAAAGCTGAATAGCTTTCTTCGTGGCTCTGTTCACTGTGGAAAAACACATAAAGATTTTCCCACCAGAAAGAGGCCAGGGGCAGATAATTTTCATCCAAGGCCTCAGAGATCTGATGGTGAAACAGATGAACCTGAGGACATGATGCACAATCTCACTCAAACCCTATGATATACCTGAGAAGTGGAAGGGAAGTACAGGAAGTTATTTAGCCACAAGTGCTTGAAGGCTGGCAAGGTGCCCAAAGGAGGTTTCAGAACCTTGCTGCAAGCTACAAAATGTACCAAATATTAAAACTGAGAACGTGGATCTTAAAGTTTAGTACACCTGCAGCCTAGGTTATTTCCCTGGCCCTTGTGTTGCAGAATCACTTGATAAGGTGGTAAGATTCAAACTGTAAATTTACAACCAATCACTTTCATTCCTAAATATATACTGTTAGCAGGCAAAATTGAATAAGCAGCATGGAGCATAGATCATAAGACCTAGAGAACTGCATTTACAGTGTGATAACTCCTTACATACGCCATGTAAATAGCCTGAATTCTATCTCAAAAAACTCATAAGAGACAGATTATGAGGTTTTGACTGCATTAAGAAGAAGAGACTTGAAATGAGAATCTTCACATCTTAGATGTATACAATGAGATCCAAAAGACTGCAAAGGAACAGTTTTGGTAGCTAAGAGTAAAGTGGAAGGGAGCACAAAAATAGCCCTCTCTCCATCATTTTGTTTTGCTGAACATTGGTAACTCCTAAACAACACAAATACACATATAAAATCATAGAATCTGCTGAGTTGGAAGGGACACATCAGGATCACCAAGTCCAACTCCTTTCTCTGTGTAGGGCACCCCAAGAATCACACCATGTTCCTGAGAGCATCATGCAAATGCTTCTTGAAGTCAGGCAGGCTCAGTGCTGTAACTGCTTCCCTGAGGAGCCTGTTCCACTGCTTAACTATCCTCTGGGTGAAAAACTCTTTCCTAATATCTAACCTAAACTTCCCCCAGTACATCTTCCTACCATTCCCTCTGGTCCTGTCTTCGGTCACCAGAGAGAAGAGGTCAGTGCCTGCTCCTCCTTCCCTAGTGTGGAAACATGAAGTTGCAATGAGGTCTCCCCTCAGTCCCTCCTTCTCCAGTCTGAACAGACCAAGTGCCTTTAGCTGCTCCTCACACGGCTTCCCCACAAAACCCTTCACCAACCTTGTAGCCCTCCTCTGGACACTCTCTTGTAGCTCTGTATCCTTTTGGTACTGTGGTGCCCAAAACTGCACACAGTACTCAAGATGGGGCCACACCAGTGCAGAATAAAGAGGGACAATCACCTCCCTGACTGCCTGGCAATGCTGTGATTGATGCTCCCCAGGACGTGGTTGTCTCTCCTGGCTGCCAGAGCACACAGTTGGTTCGTGTTCAACTTGCCATCAACCAGAACCCCCAGATCCCTTTCTGCAGTGCTGCTCTCCAACCTCTGGCTCCCCAGAGTGTATGTATATCCAGGGTTATCGTGTCCCAGGTGCAAGAGCCAGCACTTCTTCTTAAACTTTATATGATTGCCAATTACCCAGCACTCTAAACTTTCTCGATTCCTCTACAGGGCCTCTCTGCCCTCAGGAGTGTCAACTGCTACCCTTAATTTGATGCCATCTGCAAACTTAATTAGTAAGAATGAATATATTAAAGAGAACTGGCCCTTAAATGTATCCCTGTGGAACCCCCCTATTGACCTGTTGCCAGCCTGATGTGACATATAGATGTATATATGTATATACATACATTTCTACTGGACAGGGTGGAAAGCAGAGTAATAAAATCTCCTGAGAGGCTGGAATCTGTAAAGAGGAGGATAAATATTAAAAAGTTAAGCAGTATAATCAAAGTATCTCACATAGGTGTTCACTTCCTCTTAAAATATATGTAGCTTGTGTATTTTATAAACATGGGCACTCCTCCTGATCCTTTATACTGCAGGAAGTCCAACATAAACTGAAAACTGACTATGACACTGGTGATTTTTATGGCAGTAATAAAAGAAGTACCTTGGGTTTGGCAGTATATATATTATAAAGTCAACAGTAAACTCAATTATATACATCCATATTTACACAGAAAGTGATGCCCAACTCCAGTTTGTTGCTATAGCAGCTCTATTTCTTTTCAGAACATAGCACTCTCATTGTCACTTTATTTTTTCCTTTTTTTTCTTTCTTTTTGTTAATTTACTATAGAAATGTTTTAGCAGTCATCCAGTTAACCCAATTAATAAAATTCTGCCTCATAGTTATGAACAGTAATATTACTTGATCAGTCACTCAGCTCTAAAAATAAGTGATGCTTTAAGACTCTCTTAATCTCTTAGGAAACTAAACATAAATCACTGTCTGTCAACTGATAAGTCCTTTTCAGGTAACCCAGAGAACAGAGAATGTAGTGCTTGACAGCAGACTTGATAATTAATACTGTGTTTACTTTTCCTGCTGATTGAGAGGCATATTTGAACATTAACAGATTTCCAGAGAGTTTAAAATCAAATAATCTAATTCAGACAGAATTATATATTTCATCATTTTCATCATTTTATAATACAGTAAAAAGTTATAAAAATATAAAAAATTATTAAAAAATAAAATTATTATTTTTGTACTGTGCAGAAAAATGCCTGCAGAGTATACTGTGACACATATTATGTCTATTCTCTGTGCATCTGATAGGATGAATATCAGCCTTAATCAAAGAGCTTTGAAATCATAGTAATGCATGGCACATAGGAGCTGAAATATCCTGTTTCTTGGTGTGGTTTATCTTCACAGATTCCATGCCCAGGACTTTCTGGATGGTAATGCAGTCATGGCTTTTTTTTTCAGCTCTGCATGTGGTTAGAATAAACTCACAAATGCATGTGGTATACTATGTAGATAAAGCCAGGTGAGTTTCCTTAACATACCTTCTGAAATATATGTATGTAGTAGGAAATACACTAGGATATGGCTTGGCTCATCCAGGTAATGAACAGTTGCAGCCAGTGAATTTTTTATTTTCATAGAGATACTTATTTTTTTATTTTTACGTCAGTGCCTGTCCCTCCTCCTACCCTTACTCCTGCTCCTAACTTCTCACTACGTACATATACATTGCATTGCAATACTCTTTCACAGGCTTAAAAGCCTACTCTATAGTGTCAGAACCCTCCTTTCTTCTCTCCTGCACTGCTACTGGTAGTAATTTAACTTGGTATGAACTACACGTGCAAGGTTCAGAGTAGGCAGCCTAGATAATAGAATTTGCCTTTGAGAATTTTTTTTCTGGTTCATTTATATACCAAACTTCGTATTGCAGAGAGATTCCAGTCAGAATTACACTGATAATTGTATTAGAAATAGTAATGTGTCATGCTTAATGATTACTCTTCATTTTCATTAGAAACAGACAATGATAATGAAGTTTTTATTCAGTTAAAGTGTAGGCTATGTCAGAGCTACATAGACAGATAGGAAAAACAAGATCTCATTATAAGTCCCACTAGAGTTGGAATATGTCCCCAATGCTGGATCATGAATGGGTCAGTATTAACCCATCTGACCTACATCTTGTGTAGGTTACAAGAGTAGCAGAGGAGTGTGTAGCATTGTGTGCTAAAACTCATTTTGCTGGAATCCTTCTCTGGGAATAAGAAATAGAAACTGGCTTGTCGTGATTTAGGCCCAGCTGGTAACAAAGGACTGCACGGCTGGTGACTCTCCCTCTCTCATTTTTGGGATGGAGAGGAGGAAATCTACTTAAAATCTCATCGGTCAAGACAAGGACTAGGAGGGTTCCACCCACCAACACAGTTAGGAGCGAACCAGACTCACCTTGGGAAAAAAAAACAATTTAGTTTAGCCTTTATCAAAATATAACATGGCAAAGAGAAAATAAAAACCAGATCTTAAATACCTTACCCCACCCTTCTTCCTGGGCCCAAATTTCTTTGATCCTGGTATCTCTAAATCCCAGTGGCACAAGGGGACAGGGAGTGGGGTGTACAGTCCATTTGTTACACATTTTTTTCTGCCTTTCCTTACTCCCCAGGAAGAAGGATTCCTCACAGTCTTCCCCTACTCCAGTGTGGGGTCCCTCTCATGGGGGTGTCCTTCAAGACCCCTTTCAATGTTACTCCTTCCCTCCTAAGTGAAGTCCATCAAGAACAGACTACTCCAGCATAGGCTGCTCAAAGTCACAGCTGCTTCAATACCAGTCACCTCCCCTGGCATGGGGTCCTCCATGGCTGCAGGTCCAGTTCTGCTTCACCCTGATCCTCATGGGCTGCTCCTCCATGGGCTGAAGGGGAGAGCCTGCTGTCACACCGCAGGATGTAAGGGAACACCTGTCCAGGTGCCTTCTCCCTCTCCTTCCTCCAGCCCTGCTCTCACCTCTGATATTTCTCTCTCCTTCTCCTCTCATCTGTCCTGAGGTCTTACAGCTACTCCTTTCCCCTTCTTGAATATGCTAATAACAGAGGTGTGTGCATTGTCACCAATAGGCTCAATATTAGTCAGGGGTGAGCCAGATTTTTTTGTAGCAAGGGAAGCTTTCAGGAGCTTCTCACAGGAGCCACCCCTGGGGCCCCTCCACCACTACTGGAAAATGGGACAATAATCAAGAACATGGATTTATTCACTAAGTGAAGACTTTAGGAGTTAATGTGCCACAACTTGTAAAATTTCCATTGTGGAAATGTAAAACAAGGAATTCAAAAGGCATGTCCTGATCAGATGGTATCTCAGAGCAAAGGCATAGGGTAGAAAAAAATAGGCCTCCTTGATGCATCACACAGCTCTTGGTTATTTAAGCCTCTTCTGACCATTCTTCACTTCTTGGACTCCCTGATGAATACAACAGTGAGAGCAGCCAATGAAAATAATTTCTCTGGTAGAGACAGATTGTATCTAAAAATATTTTGCTCGTGTATTACTGGGTGACAGAATGAACTGTTTATCAATATTTCTCTAACAGAACTAACTTGTATTTATAAATATTTAGCATCTTAATTGAAGCATAAGCATGAATGAAAAGCAAGAGTTGGACATGCAGTATCTGGCAATAAACTAATTATCATTATAATCAATTATATGACAGAAGTGCTCTATGTTTTCAATAGAGGATTGGATAAACTGTTTTTCAGAAGTGATTTGCTGAATTTGTTAGTGAAAAGTGTTTATTATTTTCATCTCGACAAATGTAACAGCGCCTTTTTTTCCTACTGTGATCCCCTCAAATCTTTAAATACTTCATAGTTTAAACACATGTATACACAGATGAAAGAAATGGTGAGGAAATTAACTCGGCATTTACAGGATTAATGTAAAATAAACTGGACACGAGATTTTTCAAAGGTTTGCCAGTTGTTTCCTCCAGGTGCAGAAATCTACATGACACTTGCAGCTGTTTTGTCCATTTGAACTTTAACATATACCTACTTAGGCTGCCATTCCAATGAGGAAAATCAGCCATGTTTTGAGTCATGATGGTCCTAGTAAGAAACTTGGCTGACAAGAAACCAGAAAATTCTAAAACAGAGTTTCCTGGAGGGCAGTTTCCACGTAGTTAAAGGGAAGTGCTGTACACTCTGGAACTGCTGATGGTTCACTCCTAGGAGATAATTGTACAAAATGGAAGGTTCTGGTTTTGTACACAAAGAGAAAAGTGATGCATAGCAGATGTTTGGGAATCTTGGTAGACTGTGTCACTTCTGTGACTGTGCTTACAATGAGTGTTTTTTTCCTAGTTTTAAATAAATCATTCAATGATCAGAGCAGCAGCAACATTCACCTAAAGGCACCTAAAATGTTCAGTTGTGCTCTGCATGATGCATGCATGAAGAGCTGACACAAGTGACTAAGTGATCTTATATGACACAGCTCCATGCAGACTCATGAACTAAGACTCAGGTATGCTACAAATGCTGATCAGGGCTTTTTTTCAATGGACTCATGAGTACTACCTTCTCTCCTTGATTATCTGTTTGGTTTTTACAGGGTCCAGTAGAGTTGTGAGGATGTTACTAGGGCATCAAACCATTTGGGACACAAGGTTTCTTAAACCATGACTGAGATACTTCAGCTCTTGTCACAGGTAGTCCATTGTCTCCATGGGTTTCAGAATAATCTATGAAGGGATCTGTGTGTATTGATATATGGGCACATCTTTAAATTAGAATTTACAAAACAAGATTAGGAGCCCAAATTCCACAATAGAGTGGATGAAGAGAGTTAAATGTGCATCACTAAAATTTAGTTTCCTGATTGGATAAATTATAGCAGATGGGATTTTTATGCCTTGTCTGAACCTAGACTGCCTGCATGAGTGTGCAAAACCTCTTCCCAGAATAAAAATCTGCCTTTTTTCCTCTGAGCACAGATGGCTGCTCTTTTTCAGTGCAATCCAAAGAATCTCTTTTGTATGAAATCACTCAGCTTCAACTGGAAGGAAGCTTGAAGCACCCACACTCTCCCTTTTCTCCTCTAAATTCCAGAGAAGGTTTCTTTTCAAAATATAACAGAAAGAGAAGAAAACATAAGGTTTGCTCAAAACATTTGTCAAAGTAGAGAAACCTGGCCTCAGCTCCCACCTTTTCTTCCTTCACAGAGCATACCATACCTGAATCAACAGGGAAAAAACTACTTTGCAGAGAAAAGGTACACCCAAAACTCCTGTTGTGTTATCTCTGACTTGGAGAGTGCTCTATTCTTTTAAACCATTGACTATTTAAAGGGATGATTTTTTAAATACTAATTGGTCCTAAAAGAGAGTAGATCTATAGAACAGGCAAAACTGGAAATCAATACTACATCTCATAAAGAATGGAACAGCTTCCAGGGAGAAATTCAGAAAGATCTATTGAATTGGCCTGGAGACCACTCACCTGGAACACAGGAGATACCTAGTCTATCCTATGCTTTCCTGTATGTTTAGACCAGACTAAAATAGTTGAGTAAGATTTCTACATTTCCAGACCCCTTTTCTGTTTACCCCTGAGGCTTCTGCTGGGGCTCATCTAATAGCTGAGCTCAGAGGCCATTATTAGGTAATGCTATTAGTAGTTATCCAAATAAATCTGATGAGATCAATACCTAGCTTCACAGGACTCGAAAAATTCAAGAATTTTTTGTGTTCAAGAAGAGTCTTTCAGGCAGCAATAAGAAAATCAGTGATAAAAATGGGTAGATTTGTAAAAATTTCAGATGGGAACTGAATCCATGAAGTAAATATCTGAAGTTTAGGACAAAGTAGTTATTACGAAACATCATAAATCTCTGTCATTCAGCAGTCTAATTTTGCATGCCAGGCAAAATTTTTTAATTAAGCCCCGTATGGCAGGAGACATATATAACGGGGCTGAAGTAATTCTCTGTATGTCTCATGTAGGCAGTTGTTATATCGTGCTACAAGAAAGTTTCAATACAGGTGCAATTTTAAGAAAAAAAATATTGAATTTCTTAATTATATTACCTACAAAGTAATCAAATCAAGAATTTGATCCTACATATTATAGCTTGGTCAAAATTAGGTATTTTTTACTCATGTATTATTGAAATGAAGGGGGAGGCAAGAGGGATAATATTAGAACCTAAATATTCCCCAGGATATGTCATTATTACAAAAACCTTCCAAGAAGTTAGCACAACACTGTTTAATTTATTTAAGACAAAATAACTCTATTCACATCAGAGAAATTAATTCAGTATAACAGAGTGGGAAAAAAATAAGCCAGGTGCCAAGATTTTAAGAGTACAATAATAATTTTCATTTTCAGTTGTGGTGTAAATGGAGGAGACAAAAATCAAGACAACCACAGATGCTACTCCTCTTAAAACAAACAAACAAATGAACAAAACAACCCTACAAAAAACTAAGTGGAGTATTGTTGACACATTTTGCATTATTCAAGAATTGAGCTGGAGTGGCAATGACATGTCTATCATCATACACAGAGATACAGGCTGAGGAGGTTCTTACTGGCCTTGAATGATATGGATATTTTTAAAATCGTGTAATTACGGACACTTTGGGTAAATTCTTCTCCCACTTGAAACAAGCCTTAGGTCAGTACAAGAATTTGGTGAAAAATACATCAATTCTTTTATTAAATAATTGCATAATGTGCCTAACATCAACATAAAGTAACAAAAAATCAACAAATGTATTGCATTGAAGTGCTTAAGAGAATTTAACCTAACTATGTAACTGATAGCATAGAACTCTGTAGAGGAGCTCAGTAGTAGTTTAGGAATTATTTTACTTCTTCACTTATCAATGACAGAAATTCTGACGCTACTCATTTTATGACTCTGTGCTCCTCCCTATTTTAAGCATATACTTTAAAACTTTCCTTCCTTCATTCATTCCTTTCTTCCTTCCCAGAGCTGGATGTACCCACTGGAAATGTATGAAAAAGGAGGATAATAGTTTTTCCTTAACACAGTAAATGCACAAGAGATTTGATCACAAATAAAAATCTTGTAAACATTATGACCTGCACTGACAAAAGCCAAGTATATTCCATGTGGAGGTTGTCAGAACAAAAGCAGTAAGCATTCTTCTACTCTTCACATTCTATTTTCTTTCCTTGTTATACTTTTCTAGAGAAATTGCTGCAGGCCCAGTGTGCCCTGCTGAATTGCTACCACACCTACACAAAAGGTCTTCTAACTCAAGAATCAAGATTTGGTGTTTCAGAATAAATGTGCTTAATTACAGTGAGAATTGTAATTAAGAACTTTTTGGTATATCAGGTTAAAAAGGACCTAAATGGCAGATGCAACATCTAATGCCAAAAAATTATTGAAGTCTAGCAAATGTTTTGTTTTGTTTTTGTTGTTGTATTTCTGGTTTTGGTTTTGTTTCTGTTAGGTTTTGGGGGTTTTTTTATTGTGTTTCAGGGCTGATTTGGTGCCATGGAACTAAAGAAATTTGTTTTCCATTTGAAATTTTGTTTGAAAAGAATCTGGTCCAGAACATTCATCAGAATGCATCCTAAAATGACAATATACATAAATGCCTGTTTAAATGTAAAATGTCATGGGTTTTACATTTCTGTTTATTGCTTTGTCAGCTGATATAAACAGATGCAGCACCACTGCACACTGACTATTTCATCATTAAAGCTGCAGTAAGGGTTTTTGTTTTATTATTTTACCCTCCCAGTAAATAACATTAGAATATTCACTTGTAACCACAGGTGATTACACCTGTGTCAAAAATCTGTTTGAGAAGAGAAAAAAAGGAGGATTTATGATTATTTTTTTCTAGAACACCTACAGACCTCCTTAGGCCATTAATTTTTGATCCTTCTTACACCGTATCTTGTCTCCACAGTGCAGCTTTACTTAGTATTATCTACTTTATCTATTATTTTTCTATGTTGAAACTGAATACAAAAGTTTTACATTCTTTTGAAAGAGAATAATTGTGACTTCAAGCAACAAAGAGGTTACTGCAGAGCCAGCCCTAGTATAACTTTTTTTTTCTACTGGCCGAGAACATTTATTAACTGTCTGGAAACAGTATTGTTCTCTTACTCAAATGTAGCAAAAATATTTTTCTTTTCTTCCTTTAGGTTTTTTTTAAACTGAAAAATATTACAATTAAGATCCAGATCCAATCTATTCACTCCACACTACACAAGGGAGTGCTGCAGTCTTTTTCTTCATGGGTAAAGGTCACAGGAGTTTCATCTTTCTCTTCGTTCTGTCAAAAATCTTTTCTGCAATTCCAGGGGTTACCTGCCCTACACACAGCTCATTACACAGCCACTGGGTCCCTGCCAGCCATTAGCAGGCCAAGAAGAGCCATCACAGAAGGTTGCTTTGGAGTTGGTTGGCAAAGATGCTTTGACTTTTTTACTGCCTTTCAACTAAAGATCTTAGAATGCTTGGGGAACATCTAAAAAAACCCAAACCCTCCAAATCACCCAAAATTGTATGTGAGAGAAAATGTTCTTCTACCTGCTAAAATGTACCAAAGAATTCTTTAATAAACATTATCTTACAGACAGTCATATGTATGCATATTCTAGGTAAACTAATGCATTTCAACTAGGCTGCTAATAAGCATAAAATTGGACAATGACAAGTTTAAAATTAGCTGACACTTCCAGTCTTGTGGTACACTTATCCAGCTTCTGGATGACGCGGAAATATGAAAAACAAATAAAAAATAAACCAAACCAACAATAAAAAACACAAATAAACCCAAAAACTATCCACAAAACCAACAAAATGCAATCAAAACAAACAAACAAATATAAAGTACCTACCTCCAAATCAACCAAAAACACCCACCAAAATAAAAATCTCTATTAAAACATCACAGCTTTGTGAGATTACTTTTCTCTCCAGTGCTGTTGTTACATCTATGAATACCTAAAAGGTACCCCAACTGGTAACATATTGAAGAAAAGTTTAATTTATTTAACAGGATATAATTAAACAAAAGACAATTAAAGCTGAAATTGCTGATTCAGAGAGCCTGAAGTATTTAATTTAATATCCTTTTAGATCAGTGAACTGCTGACAGCCCTGGCCTGGACTTGGTGCAGACAGAGAAGATTTTGACAGCACGGAGTTCTTGCCTCTCAGGGAAACACCTCAAGTAGTCACCTTCAGAGCTACAGCCACCTCTTTACCTCTGAGTGCCCATGAGCCCTTTGCCTGTCAAGTTTGATTTGGAGCCAGAGCTCAGCCAGAGTGTCCCAGCTCTTCTCCTTAAAGCTGCAGCCCCACAAGTACTTCCAGATATTTCTCATACCAGGATTTTTCTCTTCTGAAATTAGTTTGTTCTGATTGTTCTATTGTTCTGAAATCTATTCTGAATTTGTTCTGAAGAAAAACACTGGACACCAGGCACAGCACATATGCCAAAAGTGCCTATCATGACAGCAGATGGGAGTAATATTTTTCTTCTACAAAACTTCTAAGACAAACAATATAAAACAGATTTAAGAAAAGGAGAAAACCTGCAGTGGGAGATGTGAGTCACAAAGAAACATTTGCATTTAAAAGAAGCAGGCAGTGTAGTCTTTCACAATTATGGGCTAAACCAGGCAGACACAAGCCAGTCCTGAGTTTCAGCGATGATCCTGAGTTCACTGATGGGATAACACAAAAAACTGAGTCATCATAAATGCAAGGTTATCTGAGTCCTCAGAAACTGCATTCAGACGAAGGCATCAAGACAAGAAATCATTTCTGGAGTGGTGCTGGCACGATTTATGCTTTAGTTTCTACAGCAAGCTTCCGGTTCCAAGTCAGAAAGTGCCCATATTTGGTACCTTCAGTTTACAGAAGGCTCATTTTTGCTTTATTCATTTGTGTAGCCTGCTCAGGATAACTGAATCAGCATGCAACTAACAAACAAAAGGCTTATGAGATCTGTCAAGATCTTGGGTTAGAACTCCCAAACAGCTCAACAAGTCTTGCCTTCTGAGACAGGCTTAGAGAAATCCAGTAGCAGGGAATGAATATTGCCAGGCTTCACAGGTTCAGTAAGGAAATTAAATGCTTTCCAGCAAAATCACCTCATCCTCCAAAGAGTAGGTCTCATTTTCCCAGTTTCAAGCCAAAACCAATTTCCCCCAGAAACAAGTTCCCTGAAAACTTCAGCTCAGTGGAACTCTGAAAACTGCTGAGTTTGATTAAAGTCAAACCCAAATCAAATTTCTACTAAAAAAAAATCCTGACAAATCAGAATTGCCATTTTTAATTAGCTAAAATGGAAACAAGAACACAGACTCGCAGACATGGAAGAACTGGGAAATGGCATTGTACTGCAATGTATTCTGGATATCTGAGTAACTCTGTGTAACTAAGAACTCTTCAGACAATATTTTCCATATATATTCATGATTGTATTTATTCTATGCTTGTTCTAATGCGACTAACATTACTAATGCAGAAAGCTCACAAAAAGATCAGTAAGCCCAGCATTAAAAAACAACTGGAAAGTTTCATTTCTTGAGAACAACAAAAAAAACACCAAAAAAACCCCACCAAAAACAAAACCTCACACCAAGGTATCTACAAAAGATGGATAATTGCGATTAACTCTATTTGTTTCAATAAGTGGAGATTATACAGTGACCTTTACTTCAGCTGCATAGGTTTCTTCATTTTTAATCATTATGCAAGATTTGGTAGGATTTGTTGCTGACACTCTACTCCTCAGGGGGCAATTAGCAGAGAATTCACTAGTAAGTCAGCAGATATCATTACTTTGCTACATAAAACATCCCCAACTTTGTTGCTCTGTCATAATACTCGTCTACCGCTTGATCTGACAGAATCCAGACAACCTAATGCACCACACACTTACATAAATCTGTTTGAATTAAAGATCGGAGACAGAGAATGCTAATGATGTAAAATGTACTCTGTGGTGCTGCAATTAAAAGTTTCACTGCAAAATAAAGTAATAACTTTACTGTTTTCATTCTGCAGGATTATTCCACTAGTGAGCTCTCTTTACCTTGCCCTGAAATTTAGTGATTTATTGAGTTTTACTTTAAGTGCCACTCATACTGATTTTACACAAAAGGTTATGTTAAAGGATTTTTTGGTTTTGAGCTTTATATTTACTTCTTGCCACCTTATCTCATGTTTGTGTGTTGCAAAGACCTCTGACTGACATGTCTTATATATTGTGCTAGCTTCATATATGCTGCTTTACACCTTGTGAGAACCGTATCTTTAATTTTCTGGTGCATGCATATATAATAGTGATCTTAAAATATGCAGTCATCATTTCAGTTCCATTAATAGTACTCTATTCCTCTGTTACTTAATACCTACCTGGTGTCTTCTACAGATAAAGCTGTGGTAAAGTTAACCTAACTTTAACCCAAAGGTTGAAGTCTACTTTCCTAAGAGAAGATAAAAGAGGAATAAAGAAGAGACACTTGGAAGTTGGAAATTAAAATTGAAACAGGTTTACTAGAACAGGGAAAGGGCAGTAACACATGACATACGGAACAAATATATACCAATATATACAAATATACAAAACCCGACCTTGATGCTGGCAGGGATAGGTGCCTGAGGGCCCCTGGAGGCAGAAGCACCACAAGAGAGGGGTCCACGGCTCTCCTCAGCGCCTGATGCATGTGGATTTGGATTCTGAAGAGCACGTGGTGAGTTGATGGCAAAGCAGGGGATTCTCCAAGGCCTCAGAGTGAAGTGAAAAAGCAGAGAAGACAGGAGCAGGAAATGTTTGGGTTTCTGGTCCTGCTGGCTTTCACGGAGTATGGGCAGGAAGTGGGAGGAAAGATTGACCCCTCTCTGTTCCAACCCTCTCATATCCCTCAGGGTTCTGAACACCCCCTCTTTAGGTCCTCTTATTGGCACAAAAAATAAGCCTGGTCTGCTCAAGAAATGACAGTGGTATAAGTATAAATAAGTCTGAATTAAGGGAATAACTTTTTTTTTTTAGAAATTGGAAACCAGGAAATTCTCATCTACATCTATAATTCTTACAAACTCTGTTTAACCCCAGAGAGATGCGAGGCTTTTGTTTTCACTAATGATCCAATATTTCCTGTGAGAGCATACATGTGCTTCTGTCATTTTTGACATGAAAGTTAACATGAAAATTTTCAAGTGTTTAGTGGGCATTGCTTATGTAAAACAACATACAGTACTTGCAATTGCACTGTGTTTAAAAGCACTGCCATGCTTTCAAGGCACATGATAGCAGCAAAGACACTATGATTTCATAGCCCCTGGCTATACAAGTCAAGAAATGTCTTAAAATACTCTTTGAGATTTAGTCCTTTGTTTTAGGACTACGGGAACCTGTTTATAAACTAACTGAACACAAAGGAGAGCCTCATAAAATAAATGATTAACAGACTGGTAAATCTGATCTGCCAAAACACATTTCTCAACATGAATCTTATACTTGTACATATTTCCTGGATATTATGCAGACTTTTGACACCCCTCCAGCATGCATTCTAGTGTAAGTAAAGGGCAATTTATGTTCTGTAATATGAGAAGTATTTATATTAAGACTAGAATATACAGGAATATTCACTAATGAGGACCCAGTTTTTTCCATTTGATTATTAACTGAAAAGAACGTTAAAACTAAATGTTGCAGCATAACATGTTCCCAATTGAACAGCTGCAAATCCGGAACAGTCACTATTCAAGAAGACTCACAAATGCCACAGTTTTATCATGATATAAGGCAAATTGATACTATTGATAAGGAGTTCTTAGTCACAAAGTGAGAAACTCTTCTTCTGACCAATGCCTTCTTAGCCTCAGATCAGTATACACTGTAACAATATAAATTAGTGAACACAAAAACCCACAGAACAATAGTGTCTGACAACTGCTAGACAGCTAGAGTCTACAGTGAAATGAGTAGGTATCTAGCATACCTGACACCGTTGCTCAACATCACAGTCCAGTCTAGGAACTGTGCATATTGGTTCTTATTTATAATAGCATATGGTTTTTTTTGTTTGTTTGTTTGTTTGTTTTTGTTTTTGTTTGTTTTGTTTTGGTTTGGTTTGGTTTTTTTTGTTTTTTGTTTTTTTGTTTTTTTTGTTTTGTTTTGTTTTGTTTTTTGTTGTTTTGTTTTTTGTTGTTTTGTTTTTTGTTTTTTTTTTTTCTGTTTTGCTTTGGTGTTGTTTATTTTCAAAAAACTTGAAGAAGCTTATTCAATTAACAGCTTATCCAGTTTCACATAGCTAAAGAGGAAAAATGAGTTTGTGTAGGGGTAAGTAAGCTGGTAAGGTATCACAAAAGGAATTCAAGGGTATCATAAAATTCTCTCTTCTAAACTTTGTTAACAGGACTCCCAAGGACAAATAAAATAGCAATGTTGAAGAGAAATATTCACTGCATTCTGTTGTCAAGAAATGTGTTACCTTGACAATCAAAATTATACAAAAAATCAAAATCTGGGGACTTGGATTTCTCCCTAATGGTCCTGCTTGTCCCCCGAGATGAAAGATAAGAACTACCACCAAGAGACTACAGTAGGGCAAAATGTAGTTTTAGCCTCAAGTAACCTCTGAACACAGAAGTATCTAAGGAGTGAAAGATTATTATGGCTATTAAACCTGAACATGAACATTTTCCAGGAAGAATGATTCATAATTTGCCCCCCTGCACCATATAACTGAGATTCCAGTACATTTAAGTACAGGTCTTTACTATCTAATCAGCAATTAGTTATTTTTATCTGTGCAATTCTAAAGCCCCAAGATGCATTCTTCTCCCACTGTCCACTGCTGTCAAAATACACTTGTTGTTTCAATTATGCATTAAAATTGTAATCATCCTCAGCATGGTTGCATCTAGTTGAGTAAAAAGTCTATTGTTCCATAAATTAGTTAAAAGAAATTAACAAAATATTAGCACTTTATTTCAGTAACAACCACTGATTTCTTCCACAGCCTATTTATCAGGCCAAGTTCAATTCAAAGAAAAGTAAATTATGCATAATGAAAGTGACAACCATTTGTTTTAATAATGACAAAAAGGAATCTCCAATCAAGAATTAACTCAATGGATGAATTAAGGTCCTAATGTAAAATGGTTGCATGCAAAGTGTCTGCCTAATCTTGTATTAAGATAAGAAGCAGTTTTCAAAATTCTCAGTCTAAACATCAAACTGTAAAGCTTTCCATCAACCTTCCATCTTAAAGCAATCTGCATTTACAACTAAATAAAGTCCTGCACTGATCAATTTAGTTTATAAAGCACATTTTTATTTCCAGACTAATTAATCATTTTGGTGATAACAATTATATTTTTTTGGTAAATCACAATAAATTAAACCAGTTTTTGCTAGGGGCAGTTCTTAAAAGTGTGCAAACATATCAGCAATGATATTCCAGTGCAAAGAGTAATCTCTAGAATATATACTATGTATTGTTTTTTAAAGGACACAGTTCCTATCCTACAATTTTAGGTGAATCTGCTCAGACATTCAAATCTAATTTGGCTGAGCACAATAGAATTTTCCACATATATTTTAGTAAACGTTTCATACTGGACCTTATTCAATAATAGATGCAATTTATAATTCTTTGAGATGGTGCTAGCATGTTAAGTTTACATAGAAATGCATTAAACATATAGCACATTAAATTAGCAAGCAAGTATCCTGTGATGCAGATGTAATTGTGTAATTTAGGACATATCTGCATTTAAACAATCACAGGATTTGTTATTATTTTACTGCATATTAATTTGCTCATAACAAATGTCAGTAACAGAACATCATACACACAAAGTATTATTTTCAGACAGATGTGTGAAAGAGTAGTGGAGAACTGTCCACTTTCTATATATGCAACATCATTCTCTTAAAAATATAGTGACTTAAATTTTTTTTAAGAAAAACTTGAGTATTTGCTGACATAATATATGCTGATCACTACTTTGAAGACACAATATTAAAACTCATTATTCATTAGACTTGTTTTGAAGATGTTGCAAGCAATTGTATTGAAAAAAATAAATAGCATTACAAAATCATACAACAGCTAAAGACATAAGCTATAACCCAGCTGCTAAATGTATATGTGATTAGCTTAGATCTCTGTCTACATGGTTTGATAGTTTTTCTTGAAATGTTATTGTTTGATTGAATGCAGACGTTATTTAAATCTGTTCAGAGGTTTGTGATTACTTCCAGTCTACAGCATAACCTCAGCAATCTTTTGCAGGTATATGACAGCTAAAATTCAAAAGTCAACACTCTGAACAGGACAAATAGGCCATATAGAATTCTGATGAAATTAATCAATTGCTTAAAATTTGATGTTTGTTCTCAATATTTATTTTTTAACTCTTAACTCAAATATTTATTTCATATGTTTGCTATAATTACTATTTTGCCAATTTCACATGTTTGTGAAGTTCCTCTGCCTTCCCATGCAGTTCTTTCTTCTTGTTTTGGGGTTGTTGAGGGTTTTTTGGTTGTTTAGCAAACTGAGGATGTGGTTCAGAACTCAGCATTGTTCTAAGTTCTTTTCTACCCTAGAGGGAAAACATGGCTTATAGGATTGAAAAAAAGTAGATTGGATTTAGCCATTATTAACATTTTTTACATCTTAAAACACTAAAAAATATTTATTAAAATAAAAGTTAAAAGTAATTTTAAAGTATCTGACACACCCATCACCAAACTCATTCAATTTCTGTTCCAAAAACCTGTTCCCTCTCTGTTTCTCTACAGGCACAGGTCATCTCTGCTTCCCTAAGTTTTCCTTCCAAGGATTTATCTAAGGCACAACTCCGTTTCACTGACCTCTGTATTTTCTACCATATGTCAGAGATCCAAATAGAGGGGAGAAAAGGGTTAGAGATGTCACAGTGCAGGTACCAAAGAAAGAATAGTCTTCTGATGTAGCAATTGCTCTTTCCCTGCCTGCAGCCTAAATTCATCTCAGGCCACTGCTCACAGAGGACAGAAATTTACTTTCTAAATAATCAGCCCCACACTAACCTTCTTCATGATTGCTGTCTGGATGATCCATTCACCTTTCTTCCCTTGTCAACACTAACCAGGGCTCATCGAACTCCCTATTCCCTCTCCTCACGCTGATTAAATAAAATCCACCGAAACTGCCATTACCTCCTCACTCACACAACTATGACTTCTCTTTCAGCATACTCTCTTCTTAATGCCGGACAATTTTAGTGTGCAGGTTCAAGTTATGTATTATTATCATGGTGAAATTAAACCAGGAATTGAGCTGTCAATAATGAGATGAATCTTTCTTCATTGCATATATCTTTCAGCTATGCATATTTACTTGGAACCAACACAGTAGGAAAGGCCAGGGCAAACTATAGCAAGGCATCTACAGTATGCAATTGATCTCAGTAATTGTCTTACACAACTGTGAATTATGCTCCAAATTATTTTCCTTGAGCAGGAAAGCATCATAACTTATTTTTCATCGATGGCTGAATTTTCTGAGGAAGTGTGCTATATCTGGAAAACTTTCACCCTGAAATAAATAAATTGTTCGCCTTTTTTTTTCTGCAGGCGAAAGGCATCACAGCAGTAGGTATTCACAGTGTAAGTCATAGAATCATGGAATAGTTTGTTTTGGAAAGGATTTTTAAAAGTTTCTCCAGTTCGATCCTGCTGCCATGGACAGAGACATCTGCAACTTGGTCAGGTTGTTCAGAGCCCTGTCCTTGACTTTGAGTGTTTCCAAGCATGCAGTATCTACCACCTCTCAGCAACATGTTTTAGTGTTTCACCATCCTCAAAAGAAAGAATGTCTTTCTTAATCTAATTTAGATCTACCCTCTTCTAGTCTAAAACCTTTACACCTTCTGCTATTAGAACAGGCCTCCTTTGTCCCCACCTTACATATAAGATCTTTTCAAGTACTGAAAGGCCTCAATAAGATCTCTCAGAAACCTTCTCTCCTCCAAGCTGAACAACGTCCAGGTCTCTCAGCCCTTCCTCATAGGAGAGGTTCTTCAGCCCTCTGATCATTAAGCTGCTCATCTGGATTTACGTTAGAAAGATATTTAATATGTTCTCTGGAGATCTGTCTCTTTCCACGGACTGTAGAACATAAGATTTATAAATACCTATCCTTGGTCCCCTCCAGTTCCATATTTTTATATGTATTAAGTAGACATATACAGTATTCAGGAAAAAGGAAACTTGCAGGAAAAACGAAACTCAAACCTATATGCCCAGATAGGCTTCTCAAAACAATAATTCTAGCTATTAGAGATCAAACTTCCCCTCCCCATCCCCTCAAGTCTTTGCATTTGGAGGGCTGCACTGGGGTCAAGATACTGCAGATAGTGAACATCTAGAACTCTTTTTGGATAGGATTCACTGCCCTAGCCCCAGGTGTGACTTCTTTTGAGAGAACTCTGCTCTGGTTAAAGGAAAAAGAAGTTCCAATTTTTTTGAGCTGGAGAGAAATCATGAGAAGAAATTCATTAGGATGAAAAATCCTGAGTTCTAGTCTTTGATTAAACTGTTATTTGCATATAAGATGTAGTTTGTCACTGTTCAATGAAAGGAACTTCAATATTGAAAATAACAAGTTGTGCTTATGGCCCTCAGATGTCTATTGTCAGCATCTGAAAGGGATTAAACAATTTGAATTCAAAAGCTTAATTTCCATGTGTTTTAATTGTGTCTTCTGAATTAGGTATCTAAGCTGTATCTTCTATAGCACTTCACATTCAAAGACCAGAAATGAAACAGATTCCTCTCACTGGCAGAAAGCAAATTATGCAGAGGAAAGAGTGTCCGGGTACTGAACTTCACACCTAGAAAGGGTGATATACAAGAAGAAACAAATTATTTCTCTCATTTTTTTAGCTGATACCTTTCAACAGGAAGCAGCCTTTACTCTTGAAAGCAGAAATTTGTTTGAAATTTTACCTCCTCACACTGCAATCTGTAATCTAAAGGTTAACACCTGCTCATGTTGAGAAACTACCCCATTTGTAGTTCAATGGAATATATTTTTCCACCTTAATGTGGATTAAAATGAAATCAGATTAAGATGGTCCACATTCCAGATTTGGCTATATATTGTTCTGGAACAGTTCCTCATTGAGGTTCCAATATATGTATCAGAATCAATAATGTTTCCTTTATCTACAGATGAGCTGAAATTTGTCTTCCCAATGAAAACCAGCTTTCGTTTCTAGATCTAGTAGCTCATAAAATCTTAGATCTTAAAATCACAACATGCAAATTTATCTGAAAGTAGTCTTAGCTCGTAATAGATTTACAAATTCTATGCATGATTGAATGGGTGCAAATGCATTTGTGCCACAAATTAATAAAAATTAATGTTTGTAAAAGGTTTACAGTTATGTTATTATTTTTAAAAAATATAAAAATCTCTGATTGAAAAAAACTCCAGAGCAGCTAGCAGGAAAAAATTGAAGCAGCGATTTATAGATTATCCTGTATAATGTACTCATAATGAAGACATCAGGACCAGGAATTGTTTACTAATGGTAACATTGATATATGTGGCATGTTAAAAGGTAAGCTTCTTTTCCAACAGTTTCCTGCTAAAGTGGCTTTAGAAAAGAAAAAAAAATGCATTCAAATTTCTTCTGGTGTACTCTACGGATACACTTAGTTGTATGTTACTTATTGTCCTTACTACGTCTTACACTTCTAATAAGGTATCTGATGGACAGTGATAGCTATGGACTGCAAGGTGAGTTAAAGAACAGGATTAAGAAGAAGGAACTTACAAGGCAACTTGCAGCAGATCATCTACTTAGGTAGAATTATGTTTACTATAAACCATATTTTGATATTTTAAAGGTCTGTTAAATAAGTTACCTGCTTAAAGTTTGGCTCAGTCATCCATATTTATTGTATGACCGAACTTGAAGAGGACTCACAACAGGAAAGACAGGAACTAGGAAACTACAAGGTTAAGTACAATGTTAAATACAAGGAATAATAAGGGAAGTGCATAAACATCTGAGAAAAAGGCAATTGTGCCAGGCTTTAATTGCTCTTATACAACAGCAAACACATGCAGCTGCTACAATGTGAAAACAGAATTTGTATAGCCTTCTTTATTGCTTGGAAAAAACCTCTCTTCCAAATGAAGGCAGATGTACTGCTTGTGTGAAGAAGCACACTTCAGCTGGATAACACTGCCTGCACCGGGTGCACTAAGTATGTGTTAAAGATGTCTCTGGCACTAGATTGTTACAGTCTTAGAGAGACTGAGGTATGTGTCCCACCACCTTCCTAGGTAATGCCATCTCAAGAGCCCTCTAAATGACAGAAATACAACTAAATATCTACTTTTTTTCTACCACTGAAGTCAACGCACTTTTGATGGACAACAGTCTATTAATTGTCACAGATGCAAAACATCCTGAGAGACACTGGACTTCTGTGATTCCTTCCATTTTGTTGAAATTGCTCTATTTTGTTACCATTCACAGTGGAGTTTCTCAACACTGAATCTGTGCTCTATTCTTATAGCACGTAAACAGTTTAATCATGCAAAAGACTTTCATTTTTCTTCTATTCTCCTTAATAATAGCTATGAAATGATCCTGTGAAAATTTGTCATCTCTTTAGATGTCCCTTGGTCCCAAGACCAATTATTCACTACCTGCTTTTTTTGGAAAGTAGCAGGCAAAATTGCTCATTTGTGAACAACCACTGTTCATCATTAGCCAGAATAGGAAGAAAACCAAGGTATGTAAATCTGTTTGTTATAGGTGGCAACCATTCTTTTGCACTTAAGTATCTTTAAAACGATATTGCCTCCTTTGAAAACTCCTTGGCTTAACTCACTACATGATTAATTATGTTGTGCAGTGTTACATTAAATCACATTAAGAAACCAAGACATTACATTAGATCAGTCAGGAGAGATCTTCTAGTGCTTTTTCAATGTCTTGCATACAAATGAAGCTAAAGTGTTAATTCGTAGATACTTTCTCATATACATATCCTGTACATCCTCACTCACTCCAAAAATCTTCATGAATTTCCCAAAGACCCCTTCCATTCTTGGGATTGTTTTATTCATTTAAGCAATTAAGTAGGTATTTGTGAAGGCAAAATCACACTGCTAACTGTTGACATTAGATTCTCCACAAATTTCTCTGTGAAACCATCTATATTAGAGAAAAAAAATGTCTGCGAGTTTAGAGATACTATGGACAGACACTAACAGAATAAACAATAGTTAAGAAAATTACTTTCCTAACAGTGGCCTTCTAACAGTATATAGAAAGTAGATGGACCTGAAGAAAGCAGTGTGTAGCAAAATTGCCATTATTCATACTTAAGACATAGACTTCTGCTTTCAAGAACAAATTTTGTGAATTACAGTACCTGATAAAAATTTTTTGTTTTCAGTATAAACTGAAGTCTTCATTTCTCTCCAGATGACTATGGAAGACCTGCTGACTTAAATGGATCTTTGCAATAAATATCACAGATCCCTGTGTCATTTTCTACTTACATATTTTTTCTTCTCACTAACTTAATGTGATGTATTTGGCTCAGGGTGCTAAACTCCGAGGGAGATTAGGTTCAATGAATGAAATGAAGAACATTGTGGACAGAAAATCAATTTACTTTTTTTTAGGAATTGCTATTTTTCCCCCTCGTGACTCTGCCACTGCTTCATTGTAGTAGTTTGAATAAATGGTTTCTTTTTCTTTAATATCCCGTGTCTGAAACAGAGAGAGTATTAGCTCAAGAAGTGTGTTTTAAGTCAGAGATGAAAAATGCTATGTTCACATAAAAAGCTAGAAATAAAATTTAGAGACAGAATACAAAAAACTTTCCTTGAGTTCCCATCAATGGTATAAAAACTAAGTTACTGTTGGTACTATTTTCTATTGGTATGCAAGTTATAACAACAGAAATATTTTTTAAAATACATAATCTTCTGAATATAGGCAGACTGAATAATGTCTAGACAGTGCATTTGCTTTGTATGGTCCTTAACACAGGAAGTCTTTCATGTTGCTATTCCTGTTACAGTATTCATTTTGGGGACATTGCCATTCAGCTACCATTCTCCTTTCCCCTTAGTCTGATTGAAAAATCCTCTGAGTCCTTTCCTTTATTAAAGGATAATACATTGCTTCAGCAAGTTAATGTTATAACCCATGCTGAAATGCTCTTCTTCAGTGTCACAGGGCTCAATGAGCCAACTAAAAGGCTTACAATTTTAAAATCATTTGATGTCCCAAAGAAGTCAAATAACAATGTTAAAAGAAATGTAGTTGAGCAGAGATAGAGGATTGCAGGGAGAAAGACAGCAGCATTTAATTTCAATACTACCTCACCCAACTTTGTTTATTTAGTCCTAATTATTTTTTCTCTGAAAAGCTGTGTCTTGCTTATATAACTGTGAAGAAACAACAGTATGGGAAATCTGCAGATCATCTTCCATTTGAAAAGTTATAGTAAGGAACACACAGCCTATCAGAGAGGCTATCTGATAATTCACAAAGTTGATTCAGAGACTAAAAGGTTTGCAGCAATTGCTTTCTGTCCCCTGATCAACCATGCACCATATTCCTTAACAGTGGCAACCTAAGGAAATTGTATTACAGATGCTGTGCCTTGTACAAAGAAACGTTGAGAAATGTTCAATAGTGAAACAAACTATGGCTATGATGTAGGAAGTATTTTGCCTGATGCTGTTTTTTTTTCTTTTGTTAAAACCACTCACAGCAGGCAAATACTACTGAGCTGCAACTCTACATGCTATTTTGCCAAAAGACACATAGTACCTCAACAATAAGCAACACAGGGTAGGTGGAAAGAGAAAGGCAGAAAGAGAGATACTGTTAATACAAATATTTCACTACAACAACAAAGATTAACTTAAAGATGATCAGAGAAGATCAAAGAAGTCAGTTCTTCAGGCTTCTACAGTCCAGGACTAGTCTTAAGTCCAGATGGTATCAGAACACATAACTGAGCATATCATTTTCCCTCAAATTGTCATAGCACCAGAAAAAATGGCAATTAGTATTTTAAAAACACCCTGAAACATAGGCCAAGTCCCAGGCTATCAGAAGTATTATTATTTTAATTATTATTTCTGAATATTTGTATGAGGAAGAAGATCACTTAAGACCAGTGTTACAGCTTCCTGAGCACAGGGAACATTCCACAGAGTTAAATTCACAAACTAATCTGTTTTACCTGCAATATTTTACCTGCCTGGAAATTACTTTCTTGACAGTGATGACAATACTGCATCAGAAAGGTAGACAGTCATCTTACGATTACTAGAGAAAACTTCCAACTTTATTGAAAAGTTCCTCTGCTCAGTACAAAAAGAAAACTATGTAAAGTATCTCTAACACTGAGACGACAAGCTTAGATCACTTTAAATGATCACTTTAAAATTTTATTCTTAATTTACTTTATTAAAGAAGAGGAAATTCTTGCAGCTATAGTGAGGTTAAATAAGTGCTAGGAATAAAAAACATTACATGATTAAACCTATCGAGAGTAACTGCAATGAAATTAACAGAAGAATAAACTTTGTGAATTTTGCTTACACTTTCTGACAACTCATTTGAAATCTTTGCTGAGTTATCTTCCATTCAGGAAATGCTGCTTGTGAACTTTTCTTTCCTTCTTCAGATGGCATCAAGAAAGCAACTGAAAGTATCTTTAACTGGAACACAGTTCTGATTGCTTTTCTCTTGTTAAATGTATTGACCAAGTATGAAAATATAATATTGAGCTTTTGTGGGTTTGGGACGTGTTCTAATTATCAGTTAGTTAGAAAGAGAACTGCTTTTTCCTTTACTATCAAGATGATGAAAGAGATAAAATTCTAAAGTACTTCATTATGTAGGTAGTTTAACTGATTATAACCAATTTTCTTATCCCACTCTCATAAAAGCTAAAGCCTATCTAGACTAAGAAACCTAAAACTCAGCCAAAGAACGTCCTCTCTGAACACTAATAAATATTCAAGTTCAGTTTTTCTAGCTCATAAATCTTGGGGCTGAAATGAACTTTTCCTTCTCCAAAATCTAGACATGGCTTCACATATTCCTGAGCAAAGTAGGAATAATTTTTTTTCCAAAACTTCAAGTTCAGTATATTCTTACTGTCTTGTAAAGAAAAAGTAACCAGACTCATACTGCATTGTGATTGGCCTGATCCAGCAACTATTTTCCATTAAAATGTTACCTACAGGAAGTAGGAGCCTGACCATCCTCTTCTACTGACAAACGCTATCTGGAACTATTTAGGATCTAACTACTTTTTTCTTGCTTCCAGATACAGTAAAACAGGGTTTAGTAACTTCCTAAATCTGTCAGGCAAAATCTCCATTGATAAAAAACACAGTCAATTAAAACAAAACCAAGTAACTAACCAAACAAACAAAAACATAAAAGCTACCCACATATACAAGCCATAGATCAAATCCTATTTACAAATCTGTTTCAACAGCACAACAATATTATGTAAAGGCATAAAAGCTGTGTCCAAATATGTTTGTTTTAATGACTTATACACATGATCTTGACAGAATCATTGAAAAATTATCCGCTGATTTCCTCCTGTGAATATATACTTTTATCTGTAATTTTTTTGGACAGTTAAACCACACTATCCACATTTCCCTCTGATTTTAGAACTTGAGGTTGAGAGAAACAAAGAAATCCATATTCTTCTATAGTGTGAAATTAAAAATACCATCTCCCCCAAAAAAGGACTCACAGATCCACGATGGGAAACTGAGTGGGTTTTTTTATATCTACTACTTGGTGATCCTACATAGTAGGTAATAAACTGTAGCATCTCCAACAAATATAGCTGAAAGCCATATAACTACAGAAAGAGGCAGTTCACTGAAGTGCCTTGATCTGTGGATGCCGAGAATATTTTGCATAAATACTTTGAGAAACTGATTTCTGTGTTTACGTGGAATACATAAACACATGCTCATTACAAACACAATTGCCTGGGTAAATGAATCATGATGAATCAAGTTAGCATGATGAAAATTGTTATAAAGTTCATAGGACTATAGAAAGGATTTGTAAAGCTTAAAAATGAGAACTCGATGCCTTTATCTGCTCATGTGAAACTTAAAGATGTCTATTACTCACTATACAACAATTTATTTACATTAGCAGTAGAATCGAGAGGCTCTACAAACCATATGCCAGGTCTCTGAATTTGTTGCAGAAAATATCTTTTATCTGTCCACTTGACTTACTACTGAGAACAAAAAGATAAATGGCATTGAACAGTTTAAGAATACATTTATTTCGAGTTTAGTTTCCTTGCCAAGGACCTGGCATAATTTGAGGATAGGTTAGTGAGGAGGAAGAAAACAAACACAAAACAAACAAAAGTACAAAGTCTTCCCTTGTCTTTCAGCATCTGTAACTATGGCTTTTAAAATTGCAGTAGTAAGACAAAGAAATTGCCAGGGCAATTTCTATGTAGTGGCTTGGAATCCAGAGATTCTATTTCTTTTTTACAAGAAACAATTCCACTGAAACTCACATTATAAACAGTGTAAGTTGGCAGCTCATATTCTTATGCATTGTACACCATTAAATGCATAGAGATGAGTATTGGAGTATTGTATTGGAGTTTTGTATTGGAGTCTTACATTCTAGTGACTTTGACACAAGGCCAGCCTTAAGCTACACATACTTTTTATTAAAAAAACCCAAACCATACCACAAAAAACCCACAGGGGAGGCTCCGTAAGCTCATTACTTCATTAATGAGAGGTGGAGCAGAAAGTTTATGTCTTTCTAAGCGTAACATACATTTTAATTAAATATTTTGATTTTAAGTGTAAGACTATATTTTAAGATGTATGCTTATCTGGAAGAACAGGTATTTTACTTGTATGATTTTGTTCAGTAGGTTCCTACTTGCACAATTCCAGACATGGCAGACTGTTACAGAGTTGTGGCCTGCAGGTTTTGACCTGGGTTTGGAGAAATGTTTGAGGAGTAAATGTACACTAAAGTCCTCATCATCTTTATAACCAGACTAAATTTAATTCAATAAAAAGTCATGGTAACCACCATGAACATTCAAGCATAAAGGAAGAGTTTTAAGTCAGTTCTTATGGGGACCAAGTTTTTGCATTGACTGAGAAGATACATTCTGTAAGAGGTTTTGTATTTCCATTATATTCCATTAATTGCTATGAAAACTCATCAAATAGAGGTGAGTTTGGAAGACATTTGATATGCAAAACAAAAAAAATACTGATGATAATACAAAATAATGTTTCACATTCACCTGAACTTTATAAAAATGTCACTGAACTTTAATATATGCTGTTCTCTGAACAAAGATAAGAAGAAACTTAGATGTAAAGGACAGGCAAACCATAAAGGCAACTACAGTAGTACAAATAGCACACAAGGGCACTTAAGGGCTACATAAGGTTAGTGGGTTTTTTGTTTGCTTGTTTGTTTTAATCTGATAGCTTTTCTAAAAAAAAAAAAAAATGTTCTTTCATTGAAGACTTTCAGTGCAGAAAAAACATTGTCTTTTTCTAATATGGCTTTGAGATTGTTGCACTGCAAAAACACTTCTTCTGGAGTATTTGCAATACACTCAAAGAGAGACCAAGTGGGAGAAACACATTTTTTTGTATCCAATGGCTTTGCAAAGTACATATACTTACTGTTGATTTGCATCCCAGAGCATGCACTTCTGGTATGCTCCTAAAGTAAGGCAGTCACAGATGACAGATCACCTCAGCGTCAGGACTGAAGGAATACATACCCTTAAATGTATTTACTGTTAGGTTAATATTTGGTCTCAGCTCACCCCACAGGATCATGTTTACCTCCTCTAGCACTCATCTAACAAGTAGTACTTTTCCTACCATATCTAGCACACCTTAAAAATTATTAACACTGACTTTCATGTTCCAGTTTACAGTCAAGTAAAGAACTATAAAATCAATGAGGGTTAATTTCCTCTACTGTGAAAAGAAACCAAGAACAAAAAACCAGATAATTTTAGAGTTGAATATTAAAGCACCAGAGCAGTACTTAATAGCACTTTTTCCCCTGAATAGGAGATGATTGACTAAAAGGCCAGGAAATAGTATAGCTCTCTTGCAGCCTGGGACTCTGATGCTTTTACAGTGAGCAATTCCAAGTCAAGAGGTAAGGGAAGCAGAAGAGAGTCATCAGAGTAAACTATACCAGCATCTAAAAATATAATGCAAGACATACTCCTTCTGTAGGCTAGCAATTTTTTGAAGAGTGATTGTAAAAAAAAAAATCCTTCTGGTAAAAAAGGCAGGTGTGCATATTCTATGCTGCTAGCTTTCATTTCATTACAGAACTGCATTACAGATTTCTTTAGGCTCTTCAGTTATTTATAGTTTAAAAAAGGACTCAAGTTCTCTAACCCATTTGATAGAGCCTATGTTAACTACGGATAAAGTCATGTTCACACACGCAAAACATGCACTGTATGGAAATATACAATAAATTTATATCAGCATATGATGGTTCAGCAGCCTTCCTAGTAGAATTGTGCAACGCCTAAGAGCAGGCTGAGGTCAGGGTAATGGTTTTAAAGGTATAAGCAACAGGGTAACATGAGTCTGATTACCTGAAAACCTGAAGTGTTAACAAAACTGATGCAATGTCCTTTCTTCCCATATCAGTTGGTACTGAAACAATACTGTTAATTAGACAAAGTTAGTAATTTCTTAACTTATCATTACATAACTCAGAACAGAAGGACCTAGCATTTCATTCCAGCTCTTTGATTAACGCGTATCTTATGATTGTGTAATGAACATTTATAATGCTGTAAGGATACAGTATTTAGATAACAGAATTAAACAAAGATAATGGTGATGCAGACACAAATAATAATAACAATGCTGAAAAAACTTTAATAATCATTCACTAATCTTATGCCACTATAATGTGTTTCATTATATTATGACACATCTTATCTGTGCTATCACAAAAGGTTGTAAAGTAGACAAGGGCCTTTAAAGAGAAAAATGTTAGCCCTTCATTGAAAAGAATTCTGTTGTTTCTACAGAATCTGATAGATCTCTCCTACAAAAACCTAAAATAAAATCCAATATCTAATATCTTACGTTACCCAGACTCTGGGTATTAATATTTCATTCTCCTTATCCTTTCTTCCTGTGGGTTATGTATGTATTTATGTATTTATGTATATATGAATGTATTTATTTATTTATTTATTTGAAATACTTCAGGCACAACACTTTAAGATTACTCTTAGGTGTTATTTGTATGGTAGAGGTTAAAAAACATTAATATTGTCTGTCATTAATGTCTACTGTTGAAAAGCTCCAAAATACTGTTCTGTTGAATTTCAAAGTCTACACACAAAGTTGCAGAACTAATGGTACAGAAATTTTTTAATGGGTATCAGTTGAAAATAAATATCATGAGTTAAACTCTGCTTCAGCAAATATAACCATGTTCTTTTCATGACAAAAACTAACAGAGCCTATATTTGTCTGTGATGGAGACAAACATGATAAAAAGAAAGACTGAGACGTGATGTGATGAGGGAATGGGTGCATAAAGAAAGAAGGAAATGTTCACTACAAACCTATTATCAAACTGACTTTAAAAGAAAACAAGCTTTGATGCTACTCCGACAATATTAATGCTCATAAATATATGTATTAATTATCTGCATTAAGAAAATTTTTACTGATCAAGTTTTGCCCTAAAATATTTATTAAATATTAATTTGAGTAATGAGAACCAGATTTAAAAGTTATTAAGATATAATTAAAATTTAAAATATCTATCCTCATGACCATATTTTTTTTCAAAGTTATCAAAAAGTTATGAAAGTGATCATTCATAGGTTTGCAAAAGCAGATTTTGCTAATTTGATGATTACTGTGTTCAGCTCAATAGTGTTTCTTGACTCACACTCTCAGGCTCTTGAGTCTGCATTTGAGTCCTGTTTATTTAGTAGAGCTTAATTTGAATATCCAGATTTAATTTTCCTAATTTTAAAAAAAAAAAAGTGTTTTTCTAAGGGGTTTTCTACCTTCCTCGCAAATTTCTCCTACATTTCTTACAGTATACTCAGCAACCTTCCTTTCTTTGTTATTAAGTCTTAAATTTGAAACTCTTTGCACTTCCTTTTTTCACTATATTTTGTACTCAGTATACTTCTACTGAAAATAGAATTTTTCCAATGACACCACTAAAAAGCGTAAAGAATTTAAAAATTCTCATTTCATTAAAACAAAGAGATTAAAATTCAGAATTATTAGCACAATATTGAACAACAAAATAACAAGCTTATGAATCTGTTCAGTAGAGTAATTTTACTGTTCTTATCCCATTTGTTTTAAATTTTCTAGGAAAAAAATATTCCCATATATTTTTCCTGAACTTCTGCAGACTGTTAAGAGTACAAGACAGCAAAAGAATGTGGCCAAACCCAATCATATAGCAATAAAAATGAATGTAGGCTTTCAAAAAAATTTTATGTCAGACATCTGTGTTAATAATATTAAGAAAGCAAGCCATAATATCATGTACCTTTTTCAAAATCTAATAAATTGATGGAGCATTGTGAAATTAAGAGAGATATCTAATGGGAATGAGCTAAGAATAAGAACAGTGCCAGCTGGTCAAAACCGTGTTCCCAGTGGTCATCCCCATGGCTGATCAATCAGTGCCCTCCTCTGGTCAGGGCCCAGCTCTTCCCCCTCACATTAGAGATCAGGATCAATCAGACTAACCACCACCACATGAATGCTCTACCACACGTGTCAGATCCTAATCTAAAAGTGTTTTCAGACAGAACTGATTTAGAGACTTTGAAGTACCTTTAAACCTTGCCACGGTATGAGCCGGTGATAAGTCTGACATTTTTGGTAAGGAAAAGAGATGTTATCATGTGTTTTCACAGGTCTCATTTACTCTCTATTTTGAAATTAACCTCAGTTCTGTAACTCGTCATGTATTGAAGTTCTTAGGGTCTGTGGGAAGCAAAAAAAGGTGGGATTAAGGCTTCAAGAAAAGACTTCAGGAAAAGACTATCAGAAGACAAGTTTGAACTAAGCAGGTTTTTAAATTCAGTAATTTTTAATCAAGAAAAGAGGAAGCCAATACTTCACTTGAGTGACTTCAGGTTTGCAGTTGTATCATGATTTACTGACAGAGCATTCTGGAAATCCCACTGACTTGGAAAATCACAAGACTAAATAGAAAATATTCAAGATAAAACAAAATTTTCAGGTTTACATCTGAAATCTGAGTTTCTTGTCTAAATTCTGAGAAATTGTAAGGGCTAGAAAGGGACACTCCTCTCAGAGCTCTACTATTTCTGCATCTCCAATACTTCTTCATTATCCTAAATATAAAACATATCTATTTAGAAAGCTCCTACACTAAGAAAGCCTCTGTTAGTTCTCCATGTTACTTGATAACTAATTACAGGGGAAAAAATACCAAAACAAAACAACAAAACCAAAACCAAACAAATGAAAAAAACCAAAACCAACCAAACAAAAACCCAACACAAAACAAACAAACAAATCTGTATCTGGCAATGTTCTTGGTGATTAATTTTTACAATGATCATTTAGTATTTCAGTACCAGATCTTTGTGGTCTTAAATAAATAAATAAATAAGAAAAAATCAAGTTGTAAGGAATATAACAGCAAGTTAATGCAGTAAAAAAAAAGGAATAGTGTGGCCAGGAGGAGAAGGTAAGTGATGGTGCCCCTGTACTTGGCACTGGTGAGGCCACACTGAGTACTATGTTAAGTTCTGTGCTCTTCATTACAAGAAAGACATTGAGCTGCTGGAGTGAGTTCAGAGAAGGGCAGCCAAGCTGGGGAAGGGTCTGGAGGACAGGTTCTGTGAGGAGAGGCTGAGGGAATTGGGAATGTTTAGTTTGGAGAAGAAGAGGCTGAGAGGAGACCTTATTGCTCTCTACAACTACCTTAAGAAGGTTGTAGAGAAGGGTGTCAGCCTCTTCTCTTAAATGAACAATGCTAGGACTAGAGGAAATGGCCTGAAGTTGCTCAAAGGGAGGTTTAGACTAGATCTGAGGAAGAATTTCTGTCCTGAGAGAGCAGTTAGATGTTGGAATGGGCAGCCCAGGGAGGTAATGAAATTACCATCCCTGGAAGTATTTAAAAACCATGTAGATGATGCACTTCAGAACATTCTCTAGTGGTTGCTACAGATATTGATATATATATAAATTTTATTTGGGGAAGGGGGGATATTGAGAGTTGGGCACGGTGATCTCGGAGGTCTTTTCCAGCTGTGACAATTCTGTGATTCTGTGAAAATATGTCTGTTTTGAAGAAGTGGTGTTCCATTGTGTCACTTATAGTTATTTCCAGTACCATCAAATTTGCTCTTACAGAGCTATTTCACTTACCTGGGTTCTTGTAAATCCTAAATCCTTGGAAAAGTTTTCTGATATACCATTTAAAATTGTGTGCATCTCTTCTAAAAGTCCTAACACAATTCTCAAGGTCTTTTAAAATAAGCCTGTTCATTTGTACATAATAGAGAAATGTTGATTTTTACAGACTTAACCCATGAGACCTCAATGGAAGGAGAGCAGAGCCATCTCCACAGACATTCAGAGCTCAGAAATTCTGCACATAACACATCTAAGACAAAAAAAAAAAAAAAAAAGCAAAACTGTGAAAGAAAACTTCCTTCCACTGAATAATGAAATTCTTATAGTTCTATAAGAATCAGATCAATATAGGCCCCTAATAAGGAGATAATATTACTGCTTTAACACCGAAGTACATTGTCTGACATGGATTTCTTATAGAAATGGTCTTTGTCACTGCATTTTTTAATTATTTTTTTATTTTTTAAAAAAGAATCTGCCTCTAACAACTCCTGTATATTAATTTTGCTAAACTTTGGCTAGTTCTGCAAACAGCTTTAAGTGTATGTTTGAATGCTATCTTCTTTTGGGCAAAGTGTTTAAGCAGACATTGGTCTTCAAATAAATCTTGTGAACAGATAAGAAATCCTTGTAAACACATTAATGAAGAAAGACACTGCAGTAACACAGATTTCACTCATGCACATGTTTTTCAAAGGAGTAATTGCTTTAGAAATCTTACAAAAACCTGTAGCTACTAAAGAGTGTGCCTATCTTCAATTAACTACTTCTCTAGCAAATAAAGCAAACTCACAAATAGATCTCCTATTCTTGGTTTACCTGTCTCTGTCAGTCCAAATCTGATAATTGATTTCTTAGACTCTTACTCATTAGCTATTAAAAGCAGTTATTCTGAGAAAGGTTGTTTAACTCAGGAAAAAAATGGTTGAGTGAAAAAAGATTACTTCTAATGCTTTGTTACAGTGGTAATCTCAAGGAAGATGAAGCTTAAACATGAATCCAGATGCAATCATCTCAATATTTTTTAGAACATTTTTGGTTAGACTGTACACAAGATTAAGTAAAATACAGATACATATAAAAAAGGATATGCACACATTTCATTCACAAGTTAATCATAAGTACAAATGATTAAAGAAAAGGTGAAAAATAATTTTCTGTTTTCCCTCAATTTATCTGAACCTTCCTAGGAAAAATACTTTGACTATGACAATAGATCTTAAGATAAGTACATTGTAATTTTCTAGTGAAGTGGTAAAGACAGAATTGTGACTATGCAGCACAATAAGTATTATAAAATTTTAATTTTCTAAATAGATGTCTGCCTTTCTCCTTATGCCATAGAAGTTTGTTTACCACAGGCCATTTTCTCAGGCGCATAATTATTTTGACTTTAAATAAAGAAGAAGTCATTTATTATGAGGTATAGAAGCTGCTTAGAGATGTGACAGCTGTGGCATCATATTACATTTTTCTAAATCACTTAAGTCTCCTGTTATACAGTAAGGAACTTTACCTTTATTGCAAATATAAATTATCTCCAAAATAGGGTATCTATAAACCTGAAAAAATATTCATGCAAGTACAACATGTGTAAGGCATGAGAATCTAATAGCCACTAACACATCCCTCAAAAATCTCAGTCAGGGAAAAGAAACTTTAGAAAAATAATAATCAAAGGCAAAAAGGAGGTTTTACTCTAAATCAACCATAAGTTGTACAAAACATGACAAAGTCTCCTGCTCATACTGTTGATAAGTACCATGTTTAGCATGCTTTAGTGCTGCAAAATAAACCCTGTAGATCTTTGTTAAAAGCTGAGAAAGAATACACAAATACTGTAGAGATTTTGCATACAGCATCCCTCTTATGCTCAAGGTATGCATAGATCAAGGTTCTAATTTTTCTCCAAGTTTATTAGAAGAATAATGGTTTTCTTTAGAACAGAAGATGGCTGTTTGAAGTTGAAAAGAAACAAAAATACTTTGCCTTGTTTCAAGAAGGATTTTTATTCAAAAAGAAGACAAAGTAAATAGGGTGTCCAGCATTTGCTGAGGGGTATCCATGACTACAGGTAATTAATCCCTCTTAAAAAAATTTTCCAAATTGTATGACTATCCTAATTTACAAACCTGTTGATATAATTTTAATAAAGAGGTGATTAAGATTTATATAACACCTATAAAATGGACATACAAGATAGGAAATTACAGTACAGAAATCTCAGGATAAAAGTGTGATAAGCAGAAGAATCTTTGGACAAATACTCCAACTTAGCTTGGTATTTCCTTGGGAAAGTGTATGTGTTGAGTAAGAGTACATTTTGAACAAATCCTCAAGTTACAAGTACTCTCAGGACAGAGATCAACATCCTTCATGCTCACTCCCTTTTTCTTGGCTGCACTTACAGTCAACAAGACAGGTATTTCAAAGAAAAAGTCTGTTTAACAGGCTATATGACCTCTCATACCTCTCTGACTGACCTAAAAACATGGATACAGTAGTTTTACCAGGGGTGGACTAATAGGCTGTGGAATTCCAAGTCAGATTTTCCATTACACAAAAAGTGTTCTCAAATTATCCTCTTCATGCAGGGCTTTTGTGACTATTGAGAAATATTACATATATGGTGCACTTACACTGACCATTAAGAATATGGCAGGGAGATTTTGTAAGACTGATAGGGAGCAAATAACTCAATTGTCTTAGAATTATTATGGGGGAAAAAAAATAATAATAAAAAAAAATAGAGAGCCCCACTATCTAAAATCAATCATAAGTGCTCACTCTGCTGTTTTACCCAGAGGTAGAATCATCCATCATTTTTAACCTACATTTGTTACAGCCCCTGTTACAATGATGCTTCTGATAGCGTCAGTATAGACTTTCTGACACTCATGCACAAGACCAGGTTTACAGAGTAATAAGGTAGATGTCTTTGTCTGCAAAAGCTAGTTTCCAAGGCAGCCATTTCACAAAGCGAGGGCATTATCATTTGTCACCAGGTCTTGACTGCTAGAAGTGGCAGAATTTTAAAATCTCATTCTTTTGCTATTTTGTTGCAAAGCTGGGAAGTTAAACAGAGACACACCAAAAATTTTACAAGAAAACAGGCTCAAGCTGCTACTCTACTACACAACTGCATTGTACAAATTAAAAACATATATTCAGATGTATTTGAAAAGATTACTCCACAGGCTGGGGCACAGTGAAGCAAATGAGAAACCTCTAAATTTTACAGCATAGATGGGTTTACCCTGAACAATAAAAAGATGCAAAGCTGTATGCTGGGGTCATATTCTTTGCAGAACCTCATAGATCAGAAATATTAATGACACATTCTTATCATGAATAGCACAAAGGCATATATTTTTGAAAATTATTTATACTTTCACTTCCTGCAGAAGAACAGAGTGTTCATAAGTTGGAATTTTGTTCTGGTTTTTTTATTAATGATCCTTCTCGATCTGTGCACCATTTCCCATAACATTTCAAGCTTCCTTCTTTCCTATATGACTGCTGAAATTATAGTCCAAATGAAACTTAATTTCACTAGCTCTTTTGTAGCTGTTGTTTGCAAGTTTTTGTACTTTTTAATGGATCATAAACCAAGCATAATTGAGCATAAGCTGAAAGCATTTTTCCTTCATCTGGTGTTTCATAGCAGATATGACAGTTGATTTGCTTTGTTTCTCTTGAAAGCATGAATCCATTGAGCAACAAATCAAAAACTTAAGTAAAAACTTTAAGAGTTTAGTAATACAATTTTTCCTATAAGGTAATCGGGGTTTTTAAAGCTTTTTTTTTTTTTTTTTTTGTCCTCTCTTAGATATCACTATGTAGATTTAAGGCCAGAGGAGATCATTGAATCTGTAAGACAAGAAAAAAAATAGCAAGAAAGACTACATTTTCAAGGAAAATGTTTTTTTTCTTATTTTAAATTTTCATTATAAACCAAACTTCCTCAGGAACATATGCAGACATAGTTAAAAATTAATACAATCTCCTGGTGCACCAACCATCAGGTCATCAAACTGATTTTCTTTCACAGGGTCGACAAATAGACTCCCAAGACTTGGCCTCTCTGTGGAAAAAGCAAGAATTCACAAATTCTGACAGTACAATTACATATCCTATTAGATTTTAGTGTATAAATAATGATAATTATAAATAATAATTCTTAGTGATATATTTATCACTGTCAGGGCATGTCTGCAGAAGAAACGTTTACAAGTATAAAATTATCAGGGAAACTAAGAAAATATGTAATAGTTTTCTGTAGGCATTATAATTACTTTGAAAGATAGTTACTTTGTATGTCAAGTGAACCTTTTGAAAACAGACAATACTGGAAAAATTAGTATTAAAAAAAGATAATATTGGAGTCAAACAAAACGTGCAATATTTCCCACCCTTCTTTGTCCAAAATCGGCTTCCTAGACTGAGGGTGAAAAGCATGTTCATTACTGAAGTTTCAAATAATACTACATTAAAAGCATATTTGAGTTTTTAATAAGATTTCTTAGCATATAAGAAGCTAAAAAGATTTATGGTATGAATTTATCTGCCCCTCTGCCATCAATCGCAAATGTAAGCGCTGCAGTTAAACATAAGAGGAGGAATAAATGGTAGCAATATCCCACAGAGAACACTTAAAAGTAGATTTTTTTATATTATTTTTTGACAAATGGATTAAAATTAACTGAATCCAAATTTACTTAGGGTCACAGGATCATATTTCAGATTTTATCAAGATGTTTAGAAAGAACATTTTAAAACATGTTTGTTAAAGACTTCCCTGGATAACTTCCCCTCCATTCCAGGAGGGTTACTGACATCAAGCAGGGTTTAATGTACTTGTTTCAGGCATCCAACCTCTTGACAAAACAATTTTCATCTCCAGAAAGTAATCAGTGTCTAGACCAACAACTTAAAATAATGCCTGAGGTTTTGGCAAAATCACACTCAACTGTTCAAAACTTCAAATGTGTCCACAATACTTAAAACTTTTAGAAACCTGTCTTAGCTAGGTGTCATTTACCTAACTTTGTTTTAAAATCTGAATGAGAAGCCTTATGAAAACAGAGAATTTATTCAAAGGAAACCGTTTTCTAAAATCTAGATTTGAAAGTTTTTAGTCACCTATAGAATGGTCTGTTTTTTTTTGTTTCAGGAGCAAATAATTCCTAAATGAAGGAAATTATGGAGAAACTCAGTGATGGAAGAAACAGAGGTACATTCAATTAAAATGGGTGAGAAAATAAAAACATCTTGCTTTTTAAATTGCATAGGTTTTTTTGTCTGTCTCTTGATCATAGTTTTATAAAGGAGATATTCAATTAGTGCAGTGCTATTTAACTGCATATATATAGTAGGAATTTTCAACAGGCAGTAGGAAATTTCATTTTAATTAACTTTATTTGTTGAACTTTTGTGCCCAAAGTTATAACATCAGATGTATTTTCTACTCGTATGTTCACTAGCAGTTTCTCTATAGGATGGTAAAGAAATGCAGGAGATCCACCACTGTGGGGTAAGAGCAATGGACAATAACCATAAAGCCATTTGTGCAAGATGCAGGCAAAAAATTATGAGTGACACCACATGGAAATCAAAGAAAATTGTCACTGCTAGCAGTGAGCTCAAAATACAAATATACTTTCCCTGGAATAGCTATATAGTATGATGTACCTCTTTAATTAAGATAAATTGAAGATTACTAACACATTCCAATGCAAAATTTTGGAAGAAAGAACAGCATGAGAAAACTGTTGGCCATGCCACCTTATGACAGTGCTGGAATGATACAGTAAAAAATGTGTTTTAAGATAGGGTCTTAACATGGGCCTACTAATTCCCTGGGAAACAAAACTGTTCTAGGAATATACTGGAGTTTAAGAGGTAAAGAAAATGTGAATACAATGGAGGCTTTTATTAATCATTAAGAAAAGAGGCCCCTGACAGTTGTTCTTAATGCAATGGGAAAGGTTAAGTGATTAAAAATTCTGCTGGAAATCTCATCAGACCTCCTGATAGTAGGCTAGTAAATTTAACTGTGTGGTACCAACTACCACAGCAATCCTTTAGGACCTATCAAGAGTGGTGAAGACTTTTAATGCTTTATTTCTAGCAGTTCACTGCCTCTGAGGCCACATCAGCTTTTCCCAGCATCAATGACACAGATGAGATTGTTAGTTCTAGATTGCCTGCCTAGAGCAGATAAGAGTTGCAGAGTTCCCTATACTGGTATAACATATGCACCTCATCATTACAGATCAGCTGAGCTGACTACATGCTGCCCTACTCTTTTTGCAGCTCCCTGTTTCAACACAAGCAAGCAGAAGATGGGAGTAAAGAATAATAAGGGGCACTGCTAAATGTATCCACTTAGGTGTCTGAGAAACCTGATTGCATCTTATTAGCACAGTGTAAAGTTCCCTTCTTATGGGAAGGTGGCAGAATTTGACTAGCTCTCTGATTTGCTCTGTACCACTTTCCATACCAAGCAAATGAAACAAACATTGTCCAGGTATTTGTTGTTCCTGGGAAAATCAAGTGGAAAACTGAAGTCGTACTTTCCTCAACTGAAACAGAGGACCCAGAGAGTGCAAATATAATTTCATTAAATAAGACAGCAAATCTAAATGGCATACAAGGATATTAAACAAACTAAATTGTTCCATAATAATAAGAAACATATTTCACATCTGTTGAACAGTTCAGAGCTTTTAACAAGTAATAGGCACACTACACTGGCAAATAGTTGCTATTCTCCATCAGTATATCATTGTCAATGGCTGCACTGTCTCAAAAGAAGCACTTATCTCATACACTTTATTGCTTGATAGGTTGCTGATTGCTTTCACAAAGCAATAAATTGATAGCCTGATTCAGCAGTGACATTAGGTTATGTTCATTTTCTGTGATTGATGCTTTGAATTGGAACTCTTACATTCTCTTCTGTTTGGAAATAAGAAATTCCAAACAGGCAAACCTGATGTCAGAAATCAAATGACACAATGAATGTCAGACTAGTGAGATTTATACATTTAAATATCTAGCTAGCTTTCCTTTTTAATAAAGTTTTCATAATTTATTGCTAAGGAGATTGTCTTTTAGTTAAAAGAATCCAGCCAAATTAGGAGAGGAAAAAAAAATTAAAAGATGAGAGTAGCATTTCCACACTATAAAGTGTTGCAGTAAAATAAATACATGTAAAGGTGAAAAACAAGAACAAATTAATTATTTAGGTCTCAATTAAATAAATTGAATTATTTAAACATTTTCCTGCAAGTTTTATGTTAGAAAGGAATTTCATTATTTTACACTGGCTAAAAAACTAATCTATCAATGATAGTAGCCTTTTGTAATTCTGAAATTGCACTTAAAGAAATGAGAAAAAAAAAAATTAAAAGAAGGAAGGGTGACTGCTAACTGTCTTTCATCATTCCTTCACAATAAATGTATTAAATGAGAAGCTATATTCTTAACTATGTTCCAGTCTTAACGATGGGAATAAAAATCTCCAAGCAGCTTAGTATTCCAGTATAGCTGTCTGATTTTACATTTAGTGCACTCACCCAACATTTGTGGACTTAAAAAAGAATGGACTGAAGAATTATATTGTACCCCAAAGTGAAAACACCGTATTTCATATCCCAATTGACTGACCACTGAAGCTGCTCAGAAGGAGTTTTCCTCTTTATATGCTAACTTTCAGAAAAACTGCTGTCATAGGGTAACAATTTTGTAATAACTCTGTTTTTACAGAATTGTCAACCAGCTCACTTTGTGACATATGCAGCTACTAGACACCATGCACAACATGTGTCCCTGGCTGCAAGGCAACCCAAGAGCTGAAGCAGGAGAAAGATGAAAGCTCTACTTTGACAAATATGATGGTATTTTTATGTGTTCATTGAGTCTGTTGGATAAATATATATAAATTAACAGTTTAAACCCTGGTGGATTCCTTGTCTCTGACTGTGGCTTAAACAAGGTGATAATATCTCAGCTTCCACATCTTTGAATTGAGGATGATATTGTTAACTAACCTTGGTGATGAAGCTGTGCACATTCATTTGCTTCTCTTTATACTGGCCTTTTAAATTATATGGTCAACATTTTAAGTGATAATTTATTCTTTTTTTATAAAAGGCAAAGCATGATGGGCATATGCTATCATACTGATGGCCTTATCACTGAAAGGGATATGAAATACAGTGTTTTCACTTTGGGGTACAATATAATTCTTCAGTCATTCTTTTCAACAGGTTTCATGCCAAAAGTGCAGCAGGTAAGAACCACAAATGAATTGTACTTTCCTGCAATACCACACTTATATTTTGTCTTTTTTTTTTTTTTAATGCCCTTCCAAGATTGTAAATGCAAAAGGAAAACTGCCATTTTGACTCTATGAAGCTTTATTTACACATCAAAACAATTTCATAAGTGTATCAAACTACTCTAGTATAGTTTAATTTCCCATTGCTGTTGTTTTGCCCAGTCCTGTAGGGGTTTCAATATATATATGTTTTCAAAATTTTGCCAGTGTGTTTTTCCCCTCCATAGAAAAGCGACGTCACAAAGTTCCCCCTAATGATCTGTTTCTTCTTTTTATTTGTTAATTTATTTCCATTGAAACTCTGAGAGTATTTATACAAAGACTTCAAATACCCACTTTGATGTCTGCTTAGTATCCCTTTCCTGAGGAAAAAAAAATATACCCTGTGTTACGGTCCGAGGTAACATTAAAATTTATTTTTGTTTTGGATACGTGAAACAAAGTCCAACTATAGAAAAGGGTAGGGTACAAGCAGATTTTATTGGACAAGTAACACAGGCAAAAATATAGAGCCAGGTAAAAGAGGGAGAGAGGAAAAGAAGGTAAAAGAAAGAGAGAGGAAAGTGGTAAGGAAGTGGTAAGAAAGAATGAGAGAGAAAAGTGCAGGAAAGGGTAAGAAAGTGGGAAGAATGAGAGAGAGAGAGAGAGAGAGAGAAAGTCACCACCAGGGGTCCAGCTGTCCAGTGAGGTTCTTCAGGATGGCGCTGATCCTGGACAGGGTCCGACGCAGAAATAGCTGTGGGTCAGGAGACAACAAAACCCAAGCATGGACAGCCAAATTTATACCTCTGAACCCCTCTTGTTCCAAAGAGGCAGCAGTCAGTCAGCCAGGTTCCTTGGAGGGAGCAGAAGGGTGCAGTCCTCCACCCAGTCATCAATTCTTAACTTCTTCCAGATGCCATTCCTTCTTTGTTCCAGCCATTTTAGCCAGGTACATAATCCTGCCTCCAGGTGCATCATTGAAGCTTAACCCTCAGGAAAGGGGAGTAGTCTCCTCCCAGTCATCAGGCCTTATCTTCTTCCTGGAGCCACCCTTAGCCAGGTAATTCTCAAGTACAATCAAGGTGGCTCAGTCATGCCTGGAGGGATCACCCAGCATTGCAGTCTGGAGCTCAGAGGAGTAGTCTCCACCCAGACGGTCTTATCAGATCCCGAGGTGTCATCCCCTGCAATCCAACTCTGGGCAGCCAAGACCTCCACCCTAGCCAGGGCTATTAATTTTAAAATTGCTCCTTTGAGACAATTTCAAACCAGTGAGATCAGAACCACATATCACCCCCTTGTCTCAAAGACAATTTTAAAGAGTGGTTATGTTAGCATGGAGACAAACACATAACCACTCGGGAGGGTTATATGCGGTGCTTTATTAAGAGCGCCCGGGAACCAGGGGTAGGCACCCAAATCTGATTCCGAAATCCGTTACAGTGCGACTGCAATTTATCCCTGAAAATTTCGCAATCTGATTGTATATTCAACAGGTAACCATAGTTTCTAATACATATGCATAGGTAGATCACTTCATCAGTAATTACAACACCAGTCCTTTCTGCGCTTGCGCGCTTCCCTCTGGTGGTCGCTCTGGTGGTCGTTGGGATGAAGTAAGTAGTCTTCATCTGATGAAGTAAGACATCTTCCTCGCTGTGTCCTTTTCACCCCTTGCTCTTGGTTGAAGTCCAGCTTGGGTTTTTCTGCTTGGTCTACTATAACTCCCATAACTCTTGTTCTTGTCTTTGTTTCGTAGACAAGCTCTCTCCTTATGTTTAAACTGTTACCAACTCTACAAAAACTCATTACAAACCTAAACAATGCACAGCACACTTTCAATTCATTTTGTCCCTAAACCTTGATTAATTATTTTGGCCCTAAACCTACTGCTCATCCCAAAAGTTTTAACCCTAAGCCTACTGCTTAACCCAACAGTTACAGAGAGAGGAAAAGAGAAGGAAAACAGAACAGAAAAGGAGAGATAGAGAGAGAGGAAATAGAAATGAAAATTCTAAAATATCAAATACAATTTGTCACCCCTCGACCAAATTTTACAGTGTACTGAATACAACAATTTGAACAAGAAAATACAATTTAAGTACAAAAAGAAATTTTAACAAGCAAATACAATTTAAGTTCCCTGCACTCCGACTCTGGCCAGACAAGACCTCCACCCTATCCAGGGCTATTCATTTTAAAATTGCTCCTTTGAGACAATTTCAAACCAGAGAGGTCAGAAGCACACACCCTGTGCATTCTCATATGGTCTGTTAGGTCTCTTTTTATAGAACCACACTAAAACTCAGTGGAATGGTCCCATGTTAGGTACTGTGTTTATCCTCAGCCTCAGGGTACAGCCACCCTGTAGGACAGGGAGCTGTGTTACAGACCATGGTCCCCATGACCCAAACACCTGCTGCATCCCCACAGCACACGGGTGTCCTTTCAGTAGCAAGTGGGACATGGGCACACAGCAGGATGTTCCCTCCTTGTCCTGACACTGAAGTGTTTTTTATTGTGTGGGGGCCAACTGCTCCTTTCTCCCTCCCTCCTTCCTTTTCACTGCCCTGATGCAGTCTTGAGCCTTGCTGTGTTTGACCTCACACATGTGTATGGGAAGTCTCCAGATCTCCATGGGTCATGTTCCAGGTGCTTTTTATATCAGCTCAAGGGGACTAATAGATGAGTGCCACTAGACCAGCTTTCCAAAATCCGTACTGATGCCCTTCCCAGACAAGTCTGCCTCAGGGCAATTCACAGACAGAAATTGAGCTCAAATATAAAAGTTGTTTACAATTTTAAACCATGTTGGTTCATTTTTTGCTACTACTTTTCAGTGCAATTTTTCTCTAGTGAAATTTATTATTTATTTGTTAATGTAATTATTTCCACTAGGTATGCTTCCAGTAGATTTAACAGCAGGAAATAGAAGAAACTTTACATTTTGGGAATCAGATTCAAGAATCATGCTGTCACACAGGAAGAAGCTGCAAAAATCACTGCAGAGAAGAAGTTACAGCATTTTGATTAATTACTGTAGGGGAAAAAAACCTGCCTCTACACTCTGCATGGCTCTTAATATGTACCAGAATTTACAGGAGAAATTTGGTCTGGGGATTAATTGTGACTTTATCTAATGATCAAAGGCTAACAAATAGCACAGACTGTTTCAAATTAAAAAATAACCATTTGGAGTAAATAATCAATTAATCAAAATGAGTCCCTAATATCTAACAGTGGCATTGAAATTTCCTTGCAAGAATCAAATGAATCTTCTAGGACAGAATTAAAAAAAAAAAAAAAAAAAAAAACCAACACCAACAAACAAACAAACAAAAAGAAACTAAATAGTTATCATCATTATAATAAAAAATCCCACAAACACAAAACAGCTCACTTGTCCAAGAAAATGAGGGAAGCATTTGCTGGGTTGAAAAGCATATGAACAAGAACAGGTTGTAGAAATATTCAGTTATTATTAAGTTTGAAAATGAATATGTTAATTAATTTTTAATTGCTATATTGAGCTAAGCAAGATTGCCACGACGTCTTCATATTCACACAAAGAATGCCTACACTTCAAACAAATACAATAACATTAAAAAACTTTGTGGAAAGCCCCGTTAAACCTTTAGGGTGACATATATCCCTACAAAGCAGTGCTGAAGAGAAAATGTTAGAAAAACTTAACAAGATGGAATATTTTCTGATAACTCTTGCAGGACATGTTGAAGGAAGAAAGACTGGATCATTCACATGACACAAGAAATGTTAAAGAGAGCAGGGTAAGAGGCTATATAATACACGCACCTCTGCACACACAGCCATAAAATGCTGACAGAGTAGCTGGTGGAAGGTAAGGCTTTGCTGCTGGTAATCAAAACACCTTACCTTCACCTTAGAACTGGATAAACTGACAGATTTCCCCAGCCGACCCTATCTGCTGACTGCTGCAACTTTGTGGATGACCAGTAAGGAGATATTGACCTAAAATCCCTGCTAATAGAATAACAGTTTATAAATGAGACAAGGAATGTGTCCTGTTGATTACAGGACACAAAAGGTGAGAGCAGTCTGTCATTGACAACTGGAAAATAAGACCTCCAATTGGTGTGCTGCAACAGGAGAAGGAGAATTCATTATATTTCTGTTCTTCTTACTAGCGTGGGCACTACTAACCAGGAAATTGTAGTCAACATGTAGTCTGTTAATTCTTGAGTTACAACATTTTCGTGAGCCACAAAGGACGGTAGAGTAATTATTGCCTCAGAGCAACAAAACACAATGCCAGCATGTCAATTGCTGTTGATGTCAATTGCAATTTGATGTCAATTGCTGTTGATGTCAATTGCAACCAGGTCTATACTGAAAGCTGGTATGTGGCTTTGCACATATTTATTTTGTTCATGGAAAAATCTTAGCTCTTAATTTGACATGAAATACATTTACATAAAAATAAATCTTTGAGAAGTTGTTAAAGGATTTTTTCGTTTATATTTTATTAACTCATTTCAAACTTATATCCCTTCTCTTTCTTAAGCATATCTTTAAAATGTGTTAATTCCGCTTGCTCAGAAATCCAGTCTGTTTCAGAGAAGTAAATTAGAATATTTCACAAATGGACATATCTGATATGCAGCTGCACAATGAATATAATTTCACTGAAAAAGTACTCCTGTATTTTAGTACTCATATTTTTTTTTATTTACACTTCTCATGAGTTTAGCAGAGAGATTCTAGATAACAATGAAGTCAAGATAACAAAATCCTTTTGAATCTTTAATGTGAAATTATAGAGAGAGTGAACACAGTAATTAAAAAGTGATAAATTTGGATTGATGACGGGTAAGGCTACCTGATACCTGCCAGGATTTCCTTGTGACTATCCTAAAAAATACAAATAATTTAAAAAAAATAAAGCTTACAGAACCACACACAAACACATACATGAGAGATGGCCTAGACATTTGATACAATTGCAGGTCCCCCCCCCAAGAAAAAGCAATAAGAAATGGAAAGATGCACTGTAGGACACAGAAAATAGTTTGTTTCAGACCAATGACCACAGAATACTAATGCTCAGATCCTTATTTCTAAAGAAGGTCTTTCTATAACCAGATTAAATTTAAAAAAAAAAAGATTGTAGCTTCATTTTGTGTGCCATTAGAGGAAGTTTTTTCACTTTTCCTCTGAACTGTTCTGGTCATCAGAAAGGAAGATGGACCAAAATAGAACTGGTTTACTCCTCTCCCCACCGTCTGTCTGCTCTTCACCCTGAGGGGGAAGAGAGCGGAGAGAAATAAAACAAAAATATATCATTTTTCTGCACACATTATAAAATCAAAATTGATCAATAAAAACTATGTACAATGTGGAAAGTTATACTTTACAAATAAGCCTCTAAAACCCAGACAACAATAAGAATGTAGTTTCCTGTTTCTCAGGAAAAATCTGAAATTAAGTCAAAGACTCTCCCCCCAAAAATATTTATTTCATCTTATGAAGAAACACTCAGTAAGTAAAATGCATGATAGAATAAACTTGCCTCTATTTAGCAGTATAGTTTATCATGTAAAGCAGTAATACATTTGTGAGATTCAAAGCTCTACCTCAGATGAAGCTCTTCATGATGGATGTGCCCCTTGTTCCAACTCTATATCCTGTTCTTCAGTAAGTGTAATAGCTCTGACTCCACGGATCTAAATGTTCTCAACTGATTAGATTAGTTAAATGCCAACTCTCACTTTGGGATCTCAGAGCTGCAGTATTTGCTATTAAGATATTGATTGGACTGTTGGGCTGAAATATCAAGGTTCACAAGTCCTGGGAGTCCCTCCTCTCCCCTCCTTTTTTAAAAAGTTGAAAAATATAAGGCGTGGGGCTTTTTCTACACGTAAAATTCTGACCATTAATGTACACATAAAGAGAAATTAATTGAATAAAAACTAGAAGAGTGGTCTCAATTAGTCAGAACCATATATTTAACCTTACTGCAAATGTAGAACCATGTGGAACATGAAAGATAATTTCTTTCACATATGAGTGTGGAGTTAACAAATATCTTTTTGAAAGCTATGTTTTTGGACTTAATTAGACAGGGGAAAGTAAATCAAGTAGAATTATTGAATTATTTGACATATTGGAACAGGCATTGGTGTTATTTCTTTGGTTATAACATTTAAACATTAAACATTTTTTTTTTCCTGGGGTGTGCCAAAAACAAATTGATCTTTCCAGTAACAAATATAAATTGTGCACAAACATACCCTGCCCCTCCCACTTGCTGGCTGATAAAAGTGACAAATTTTCTATTTCCTTCAGGTTCTTACACAAATGAAACATCTGAGCATGCTCTATTTTTACCATCATTAAATTTCTGATGTAATGTGGATTCTTAACATTCTTCATACACAATGAGAAGAAATAAAAAATTAATTTTAAGGTTCTCAGTGGCTTTTTTTTTTTTATTTTAATGAGCTATCAGGCTATATATCCCTCTTGAAACATGCTTCACATTTAGATTTGAGATGTGTGATCTTAACGATTCACAAAATCACAACAGATAAAGTAGAAATAATTACACTATGTAGGAACAGCAAGGATACCTAGAAGTTTAAAATGTAGCATTTTCTGTAAAACTATGACCAGAGATGACCCTCACAGTCATGATATAAATTATTTAGTTAAGTTTAAACTGTGTATCTTCGGAAAAAAATGTTGATATCAGATTTATAGAAGTGGGTGATGATACTATTTCTCTGCAGAACATGCAAGAACGTTTAATGTAAAGTATAAACTTTTATACATTATTCTGCCATAATTTCTTAAGTCTAACCTGGGGAGACATCTAGGGGTGAGAGGTTTATTCTGTATTTGGTGTCCCTGCTGATATTTCCAGCTGGGGAGCCAGCAGCTCTGGACAGCTTGATACCTACTGTTCTCCCCTCCCAAGGCCACAGAAGTGCACACACCTTTCAGCAAGTATTTTATTAGTCATCCATCATGCTTGGTCTCTAATCAAGAAGTCATTCCTAGAACAAGAAATATTACAGGTTCCATGAAAGAACATATAAAACTGTGGGCAGTTATTGTTTATTTGTAACTGCAGTTCATTTCAAAAATTTAGAGGTTTCACAGTTTTATGTTTTCCATTTATAATGGATTTTTGAATGAATTCTCATTCCATATTACAGGAATCCCAAAACATTGCATACCTTGCACACTGAAAAAAAAATATTTTTCAGTTATTTACTCCTTATGTCCAGATTCAGTGGGCTAAAACCAGCTAAAATTTTATAAGTTTTCCAGTATGTGAGATCATGTTCAACATGATCAACAAGCAATTCAGGTAATAAATTATCTGTAGTTTATTTTATGTCTGTGTTTTATTTTTATTCATTCTGCTTTTAAAATTGAAAAGAAGAGGAGGTATCTGAGTTGTAAAACTGTATAATAATACAACCTGGGTTTTTTTTAAGTTGGTGGGCTGCCCTATTATTTTTAACATATGCATATTAAAAAAAAAACCAACATTATCCAGTGGTTTCCCCATACGCACTTTTTAGTCTAATAGAGATCAGATCTTGCAGGTCAGCAACAAGGCTGGAGCAGAGGGTGATGTTCAACTTTCATACATTCTGTCCTTTCTTTATGTAACTGAGGACTTTGAGAGTGAATCATGTGCCTAGTGCATAAGCCAAAGTCCTCTTTTCATATTCTGTGTTCTCATTACAGCAAGGAGAGAGTAGAAGTACATAATTGTATACATTGAGAAAGGCTATCTCTGATCATTGGTCAGGGACCTGTTGCTCCCTAGACTGGTATATGTTTATCAGTCTATGTAGAATGAAGCTATCACAACATCTTTCACACACTGCAAACTGAAAAGAAAAAAAGAAAAAAAGAAAAAAAGAAAAAAAAAATGTGTATATGTTTCTTTGTACATATAACACATAAAAAGAAACAAAATTTATGTAACATCGTAATTTTAAACTTTCTTCATTCAATTTTAAGCTACTTATGATTAGGTTTAAATACCACAAAGTTGGGCAGTTGCTAGCTGAACTGTCACTCATCTTTCTGCTTTGCCTGTACCATGGTGTTAAAAAAGGAAAAAGAAAAAAGAAAAAAGAAAAAAAAAAAAAGAAAAGAAAAAGAAAAATAGGCTCCCACTGCTGCCCTCACAGTGGCAAGGTAGCAACCTCTCCCTTCTCCTCTCCCCAGGCAAGAGATCAAAGACTGCTCTACAGGGTCATACGAAAAGTTTTTGATCCTAGTCTTGTCCCTTCTTCCTACCTTTCTGTGACAGGAATGAGTCATCCTCAGCCCTCATTCTTGGGACAGAAAAAAACTTAATTCTCTGCTTCTGCGATGCTTTGGTTCAGGCCCATTGAACCACTCTTACTTCAAGAACTGACAAAGAAACAGCCCCCACCCCAGAAAAAACCCCTATTCCCATACCAATGAAGACACATAAACAAAAGACCTCTTTTGTTTCTGCATTCCTCCACTTCAATCGTATCTCCTTCTCTAGACTGTACACAGTGGTCAGAAGCTTGTTATGACTAATAAGCAATCAATGCCCACGCAGGTCTTGTCTCAATGTTTAATAACCAATATATTCATTGAGTAGATTAATGAAAGCATCTGGAATGGGGGAATGGGGCTGAAGCTACAAGATACCCAGCTATTTTGCCACTGAAGTTGCACAGACTCACAAAGTAAATTATTTCATCAGCAAATGTATTCCTCTAAGAGAATAGACCATATCAATACTGGACTTTTTTTAAATTTCAGATTTATCTGGCATTAAGGAAATAGAAAACAACAAACATTTTTACAGCTGTAATAGCTAGGCTAGAAATAGGACCCAAGTGGGCATTCTCTCCTGAAATAATTTCATCATATATGACATAAATTATTGACTATTATTCTAGGCATTGTCTCCATCTTCACGTACCACTCAAGGCAGCTCATTTTATCTTCTAATACCTCCTTTCTTTCATCTTCAACTTTAAACTCTGCATGGCTTTTGGTTAGTTTACGTGGTCTCAACTACTCTCTCCACGCACAGAAGACATGTTAAGGGTACAGTCTTGTGAAGTCATGAAGGCTACAGACCCAAATCCTCAAAAGTCAAGAAAAAAATACAGGTATACAATGGCTTTAGTATATGATCTTATAAACACGTTTTGGTACATGTACATGACCATACAAAAGCTTTTCTAGAAGAGCCTGCCTCTACCTAAACACAAGACAAGTGGCTCATAGAAGTATTTTTCTATTCCTTGAATAAAAAGATGTGTAATGTTTCAGAATAAATATTTAACAAATACTTACCACATATAGTACATTTTCACTACCTGGTGTGACTCATCCACTCCAGGACATGTGCAACTCCAGCAGTTTCTCTGTGCGTCTGCACCCCATCCTTCTTACAAGAAGCTTGGTGCTGCTAGTGTTCCCTGACTCAAGGCTCAAGATTAAGTAATAAACTCCATGAAAACTTCTCTGACAATGACTTACATAGTGTACAAGAAGAGCTTGATTACAGTTTACTGTATATTTCATTTGAAAAAGTGCTCAACATCCGCAAGGAAACCTCTCTGCTCACAGATTTGTTCTATGACAGTGGAAGCTGCAGAACTATATGAAGGAAAGTGGGAGATGTCCCTGGGAGCCACTGAGCATGAACACCAAGAAGAAACCTTCTGTAGAGCAGGAGAGGGAGCCTAATGACAAATAGAGATCTGAAGTCTCTCTAAAATAGTGAGATGCAAGAACATAACCCACTGAATGGCACAAAATGAAAAAAATAAAGAAAGAAAGAAAATGAAAGCAATTGGAAATTTCTATACTGAGATCAGGAATAGACTAAAGATCTCACACTAGAAGAACACAAGAAGTAGGTGCTGGGGATTGTTATTTTTTTGTCAGGCCTTCTAATGTCCCACCCAGCAAATCTAATTTGTCTCTATTTCAAGAGTTTCCTTATTCCTTGTGCTGTAATAAGTCAGGTCTTCAGTAATTGGAAAACCATTAGTTGTTTTCAGCACTCTCACTTTAAGGAAAGTTGCAGACGGTTCCACTTCAATGATCTGTCCAGACTGGGGTCTTGTCACAAATTGTTAGTAAAAAAGTCAATGTCTCACTGTGTGATGGCTGTTCTGAGAGTGATGCTTAGAAATGAAGAACATTATCTCTCTGTTACTTGGAGAATTTGTTTAGCATTACCTGAGTAGTTCACCATCTTCGACATACTACCTATAGCTTCTTGAAACAAGATAGAGCATTCTATGACCTACTTCCTATTTCTACAATAAGAAATCCAAATCATGAACAATGTGTAGTATGTAAATCAGCTGAATCTGCTATATAGCAGGTTGCCTCTGTAAAGTCTGGATTTTCTTTTAAGTAGAGGTCAACAAGTGTTGTTAGGAACTTAGTTTTGATGTTTTATGTTAACTAATCAGACTAAGGGGGAGGAAGTTATTAGTAGCCTTCAAATAAAAAATGTTGCTGCAGAGTGGAGGCATGGTTTCTAAAATTATTCCTGGCATATAGGCAGACATGGATGATATAACTACACATTGAAAACTCCTACCACTGTGTTTTCCTTATTTTCTAAAAGTTTGATACCCTGCCTAGTCTAATGTGTACCAGCTTCCTGTTACTTAGATAATTTCTGTCTGCACTTTGTTAACAGGTTTGCTAAATTTCTGCCAAATATCCTTGATTAGAAACAGTTGTTCTGTATTTCACCATTCAAAGAGAATAGTAAAAGCACTATAGATAATCATCTATTAGGAAAGTGTAAGACTTCTTTTTAGTTCAAATCCAAGCTTAAGGGTTTTATTGGACAGTCATGTTCCACTAACATTATTATTTGTGCTCTCAAACTAAACACCTATTGGCAGACATTAAAAGACCTGAACAGCAAGTTTTGTCACAGAGGTAGTCTGACTTTTCAGTAAATTACAAAGTCTTTTGTGTGACTCAAAATTTTGAGCATGCCTGGACAGAGGAGGAAATAATAGAAAATTTATAAGTGTTCTGCTTTCTACCCACATCTTTCTCATAACTTGAGAGTATGAAACGATTTTTGAGCTCAATTGTAGTCAGAATAGGCACAGAGATTTGGAGTCTTCTCTTGTTTTATATAAGTTAAAAGGTTGGTACCCATCGTGTTTATTAGTTCACACTGTAATAAATGATATACAATAATAAATTTGCATAAAATTAGCACCTACTATATGAGGACCTTAAATCACGTAAGTATTTAATAACAGCTCATTGTCTGAAATTCACTTCAGGGACTTTGTGTTGAAGGGGTTTTTTGTTGTTATTTCACAGGAAAAGTTACGCAAGCTCCCAAAGCAAGACAGAAGATGCTATAAGAGCTGAGTTCCCAATATGGGTTGCCAAAATAAAAGTTACTACAATGATAAATAAAGCCAAGAAATGTTATCCTAGAAGATGATGTAGTCACTCAAATTCTCTTCAGAGAGTGAAGATCTCAATATGGCTCCATGACAATTGCAGGCAAATGTCAACGTTGCATCTTTTAACTGCAGCTCAGCATTGTTAGAGAAAAAAAATATACAGCTCTTTATTAGGCTCTGGCAGAACATTCATTATAGCTAATTGTCCTACACTTCAGGAATCTCATTTTACAGTACAATGGAAGAGAGATAGCCTGCTTTTTGAGGGTTTCCTCGGTTTTTTATACTTTTTGTTTTACAGCTTTTACCTAGAAAGAAGGAACAGCTGACTTGATTTTTTTGTCAGATATGTTTCAATTACCACTTCAAGTGATAAGGAAGCTCCATTTAATACTTCAGTAGTAGAAAGGGTGGTCCAATTAAGACATATACTAAAGCAATGTACTTCTCTTACCAAGAAATTATTGTAGCTATCAAAGAAGTCTACTTTAAAAAAATAGATTTGCAATGATGTCCTTCAGCATTATGGAGGCTTTGTAACTACGTCAGTCTTGAGCCTCACCATTAGTTAATTAGCAAAATGTATATATCCACAAGATGGGACTCTTCAGTTTCACAAAGATTTCAAGGAAAGGTTGAGCCTACAACTTTTAATGTCTTGGATTTGTTCAGCCTGGAGAAGAGAAAGCACTGAGGAATCTTATAGTGGCCTTCCAGTACCTGAAGTGGCCTACAGGAAAGACAGAGAGGGACTTTTTGCAGGGTCATGTAGTGATAGGATGAAGTGGAATGGTTTCAAGCTGAAATAGGTTAGACTTAGATTAAATATTAAGAAAAAATTCTTCAGTGTGAGAGTGGTGAGTCACTGAAACAGGTTGCCCAGAGAAGTGGTAGATACGCCCTCTCTGGAAGTATTCAAGGCCAGGCTGGATGGGCCTTTGGATGACCAGGTCTAGTGGAAGGTGTCCTTAACTTTGACAGAGGGTTTGGAACTAGATGATCTCTGGGGTCCCTTCCAACCCAAACCATTTTAAGATTCCATTATTTCCTTTTGAAAACAAATCTCTGAAAGGTCATTTGTACACATTCACATGTTCACATATACTAATATATCCACCAATTTTTATTTACTTTTTTTTTAATCATTAAGGTTGGAAAAGACCTCTAAGATCATCAAGTCCTACTGTCAACTCAACACCACCATGCTGACTAAACCTGTTGTTTAGTTGGCATGTCCTGCATGTCCTGCAGTGCTACTTCAATTATTCTTTTTATTTGTCTTAAGGTGACAGTTTCTGGCTTAGCTTCACCACAGAAAGTAGGAGCCCTAACAGCAGAATCATTTTCTCCTGTCAGTGCTGGCCTTTGAGAAACAGATTCTGATGCTATTGCATATGACGACTGACAGGTCTCATATCAGGCTGTTTCTGTCTAATGGCAAGGAATTTAAAAAAAAAAGAAAATAATGTTGAGCAGACAGTCACGACATATGGCCTTAGGGTTCCTTGGTCATGGGGTCTCTGGGTGGTATGGACATAATCAGAAAATTGCAGATTCCAGAGCTTGGACCTCCACTCTGTGAATGAAGACATCAGAAACAACACAAGAAGTTAAGTGAAGCAAAGAGAAGCTAAAAGGTACCTCTCACTGTTCTTACAGATAAGAGTTTGAAAATGAGCCAAGTAACTAACAGAGTTATATGTGCTCCCACCTTCCTAAGGTATCCAAAAGTGAAATAAAAGCTCAGGTTATACTCAAAGATGAAACAGCCTGATCTCACACTCTCTGTGGCCTAAACTGGTACTCCATTATCCTGAAAGAAACTAACCAGCAGTCATGGCCTTATAAACTTCAACTACATTGAAATGTTAAGGCATGTTGAGAAACTTGGTGCAAAGCAATCATTCCGGGGCATGTAATTTAATACCTACTGAGATAAATGGGCTTGTTCACATTTCTCTGAGCTTTGATGTTAGTCTACAGGTATAAGGAGGGATCACTTCACTTGAAATGAGCAAAAGACTGCTTTCTCCGTCAATCCTGAGAAATAAAACTAATTACAAAGAGAAGATACCAATTGTCACCAACAACTGAGAGGACATAAAGCAGTTCTAGTTAAATCTTGACTGCTGGGAATTGCTGACGTGATTAAAAAATGCAATCATTTTGAATATAAAGAGGCTTAAATTGACCATCAGCTACTGAAACCATGTGAGCTACAGCAAGACATGACACATTGTATCATAGTTTCTAAAATATCCCTGTTCAATATCAGTCCTTTGCTTTTAGATTAAGTAGTCATATCTTTACAATTATTTATGGTAGAAGATAAATTATGTTGTCAGAATTATGTCATATGTGCCCTAAATGATCAAATTTTAAATGCTTCATAAGCATTCTCATTAATTCATTACAGAAACTTAAAAGATGGATAGTAAAAAAATTGCCAGGTTTTTAAGATGGAGAGGAATAAAAAGTATTTCCAGTGCCTCAGTCACTGATTTTCTGGTATTTGATGAAAGCCAAAAAATTATTTTCTGATTTTCATCCATACTTTCAGATTATTCGTGTGCTGTATTGACTATGCCTGCTGAAATCATGAAGACAAAGACAAAAAAATTTTGCAAATTACCAGAGGACTAATGTGGTAATTTTCTTATTATAATTGACAGGGTAGACTACTGTAAATAGTGTGCATCTATTCAATATACAAAATGTACAAAAATGTCTGACATTGAAACCAACTTATATAAACTTAACAAGGCTGTTCAGAGCAAATGTTTTTCAGGTACCTTATTAACAGCAGTGGATGCTACATGATCTATCTGATTTTAACATACTAGCCTTTCTAAAGAACTTTATGAGCAAGAGAATGGTTTAGGAATATTTAATGTATGTCTATATATATAAGCATATATATATATAGTTAATAAATAGTTAGTAAATATATATTTTTAAAGAATGCATAAATTGGTGCTGAAGTTCCTTGGGGCTCCAGTCATTAGACATCACTTCCCTTCCCATCTAGAGAGCTGAGGTAGGATTATATACTAATGAGTAGACACCTTTTTAAGGAATACTGGTGCAATCTAAAGCAGCATAAACTAATCTTTTTCCACTTTGAAGAATAACAGACCCTAAACCATGGCCTCTGCCAGGTAATTTAGCACAGTACCAGTTGTATTAATATTTCCATTCTATTTGTCTAAATCATGTATGCACTGAAATAATTCATAGTGCCACTGTACCAGTTCTTGCTAAACAATAATTACTGAAACTTACACAAAATAGTTGATTTGTAGGTGGGCTTAGTCTCTAAATGAATCTCATTAATGGAAAGGACTCTTGATTCATGAGTGTAGTTTAATGCAAAGCAATTTTATGGCATGGTAAATTACCATCAAAACATAAAAAAAAAATGAAGCAACGTTGTAACCAAAATTAATCAAAACTATCTTGAAAGCTTCTTGATTTGCAATCTAAAGTACAAATTGACAGAAATAAAAACTTCATATAAAACACAGAGCTAAGGCATCTGAACATTTGGCAGGTAAATACTGATAGATTGTATTTTATGGGGAATTAAATCTGCTGATAAAAACTAAGGGCATTTAAATATTTTATAAGAGCTCTTGAGTCGTGAATATTCCTCTCCACAGATACCAAATTTACTCTCTATTTCTTCTCAGTAATTGTACCAGTACTTGAAAAACGACTTGCAGTTATAAGAAATGCCCATCATCTTACACCACTAGTGGTTCCAATACATTTGCCTCCTGCAGACCTGAGAATCCTCTCAGTGTGCAGTTGTTTCTTTGGTCCTTTTCACAGCAGACATTTCAATCACAGCTGGAAGGTCAATTCTTTGAAGTAATATACAGTATCATTATCTTTTATCTCAGACAATGAGGGAACTCCTAATGGTGCCTGTAGAAATATTGACATGTAAAATGATAAAGTTCCTGTGAATTTCCACAGAATTTATTCGGTGCAGAAAATTATACCGTAATATTCCAGATAAAAATATTTTTGCTTGTTTCACTATCAAATCTTTTTATGGACTACCTGACAACTGCATTTTCCAGTAACCAGAGATTGTCAGGGTTAGATTCACCATTGTGCTCCCCTCTAGAACCAGGCAAGAATAGGGCAAGAAACCCTCAGCCTATGTCTGAAGATGGGGATCAGGAGGTGGGGACACCAGATGAGGCTGAGGTCTCGACCTCCTTTTCACACCTTCTGAATGTCTTGGCTCCAAAAGAAAGAAAAACGAAGAAAAAGTGCATGACAAGAGCTGATGATTATTTCAGCAAGCTCCTAATGTGGCTAACCAGGTGTGGTGGTGCAGAATCTTCCTCAAGCCACACTGAGATGTCAGCACTAGGCAGTATTGCTCTTGGTTTAGTTGCAAGGGCAGTGGGCTAAACATTGTTCTTGTTTTAATTTCAAGTTCAGTGAGCTGGCACAACCCAACATTTGTTGACCTTGCCTACTGGAGCAGTGAGATGAGGCAATCTGGTGCCTTCTTGTCCTGGTACCACTGCAGTGAATTGGGATGATGAGGCACTCCCTAACCATATCTGAAATGCCTGTTGCCTGGGAAATGCACCTGAGAACTGTTCTGCCTTGATCACGGACCACTATGAAGGTTTCCAAGATTTCCTGACAAGAATTATGGCCATAATGGAAAAGTACTGACCAAAGTCAATCATCTTGTGACCTTATAAATATTGATTCTAAGTGAGACCCTTAGAGCTCTCTGGGGACTGCAGCAGACTGTTACCCTGTATTCTCAATGTGATTCTGACTATCTGCAGGCAAAGGAAAATGGAGGGAAAAGAGTGTGTATAGTTCAGTTTAGACGATTGGGTACCAAAGTTTACTATAATCTGCAGAAATGTAAATAACCATCAGTTAACCTATGTATCTGTGTGTGTATATGTGTGGGGTTTTACTTAGGCAACTTTGTTGTATCTTTAACAAAGTTGCTTTGTTAATTGTAACAAATTGTTGATTATTGACTGATCACGATTTGCTAGAAAATCATGTAACCTAATATGATTTATCATAATATTGTTAATGAATCCTGAAGTGCTGCCACCCTGAAGATATATGAGGCCCATAGTCATATATTGACTCCTCTCAGAGAAAAAGTTAAGAAAATAAGGGGGTCTGTTCTGAATCTCATGACTCAACAGCAAGGCACTCCTTTTTATTTTTCTTGTTGAAATTTTTCTAGCCCCATTTTAACGTGATTTCCCATTTGAATGTTCTTTCCATGTAGTAAGAAGTAGAACAAACCTTTCTATCAAAATCTGTTAATTCATGCTGTGAATTTATCATAGTCATAATAAAATAACTTTTGTTAATATCTTGATGGTGATTCTTTAAGCAACTTTAAGTCCTTCTGACACCTGCAGAAATCAGCAGAGTCTGCAGCATGTTGTAAATTCTCAGTTTGCGACAAAATACCTTCTGCTCGCATCCATGACACCAGGGAGATCTAGTTGAGGGTGTCCCTACTTACTGCAGGGGGTTTGGACTAGATGACCTTTAGAGGTCTCTTCCAACCCAAATTATTCTATGATTCCCTGGGCAACCTGTTCTAGTGTCTCACCACCCTCACAGGAAAGAATTTCTTCCTAATGTCGAATCTAAATCTACTCTGTTCCAGCTCAAAACCACTACCCCTTGTCTTATCCCTATATACCCTTGAAAAAAGTCCCTCTCCAGCCTTCCTATAGGCCCCTTCAGTACTGGAAGGCTCCTATAAAGTTTCCACAGAGCTTTCTTTCTCAAGACTGAATAATCCCAATTTCCTCAGTTTATCTTCATAGGAGTGGTGCTTCAACCCTCTGATCATCTTTATGATCCTCCTCTGGACCCAGTCCAACAGCTCCATGTCTTTCCTGTGTTGGGGGCTCCAGAACTGGACACAGAACTCCTGCTGGGGTCTCATGAGAGTGTAGTAGAGGGGGAGAATCACCTCCCTCAACTTGCTATCCATGATCCTTCTGATGCAGCCCAGGATAGAGCTGGCCTCTGTCTTTTTTACCAGCACAGTCCACTTCTGCAAGGATAATTATTGACTTTTTTGAATCACTCAGATAAAACCATAATCAATATGATAGCAAAGACCGTAAGAAAATACATTCATTCTGGTATCAGAACAGGATTTACAGCAAATAAAGCACTTGGCCGTTTTGAACAATGATGATAAAATTCTTACCTCCTCCTACCAAGTGAGTATCAGGCAAACTTTGTGCTATGAAAGAGAAAGGACTCTTGTCAGAGGGGAAAAGCACTATTATATGATCATGCAGTCAGTCAAAATACAAGCAGAGTCCAAAGGACATTTTCATGCATCAGTCAAAACCTCTTTTATCACTTAGCTACTGCTTTGCAAACTTAACAAGATTCTTTTCATATAACTTAATCATGAGAGAGTGTTCTATTTGAGGCCCATTTCTACACCACTCCAATTAGCCTGAAACCCCCATTTTAAATATTGGTAATCTTTATTCCTGCTGTGTAGAAGTTCAGATCTAAACTTAGACTCTATAACTTAAATTTGCTCATTTATCAGAATGTCAGAATCATTTGGTCTCATTTGTATAAACAGAGAAGTAGTTGGGTTTTTTTCCCCAGGAAAATTTGAGCAGGAAAAGTTGATTTAATGTGGTGCCCAGCTAATATGTACCGTTTTAAGGAAGATTTTGTAATGCATTTTGCATTCTGTAAACAGGCACAGAGTGAATGTAATGGAGTTCAAAGTGTCACATAAAGTGAAATCCTAAGTGTGAAGGAGACATCCATTTTAGAATTAATGCACTATTGGTCTTGTTCTTTTTTCCAGAAAAGATATATGTAAATGTTTCTGCTGAGTTACTAACAAATCAAAAATAGTATCTCTGCATTCACTAATGGCTGATGAGCAAAGGTAAAAAGTGTCTGCAACCTGAGGGGAGAGGGAAGACCTCTAGGCCATGAGCCTGTTTTATTTTTGCTGTAGGTTCTTTCACCTTCTGCTACAAAATTGGCTTTCAAGTAACTACTGGCACATCTAGAAAATTAAACTATTTCACAGAAAATGAAATTTCATCTTCACACTCTTTGTTTGTGATCATTTACACTATAAGCAATCACCTTTTAAGTCACTCATGACATCAAAGGTCCCACTACCTTTGAAACAGCACTAAAGACAGTAAATAATTTCTGAGAAATCACTGATGCAATGCGTTAATTTCAAAGTACTGAAAAAATGCTTTTAGCAAATGAGAAATCTAGTAACGTGTGTGCAGAGTCTTCTGACTATCATAAAGCAAACTGTATACTTGACCTTTACTTCAAAGGAAAGTTAAAGGGCTGCAACAGAGATGCTGCTCTCAGAAGATTCAAGCAAGGTACCAGCAGCTGTCTTCCAGTGGCTATTCTCATTCAGTGTGTAGCCTCAATTCTTTTAGTGTTAATAGCTGAAACATTAACTTTATGAGCCACAAGCAGGCAAGTTAAAAGAATGCTTCATCTCATTTAAGCCACCAGCTTTTACAGCATACTTAGAGTAACGTACACCACTCGGTGAGGGAGAAACTGCAACAGGCTGGAGCTCCCCTCTGCAGTGGCTGCAGAAGAGCCTGGCTGCAGCACCTGCCTCCTGCTTGCCTGTGCCAGGTCTTGGTGGGCAGTGACTTGTTTAAAACTAACTCACACATGCTTACATATTGAGGATTTGCAGGCTTGTATCTATATATTTATGAATCCTTATACTGCGGCTGATGGGATGATTTAGCTGGATATTATTAAATCGTCGAATGGTTTTGGTTGGAAGGGACCTTAAAGATCACCCAGTTACAGCCCCCCTGCCATGGGCAGGGAGACCTCCCACCAGAGCAGGTCGCTCAAAGTCCTGTCCAACCTGGCCTTGCACAGATCCAGGGAAGGTGACATCCACAACTTCCCTGGGCAACCTGTTCCAGTGTCTCACCACCCTCACACTAAATAATTTCTTTCTAATATCACTTGATATGACCTTCAGGAGCTGCCAGCTGGGGCTACTGCAATAAAGGTAGGGTAAGGGAAAAAATGCAAAGCACCATGTATCTGTAAAGACAGATTCAGTTAAAGAAAAGGTATTGCTCCACAACAGCTCTTTGTTGTTTGTCTTTAATATTAAAAAATTATGGGATTTGGTAAGAAAAACTAAATCCCTAGGCAAGATGGATGTATATTTACCACAGAATTGCATAGTATGATCAATATTTAAAAGGTTAACATTTAAAAGATCAAAAGGTTACTTTTACAGAACCACAGGTAGAAGTTTATGCATATTTTACAGTTTGCTATTTTTATTTACTTACTGGTTGACATTCTAAAAACTATTTTGGTATTGAATAAAAGAAATAAATAAAAAGCAGGTAGCTCAGTCATGGAACACCCCAAAGTCTGCACATTTTGCTCCAGCCACTAAGTAATAAAGAGATTCTTCTATTTCTATCCAATATTTACATAACTGTGAGCTGTCCTGATTCCATAAATATGGGCACATACACACAATTATGTAGAAGAGAATCTGATACAATATTGCTCCTAAAAGTAAATGTATTCCTGTAAACAGTGGTTAAAAAATGGTATTTGAAAACCCTCATTGTCTCCCTCTGTTGTAAAACTCTGCACCAACAGATGTTTAGTGAATGGAGTAAAATTAGCAAAAACAGCTTTTCTGAAAAATCATCTAGGGGTGTCAGCCATGAAAATGCCTACTTTGCAAGTGAAATGTGGCATTCATGCAGAGTGATAGTGTTCACTTTTCACTCACTTTCCCATTAAAAACTGAACACTCTAACTACTCAGTCAAAAAACAGAATCTTAAGTATTCATGCCTGTCAGTCACATACCACCAATAAAAGAAATACAGCAAAAAGTTGAACACTTTGCGAAGAGATACTTGAGCACGCAAATTATTTAGTGGATGCTTAACTATGATGCTTACAGAAACTATTTCACAAAAGATTCACAGTTGCACAGCAATGCAATTTAAGAGCTCCAGCACCTTGCCAAAGAAAATTCAGTTACAAATTCAGTCTGTACTAAAAGACATATTATAAAAGAAGGACTATAGACGATTGAAGACAATAGGTCAGACTGGTGGATACAATAGGCCAAATATCTTCAGTGTCATCCTATCTGAGGTACAACTGAGATTAACTTACTCTGTTGTCTATGCAGGACAGCACTAGAAAGAATACATCAACATTTTAAACGTGGTGTCACTTTCATACCACATTCACTCCCCTAGAGCTGTGGTTCCCTTAAATAAAGAGTGATAGGGTGAGTTTACAGTGGTTATTTTAAGAAAGAGACACTTGACAAAGAATTGAATGGAAAAAAAATACTTTCTTAATAGTATAATTTTGAGAATAGCAGCAGTTTTGTTTGCATATACCTGGACCTGTGCAAGAAAGCACTGGTTCATCTCCCAAAACAACAAAGAATTTAAAGATCAATAATGTGGCCATACCTTGGTAGGTTTCCCATCTACTTACAGCAACACAGTTACCCAGAAGGTTAAAACAGGGGATGCTAAAATCGCATGGTAGAAGACTAAAAGAAGTTACGGACTCTTTCTTCTTGCATCATATAAATTCAGATTTTTCCTGCTGAGGTAAATGAGAAATGGTACATGATGCTCTGAAATGAGATTAAAAGCTATTCTTCCATGATATGTTAGTATTACTTACAATGTTGATATTAAGTAGTATAGTTCCATGTTTAATTAAATATTATCTCTCATGACTTTTACTTCCACCTACTAAAGTCCGTGTAAGCTCAAATATATAAATAAATAAATATATATATATATAAATGTATTTATGTTTTCCTGTGTCACAAAAGTTGATAGTATATGGATTTCATGGTGGTCAAGAACACTAGGCACTACCAAAAGGTTAAGAATTGAAATTGTATTTGCCACATCAAGGCATAATTTTCTCTCTCCTATCTGTTCGACTGGAAAAGATGTCTGGATCTATGGAGAAATGTTATTACTTATTTTTAAATTAAAAACTTTATGAAAACAAACTTTTTGCCTCTCACTAGAATCTAGAGGATGCCTCAAGAGAACTTTAAGGCTGTTTTATGACTATTTCAAGGGAAAAAACACTGTTTATTTCCAAGCTATATATTAGATTTTCCTTGGTCTAATCAAAATAAAATTGGCATTAAAAAAAAAAGAAAAACAAACATCATCTTCTTAGAAGTCTCTCAACATGTAACTGACATGCTTGCTCTATGTAAATTAAAGTACATAATCTAGAAAAAATATTAAAAGAATTTTTAGACTTCAGTATAGTCTAAAAAAGGGGGGTTTGGTGAGTAGCAAGGGACTTCTAGAATGTATTTACGCAAGTAAGCAAGCAGACCAAGTGTGCTTATGCTTTAAAAAAAATACAAGTGAAGCCAGTCATACAAATTTGTTAACTGCTTCCCGATGCATAAAAATTACTGTTAGGCCAGCAATCCCCTAATGTTGAGCACTCCTCTTCCTAATGTTGAGCAGTCATAGTCATAATGTCATGTTTAATGTATTGATTACAAGCATTATTATGTAAGAAATTAGAGGAGTTTTAATGCCTATTTGAAAATTAAAAGAAAAAATCCATAGCTGTGTGAGTAATGATGTCGTTGTTGTTATTAGTAGTAGTATTAAGCCAAAATGTAGCAGTTGTTTGGTGGTTTGTGGGTTTTTTTTAATTAAAATGTTCTGACAGAGCAAAGTTAAAGCAACAGAAGAATGGAAATGCTAGGGAAAATGCTTCTAAGAAGTCTATTGGGAACTTGTTCTTCACTGGACACTCAGTCTGAAGGAGTTTGAAAGGAGCCTACTTTACACAGTAGCTGAGCATTTCTCTGTGTAAATATATTTTTCCGCAAAAGACAGGTTTCAGCTGCAACTTGTGAGTACTTCTAGAAACCGCACCTGTAAATACCTACTTTTTCCAACCAAAAATTACACTTACTTTTTGTAACAGCATAACAAATGTTAAATACAAATCAACAACCTAGTAAGTGCTCACTTCAATGGTTTCAAGGTCACAAAAATCTCGATTTAATGATACTGCTGTAAGAGGACTGCACTGATGTATTACATAACACTGTCTGTGTGCCATGTGGTTTATTGTGCTACAGAACAGGTGCATTTACAACAAACCTTTTGTGTCTGGAATTTCCACACCTGACAAATAAAATCTGTAAACTATGCCCATTGGTGATGTTGTCTCCAAATACACAAGGGATACAACATTGTGCATTCCTGTTTAGGAGTTCTTGTTTCACGGATACCCATAAATAAGTAGGTTTTGTTATATCTGTCAAAAGCTAGAATGATGCTTGTCAGATGACTCAGTACCAGGAACCCCACAGAGACAATATGTCTCAGAAGAGCCATTTGTACTATTAATGGTCTCTGGTTTTCCTTCATTGAGATGTAGTTTTGCTTGGCAATTATGTGTTAATTGCTAGTTTGTAGTCCTCTTTCCAAATAAGTAGATCAGATTAATTACTACTACATCTTTTACATACTTTCTATTTTTTTTTCAGCTCAGCATAACTAATAAGAGCATTTTAAAGTACAATGCCAGAAAGCTCTATCTGCACAATCTCAAACACCATGCACTCTTAGTATTCTATTAACAATTTTGGTTTTATGACTTGTCAGTCAGTCAGCTTTCAATCCTCTGATTATTTGCCAGGTTTATTTGGAATCAGTTTGCTTCCTTAAACAAAATACAGTGTAGCACAAGGTCAATTGCTCATATGAATCTAGAGACTAATACATTAATACTATTTTGGTCAAAGAGTACAATCACTTAAAAACCAGCACCAAAGTAGTTTGACAAATATTTTTCATAAATCCTTGATGGTTTGTATCCATAATACTAACTTCCTTAGTATCTAATTTAGCATTCACTATTATTCTCTTTTTTATTACTCTGAAGGAATTGTAAGCAAGCCTGTGGAAATTATCTTTAGGAAATAATGGTTACTACCTTACCACATATTACTTGTGTCCACGTAATAGAATAAATCTACCGTAAGTATTGACTACCAAACACCCTTCAGAAGTAATTCTAAAGTCTGAAGTCATTCCTCATCATGTGATTTTATAGCTCCTTTTTTTTTATCCAAATAAAGAGAAATTTATTTTTTTTAAAAAATCACTCTTTTGGCACATTTGTTAAAAAAATCATAATTTTAATATAATAATGTTTAATACTGTTTTTAAGACTCATTAACTTAACCTAATAAAAATTCATATGTAGGCTAAAATGCTTATAGGAAATTCAATATCTATTTTAGATATTCACAGGAAAACTCAACTGTATTGATTATTGACAGTTACTACATTTTTACCAGCTTTGAGGTAAAATCTCATGCTTCTACTGCCTCTGCGTCAGTAACAGAATAAGCAATTCAAGTAGAATGAACTAAGATTTGTTTGTGCTCTGACCCCCAAAACCAATTAATATGCTCAACAAATAATCCTTTCCTAGATTTCAGTAAATCATATCAGGATTTGGGTTGGAAAGAACCTCAAAGATCATTTAGTTACAACCTCCCTGTCATGGGCAGGGACACCTCCCACTAGACCAGGTTGCTCCAAGCCCCATCCAACCTGGCCTGGAACATTTCCAGGGAAGGGGCAACCACAACCTCCCTGGGCAACCTGTGCCAGTGTCCCACCACTCTCAGACTAAAGAATTTCTTCCTTATTTCTAATCTAAATCTACACACTTCCAGTTTAAAACCATTACCCCTTGTCCTATTGCTACACACCCTTGTAAAAAGTCCTTCCCCATCTTTGATGTAATCCCCTTCAGGTACTGGAAAGCCATGATAAGGCCTCCCCAGAGCTTTCTCTTCTCCAGGCTGAACAACCTCAACTCTCTCAGTTTGTCTTCACAGGAGAAGCGCTCCAGCCCTCTGATCATTACTGTGGTACTCCTTCATATAAATACAAAAAAAATTTGATTATTGAATTTACTAGTCTCTGCAACACTAGAGGTATAGCTTTTTTTTCTGCAACAATTGGAGACAAAACTTAAACAGTTATTTCACAACAGAGAATTTTTTTTTTAAACAGACACCCAAACATCTAAGAAAACTTGTGTGAAGAGAGGCGTGTACACATTGTGTTATTTCAGGTTTCAGAATTTTCAGTGATAGATCACTGAAAAATAGATGCCAAATCTATTTTTCTTTCTCATTCAATTTCCCCAACTCTGAAATGTGTTTAGATTGCAAGCCTTTTGGGGCATGAATCATATTTTCAATCTACTTTGTGTATTCTCAGTGCCATTGTGCACAGTTATTAGTAACACCCAATATTCTGAACATTCAAGTGCATTAATTTATCAGTAACATCTCTTTACCCTGTCAAGTTTTTTAAAGATGGTAGGTATTGACAGGTTATCAAAATTATGCTTCAAGTTCAAGTCATACTTTCTAAAATAGCATAAAACAAATTTTAGTGGGCTTATTAGCAACTGTTACTATGCTCTTAATACTGTTTTAATTTCTAAAAACATGTAGATAAAACTAAGCAACCCTTATTTATAAAATATTGACAAAACGTTTTATGAGACAGCATGGAGAGATACACGTCTTGTGTCAGTCAAGTTGACCATAATAAGTCCAGATTTATAGATCTAATCACCAGAATCATCTTCTGTTTTATATTGCAAATATTTTTCCTGTTTTCAGCTTTTGAAGGTACACTCATATGCAGCACCTTTTGGGCTAATTTTAAAGATTAGTCTAATATAATTAACTTATTGACATGAAAACATGACATTAATTCATCTGAATAATTTACTGTCTAATTCTATAGTCTCAATAGATATTGTTGCTGGGTAACAACATGCCTTAAACTGCAGAAAGATTTTGTAAGATACAGTTTCCTGCAAATCTTCTTCTATTGAAACAACCCAAGATGTTTATTACAAGCCTTATTTTTAACAGTTAATGTGTTTTGTGGACACTGGGCATAATGCCTGCTATAAAACTAAGCCTAGATTTGCACACACAAAAGTATAATAAAATCTGGATCTGCTAGGACATAGTGATTTTCTAGGGATAATAATTTCAGCATTAACAATTTTATCTGCATATAAAAAAATTACACAGTACTAAACAATGCCTCCAAAGTATTCATAGAGCAGGTGTAATGAGGTCCATTTACAGGAAAAATGTCAGTGATTCCTTTTTTCTTTTCTCAGAAAAAAACAGCTGTACTTTAGTAGGGACGTGCTCTTAGGCAAAATTACTTTTAAAAATTAAACTGGTAAGAACAATTAAAAGAGTAATATTTGGAAAAGGAAAAAAAAACCACAAAAAACAAAACCACCAAAAGATGGAATAGAAAAATCTGTGATGTATAGGGTAATAATGCTCCCCAGATCACTATTCTCTCCAGATATTGATATGGATGAAGTTAATGATGAGAAGCCAAGTGACAAGATTAATAAAAGCAACCATAATGACAAGCTTAAAGGAAAGATGCTCACCGTCAGCATTGTTTCAAATTGTTATTGCTTAAGCTACTGAGTATCATGTCAATGACAAACAAAAAAATCCAGCAAGAGAGCTGCAACTTTATTCACAACTTTATTCACTTTATTCAGATGTGTAATTCATGTGAGAATTCATGAGAGTAGTAATTCAGAGAAAGGACTAGCCAGAGAAACCTTCTTCCACACTGCAGTGGAAGTGCATTGCATAAAGAGGAGTAAAAATGTTTCAAAATATTCTGAAACAAACAAACAACAAAAGCACCACACCACCACCCTCTAAAAATAAAGCACTATAAAAATCTTCTTCTGGCCTGTGCCACAGTTTGAGAAATATCAGATCACTTCCCATAATAAATTTTGCCAGCATTGCAAACATTCAGGATCAAGTATCTCTGTTTTTCGATGATATAAGCACAGCAGGAGTAAAAAAGAAGAAAAATAAAATGTGAAACTGTCAGTTAAATATGATCATTCCCTGACTTCTTTCAAAATTACACAATTCTTTTCTTACAACCACACTGAAGTGAAAAATATGAGAAAAGAATGATGTACAATGTTGTGTAATGCAAGTGTATCAGTAAATATCCTTAAAAGACTGATAACACAAGTATTTAGGTTATTTTAATAAAACTACTACTATCTAGTCTTTTATGCAGAAAGAATTGCTATTTCAAAGTCATTTGGCATGCTTTTATTATGTAAATTATATTAGGTTGATAATTGTCAACAACATATAATGCCAGATTACAACAGCCGTATTGCCTGGTATTACACTAAAATGCAATGCATTTTGCAATATTGTGTTTTGCCCCAAGAAGCACGCCAACAATTCATTAAATTACAGACTGCAATCTTCTGGGAGAGACCATAGTTTTATTAAGGACAATACTGAATGAAACAGCATAATTTACATATCAACCTCATCATCATTACACCACATAATCTAAATCTCTTGAAGGACTCCGAGATGTTTCCACAATTAAAAGCCTGTTACAGATCATTCCCCTCTTGGTTTTAGTCATAACTCATGTGGTGTGGTACAAGCTACTGTAGACATTTCACAAGGCTGGGCAGTACAGAGGTGGGGCAGGGATACAGAGGGGAGGAAGAAGAAAAGAGATTGACTCTGCCTGTCAGGAATTAAACCCGCGATACGCAGTGAAGCACATCACAGATCATGCTGGGTTGGAGAGACAGAAGCATTATGAAGCATAAGTAATACACATCTATTCTCTCACACATCTCTTGTAAACGAGAGGATAATATGTGTTTTCATATACTGCCACAGATGTGTAGCTGTTCATGTTTTTTCACACAGTAACAATCCCCCACTTTAAAGACACTGTGTTTACCACATCAGGTAAAACTAGAAAAGGTGTACTAGGCAAACACAGAGAAAAATAGGCTAGAGAAAATAGTTGCCCTTATAGCACAGCATGCTTCTGGGATCATCTGGGTTTGTATGGATTTACATTACCTTAGTCTTTGTGTGTTGCCACATGTGGTCCCTGATACAGGGAACAGTTCACATCCCAAATCATCAGAAATGTGAAAGAATCCCATTTGATATGTGCTCTGTATTTCTGCTTCTGGATTGCTTCAATTAAGTCAATTACTTTAGATCTAACCCATAATCAGATGGTAGGATTTGTCCTTTGAAAGGGAAGTTATCAGGAGGAAGCGCACACCCCTTAGAGCAGACTGAGATTGCGGGGTATGTCAGATAAGAGGGTAAGCATGAATCACTTTTTTTTTCTTCTTTTCTTATCCCTTCATTTTGACACTGTATTAAATCCTTCTGGCAATTCTTCTGCAACATTTTCCAAATCTAGTCACTCTGCTTTCTTCCCAAAGAAAAGAGAAAATTTTGACCTTGACCTTGATTTCTGAAAGTCTGCCTTCCAAATATAAAACTGATCACCTTCACCTGGTGTGTCACTTTTTCCATGTGGCTAGCCTGAAGACATCGTTAAATCTCTTTCATATAGTTTACCAGCACCAGACTGAGAAGGTTTTATTTTCAAAGTTGGATTACTATATTCTCTACGTTGGAGAACATCCAGACCCACCTTGCATTCACAGGAAACCAATGAATTGTCTACTTTCAGAAAGGGAGGGAAGAAAAAAAAAAAAGAAAAAAAAGAAAAAAAAGTGTGTGTGGTATATATGGCATATAGCACCTGCACAACAAATGTATTGTAATCACACTCATTTTCCAGTGTGGAACATTCAACAAGAGGTTGAGTGATTTCAGGTAGTGTAAAATTTGATTTTGAGATGTTTCCAATCACAGCAGTAACTTATTCCCTTGCTTTCATCCTTTCGGTCCTCTGCTTTGCATTTAGCTCAAACTTCCTTGTAATGCCAGCCAATGCAGCATTCCCCCACTGCCAGGAGAAAATAAACTCCTTTTCCCTCTCTGACTTCTTTCCTGCTACATCAATTACCCGTCTTAATTTCCTTAAATATGTCAGGCTGTGACTTCTGAGTGAGCAGAGTGTCCCACAGAAGTTCACAAAATCCTTGACACTGTTTTGCTTGTTTTATACTTAAAGCTCCAGAGGATGCCAATAGTTCACTTGCTCTGAGAAGCCGTGTCTGTTACTCGTCCCTACTTTGCTGTGACAGACGTGCTTTTAAAGACCTTCACTGCCTTTTCTTCAGAATAAAGAATCCTCAGCTTTGTAACCTCTGCTTTTAAGAAAGCCAGTTGCTGTTCTGTGACATGAATTGCTTTTTTCCCCTGCCTTCTTCTATCTGCTATATCCTTTTGAGAAGGGTGACAGAAATGGTATAGTTTCAAGATGTGGAACACCATAGATATACTGTCATAATAATTACCTTTTGTTCCCAATTCCTTCCCCTGAAAATCTAGCACTAGTTTTCTCCTTTTTTCATTTGTAAAATTGAGCAAAGTTTTTCAGAGGATTTTCCTGGTCACCTCAAGGTCTTCTTCCTGAAAAAAACAGAGACTATTAAGTTCATATTTGTTTGGAAGAGTTGGTATTTCTTCCCCCCAAAGCAACGTTCACATTGCTTTTCATTCTCTTTTGCTGATAGGTCAACAGATGATTCAGGAATCTGAACCTTGTCTGCAAGGTTTTAAAGTCAGTTTTAGTACTCTCCTCTTATTAGACAACATTATATAATTCAGAAAATGTTCCTACTTACCTAATTTTCACGACTGAATCCATTCAGTAGCACAAATTCCTTTATATGTCTTGATACGCATTTGCTAAATATGTCTGACAAACTTATCAGTAAAGATTATGAGATTCATTAAGACTGTATTTAGATTTGGAAATCTATAAGTTCATCTTAGAAATGAGTTGGAAACTAAAACAAAAAAAAATCATCAAAATTGTGGTAAATTTAATATTAAATATGATAACCAAAGAATTATCATGGTTCCACCTCTTTGGGTAGGCAATTTGGGCATTGGGCCCACTGGGCATTCCAGTGCCTAACTACTCTTTCAGTAAATAAATTTTTCTTAATATCTCATCTAAACCTCCCATAGAGCAACTTCAGTATACTTCCTCTAGTCCTATCGGTATTTACTTGTGAGAAAAGGCCAATACCCACCTCACTACAACCTCTTTTCAGGTAGCTGAGGAGAGAAAAAAGGTCTCCCTTCAGACTTTTCTTCTCTAAAATAAACAATCGTAGTTCCTTCAGTCTCTCCCTGTAGGACTTGTTCTCTAAACCTTTCACCAGCTTGGTTGCTCTCTCTGAAAACACTCCAGTAAGTCAACCCAACTTACTTATTCCACAAATAACTTACTAAAGATATTATTGGACCTTTTCTATCACTAAGAATTTTAAAATTAAGAGAGAAAGATTAATTTATGGGGATATTTGTTTATTAGGTATTTAATTTTAGTTCAAACAGAAATAAATTTTAGTCTATATTATTCCAAAAGTTACACCATGTCTTTGGCCTAAAGCCTGTGGTTCTGTAACTACAAAGACAGATTTTGTGACATTTGCCAAGGCATTGTTAACTCCAGAGCCTGCAGATAATCATCATAAAAATTACATGGAAAAAATATTGATTGATAACTTAAGGAAACAAACACTAACAACACCTCAATTAATAGTGGAAATGCATCACAGTTCTTTCAAGAATTACTTTGAAGCATGTCAAACATCCTGGTGAATCTGCTCCTGAAGAGGACAACCTTGCCTCAGCAAGGGATAAAGAGCAGGTTGGTGTTCATGTGCCCTCTGATTAGTCAGAGGTACTGAAAGGGGGGGAAAGACCCTCCACCAGGCAGAGAGAGACAGCACTTGTACAGCTTCCAAATTCTCTTTTCCACTCAGAGCTGAGCCAACCTCTGCCAACGTGACAGAAACATGAAGGCTTGGTGGAAGCAGCCTGTACTCCTGTTGGGCATGGGACAAGTCCCAAGACCAAACTTTCTGTATTTGGACCGGTCTTCAAGTTTCTGTATCAGAGCATGTTTTCCATTCTTCCTTGCTTTAGACCAGCTGTGTTAGCCACTGCTTTCATATATTTTCCCTTCACAGTGAACCTTACATTTTAATAACAAATTTTATTAATACTGATTTAGACTGTTGTTCCACAAGCTAATATAAACTTAAATTTCCTTTCCTGTTATTATTTTTTTTAAACTTGCGAACATCAAATGTCAGGTAACTGAAAATGGATTGGGAAGAAAAATCTTACTGCAAATAAGACAAAATCCTCTGTAGCAAAAATAACTTATAAAATAGCCCAAACAGGAAAAGAATCTGATATTTCTGTATTTTCAGAGGTAAAAAGGAATTTAGGTGTATGATTCAAGGTGGGTTTTTTCCTTCTAGGTGGCTTGCAATTTTGTTTGGGGTTTATGCCTCTGAATATGTATATTTCAATAAAATAATTTAAGTTTGGTAAAATGATTCATTTGACACTCAGATCTGGATCTTTTAAAAAGTCTAAAATAAAAAGGTTAAAAAAACCCCAGCTAATAAACTTCCAGAAAAATATGTGAAAGACCCACAAACGCACACCTTTCCCACCACTAAGAAAATTTCCGTATAAAAAGAACATTCTCCTGAGGGCACTATCCCCCTTTCTTATCAGGCATACTGTCCTTCCTTCCTGCTCATTCACTATCAGGGTCTGTTGCTATCTAACTTAGATTGCAAGCTCCTTAGGGCAAGGACCTTGTCTTCTTACACGTCCATTATGTGCCATGAAAACCTCTAGCACTAAACAAATAAGCTCTGCAGACTCAATTTAGTATCCATTTCAATTTGTGGTGAAGGATTACCATGTTTTCAGAGTGTAAAGTTCATTTCTTTCTCTTAATGACTGATGCTGGATAAGCATAAATATAAATCCATATTTTTCTGGCTTTTGCTGAAGCAAATGTACTCATTACAGTTCCTGCTGACAGAGACCCTAGGCTAGTCTAGTCAAATCCAAATCCTGACAGTTAACATTTTCCTGCAGTCAAAATTCACTGAGCAATTTCTTTAGGTAGCCCTCTTGGTTCTTTGTAGTCATCTGTTAGTAACACAGCTTTAAGTTTGAATAACCAGAAGAGCTCCTTCCAGCAATCTCTGACAGTCCATAAAGAATATGGAAAAGACTGTTCAACTGAGAAAACAAGAACTGTCAGTTTTAGTCACTTTGTTTTCTAACAATAATTTCCTTGTTGAGAGAAGAAAAGAAAAAAAAAAAAATCACCTTTCCTGACCACTTAGGAAATGCTTGTTTTGTTAAGCAGCAAATTTTCTGCTTCCAGGAAAAGTTTTAAAGTAAGATGAATAGCTAGAAAACAGCATTGGTCTTACCAATGGTAAAATGCCATTATAAGAGACATCTTTATGGTTCTGATTCACATATTCTCATGTCATTTCTCTGAAACCAGAATATCAGGAATGCCAAGCTACTGTGATAAGCAAACCAAATGACTACTCTATCTTCCCACTAGAATACCCCAAACTGTTTGACATTTGGGGGTGTGACAGGTCAGTGGTGTGGAGAGAAGAGAAGGACTTCAGTTTCTCCAGCTAAAATGGGCCATATCACATAGGAGCTCATGTAATGTGGCAGCCCTTCCAAGTTCCTTGCAAAACAGGGTGCACTGTCTTGGTTGTCATGATAAGGGATACTTTTGCCCACATGATCCAGACTTAATTGGTTAGTGTGTTAGCTCACAGGTGAGGGAGGGAGGATGTGACAGGATGAAAACCTACTGAAAAATTCTGTTCCAGCCTCCTCACAATTCAGCATGCTAAGTGAAATGTTGCAATCTTTCCTCAAACAGTATCCACATAAAGATTTCTAAATTAGCAAGATAATGAATCCAGCATTTAATGTCTTTGCTCCCTCTTCCAAAACAGAAGAAGGAGACTTTCAGAAGGCATGAGAAAGAAATTAGCTCATTGTCTGTAGCTGACAGGTGTTAATATTTCCTAGATAATCTTTTAACTGAGAGCAAGGGTGGCTGGGCATAATACCCTTCCACATGCTGCCCCGGGGAAGCTTTTACTAAGTAGAACACAAGTTTCAAAATTGTGTTGGAAAATCCTTGCCTGTTAAGAATGCAGCCTTTCTTCTTCACACAGGTGAGCTGTCATTGCAATTTTCCTCTAACAGATTCCACAAGTGTCATCATTACACAACACCAGGTTTTTTTTGTTCATAGCTACTTACCAATGTTTGAGAAATGTCACAAACAGGGAAGGGAAGGGAAGGGAAGGGAAAGGGAAAGGGAAAGGGAAAGGGAAAGGAAAAGGAAAAGGAAAAGGAAAAGGAAAAGGAAAAGGAAAAGGAAAAGGAAAAGGAAAAGGAAAAGGAAAGAGGAGCTGCCAAACAACTTCAGAATTTCATAATGCAGATGGGTCTAACCAAAATCAAAGTATCCTAAACACTCAAAACTATTCATATCCAGACTGCTTATCTGAAGCCTTAAGAATAGTTGATTTTATTCTTAGGAGACCATGACTAGCCACAGAAGCAATATTTTCAGCTAATGCATAATACATGCTAGAGGAATCCAGAATGCTATTCTAAGAAAATCCAACAAGTACCCAACTTCCCACACAATTAGAAAAAAAGCAAAGGGGAAGGATGAATAATTAACAAGAAAATGCTTGTGGGGTAAGCAGTTATATTATTTTTTATAATAAAACTCAATTTTTGAATAATATTTAAATTATTTAAATAGGTATACAACATCTCTATTGAGTTACCATTTTATTTCTAATGAATTTTTCTTCCGTTTTTTTTAGTCCAAATTGCTCCAACACATTAAGTTATGGCTTTCTACATTACTTTTTAAGAAAGAAATCAATAAAATGATAGCTAGAAAGGCAAACTGTCCAGCCATCGATATAAAGCACTGCTCCATTCCTGAGATTATTTAAGATGGCAGAGCAAAATTGGCCCATAAATGTTTTGGTGCATTATTTACATGGAGACATGCTTCTCCTCTCACAAAGTCAGGCACTGGCAATTAAGTGCATGGAGAAACAAAGAAGTATAGAGAAGTTAAGGCACTAAAATGTATTGAACAAAGAGTACTTATTAAATAACACAGACTTAAACCAAAACCAGAATCAAACCCTTTTACTTTGGAGCCCCTGCAGTGATACAGCTTCCAAACCATTGCTTTGAAGGGCTGATTCTTAATGTTACAGCGCAAAGCTCCACTGTAAGGATTCACAATGATTAAAGTTTACTATAAGAAGAAAAAAAAAAAATTCAAGCACATGGAGGTTTTTTCATAGCTAGTGTGCTGCCTTGAAGAACAGTTCAAGGGAAATCCAGGTCATCCTTGTATGTGGTTAATCACCTATGTAGTTCCTTGGTTGCTGCATATTAAATAGGAGCATAGATGGGAGATTTCCCTGTCACCGTGACTTAATTTGCAGGAAATAAATATAATGCTTATGGTTCTACAGCCATGACAGAAGAATTAAGAGGGCAATTGTAAGAAGTATCATCAGGTAAAAATATAAATTGACAAATTCACTGAAAGGCAGTGTGAGTAGCTGTAATCTATGAGCAATCTATGCAATCCATTCCAGGCTATAGATCATAGAATTACAGAGTAGCTAACGCTGGAAGAGACATTAGAGATCATCTAGTTTCAACCCCTCTGCCATGGGCAGGGACACCTCCCACTAGACCAGGTTGCTCGAGGTCCCATCCAGCCTGGCCTTGAACACTTCCAAGGAGGGGGCAGCCACGGCTTCCCCAGGCAACCTGTGTCAGTGTCTCACCACTCCCACAGGAAAGGTTTTTTTCCTAATGTCTAGCCTAAATTTCTCCTTTTCAAATTTTAAACCATTTCTTCCTTGTCCTCTCACTACACACCCATGCAAAAAGTTCTATTCCAGCTTTCTTGCAGGCCCCTTCAGGTACTGGAAAGTTGCTATAAGGCCACTTTGGAGCCTTCTCCTCTACAGGCTGAAAAACCCCAACTCTTTCAGTCTGTCTTCATAGGAGAGGTGCTCCAGCCCTCTGAGCATTTTTGTGGCTCTCTTCTGGACACATTTTAGGTCCTTCTTATGTTGAGGACTCCAGAACTGGACACAGTATTCCAGGCAGGGTCTCATAAGAGCAGAGCAGAGGGGGAGAATCACCTCCCTCAAATGACTGTTGATGATTTTCTTTTGATGCAGCCCTGGACATGGTTTCCTTTCTGGGCTGCAAGTGCATGTTGATGGCTCACATTAAATTTCTGGTTCACCCACACTCCCAAGTCCTTCTCTTCAGGGCTGTCCACAATTCTTTCTCCTCCCAACCTGTATTTGTGCATGGGATCTGCCTCTGCCAGATGCAAAACTTTTCAATTGGCCTTTCTGAACTTTATGCATTTTGCAGAAGTCTACTTCTCAAGCCTGTCAAAGTTTCTCTGGATGGCATCCCTTCCCTCCAGCATGTTGACTTCACCACAAAGGTTGGGTTATCAGCAAGCTTGCTAAGGGTGCATTCGATTCCACTGTTGCTGCCACTGACAAAGATGTTAAATAGCACTGGTCTGAGAACTGACCCTTGAGGAACACCACTTATTAGTCATCTCTAAAAGCTAGTATGTTTTAAAATTCTCAGATTATATCAAACCAAATTAACTTAGAGGCAAAGACAGCCCCTAAGAAATTTCTTCCATTATTGATTGGATGTAAAATCTTAAAAAAATAATGTAAAATTAAGCAAGAGGAGCATTTATTAGAGTATGAAGGTAAAAAATTTCCATCAAACTAGAAATCTAATGCTTTCAATTTTATTATATTGATAAAACCTTATTATTGTGGTTTACAGCATGAGAATAATTCTTAAGAATGAATTGTGCATTTCTCAATATATTCTTGCACACCCCATCCCTGTAAAGTGATAGTTACTGTTTCAGAATGAAACGGAGAATACAAAAAAAGCAACCCCAAACTTCAAGAAAAATTATTCTATGGCAAAATACACTGAGAGAAGTAAGGCAACAAAATGCTGGACTAAGAATGAGAATAACAGACCACATTTGCCAGTTTTAAAACCAGTCATCTTTGTATGTGAATGTAGCACACTAGGTCACTTCTGTGGCTGTTTGTGTTTTGCACTCTGATTTAGACAGCTATTTGAGGAATATGGGCCAACAAACCACCTTTTAATCCACAAATGTATCTAGAAAGTAAGAAATGTATGTAGAAAATAAGAAAGAAAAACAAAGGAATCTCACCACTGAGTAAAAAAGGAAAATAATCAATTAAATTTTTCCAGAATGCCAGTTGTATTAGCACTGTAAATAGTAAAGGAGGATCCTAAAAAGAACTGGTTTACTACTCTGTTTTGATTTTCAGACTACTAGGACCAAAATACGGTACCAAAGTTTAGTTCCTGTCAGTCCAGGCACCCTCAACCCAGATGTCAGGGATTTACTCAAGTAATCAAATGGAAGAGCAGCTCCATCTATGACAACAGAATTCCCTCTGGTGTTGTACAATGTCTGCTTCTCATGATTTCTCTCAGATTTTAAATGAGAAAGTTGGGATCTTTTTTTGTTTTGGTGTGTTTTTTGTTTTTAAGTAAGAAATTAAATCTTAGTGTAGATAGTTAACAGTTGAGAGCTATTTGCTGGCAAACTATGCCTAAATCTTGGTGAGGCTTCACAGACCTGCAGAGTATCCCCTTTATAAAGATATATATTGCTTTCACCATCTTCCTGTCCTGTGTAGATTCTGACCTTGGCTTCCCATGACTGGGAAGTAGTTCTAAAGTGCTGACAAACTTCCAAGGCATGAGTTCTGTATAAAAGGCTTTGGAGCAGAGGTCAATGAAGTTCATCTGCTCCCTTGTTCCAGACCTCGTTTTCCATAGCAGCAGCAAATCAAGAGACCTGAACTAGAAACCAGAGAGACTGAGAGACAAATGCTGTCAGAGAAGATATTTTTCACAATTTTGTCTTTTTCATTCCATCCCACGTCCTTTCTGCTCCGGCTTGTTTTGAAAAAGTTCTTAGTGAGTCGCTGCAACCATCAGATGGTACCTCAGCTTCATAGTGGAGGAAAACTCTGTATCAGCAGCTCAGGACCTGCTGAAAAACTGATGCCAAGACCAGAGTAGTACCAGCACACATCAGTACTAGAATCACTGTCATGGGGCTGTGAGAAAAGGTGACCTAAAATCTAACATTAAAGTGAAGACGTATCAAAAATATACACATCAAAAATATACACATTGGAAGTTTTCATAACCTCGGAGCAAAAACATCCTTAGTCTCACTCTTTCAACACAAAAAACAGAGGAGATAATTTGAAGCAGATCTCTGGTCATAGCCAAAATAAATTAGAGAAGGAATAATAGCACAGGAACTTAATTAAAGATTGTTTGCAGTGTGCAAAGGACAATACAGGTTGAGTTTGTTTGCCCCAGCATCAGAGATACATTAGAGTGGTGTGAATTAGGAAAAAATTTAAAAAAAAGGAAATTGCGGTTGTTTATATATAAATATTTCCTGATGTTAGTTATGAGCTCTGACACAATTCACATTCCTTGCAAAATTTCACCTCATGTTTACAGGTGCTACACACCAGAACTTTTTTAATTGAGCAACTGCTTAGCTGCCTTTAAGCCCATTTCCAGCAGGAAGCTCTAGCTAGTTTTAAGAGTTGTTCCCTAGACAATAACTAAACACAGGGTAAAGTATCAGGCAGGGTCAGCACCTTGGTGTTGAAGAATTCAAGAGCACACAGAGATTTCATTAAATTCAGTCCCCAGATGGAGCAGCAGATCCACCATTTTGTCACAGGCAACCTAGCTTCCTATTTTAGAAGATTTTGAAGATAGTTTTGCCTACAAATATGTCATGTTTGGTTTTTTTCTTAACATTTCCTAAAGGTACTTTTTCTTTTCAGTCTTAAAAGTTGAAGTCACTTTTGCTACCTATGGACAGAACTTCATATCATACAAATAAAATATATTAATACCTTTTGGGGAAACAGGCAATCTTTTCTCTTATATGGATGTTTCTCAAGCCCCTACACAATGAAGAAAGATTTTCTGAGAATAAGCCTCCTATTAATGTGTTACGCTAATTAGTAACTTGTAGAGGTGAAAACTAGAAAAAGAGTTGGAGGAAGAAAAGAAAACAACACACTTCTATGTTCTGAGGACTTTTTTATTTTCATTTTTTTTTTCATGGTTCATCTTTCTTTGCAATAACACCAAGTTTCCTAACTTGGCAGTACTTGGCATAATTAATACTGCTTACTGAACTAATTAGTATCATCTAGCTAGCAAGATAATTGACAGAGTAGAAATAGCTACATATACAATTCTTCATATACTGTTGCATAAACTCCTTCTGGGTTTCATGTTGCTCACCTCTAGCTTTCTACTCTCAGAATCACTGAAGTATGCAACTAAAAGACTACTGTTACTACAATGAGAAAGTTATTCTCATGAGATTAAGCTTGTGTAAAGGAGTGTCTTTCTGCCTGCTTTGAAAATTCTGCAGTTGTTCACTGATAGTACATCAGATGGCTGATAGCATCATCCATGTATATGTTTTATGTATACATATTTTATGTCTGTTGTCCACTGTTAGAATTAAGTCAGTTTTTTGAGACATACACAAAGAAAAATAAGTATTGCATGCAGGCCCAGGTTGCAAATGGCCTATCTGAGCAGCTTTTCTCTGACTAAACTATGAAATGAATTACTTTGATCCTTATCTCTTCAAATTTTTCAAGAATAAAGACCATTTCACATACAAATTAACATTTTGCTTAATGAAGGAGGTTTTATCTTTTCCCTCCCCATGCCCCAAGGTTACGATTCCATCAAGATTTGGTACCTTGCATTAAAACAATAATTCCTAGTAGCTCTGTGCACTTACTATATTTCAGTTTTAACGCACACAGTAGTTTTCTGAGTGTTAAATTTCTAATTACACAGTTCCTTCAGCAACAGAGTTCAAAGACCTTTTCTGTCTATTTCCTGGAATTTCACACATGGTCGTATCAACAGGATAGACGTATTTGTTTATTTCTCTAGTGATCACAAACCACTGAAAAGTAACAGTGGTTGGCAAATGGGCTCAGTTAGCAGAGGCAGGAGTCAGCTGAGAAGTAATACTTGTAAAAATTTAATTGCTAGGGAAATACAGTATTAAAATGTTGCATGGCATGGAGGAGTCAAACATATGCTGGCAATGGAAATTAAAGGGACTCTCCAGAGATTCAAAGTGCTTGTCTCCAGAAAGGTGTATTATAGTAGATTTGACCACAAAGTTTATTCCCTGAAGTACACTACAGTAGCTTTCAACACATAAAGCTTGTTCTTTGAAGTATAAACAGTAGTAGCAATAACATTCAAAATACAGCTGTCAAACTAAGGTTTGTTACACTTATTAAGTTTCTGAGCTCCATGAAGTCCAAGGAAAATACAGTGTACCAATAATAAAAAACTTATTTGACAAAACACAGGGACTACAATCCTGCTTTGCTATTAACTCTTTATAGGTCTTTGCAAACTTTGAATAAAGGTATTTTAGTCTTCCATTGGCAGAGCATGTTTTATGTAGGACACCTGAAAATACATAAGAGACTCAGTATTGCAACATTATTTTTCAGCATATGAGTACCCTCACAGCATAGTTTCATTAAATAATTCATTATCCCTTATCAGCTCAAGATTGAGACTGGAATTTATCTTCTGACATAATTATTTTGGCAAGTCACTACTTTTCCTGCTTTTCCTACTGTAAAATATCTCATCATTTGTGCAAACCACCAGGAATTTTCAAATGTTAGTCAAATGTCAAAATCAGCATTTTATGTCTTTATTCGTTTCATGGCACATTCATAATTCAGCTATAGGTTGATGATCAGGATTTTTACATTTTTAATTTCAAATGAAATTTGTTGAATCACAGAGGAGTAAAATAGAAGTAGCTGCTTTAGAGCATTTTTATTCTGCTGTAAAATAGTAAATAAAATAAAGGATAGAAATTCCAGAACCTCTTCAATCTACCTGCAATTTGATAAGATCTGTGAGGTATGTTTCAAGTGTTTTTTTAATAAACATGAATTTTAAATATTTTATATTTAGTAGGAACTAGAGTAAACTGAAAGTACAAAAATATATTTATTTAGATAATAATAGAAACACACATTAAAATAACAAAAAAATAAACACATTGATAAAACTATTCTCTTATTTGAGGAATTCAAAGTCTGTATTACAACTAAAAGGTGTTTCAGCTCCATATATATCTTCATACCGTATATCTTCTGGGACATTCATTCTCTTTTTTTTCAGGTACTGAACATATTTTTGGGGGAAGAAAGGAATTCTAATAGATGAAAAGAAAAATGCAAAATCCTTCTCCCTTTCACCACAGGGAATCTCATGCTAATGGAATTTCAAAGTTGAGATCCATCTATTGGACCTGAGGAAATAATTTTCCTGTAAAGATATGCCAGAAGTAAACTTATCTCCAGAGACACTGAAAGAGAACAGTAATCAGCATGGTGACTCCAAATAATCATGTTAAAGCAGTGAAAAACGTGCAACAGAGAAGCTCTGGTCTGTTACTCCCCAGCACTTCTTCATCTATCTGATTGCTGTTAACTTGGCTTTAATTACCTGAATTCATCACTTTTCATCTATAAGAAGGTCCTCAGAATATCCCACTCTTCCTGCTCTACTGAGAGAAAACCTGATGCAAAGGTTTGCTCCACTTCACAACTCCAAGCTCAAAAAGGCCACTTGCAGGTTTTCTTGTCCCTCACAGGACCTCCTTTCTCAGCTCCCTTTGCTTTTGCCTAATCAATCAGGGACAAATTGGTGTCTGCAAGCCAGCTGGAGGCACGTATTAAGATATGCTTCTAAAGTGTCTGAAATTCAGGTTATTTCCTTTCTATGAAAGGAAGCTAAAGGGATCTAATCACTGTAGAAAATGAGCTGTCAGTGCTTTCCTGGAAGGGTCAGCCATAACAATGAGTTAGCTTGGTTAACAAAAAAAAAAAATTTAACTTAGTTTCAGACATTTTTGAAGTGAGATGCCAGCTCAAGGAGTCTTGTCTGCTCTTGAATAATTTCTTCCTGACACGGTTTAAAATTAAAAAAAAAAAAAATTGTTGTGGTGAAAGAAGTCTATAAATGACATGGATTTAAAGTGCATTCACCTTTCATTATAATATCTTCCCTGAGTTCTTCCCAAGAGTTTGGGCATGCTTAGAGAAACATCCTGGAGGTGTTTTCCTCATAGGAATGTGCTTTACATCTCACTAAAGCTGTTAGTTTCTCAGCCTTTCTTTCATTATCATAGTTAATTCATTGTCATAGTTAATGACATTTGGTACCCTCATCTCCGGAGGGCCACAAAACCCATTGTGTCAGACACAAAAATGAACATGGATATTTTTCTTCGTGAATTATGTATAGACTACAAACTCTGACTCACCTGCAAAAACAAAACCAAAAACATTAAAGATTTGTGGCTGAAAGTATTTATTTTCATAAAAAAGCGTATTTCATTTTTTTATATTCAAGTTTGGAGTGCTCATTGTTTTCACAGACTCCTGCTCACTGCCAGTTTTCCTTTGTTGTATTAATGCTTTCTTCTTTTCAAGCATTTTCCTATCATTCCACTAAGTCAAGAAAGTAAAGCTAGTTTCTTTGAACTAATATTAGTACAGTCCTGGGGAACTGGCTGACAAGAAATACTCTGACAGAAACTGTCTCTGAAATCTACCATGTGCCAGAACTTACTCTCTGTTGTGCACCATGCACCATCGCCATGGGAATGGGAAAGCAAGAACACCCTCTATCCCTGAAATCCATTCTTAAACAGTTTTAGTATTTCATAACTTACCTCTGGAGACCAACATGAGAGTTAAACTTTCTCATCAAACATCCCAGATGATTTGTGAATACAGAAAATTAAAAGGAAAAATATGCTTTTCTATGCAACAAGGGTTAGAGGACTGCAGCCTTGCATTTTCCTTATTTATTGATACCACCTTGCTTGCATCAGTAAAACTACCTTAAGTAGTAAATGGTTTCCACACAAGTCAAAGTTTCATCCAGAGTAATTAAACAGGCTTCCCAAAGTATAGATGCAAAATATTAAATTGTGTAAAATAGCTTCTAGAAAAAGGTAAATTAGTAGAGTCATTGTGATTGCTCTGAAAACTGGAAACAAGGGGGGAAAAAAATCCCAGTACAATTGAAATCAATGGTGTGTATATGTTTTGTGCACCCAGAGAGGGCACAAAACAGGAGGCTCTTTGTCCTGCAATTTCTGTTCAAAGTCATGAGTCACTGACTATCTATGTTCTAGATGTCTCAAGATTTTCCAGGAATAACATGCAGTGAGTGAACCAACAGAACTTTTCATAATGGCAGCTTAGACTACAACAGAAAAATAAATAAAGAAGTAGATAGATATTATTTCTTATCTAACTGAATTGAGAAGTGTACTTAATAATAAAATAGTTTTAAAAAATAAAAAATGTGTTTGGCATCAGACAGAATCTTCTCAAGATAAAATTATACTATGAGTTCTTGACCTACATTTTACTTTAGAAGAGCAGGAAAGCAGAATTAAAAAAATGCAAATGTAGTAGCAGAATTAGCCTTCCCATTGCACTATATGAAGAAAATGAATGTGCAGTCTGTGCTGTTGATGTGATGGTGCAGACTAAAAGAAAAAAAAAAAAACAAACAAATCAAAAAAACACAGCAAGGATTTATAAAACTATAGTATGGACTTCTTTTCTTTATAGTCTTGTACAACTTTTCTTCAAACACATGCTTAGTGCTGAACATCTAAAAGCTATCAAAAGCAGAATGCACATATTGCATAAAAGGAAAATGGAAAATAGTTCTACAGACATAACTGCATTTTAAAGATGCAGACCCAGTTGCGGTTGAGAGAGGGGTTTTTGACTTAAATTGGTGATAAATATATATAAAAGAAAGAGATTCAATTATAAAACAATTTAATTAAAGTAAAATCTAATTACATTATTTACCTGTGAAGCTTCAATTTAAATTCTATTAAAAAATTAGAATATTAAAGCAGGTCCACTTTTCAGAAGATTAGAATGTTTCTACAAAGAAATACATCCAGATGGATGTTTCTATGGAACTACAGTAATCAAAAGCTAGAGCCCACAGTCATTTAGCATGTTACAGCTAAAGAGATACATAATCAGAAATACAGGGAAATTTTGTGATCTCAAACTCAAGCCATCATTATTTATGCCGTTGAGTCTCTGTCAGTTGGCTCTTTATAAGATGACAATAATTATCTTTTTTTCAGATGAAAAAGTGGGAGTTTTGACAATGATGTTGTACCTCTTCGGAGACAGTTGAAAGAATATTGATTCTTCCAAAGGGGATTCTAAGTGCTTGAATGAGCAGCAATAAGAAGTTTTCTTTCTTACATTTATTGTATCATTACAAACAAATTGTCAAGAACAAGAACCCATTTAGCAAAGCATGCATATGCGATGGCATGTTTTGACACCATTTATTGTTTACACACTCTGTTACTAGAAAGGAGTGGAAAGGCACAGCCCCTCACCTCACTTCAAAATCTGCAGCATCCATAACATAGATGGGAACAAATCTTCAGCAGCATAAAGGGCAAAACAATCCTCTTCCCCGTATCACTGTGTCCTCAGTATCACTCCATTCTTATATCTTAATACAGTAAGTGTGGCAACAGTTATCAGTCTTAAATTACATATGCATATAATATTTTTATTTAGTTATGACTTTGTAGTTGTGTATCAGGGATGGAATAGTTATCACCCAGAGAATGTACTTTAGTTCTTGGGTGATAATGGAACTCTACACATGGAATAAGGGATGGGTTTGAGATCAATTGGAAACTAGGTGATTGGTTAAACATTCAGTATCAAATATTTGACTTGATACAGAAAAAAACCCAAACAAAAACACAAAACAAAACCAAACAAAGAAACAAAAAAACCCTAACAAACCAAACTTTGGGGACTCCAAAACCTGCAAAAACTGCTGGGCTGTCTTTGTGTGGAAAATTCTTTTCCTCACATGCAGTCTAACAATCTCATATTTCAGCTTTTTCGAGTTGCCTCTCAATTCGCGACACACAGCTGAGAAGTGCCTGGCTCCACCCCCATGATAACCTCCCCAAAGCCATTAGTGGTCTGCTGTAAGGGGCACCCTCCTCCAGGCTAAAGAAACCCTCTGTCCCTCAGGCTCCCACAATGGGGGCCAAAGCACAGCAGATATAGTGTAATGAGTGCTGAGCAGAGGGAGATAATCACTGTATGTATCTGCTGGCCACATTCTAATTCAAGCTAAAGCTGCTGGACACCTTTGCTGACTGGGGTTCATCTCAGTGCCCACCAAACTCCAGGGCCTCTGCTGCAGAAGTGCTCCCAGTCTGTCTTAGACTCGTGCAGGGGCAGCAGTTGGCATTTGACTCAATTTCACAAGGTCCCTGTTAGCTCATTCCTCTAGCCTATCCAGAACCCTCTTGATGGAATCTTATCCTGGAACATAACAAGTTGTCTTCTCAATTTGGTGTCACCTGCACACTTGAGGAGTGTGTGCCCTGCTACCCCCTCCAGATCAAGTGTTAGAAGAGTTAAGGATGAGTCCCCGTACAGACACTTGCAGTTCGACCCTTCTGTGGTCTTCTAAATAAATCATGTCCCGTCAACCATTACCTTTTGGGATTGATCATTCAACTAGCTTTTCAGCAATTGTGCACTGCTCCAGACCATAATGTCCTAACTTGGATACAAGAATTTTTAAAAAACTGTGCAGCTTGTCAGGTATGATTCATTCTTAGTGAACACATGTTGGCTGTCTCCAGTAACCCTTTGCTCCTCTGCATGTGCAGAGATGCATTCCAAAAGGATGCTTTCCACATGGAAAAAGCTCCATGCTTTCCACAGAGCCAAAACTGAATCTGTTCAAGACTTCATTTCTCCGGGTTGGGTTTTGGTTGTTTTCTTGAGGGTTTTTTTTTTTGTCTTTTTGAGGATGAGTAAATCATTTGCCTGTCTTCAGATATTGCAGAACTCCCCTGTTGTCCCTGACCTTCCGAGGACATGATGGTCTTGAAAGGATATGAGCATGTTCTCTGACCTCCAAATTGGATGCAGCAAGAAGCAGACAATTTTTGCTAGAGCCAAAGAGTGACACCCAGACTTGGTGGTACTCAGTTCCACTAAGAGACGTGTCTTTCTGAAAACAGCAGGAGGGGAGTCATTCTTTCCTGTAAGTGAACAGTTCTACTGACCATCTGACGAAACTGATACATAATTTTGCACTTCATTTTAAGTGTTTCTTCTGCTGTGGGAATAAATCCTTTCATTCAGAAAAAAAAATGCTCAAGGGGACTTCAATGGGACAAATGTTTGGGATTCAGTCAATATGACACATCAGTCAACATTTAGTTACATAGATCTGGATTATCCTTTGAACAAAACAGCATAAAGAATCTGCCAAGAGCAAAACTGGGTACTTAAACCTTAACTTGGCACCAGGTCAAGATGTTTTAAATGGGGATAAAGGACAAGTTCTTCTCTAAGGAATAATATCAGCTTGAGAAGAGACAACATATTTGTTACTTCAGTCATCCTTAGAGCAAAAAGTGACAATGAACAAATGATGACAAATTGAAGGACTGATGTCAACACTTCTTCAGTTATTGCTTACAATACAGGTTCAGTGTTATACATTGTTTGCTGAATAAAGCACCAATAATTCTGAGACTTGCTGGTCAGTGTCTGTAAATAACCTCTACTACAGATACATGGATTGCTGGTCTGCAAAACAACATACTCTATCAAACTATATATCACAGACAAGCACAGAAAAAAAACACTGTTGTCTTTGCAGAATTTGGAAGGAAAGGCAAAACATGAAAGCAAGTGTTTATTAGAAACCCACAGTGACTAGCACAGGAATATTTAAGGGAGAGCAGTAATGTGAAGAATACACACTTGTTAAAAATGGGAAAAAAAAAAAAAAAGTACTTATGTATTTCTTTTAAAAATTAAAAGCTAATGACTTATCTACCAAATTACCGACAATACTCAGCATGGTCATGATGATTATAAGAATACATATTTAAGAAATCTTAAGGCTTCTTAATGCTGTGCATTAAATGATGGTATCACATTTACACTCATAGTGTCTTAACAGATTGTGAGAAGCCACTACAGGTTTTAGGGATATTTATTGTTCTTTAGCTTAAAATTATGAACATAAGGAATTAAATTTACTGGGATAGTGTAATCCATAACATTGAATTAGACATATTCTAAAAGAAATCAATTTAACATAAGTTGTTTCATTAAAAATGTCAATCAATAATAACCAGTGAATTTTAAAGATGAAGTGAAATTAAAACTGCAGACAGGCACAGAAGACAGTTGTGATAGGATTGAAAATATTTGAAAAAAAAGCTGGAGATCAAGAAGACAGAAAAAAAGGTAGAAGTTGTTTAAAATATCTTAGTTACAGGCCAAAACAAAGAAGTAATCTATCACGATTACATAAAAAGAACAGTCAACTTTGTCATGTAATGGGCAGCGGGTGGAGAGGAGAGGAACTGAACCGTACAAAGATACTAGGGGAAATATTTTCTTTTGCCTTTCCCACTCCCCCTTTGGTCTTTTGAAGAGAGGAGACTCTATGTTAAACACAGTAGGCTTCTGGTCACCTTTGGAACTTCAGTTTCCTACAGGCACAATTTCAAGAGAACACATTTTTTAATTCTGGAAAGAGACACCTAGTATCATATACGTAGTATCAAAGAAATAACATAATAATATATGCCAAGCAGTTGGTCAAAAAAACCCACCACCCCTTCACTGTTAAAAAAAAAAAAAAAGGTTCTGAGATTAGTTTATCTTCTTTCCATTGCTGAAATTTTCCTGTTACCAATAAATCCAAGATAATTCTAAATCATTACAAAACAATGAACCAAAAGAAAATATATTTCAGCATGAGCTAACAAAAATACATATTCAGTCACACAAGAAGACTTAACAGGTGTAAGCAATTTAGGAAGGGGGGAAAAAAGGTACATTTTAATTTATTACTTTGAAACTAAACTTAAAAATGGGAATTTAAAAATCACAAGAGTCAAAATAATGAAAATTTTGAAAATAAAAGTACATCAATGTTGCAGGGATGCTTGGAGTTATGCCAAACATAATCAACGTGATTGTAGCAAAGACTCGTTTATTAAGCTCGTTAGTGCTGAATATATACTTTTCTCTTACCTGTGTTACAAGCATGGCATTACGTGATTGGTTAACACGCTCCAAACTTGCCTCCAACTCATGAGCTAATTGGCTAAAGGCTATTGTCCGTGCCCATCCCGAGGGCCGCCCTGATTTGAAAATAGTTGTTATTGCTGTTACTCTGTTACCTTGTTTTGCTGCAAAGCCAGTTCCAATGTTATTCTTCCCTGCAAGGTCAGTCAACACATTCCTGAATGTGGCTTGTTCAGTACATGTCTGCCTGAGTGGAAAAACCCCATACATCAAATAATTTTTTTTATTTCCTATGGACTTTTGTAAAGTCAGTGGGATGATTTGCTTGAAATATTTTGATAATATTCTGATTTCAAACTATCTGCAGAAAAATAAATCTACTTGTTCAGTTTTAAACTGAGAAAGTTTGAATATTTCTTTCTCCCTGTGAACAAATGAAGCCAACTTTAGCTGAGAATTGCTTCCAATTCTGTATTCAGCCTGTTCAATTAATCATTGCACAAATGACTGCACCGAGTGAAGAGGAACTAAAACTTTTTGTGATTTTCTATGTTATTTTGTTTGAATGGATGCTTTATTAACTGCATATTAGCAGCAGACTGTTACATTCACAAGTAATCTAGAAAAAAATCATGAATTTTCTACAAAACAAGACATAAATTCTAAGCACTTAAAGAAAAAATTAAGTTACTAGGTCCTAATGAATTCAAGTGGAGGTGGGTATCCAGATCTTTCAATACATGGCTTTAATATCACTTATGAAAAGCCACAAAGGAAGCTTGTGGCTAAGCAGGAAATTAAGCTGGGCCCAGTGTAACATCACAGGTTTTTTTTTATATAATCTTATATTCTGTATATGAAGTGACCTTTATTCACAGGAACCTGCAGACACCACATCTGATGAACAGATCTGTTATTTCAGAACCAAACTCCCTGTCTATCCCATATACAAATCCACATGTGGCAAGTTGTGGAAGCCAGGATGGCACTTACTTGCTTCTTGTGTCTTCTTTTATCCTGTTCGTCTAGTTTGGCACTAATTCATTCTTGTAGTTTATAAAAGTAATTTCTTAATCACTTACACTACGATGCTATTCTCCTGGTATGCAGGCCCTTTGTGCATCATGCTTCTGTGCACTTTTGTATCTGGACTGCAGCAACAATATTAATTGCCCACTAAGGTTTCAGTGGAGACTGATTTTTATGTTGAGCAGAATTGGCTGCCAGATGAATTGTGTTGATCAAAGGTAATTAAACATAGTGAATGGGAACCTGAGTCAACTACAACTCTGAGGTTAATCTGTCTAAATCTTTCCTAATTCCTTAAAGAACACTGGAATGCTTCTAAATTTAACTAAATTAAAAAAAATAATGAAAAAAGTAAAATAAAATATAATGCAAAACCTCAACCAGAAAAACCAAGAAAAGACAAGCAACAAAAAAATCCAAACAAACAACCAACTCAAAAAGCCCAAAAAGAAACACAACCCAGAAAAGTTGAAGTTAACAAGCATACCAAATAGAAATAGAGAAGTTTCATACCTGTTCCCCTGTTCATTGGGTCCTTTCAGACAGATCTTTGCTTCCAGACTTGTTTTTGTTCAGTGTTACTTGCTGAGCTCTGCACCGAACTGTGCTGTATACCCTGGTGTCCATCAGACAGTTCTTTCCATCAGCTCTGAGGCTGACTGTCCCCTCCATTATGCTGTTGTCTGTCAGTCCCTCTGCTTGAGCTGTAAGTTTGCAGTGCCATGCTATGAATTTAATTGTTGTCGTATCCCAAAGGTTCTTCAGCATGCTCTGTTGCTCACCAAAAAAGGAAAAAAAAAAAATCAAATCGAAACACACTGATCAACCAGAATGGGTGTATTTTAGAGATTTCAGTATCTTCTATTAATTCCTAGAAGGAAAAGTATATAACTTGCCAGCAGGAATGAAATACAGCCCTGCTATTCCCAGTGTTACATAATCAGAAAGTACCAGAATTAGTTTGGCAGTAGGGGTGAGAATTTAGCCCAACACAGAATTTTCAGGGAATTTACTTCTATTATTAAGTTGCTTCTATATACTTTACAATATCTAGCTTTTTCTAGAGTAGAACTCCAGACTTCAATAAAAGAATCTTTTTCTGATTCAGTTATCAGTGATACGACTCACTGTTTTGGTAAACAAAAACCACCTTTATTAGAGGCAGTATGGGTTGTTTATCAATAGTTTTTCACTCAGCTTTTATTCTTCGGAACATGGCAAAATTTCAAGTAATATCTGTTGTACTATTAACTCTACTCCAAGCTGCAATTATTGAAAATAGTAGCTTATTTTGACCAAGAGTTAAAAAACTCACTTGCTCAAATTAAGTATTTTCTTCTTTATTGAAAATCATAGCTGAAAGGTGAAAAAAAGACCTCTATTTGGACACACTGAAATTGACTTGCAAGCAGTTAAGATCATAGAATTTTGCTTGTAAAAGAATTTTAAGACTACCAAGTCCAACCATTAACCTAGCACTGCCATGTCCCTAAGCACCACATCTATCCATCTTTTAAATACCTTCAGCATTGATGACCCTACCATTCCCCTGGGTAGCCTGTTCCAGTGCCTAAAAACCCTTTCACTGAAGAAATTTTTCCTAATATCTAATCTAATCCTCTTCTGGTGCAACTTGAGGTCATTTCCTCTCATCCCAGGCTTCCTACATGGTAGGAAACTTTCTCTTTACATCTTTCTCACAGGCCCCAGAGAGGCAGCAGATTTCACTCAGTAGGTCCATCTCTCATATTGGGCCTCCTATTGCCTTCAGAAGGAAGTCTCCTATGAAAATGTCCAGCCTGTTTTCCTTTATGAAGGAAGTGTTCATGCAGGGCATAGGTCAACTTAACCTTGGATGAAACCAAGGTTAGATGAACCCTCATTCTCCTTATCATATGATGCTTCAGTCTGCTTGTTATCCCTGCCTTCCAGCTCATGGAACTAGGTACAGAGAAAACAATTGGCCTTACTACTAAAGACTGAGGCAAAGGAGGCATTAAATACCTCAGTCTTTCCTCATCCTTTGTTATTATGCTTCCCTATTTGAGTGAGTTTATTGTTCCCAAAGGTATACAGTATTCTGCCACATTTCCTCTGCCTGATAGGTCAAAAATTATGATCCTCCATTCAAGGTATCAAAACTGTTCTCACATGTATCTTTAAATATAAGGCAGGAACACATAAGCATATGGCATTAGAGTAAGAGCAGAAACTGACTCAGTGGAGGAAAACAATCTCAGAGGTGTTCACATGACACTAACAGAACACACTTAACTCTTATAATACTTGTACTCTTATGGTACTCAATGATCCTTGGAGAGTTGACAGGTAGAATCTATCATATCTCACTAATATGTTTGTATTTTAAGATCCTGAACAACTTAAGTAATCTACAGGGGTTAAAGTACTTTTCCAGGCCATAATCTGCAGTGCCTGACTCCACAAGGACTGCTGCTGCTGCCCAGTAGTCATTTCACTGAACGATTAATTTAGTTAACATTTCTAAAGCCTTCCTCAAAAAAACCAAATCAAAGCAAACCAAACTAAGCCAACCAAACCAAACCAAACCAAACCAAACCAAACCAAACCAAACCAAACCAAACCAAACCACAACAAAAAGAACCAACCAAAAAAGCCCCAAACTTGAATGAAGAAGTTCATACTTTGGGCTTTTCTCTGCCTGCATTGGGTTTATTCACTTTCTTTCCATCTCTTCCACCTCATGCCTGCTCTTATAGGTATTTCCCCATAATTTTCCTAATGTTCCATTTGAAATGGGGATCGATGAACTTCCTCTTTCCTTCTCCATCCCTGTAATCATCTGAAGTTTCACCTGGTACCTTAAGATATCTTTCTGTCATATGATCCTGAAAATCATCAGTATGGTTATTTTACAGCTTACTTCCTACCAAATTATTCCCCTTGGAGATAGGCAATTGGATCCTCAGATCGGGATCTTCCCCCATGCCTATATATCAGGATACAGGAATTTCAGAAATTTTCTGATTGGATTTTGGAACTTCCAGGAAGTAATTAATCTCTTCAGAGAAAGAGATAATAACAAACAAATAAATGAAAGAAGACTTAATTGTACTTTTTACCTTGGTTCCAGGAAGATATTTTTGGGAGATATTCTGATCATTGTTCAGTCACATCCAAATGAGTACACTGATTACTCCTCTAAGCTGTCATTTTATAACAGAAATATTATTTCAGGATTTAGGCACATAGTCTTGAGCTTGGAACTGTTCAGTTTTGCTTGATTCATAACTGAAATTTTCAAGGTGATACATTTTTTTCTTAATAGTGGGTCTTCAACTAATTTCACCATAGCCCTCTAGTTTTTATGTTGAGGTCAATAATGAAAATGTCAAAATATCAATATTGACAAATTCTATTTATGGTAATACTGAAGAATGTTTTTCTTATTCTCCCCTTTTGGTACAACCAGATGCTGTCTTCCCTTTAGCCATGTTCTTGTCCACTTTACCTATTTATTATCAAAGTCTTTCATGAAATTAAGATAGAGGGCAGTTTCTGCAATTATTTTCTTAAAAAAAAAAATCCATTCTTTTCCTGGCTGAGTTACCTATATTCTTACTTTGTATCCTGTTCTGTAGACCCATCATATTTTGGATCCTGAAACAATTCTGATTTTTTTTCCTGAAACAATTCTGATTTTTATTCATTTTAATAATTTTTATTCAGAAAACCTTTTTTTTTCATTCGAACCTGAAATTATTCATTTTAATAATTTTTATTCAGAAAACCTTTTTTTTTCATTCGAACCTGAAATTATTAGTTCATTATGTGATAATTTATTAAGATCTTTTACTTTCATACTATCCTATGTGACCCATCAAAAATAAATGAAGAAACAACCAAATAATGACAAGATCTGGCATTAGATCTTAAGAATCTGGATTAGACTTAGGGCGGATGTGCAGTTTAGAGGTATAAATAAGTTACAGAAAGAAGGAATTGAGAAGAGTGAATAGTTTGGTGGCATTCGGCTAAACTTTAATCATTCCCTTTCCAAGGAGGTAATTGCTATTTACAGGAGTTCTAGGTCACGATCCCATCCTGCACCCAACTTAGAAGAAGCACCTGAACAATACAGCACACCATGAGACCTGGGCTGTGAATGAACACATCTTCGGTCTTCCTAAAGTGCACTACATCATTAAAAATAAATCAAAGTCTGTAAAAGTTGACATACTGTAGCTGTTTTCCTCACCCCACCTGCTCTAATTTGACATATTTTCAGAGGAAAGTCACTATTCATTTAATATCTAAACCTCTCAAACCTTTTTCCTTCCTTAAAACTAGAGGTCTTGTTTCTAAGTATGGCTTATTGTAAAGCTATGGAGACAAGAAAACTCATTGTATGCAATATTTTAGTGGGGAAAAAGGATATAACTGACTGAACATGAAAAGCTCAGATTGGAGTGGAATTATTTTTCGTTTTCAAAGCTTTAGCTGTTAAATAAGAAATGAAAGTAATTGATACTTAATATTCCACTCTGATCTATAACACTATTGGTGTTAGCAGAGGAATGATTTTTTTTTTGTTATTGTTGATGTTTTTTCCCCTTTTTCCATAGGTAGGGAGAAAACTTCTGAACCTGCACTTCTCACCTGCCGTAATGGATAGCTAATAATTCTGCATATTTTTCCTAGAGAGGATCATGAGGTATTTTTAAAACTTGCAGTGCCACAAAATGGCAAGTATCTGTAATATATTTCTGTAATAGGTAAAGAAGGTTTAAGATGCATGGGGATATAGTTCTGCCACCAGAGGGAAAGAAGACTAAATAGCTTTGACTAGTAACTCAGGCTTACTTTGTGTCAGTATGACAACACGGTGCCATGTGCCAAAAGTAGTTTTTCACCAGCTTATGAAAATGCTATTATTGTTAGGTACATTTTAAGAAATTAGAAGAGTAATTTCTTTGAAATTTAAAATATTTTTTTCATTTATTTTTGCAAAAAGCAATTAAAAGCTAGAAAAAATCTGAGGGAAAACAGCAAATAGATAAAGAAAATTTGCCTCCAGAGAAATATGTTTTACAAGTAAAATCTTAAGTAATCAGGCTAATGTTTATACAGAGAGTGCTAAACAATATTAAATTTATTTGTTTTAGTTATAACACTGTTGGGAAACTAGTCTTGAAGAAAAACGTGAGCAATAATTTAGGTTTTGTATTCGTCTCATTATCTGTGAAATGTGTTATTATTGTGTGATTTTTTCCTTTGGTGAAGGTTCATTCTCAAATCTCCCATTAGTTGATATTGTCATTGTTTTAATAAATTAAGATATAACTGAGTCAAAGTCCCAGAGATGAATGCAGTTACTTGGATAGCAAGGGCAAATCTCATGGAGTGATGTGATACCCATCTTCTCTGAGCAGTGAGCATTCACTAAAGAAAACAGTGAACTGGAACTACATTTTTCCCTGGATCCCACCACTTAGGAAATCTGCAGGTGTCTAAGCATACTGTGAGACTCCATTATTACAACCAAAATCTTCAACACTACATACTATCAATGAGTTGGTTGCCATGATTACCTTTGATCTGCAACTGCAGTTTTTACAATAAGGAATAATGATTCTATGAAGGACTCTACAGCCATATAAGACAGTTTAATAACATGAAACAAGCTCAATATAGAAGCGAGGTAACTGGTGGCTCGTTCTGTTAAGAGGCAGACATAGTTGGCTTCTTCCTTTGACATCTACAAGACATAAAGGCCCCAGCTAGCACTGCCAGGGATGAGCAATTTAAATACGAAGAAACTGACGCTAATAACACATTTTAGGAAGAATTGGAGAAGCAGACACGGGAATTGCAAAGCTGTAACAAGTTTTGAGCAGCAAATTTGCTTTATAGAATTGTACCAGAATTCAGGCCACATAATATGCAATTATCAGGCTCTAGTGGCCACAGTAACAGTTTTATTACATACACAAGAAACAACCTGGTAACAGTAGGTATGGTTGGAACTAAGATCTGCCTGTTTTTAAAACGCATGCCAACAGAGCTCCAAATAGTGCTTTATTATCTTTTAGCAAAGCACTGATACACTGGGTGGACTCCATCCAGTAGTAGACAGCAATAAATATAAATGCTAGGTAGAAAATTATGATTCTGGCTTCCCCAAAACCTATCACCTGAAATTGCCTTCAAGAAAATTAAAGGCTAGACAGGAAAAAATGCAATTAAGCATTCTCATGTGTATTTACATGTGCTCTGAATGAACAATAAGGCAGAGTGATAGTGCCAATCACTTTAGACAAAATTATGGAATGGATAACAGAACAATAACATACCCATTAAAAATACATTAAACCTGTCTCAGTGTTTTGAAAAACAAAGCAAAATGCAACCTCCAAAACCACTCCTTTCTGAATTTTAAAACAAAAAAGAGAATATAGAACAGAGACAATTAGAGGAAAAGTTTTTTAAGGTAACACAACTGCTTATGTGAATTTTATGCAAAATACTCAACCCCTGCCAAGACTTTTTAAAATGAATTATGAGTTTAATACAAACAATGTAGAAATTTTATCCATTCATATTCAGGAAAGATTTTTTTTGTATAACTAACAATAATTTCAGGTTATTTTAATAGATGAATTAGCTAATTAATTTTCTATGACTGTAAATGTAATAGTCCAATTATGGTTAACAGAAAGGTCAGCCATTTATGTACATTTTTTATTACTTTCATATTAATTTGATCTAGAACTAGCGAACTAGCTATCCTATATTTTTACATTATGCATACTCACCTAGACTGCTTTCTAAGAAAGTCGAGTGCCTGAATTAATATAACAGCAGAACAACCAGATTAAATATTTCAATTACCTTTAATGCCACAGAATTAAAACAATATATTTTATATTTTAAATATGCAAATGTAGCTGATAATTCAACTTATTGTACACCTCTAATTTAAATTTCTCTGCACAAAACAGCAGTTTCTTGGAAACAAGATGAATTATTCAGAGTTTATAATGAGCTCAAATCCACAAATCATGTTTTAGTGCTTTCAAACTCTCAGTATGATGGCTAAGAAGCTCCGTGTAGGTGTTAATTAATGGCTGTATTAATTGTTAATTAGTAAGAATTAAAACAGTAGCAGATATGAATGTAGAATGCATTTAGAATTTCCTTGGGTATCCAATTTATAAGAGTGACTGGCATACAAGTTGGTATCTTTCAGTTAGTCCTTTCTACAGGCTCAGAATACAGTCATGGTCACTGGGTTTATTTGGCTTGGTCTAGGCAGTCTTTCACTTATTAGCCTGCTGGGAACAGAGAAGTGTCAGGTAAATCATTTCAATACTACATGTCTTGTGACCAGACCACCTAAGGACTCACAAACAGAGTTATTACAAAACAAAAACAGTTGTTACGCTGAGCTAGGAATCTGTAAGGGAATCTATTAATCTATCCATGAAATCACAAAGTTTCCTCCTCCTCGAGTATGCGTCTGAGGATAGGAGAAGTAGCAGAATCAGGACTTTGGGAGGAAATTTTCTTATATTAAGAATTCTCTTCATTACAGATTTTCTGAGTTGCCTGAGCAAAGAGTCCAGGCTGCATAGTGAAACCTAAAATACTTTATTATTAGAATACCACTGTGTGCACTGGACAAGTCTAATGAAACAAACCTCAGAAAAAAAGCAAACCCAAACAATGTAGTGACAATATATCTGTATCGCTGCTAAATACAGAGCTGTATATCAGCTAAAAAAAAATCAAAGAATTTAAAGTGACAGGCACACTTGAAGAATCATCACATATATTATATGCAATTATGATGCCTTAAAAAGTGATGGCAAGTTATAAACATAGGAAAGTTAAATAAAAAATTGGTTTCCAGTCAAATACTAAATTCTATATTTCCAGTAAAAAGACAATCATTTATTAAACAGAAATTCAATCCTCAAAAACTCTAAGCAAGAGCATATTTTACTTTAGAAATCATCACCAGCCTTTATTTATGTTTCAGACTTGGATTCTAAAGTGAATCATAAATATTTCATGCAAGTATTGTTCTGTGGTACCCATCTGGCAAAAGAGTATTTTCTCCTTCGTTGATTAAAACTTTATTGACCTTACTGTCTGTCAGGCTCTGCAGTGGGGATTTTTACCAAGCAAATTTTTAATATTGTCCTTGCCAAAATGCATCAACAGATTCTGTAAAGGGTAATCGTAAAACCACGGGGAACATTTAATATTACAACTAAGACCATGGCATTTACATTTTAACTTTTGCTTACTTTCAGATTTCCTGTGGTTACAATGGGAAAATGAAATGCAAGCAACACAAACATCCTTAAATAAAATAGTGAAATGCCATAGGCTTGATAATTAAAGGATGTCATAACCTTACTAACAGCATTTCCAAAGTGGATTTCCTTACTTAATAACTAAAAGTTTGTGGCAAAATTATTCTCAGAAAATATCCATATTATTTTATTTATTTATTTATTCCCTGACAGAATTCTTTTTGAGACAGTCATCAGAAAAAGATCTCTGTACAACTTAAGTTTTGAGCTGTGTGGAAGCTCCTGCCTAAGGATCTTGGTAAGAAGCACATACAATTGACCACTAGGTTGCTCTTCAGGCAAGAGAGAGCAGTGATTCATGCCTGGCAAAAGCCCACTCCTCTCTATAAATTCTGCAGTCCTTCTAAAGAGAGGGCAGCAACAATGGCTGTAAGTGGAGGCAAGGTGGAATACAGCAGGAAACAGGAGAAAAACTTTATTCTAGAGAAAAAGGAATTTTAAGGACCTTGGTCCTTAAGGCTAGATATGAAAAACAGATATTCAGAAATTGTTACTTAATTTTATAGATGGTGTATAGGTGGATAAATTTTGATAAAATAAGTACCTGTGCCTTCAGTGAAAAGTAATTTCTTTCTATCAGAAAGCCCCCTGCAAATATTGTCCTCTGTCTTGGCCCAATTCACTAGATATTTGACCTTTACCACTGTTTTGACAGTGTACATTGGTCTTATTTGAATAAACCAATTTGCAGAGAAAAATGAAAGTACTCGGTTGACCAAATGCCTAATTGTGAGATACAAAGCCTTATTCATCAGTATTTGTGTCAAGGCCTATCAGTGTATTACATATACTCTAATTTGCTTTCCCAACCCTTCGAAAGCCCTAGGGCCCTTTCAGTCTTCATCCCTTCTTAAGGTATAATATGATCCTATCCATATGTCTAATAATATTCTCTATCTGTCCAATTAACCTAAAAATATCTATCTTCAAAGCAAGGGTGACCTGGATAGACTTGATATTGTCCAGCCTAAAACAGATATTCAAGATTCATGGAATGAAATGTCGCAGAGATTTTGGTCTGGTGGTGCAATGCAACTCTAACACAGGTAGTTTACAAAAAAAAACCACCAACAATGTAGTCATTTACACTGCTTTTAGTATATAGAAATCCCCTAAGTGTCTCTTAAAATAATAGGCTTCTAGAGTAAAAATAAAACAAAACTAAATGAAACAAAAGTGCTTTTCTTCCAAACAGAAAATAACAAAAATGAAGAGTTCACAAATGGATGCAAGGAGTATCACCACAGGCAAGGGCATGTAGTTACCTTCCTGTTTAAAATTAACATTTAGATGTTATAAATGTCTGAGGCTGAGGCAGAGCAGACACACAGGAAGTGCACCAACTGGTTTACAAAGACCACTTATTCTATCCTTATAAACCTATATGTTCCACTAAATTTAAGTTAACTGAAGGGGAAAACAAGAAGTCTTTGCTGAACTGTCCCTCCCAGTCAACTTGCAAAGAGACCTTATTCCCCACCATCATCAATAGCATCAACTTCTAGTATTTCATATCTTCAAAGGCTCCTTTATCTTCCCTTGTACCTCTGCCAGTGATCCTTCTCTAATAAGTGTTACACAAACACAACACCCTAACAAGCTCCAGATACAAGATAAGAATTAATCACTAGATTGATAGAGAAGGAAACTCAGCTACATAATGGGGCAATATTAGCCAGTATGACACGGGACTGGCACATTTCCATGCAGCTGCACCAAATATTACAATATTGCTGAGGTGACCCAGAAGCAATTCTGATTTATCTCAGCATAAGCCACTCAGCTTTCTGGGTAGCTTCTTCACTGCTATGATAAAAATGCACACTTTTAAATACAGTTTGGGTAAGTATACATACATTTTTTTGCAGGCACAGCAGCAACCATACTTCACATGTGAGAGTCACATTCCTGAATTAACAGAAAGAAATAAAAAGTAAACACTTGGCCAACTATATATGCCATTTAAAGAAATATGTTCAGTTTTTAAGGTAACATGACTTGGTATGCCAAAAGATAGAACTTCTTTTTGTAGTGTCATCCTTCTGAGATTTATTTACTTATAGCACTTGCACTCTGAAAAGGGGGCACTGAAGTGCCTATCTGCTGACCTTACAGGGAGTCAAGAGCAGTATGCTGTCTTTGAGGACCTAAGATCCAAGACATTTCTGAGAGAGTGACACAACTTGTCAAGAGCACAGGATACTACTATTCACTGTTAACTCTTTCACGTGGGCCTGAATGGCATCGCAAACTAGAACTTAGACAGAATCAAGGAAGACTATAAAACCTTGGGGGTTCAAGTGAAAAATAATGGTGCCCAACTTATCTTTTTCCTCCATCTTAGCAATTGGAGGAAAATGGACAGCCAGGAATAGATGTATAATGCCTATCAACTTGTGGCTACAGAGCAAATTCTTCTGTCTTGTGCCAAGTCAAAAATACACAAGTTTTCCATTCAGAAATCACATATGGAGTCTCTTACCACATCTGTTCAAAATAACAGGTCATGGATATGTAAACAAGGAAATTAAAGCAATAAAAATAATCCACTCTGCATCCACAATTTCTGACCCAAATAAGATTCTGACCTCTAGAGCTGTTAAATCTGCCAGTGGACGGCAGAGATCCAACAGTGGAAAAATTTATATGTTGAAGCACCCGCAAACAAATCTTTTGTGACAAGCAAGCACCACAGAATTATTTATACACACAGATGTGCTGCAACAGCTTGTTTAAGTGACCTTTTTTATTTTGTGAAGCAGCAGTGATTACCTCAGCTTTTACATTATATTTATACCACTGCTCTTTTTTTCCTTAACAGCGTTCTACAGCTACAATGACACAACATTCAGTAGCACACCTGCAGCATAAATGGCTATAACCAAAGCTAGAATTGTGCTTTTCATTTATCAAGTAGACGCCTACATCCAGATCAGATTTGAGACAACAGATTACAAGCCTTATCTCAGAAATTTAAATCATCTTCATAGGCCCTGTGCCGACTCCTCCATATTCACCCTCACTGCAAGGAAGCAGTGGTGCACCTGCAAGATTTAGTGCATAACAGACAAAACTCTAACTTATATTAGGTGTTTTTCACTGGTTGCTGTTAATTGTTGGAATGGTTTGCCTGCTCTTTATAAACTGCCTCAAAAAATCTCATGCCATAAACCAAGCTTTCCAATGGTTCAACTTTAGTGGAACTTCAAATGAATACACGAGACTATTTGTATCATAAGACATTTTTTCTGCATTGCATTTTGTCAGCATCCTGTTACTCAGCATCCTGTTACTCTAATAGAAAGACAAAACTGGTGTCCTCCATTAGGACTTTATTCCAGCTATACTGAAAAGTTTTCATTTCAGTTGCTATTTGGTTTTTATTAAAAACTGCCTAAAAGCACTAACTCTGGAAAAAGGATCCATGTTTTCTCAGTATGCTAAAAATTTAGAGTTCATACTTAAAGTGCATACAGACAGGAACACAAGGAAACAGTGACAAGATATTAGCAGCATAAAGCAAAATAAAAGCCTAAGCACACCTGTAACTATTAATTTTTAAAATTTTTTGTTTGGTTGTGTTTTATTGTTTGTGGGGGGTTTTTTTGTGTGTGTTATGGTTTTGTTATGTTTTGTTTTTTGTGGGTGGGGGTTAGTTGACTTGTGGGGCTTTTTGTTTGTTTTTTTTATAATAGGGTTTATTTAAAGGCTACTACTTGAAGAGATAGCACATTATACTAGATATTATTTTAAGGATTTCCTGCCATGTGAAAGACAGGTAAACTTGAAATACAAGTTTTTAATATGCAGGACCCACCATCAATTCACAGAAGCAACCAAGCTGGAAGACCCAGGAGATCTCTAGTCCAATGTCTGCTAAAAGCATGGTCAGCTTTGAATTCAGACCAGGTTGCTCAAGGTTTGTTCGTTTGGGTATCAACTATCTTCAAAGACAATGACTGCACAACTCTCTGGACAGCTACAACACTCAATAATCCTAACAATGATTCTCTTCCCACATCCAAACATGCAGCTGGAACATCTAAATATCAATGGGCCCTGAAAATATCCACCCAAGGGTGTTAAGAGAGCTGGATGATGTCACTTTGAGGCCACTCTCCATAATTTTTGAGAAATAGTGGGCAATATCCCAGAAGATTGGAAGAAGGCTAGTCTACAAGAGGAGGATTGAGGAAATTATAGGATTATCAGTCTTAGTCACTGGCAAAGTTACGGAATAACTCCACCTTGGAGTCCTTCAGGGATCAAAACTCAACAGCGTGCTGCTTAATATCTCGATAAGTGATCAGGATGATGGATCAAGTACACCCCGAGGAAATCTGCTGAAGTTACCTAATTGTGCAGGGAAACAGACACCTCAGATGGGAGAGCCATGGGACCTGCCTGGCTAGAAAATAGCTTTGAAGAAAGGGATGTGAGGGTCCCGGTGCACGAGTACAATATAAGTAAAAGGGTGCTGCAGCAGCAAAGAGAGCCAACACGATGCTGGATTGCATCAACAAGGGTATCACCAGCATAGATAAAGAAGTCATCACCCACTCAGTACTTGTCATGCCACACCTGGAATACTGTGTTCAGTTGTGGTCTCCACTACAGAAAGATGTGGACAGGCTGAAGAGAGTCCAAAGAGCCACAAACATGATCAAAGGACTGGGAAGCCTGCCATATGAGAAAAAGCTGAAAGAACTGGTTTTGTTCAGCCTAGATAAAAGAAGACTTAGGAGAAACCTTATCACCATGTTCTAGTACTGAATGGGTGGCTTCAAATAAGATGGAGGCTCCTTTATCAGAAAAGTCACATGAAAAAGAAAAGGGGTGGTGGGTGCAATTCACTCCTACGGAGATTCTGATTGGACACAAGAGGACAGGTTTTTACAACGAAAACAATCAATCATTGGAAATGTCTCCCCAGGGAAGTGTTGGATTTCCCAACATTGGACACTTCCAAGATTCAGCTGAAGAGGGTGGTTGGCCATCTTGTCTAGACTGTGTATTTTTCCATGAAAGGTTGAAATGGATGATATGGTTGAAATTTTAAGTGTTAAAATATTGGAAATTCAAATAATGTAGTTGGAGAACAAAATTGAATACCTGATACAGATTAATACAAAGTCTCCAATACCATAGCCTTATTCTCAGCATGCTGATTCCCTGAAAGAAATCTTGGTTTCAGCACTTTGAAGTTAATACATTCTGCTGGGGTATGGTTGATTTACTGTCATTTTAAAATAAGCTCTGTAAGCCTTATGGGAAAGTTCTGGAACAATTCTGAAACTTTACGTTTTAATTTTAATTGATTTGTTAACTTTACACTTATAATCCCTGGAGGGGAAAGGTATATTTTAACACTAAATATACTTTTGGAGAATTTTATGATAGCTTTTTGATTTTTTAAATGTATCACTAAATAGAAAAAGGTTAATGTCACTAAGCTAGTAATGGAAGTCTCTAATTTTCTTCCAAAATCTTTTATAGAAATATCCACCAACAGTGTTTCTGTCCTTGATGAATCATGTATGAAATTATTCTACTTTTGTTGTGGGTAGACTTTCTGTGTGACAAACTATCACTCCAGGACAAAGTTTGGCCTGTATGAAAACTGACAACATAGTTAAGAGCCATGAGACAAGAACAGATAGACAGAGCTCCTTCACATTCCCTAAAGGGCTTTATGTATGACACAGAAATAACATGAAGGGTGGGGTTAAGGTCCTTAAGGTCCTTAAACATGTACATCTAGCACAACCAGAGCCAGAAGATACAAGAGGTGATGTGTTATCATAGATTTGAGTCCAGGAGGGACAGCTAGAGGCCAACTGTAGTGCAGAAGTGCAAGTAAGGTGACCCTATTACACATGCAAATAGCTTCTCTGCTGTCATGGAAGAATTTGGAAAGAAATTTAGGACCCTCCAGTTCTTAAGGGCATATGAAAATACAAGTTTTGTTTGTTTGCTTTTAAGATGAAACTCCAACAATGACCTTCAACAAAGATTGTATGGATTCAGTGACTGAAGTCTTTCCAAAAGCCCTGTCCTCTTTACTTCTCTCAGCTGATCAAACTCTTTCCGTTATTCCTGGAGGACAGTTTCTTCATCTTTGGATTCACAGTGGTACCCTTCTACTTTTTTTCTCTTTTGAAACAGTCATTTAGTCCAAAACTGGAAATAAATTCATTTCTGTTTCAGTTCTAGCACATGATACAACAGCTGCAAAGAATAAATAAGCAAAGCCAAATCATCTCTGTGGGTTCCTGAGCTTAGAGAGAAATGTCTGAATATCTCTGCTTAGACCTTTGCCACTTGCTTGTATTTTTCATTGCACTCTTCTGCATACAATGTTCACTGAACTGATACACTAAAATATCTGTTTCTCCTAGTAACATGAATTTCTTCTTTACATTTGGTATTTACACAACTACAACCAAGTAGTCCTATGTATTTTTGTATGCCATTTCTTTTTCTTGGTTAGAAGCTTATAAAAAAAAAAAAAGAAAAAAAGAAAAAAAAAAAAGAGAGAGGCTCTGGCATAGTGCTTAACAGGAAAAGTTTTACACATGAAAGCACAGCTATGGTTTTTACTGCAGATTCACAATCCATTGTAGTCTTAGAAAATCATAAAAGTATTTTACCCTTTTGAGCTCAGTGGTTAGTTTGTGTTAAAAGACTGGGTTACTGTAGGCTGAATTCTGCTCTGAAAACAGGTTTAATTAGTGGTTACACTGTCCCCTGTTGGGAGATACAAATTTGGGTGATTAAGCCTTAATATGAGTACAGCTGTACTGGGTCAGACAAAGGTTCACCTACCCAGGTATCCTGTATCTGAGAGCACACCTCAAGAAAAAAATTAAATAAATGAAAGAACAGATATGCTGTGACACTTTACCCCCTGTACTTCCTCTGAGATAACAATAATGTGCAACTCGAAGAATCTGAGTCACTGGTTTTATCTTTGTATTTATCAGCACTTAATTAAAATTTCCTCCATAGATTTTAGTAACTGATTTTTAATTCATATACATTTTTACCATATGTAATATTCCATGGCTATAACTTCTATAATTTTAATAGTGGAATAAATGTATATTTACTTCTTACTCTTCGACTTCAATACGCTTAGAATTTCATTTGGCTCTGCCTTGGTTCTGTAGCAGAAAGAATGAATAACCATTCTCCTATCCACTCATTGCCATGGCGCTTATTATCCATTTCTTATTCAGTCCAAAGCATCCAAATCTGTTTTACTTTTTCTTATGTGTAAACCATTTCACACTATTTTTCATACTTGTTGCCCTTTTCTGTACCTTTTCCATTTCTAATATTTATTATTAAAAACAGAATTGCAAATAGTACTCAAGATGTGGACAACATGAATTTATACAGTAGCATAACTGTATTTTCTGCTTTCCTTTCAATTCTTATTCCAGTTCTCAAAACTCTGTTTACTTTTCTGACCACCACTAAACACTGACCTGATATTTTCAGGGCACGATTATATAATGACTCCAAGAACTATTCCCTGAATAGTAATAACTCATTTAAAGATCTCCACTCTACAAGTAGAGATGGATTGTTTTTTCAACCAGCATAACTTTGCATTTGTCAGGAGAGAATCTCACTTGCTGTTTTATAACCTGTCACTCAGTTTCACAAAATACATCCTCTGTTCTTTCTTTAGATTCCTTATTTAATATTCAAAATAAATTTAGCATTATCAGCAAACCTTCTCACCTCATTCGCCACTTCTATTTGCAAATTAATTGTAAACAGTACAAAGCCCTATGGAAATCTACCATTTTCACATGTTGTGACAACAACGTGAAAATTATCTTCTTAATCCAGTTAGCTACTAGTGGGGAATTAAACTAAATCATAGAATCATAGAATCATAGAATAGGCTGGGTTGGAAGGGACCTCAGAGATCACCGAGTCCAACCCTTGATCAACTACCTCTGCAGTCACTAAATGTTAAGTGCTGGAACTTGATGATCTTTAAGGTTCCTTCTGACCCAAATTCTATGACTGTATGATGTTCACTTCTATCACAGATGTCCACAGCTGTCTTTATTTTCTTATGATTTTTTTGGTAATTATATGAGATGTCTTGCATGCCTGCTCCTCTCCTGTCACCTCAGAGTGACCATTCCAGTTGGTTTCTGGAACACAAACCAAACAAGCTAGCTTACTCCTCCTAAAAAATGAAATTGCACTCTGAAACCAGGAAGGTCTTCTTTGAACTCTACACCCTACAGACAATATGGATTAACATCACATCTGACTTCAATCAAGAGCCTCCCTCAGCAGTGCATCAAATTTTGGTTCACATGTTCCCTTAATCACTGTTCTGTGCATGCAAGCACATCACTGGTGAAAGCCATCTGACAGACTGCACACCACTCTCTTCGAGTCAGGAAGATGAAAGGACAGAAGCAGATTAACTGCGGACTCATAGTAAATGACAGCTCTACTTTACGTGCATAAGCAATTCAGAGACCGAAAAGATCTTCCACCAGCAATTCAATAAAATGGGTATCAACTTTTCACTGACAGCTACCAATACAGGACTAAACTGAGTTTAATATAAGTTAATGCGTCCATATCACCAGTGATATGCTTATGTAAATCAAGAGCCAGGGCTCATCACAGAAGCAGGGTGAGGGTCTAGGGAAGGGATGCAGCTCTGGAAGCATCATTTGCACCTGTTCTGCCACTGTCTAGAGGTGCCAGATGTACCATCTTCTGGAACTGCCTCACTGGCACAGGAGAGGAAGTTTACATTGGTCAAGTGTGTTCATTTATCACATTTGTTTGGTGCTAGTGAAAGATGAAAATGGAAAAACACATCCTCCCTGAGCTTAGGAGATACACAAAGCAGTCAGTATTTGGCATACAGATAAGCACCAAAATTATAGTGGCATATTAAAACATTTATTACAATTTGTTTAGAAGTACAAAAGCATCAACCTTTCCTCCAATACTGTTATTAGCTATGTGAAGCCTTTTCCTTCAGTGATTTCACTTTCAGATCTAGTGGGATAAGTAAATGTGATCAAGCACAATAAATGATGGTGTATTTCTTCAACCTACTTCCAATTATTCTTTGTTCAATTTCATTGACGTAAGGTAAAGGTCTGGTAGATGTAACAGCTCATCATCAATGTCAGTGCTGAGAAGAGAATTAAGATAATCTCATTCCCAGTCTGAACTATGGCACCGTACTAAAGTCAGTCACTGATTAATTACTATGGCCAATTTTTAACTCATTACTCACCCTGTTCTATCTACATCTCACTGACATTTTGTTTTGTTGTCAAGTAGGTGTCCTTGGCTTTCCTCTAGATTCTTCCTAACTTTTCTTTCACACCTAAGACTATTATTTGCATAGGAAATTGAACATGCCCCATGACAGAAGAAAGATACTAAAATGAGGAGTGGTGAGAATTAGCCTCCTTTCAGATATTAAAATGTCTTTATGAAAACTTCTTTGAACCTATGGCTTTGATGGTTTCATTTCCTCATTTTGGAAAAAGGAAAAAACCAAGCCATGCCAACAAAACAGAAGAGCTCAGGCAGGCAGCTTAATGTCCCATGCCCGTGGCAGCCAGGCACACAGACATCATCAATGTTCAGGGGCTTGGCAGAACTCACCGTGCACTGGGGAACACCAACAGTGCTGTACTGCGATAGTGCTGAACTCTGATGATAATGTACTCATTCAGGTAAAAAGAGATAATTCATAATATATCAAGACATCAGCGTGGAATTCAAGCTTCCTGCGTGCTGAATGCAATGAATTTAAGGACCCTTAGAGCATGTAATCCGTTTCAGGAATACTACAGTACAGGTCTCATCACATACTTCAGCCTGTAGTCAGAAGTACCAGCTGCTGCCACTCCTTTTCTATGAGCTTTAAGCACATTTTCTCTTTTTCCAGTGCCGTTTTTACAGACACCTTTTGTACATTGCTTTGAGTACTGAATTTTTTAAACTAAGAGCTATGTTAGTGTAGTATGCATAAGAAGATATTCCAAATAAACTTTGGGTGCAGAAGGCTATGTATAGATTATCAACTCTATAAAATAAAACCATGTAAGTAACTTGGGTTTCTGCAATAAAGCTGTCAGGTCATTATATTTTCAGTTTATATTATCATTGATCAAAAAATCTCTTTTTTTTCTTTCAAGCTAGGTATTTTCCTCATACACATATACCCTCATGTGTATAACCCACTGCTAGCAACATGAAGAAACAACTGTAATTAGAACAGAGCATTTCAAGCTCCTTTCTCTCCTTGAAAGGCAGTTACATAAAAGCAAGAATTCCATTAGCACATCTGCGTGAGGCAGCGTTTACACCCAGGTAGTGTCACATACTGCACAGGAGAAAAGAACAACACACGTACTAAAAATACATAACCTTTACTTTTCTCCCACAATCAATGTGCAGCTCAGTTTGAGCTAGAAAACTTACTTTGGAGACCAAAAGCATCAGCAAACCATCAGTACTCTTTTGATATGCACACAGGTACCTCTGAACAAAATATATGGTAGGCTTTACACCCGGAAAAAAAATTAGTTTCAGGCAAGTGAAAGCAAACAAAAGAAAAACCGCATTATTAAATTCTTCAGTACCCTACGTTCAAATGAACAGTCGTATACTAGGGACTAATAACTAGCTCACCTGCAAAAATCCTGGGGAAATGCTGTGCCAAACTCTTCTCAGATGAGGATAACCTCACTAAGTTACTTGCTGCTGGCCTCATATAATTCAACAGTGACTGAGACTCAGAAATAAATGTCCCTGACAGTCTGGGAAGCTAAGGAAGACAGAGAAGCGTCAGAAGCTACATATACAGCAAGTGAGTTCTACCAGAATCGGGGAGAAATCAGGATGAAAACAGCTCTGTGGAACTTAAGTTATTTTTTCAGCTTTACAGGGAAATCTGTAGAAAACAAGCAGTGAAACAATCCTGTATTTATTTATTTGTTTATTTTAACCAGGAAGGATGCATTAAGAACATTAGGTAGATATGCAGAAAGTTTTCTCTTTTTTATCAAACATCTCTTTTAAATTCTAAAGCATGGCAGACCTTCATTAAAATTAAATTTTTGCCAGTAGGTCCAGTGGCAGAACTATGACAGCTGAAGATGGGGACATTCTTAGGGAGATAGTCCAAACTACACTGAAGGTGCTTGGTCTCAGAAACGGAATTTGCTCGGAAATTTCTTTTCTCTTCCCCCGATTGCACTAAATGTAAAAGTATATTTGTGATTACACTGGACAGCTTTTCAAGCTAGGACTCCCTACATGTATAGATAACTCGAGAATGAAAATAACAATAAGCACAAGAAGAGCCACATGTCAGGAAAGGTAGATAATAATACCATGGGCACATAGCTGGTAAACAAACTGGGGAGAAGGACAAAGAAAAGAAAGAATAAGAAGTGTACATAGCAGTACTGAGCCCTGACAAAGCCCTTCCATCTTATTCCTCTTACTCCCTAGCCTTTTCCTGTTTCCTTGTCTGTCTGGTTTCTATCTCTGTTCTCCCGGGAGTCAAATTCCCACTACCAATTAGGCTCATTAGGACATCCTGCAAGGCTCTGCCATTGCCCAATTAATCTAGTTGCCTGATTTCAGACAGAAATGCAGGTGACTCTTCCTGTCTGAAGACTCAGCAAAGATTACAAAATTATTTCACAGTACATAGCAGAAACAGTGTTAACTGCTTAGGTGCTAGGCATGGCAGTAGCTCAGAAAACAATCTTCCTTTCAGAACTGCTAATGTATATATAGCTGCTCTAAACTGGGGTTATTTATTCCTACCTTTAATTCCATCTTCAAATGTAAATCAGAGGTTCTTTATACCATTAACACCCATTATGCAAACAAAATAATAAATCATAAGGGATGAAACCACCATAATTGGAACCTTCCCTTGCAATGCAAGTGACCACACCAGGCCTTGATTTGTGTGACACTAAGACTCTGCACATTATTCTAAATATTATAAAATCTTACCTTAAACATTTATATGTTAACTGATGAAAGTCAAACTTCATCCAAAATATAGTGGAGAATGAAATAAGGAGTAATCATCCCAAATAACAAACATCCTGCAACTGAAGTAAAAATCAGGGATAAGGAAATGTGCATTAAAATTGATAGAGTACTTTCTAAAAAAAATGTAAATGACAAAAGTACTACAAAGTACATTTAAATGGACATATATTTTGTCAGTCCTGTCAAAATACAGATATACCAAAAATGCTGGAGATTATGATTAAAATTTAATGATGAAAATTTCAACACCAGTTTTCCAATAAAGCTAGAGCTTTTGAATGGAAAAGATTTGAAAAGACATGCCATGAATGACAGCTTTGAGAATCCCTGTTCTGAAACATTTTGCACCTCTGTAATTTTTTTCCTATTCAGTGCAAAATTCATAAAGTCAAAGAGAATGAACATATAAGATATTATTAGACAAAACCACTGTGCTTGAACTGCAGAAATAGACATGTTTTGAATGCTAATTTCTTCTACTTCTCAAGTAGAATTTTTCTTACTATCTGAAAGTAGAAAAGATTAAGTTATTTTTAAGCAAATAGAACTAACCAACCCTACAATATTCAATATTTAGATCGATACAATATTTAGATTTTCTTCTAGGCTTGACAAAATTTATTTTAATTTCTTTTATTCTGTCATTACATAAAGATCAAATCTATTTGAGAAAAAGAAAACAATTGAAAATGTATATAAATTTCTAATTCAGAATTGCATGACAGCTATTTCATATGCAGTCAATCTCTGATCTAGTACTTACTAAAACTAGTAAGTAGTAAGTACTACTTACTACTAAGTAGTAAGTACTCTGGTACTTACTAAAATATTGAAAAGTGAGAATTTTAAAGAAGATGTAGACATATTTCTACATATTATTTTCATCGATGCAGCTAGTTCTGACTCCACAGTCACATATCCAGCTTTTCCCATAATAAAAGCCAATCTGCAAAACATTACTCCAGATTTGGAGATGATCTCTGGTGAAACTCAAAAGTTAAGAGATCAAATCTTAACACGATATTCCGATTACTGTCTCATGTGTCCAAATCTAATGATAGAAGATCTTCAGAGCAAAAAATAGTGTGTAATCAGACTAGTAGTTTAATATAATATGAAATGTTATTGTCATGTTTATTGCTTATTTTTTAGCACTGAATGGAGAGTGGAAGGAGCATAGTAGTATTTATCCCAAACTCAGACCTAGCTTTTGAAGTAAGGGATATTAAATCATTTTCCATATTTAGTACAGATGACCTGTGCTCCACAGAAAAAACAATATACACCTCTGTCTGTCTTTTTTTAATATAAGAATTTAAAGTGTCTGCTTATTAAGTCTTCCCTATTTTGTAGTCCTAGAGAGCAGAATATGTACCATGTGATCTCACTGGAAAACCTTCTATGTGTTAAAACAAGATTAGTTTAACAGCTTCTAAAAGGATTGGGGATTCTGGAGTATGACATTCAAGTTTATAGTAAAAGTTATAAATTAGTCCCAAACATCCTGGCAGTTCGTGTCGCCACTTTTATGCTATTTATTTTAATTTTTTTCTTCCAGATATTCCAACATCCTTTTCCTTAGATTAAGCCATATTTTTGTGTCAGGGAACACTTTTGAAAAGCATCATCCTATTAGAGACTAGAAAGGTGACACCGTTTAATAAGCATTGTTGTAATACTTCATCTCTGACTACCCTGTAGCATCTTTTCATATCCCTTCTTTCTCTCTCTTCTGAAGGCAACTTCTTACCCGTATTTCATTACCACTGTCTAATAGTAGCATATCCTTTTTCCAAAAAGCAGGGTAATGAGAAGGACTCTGGGAACTACCAACCAGTCAGCCCCACCTTTGCATTCAGTATGATCATGGAACAGATCCTTCTGGAAGTTACCTTGAGGCATAGGAAGAAGGAATGTGATTGGAGAAAGCCAACATGGCTTCACCAAGGGCAAATCATGCCTGACTAATCTATCGGCCTTCTATGATAGAGTGACTGCCTCAGCAGAGAAAGAGAGAGCTACAGATGTCATCACACCTGGACTTTTTTAAAGTCTTTGCTATGGTCCCCCCATGACATTCTTACCATTAAATTGGAGAGATAGACATTGATGAACAGACTGTTAGATGGATAAGGAATTGGATGGATATCATTGTCCAAAGAGCTACATCTCCAAATAGAGACCAGAAACGAGTGGTGTCCCTCAAGGGTCTGTACTGGGACTATTGCTGTTTAATATCTCCATCAGTGGCATAAAGGGACTGAGTGCAGCCTCAGAAAGCCTGTGGATGACACCAGTCTAAGTGGGGCAGTTGACATAGCTGTGTGAACTTCGGGAAGTTAAACAAGGCCAAGTGCAATCCTGTACCTGGCCCAGGCAATCCCCATTATCAATACAGATTGGGCGATGAATAGTTTGAGAGATGTTCTGCAGAGCAGGACTTGAGGACAGTGACAGACAAAAAATGGGGCATGAGATGGCAGTAAGTGCTCACAGTCCAGAAAGCCAACTGTGTTCTGGGCTGCATCAAAAGAAGGATGGCCTGCAGACAAAGGGAAGTCATTCTGCCCCTCTCTTTCACTCTTGAGAGACTACGGAGAGTAATAACTCCAGCTCTGGGGTCCCCAGCACAAGAAACACATGGACTTGTTAGACTGGGTCTAGAGAAGGCCCACAAAAATAATCAGAGGGCTTGAACACCTCTTCTGTGAAGACAGGCTAAGAGAGCTGAAATGTTTCAGCCTGGAGAAGTCTCTGGGGAGACCTTATTGCAGCCTGTCACAGTATAAAAGGGGCTTACAAGAAAGATGGAGACAGACCTTTGTGACAGACCTAGTTGTGACATGTCAAGGGACAATGGTTCAAACCTGAAAAAGGGTAAATTTAGATTTGATGTAAGGGAGATATTTTTTATTATGAGATAGTGAGATACTGGAAAAAAATTCTTAAAGGAGCTGTGGATGCCCTATTACTGGCAGTACTGAAAGTCAGGCTGGATGGTTCTTTGAGCAATCTGAAGTAGTGAAAAACGTCACTGCCTATGGCAGAGGGGCTGAGACTAAATGATCTTTAAAGGTCCCTTTCAGCACAAACCATATGGTTCAATGATTCTATGACCTTGCTGTACAGTTTTCCATCATCCAAAAGACACTAGATAAGTTCCCCCTTTCCCAAAAAACATCAAGTTGCTACACTAGATATCAGTCAGCAAAGTTTCCCTCAAGGCCTTTTATCAATTTGAGCTTATTAAGAGGCATGAAGGATTTGTCAGGTCAAAATAAAAGAGAAAAAAATATCATCATACTTCAACTCAGATAATTTATCTTCAAAGACCAAAGGTATGGGTTCTGATTTTTATTTTTTTAACTGCTTATGCATTTGTATTGGTAATTGAACTTGAGAAAAAAAATTCAAAACCCCTAAGAGACAACAAACATCTCTCATAAATAAGGAAAAATAAAACTATCCATGGATTCACATTCTTAATTTCTACTTTTTTTCTACCCCTTTTTAATTTCACTTCCCTTTATACAAAATGAGACAAAATATAAGGGATTGACAAGGCAATCAGTAACATCTTCAACTTTCTAGATGTGTTATACTCAATGTGTAAGTGAAAATGGGCACCAACAGTACAGTTGGATGACTTCTCTCTGTCATCTTAGTAAAGAAAAAAGTGATTCCTGCTAAATTACTATGAACTGCTAAGCTCAGGAGAGAAACTCAGCATCTGCATTCAAGTGGTTGAAGGTTCCTGCCCATAGTCTAGAGTTGGGTGACCAAGATCTGAAGCAGAGTGGGAAATCATACTTGGTATTTTCCATTTCCTAAAGTGCAGAATTTTGGTGACTTTTATGATGTACATAATCCTCTCTTTATCCTGTGGAGAAGATTTAAAGCTATCTAATACTGTTTTTTAAATTCTAACTGAAGACCAGGTGCCTAAAAATTAAGAGCTCTGGCAAATTCCATGAAGATAATGAAGTCCTCCATTCATTTTAACCTGAAGTGGAGAAAAAAATCTTAAGATAAATCATAAAATACACAGTAATTCTCAGGATATTCTTGTAATAGCCAGGAAAGTTATTGTTTTCATCCTATACACTTTTAAAAATCTATTTCTCAATAATATAATCCAATACCCTTAATAGAGAGAACAGTAAGGAAGAAATAGAAAATATCCATATATTACTGTAATTGTAATTCTTTTACAATGTACCTTAAATTTCTATATGGCTTCTCTTCTGTGAAGAGAAGAGTAAAGTCAAGCCTGAAGTTATGATAAGAGATATGAAGAAGTAGTTCCGATTATCTTCTTTGTGTTTTTGTGTGGGTATTTTTTCCTGCCAGAGGTCTTCAAAATGATTTAGAATTTAGAGATTGTCTTTTAACATCTAGTCTTTACTCAGTATGCATTTATTTATTCCCCAGTGTTCAGTCAGAAGTGTTTTTCTACCTCCTGTATCTATATCCCAGGGATAGCGCTTGATGAGAAGAAATCATAAGATATTCCTGAGGAGTAATTATTAATGCTTTAAGAATATAGCAAATCTTTATCAAGTCAACAAATCTACAAAAAAATAATGCTGCTTGTAATAGAGTAACAAAATATAAAGTGAAACAAAGATGCTTTTATCATCAACGATTTTTTGCGTAGGGTCTCTAAGTCTACCTGCACTGGTAGTAGCAATATTGTCATGTTACTTTTAAAAGTAATTTATTTCTGCTCTTAACACTGTGTTACTAGAAGGATGTACTCCATATTCAGCTGTGAGGCAGCACTGCAATGCCTATTACACAGGCTGGCTGGAGTGACTGAAAAAAACTCATGTACATAAACAGTCTTAGCAAAAGTTTAATAACCTACTGATTTTGGCAGGCTTTTTGGCCTAACTCTCCCCAAAACCATGCCACTTCTAGCCACCTGTCCACATAAACATATGGAAACTTTATATTAGGCTTCCAGAGTTGGCATTATTTATGTAATTTGACATATCAAGGCTTTTGAAGTTAAGCCTATATGTAAAACACGAGGCTTAATGGGCATAAGTCCATATTACAAAATTCTACTCAAGAGCTCAACTACTGTTGAATAAACAGCTATAATAGAAATTCAAATTAGAACAAGCACTTTCTGTTCACACTGATCTAAAACAATCTGATCATTTGGGCTTTTGGCCATACTCTCAGCTCCTGTTCATCAGGAGCTGACACTAGGATTCCAGATCCACCCTGAGTACAGCAGCATTGTGCATCCTATCTGTCAGCTTCTCCTGCTGCCACCCACTCGGGGAAGGATAGCTTTCAGGACCAGTGTGACAGTGGCTGATGTCAGGCCTTTGGCATCTGATTTACTGTATGTCTAATTCCATGTTTTGGAAGACTGGACAAATATTAGGATGTCAGGAACTTTGAGGACCTTCTTGGTACTGTTTAAAATGTCAGAAGAAGCAGATGTTAACACTGTCCTATGTGTAGTACTCATGTCTACTCATGTTTTAATGTCAGGTTGTTTCTGCCTGAAATATTCCAGTACATTCCCTATTATATTCTCACAAATAGAGGGCCTGGCTCTGAAAATTGCTCAGTGCCTTCAGTTTTACCAGTTTAGTTTCAGTCAAGATCAGAATATACTAAACTACTCTAGGACACCTGGATCCAGCTAACCAGGTGATTCTCTATCCCCAACAACATAAACTGACAGATACCATAAATCTGATTCAAAGACCCCCATCTGATAGCTTTGTTCGGTGAGTATTCTTGATGAAGTATGGAAGCTTCTACAGACACATTTATTCAACATGCAAGATCCAGTAAACAAATAAAATAGGTTGTCCAGCTGTACTGAAGTTTATGTAAGTGGAATAAGTAATGTACTGTGTGCTTGGAAATTAAGTAGATGTCTACACTGTTTTCAAGAGCTATTTACGAACAGAAGAGAGTATATACATGAATATTAGCATGAAAATTCTAATTTGAAGACGACTTCTTTCTCCAGTTGTAAATACCATATTAACTAATAGCTACAGCAGCAGAAAGTTCTTGGATTAAAAAGTCAAATGCAGAAGCAAGCAGGAACCTTTTAGATCACCTGACTGAGTTTCATGTTACACCCACCATAAAGATACTGAATGAGTTATCAAAGCTCTTCTGGTAAAACAGCAAAAACAATAGTAACGTACTCTGTGAGAAAAGAGGGTTGTAAAAAAAAAATTATTATCATCAATGTAATGTTGTGACTGATTTTGGTCAATGTACTAAAAATTCTTTTGCAGAACAGTGGAAAAAATGATGTTTTGCCTTTATTATGTGTTAGGAAATATAGGTATATTTTGCTGTTACTGCTTAGCTTTCGCATTTTAACAACTGGAAGAAAGGTCTACATACTTTCAGTTCTAATATCCAGCCAGTAGTTTACATTTAAAAAAAAAAAATAAAAAAAAAATTATTTTGCTTCTACATAATGTCAGCATCTCATATAGGTATATTTTGCTGTTACTGCTTAGCTTAAGAATGTTCATCTAAAATATAGTGGAATTTTAAGGTTCCTACTAAAACATAAAAAGCAATAAAACCAAACAGTCTTGTTAATATCTAACTACAGCTCTAAACTATAATTTCCTGAACTGTATCTGGTAGGCTTCAGTTATTTTAAGAACCACAGACTGAATTATCTAAAACAATAGAGACCAACACATCTACCTTTGGCTCATTAAAAACATTCTAATTCAAACCTTCCAAGCAAAAAGCAATAAATGTCATTCTTCTAGCTTTTTTTTATTATTACTATTAGATTGTTTCATGTGCAGGGTGTCTACAAATGAAGTGGTTTTTAATACTGCTATAGGGTTGCTTTTGCATTCTCCAACACTAGCCTGAATCTGACCTTTTTACTCAGGCTAGTACCTAAATCCACTACTCCCAGCTAGTTTTTTGGGAATTCTATGGTTTTGACCATGAAATGGTCAAAGTAAATTATGTTCAACATCTGCAACAGTGTCAGAAAACGTGATCTAAAATAGAAACTTTTCAAATATATCACTACCACATAAATAATTTTATTTTTATTAGATCATTAAAACTAACTTGATCCTTATTGATGAGTAAAACCTTTATTATAGGCAGGACTCTAAGGTGTAAAGAGTTACATACATGACCTACCCTTCTGGTTTCATGTTTATAAGATTCAGCCAGAGGAAGGTATGCTAGGGTATGGTTCATTATTGTTATGAATGTTTTTCTGGCATGCAAGTGATAGGTGAGAAAACAAAAGGGCTTTACCCAAGGATCTAACTTTTTAGGTATGATTCTTCTGTAAGATGAATGCATGTAAAAGCACTTCTCCCTCATACTCTCTTCTTGTCAGAAAAAGCAGGAGACCAACATTAAGATTTCAGATCATCAGAGCAAATTTAATGGCAAAGATCCAGGCTGGAGGTTTATTTGATAGCATGTATTTTGCCACTCAGGATGAAGATACAAAAGTTTCCTGTTTCTTCTTTGCTTTCTTCAGTCATTCTGTGGATTGAGATATGTAATTATGTTTAAGTTACTAGTGTTTAGCTCCACTTTCCCTTTCTGCATCTATTAGCTAATAGGTTACGTTTTTTAAAAAAGTTAGATATAAGAAAGACGTCATCATCCCTGTTTTGATATAGAGGTAGCTGTGATTATCTGTAAGTTTGGGAATTTTTTTTTGTTAAAATAACTGTCAGTAATTCTAAATAATATTTTTCTCCCTCCTCTTACTTTGGGGGTTTCTCCACTGTCGATTTACTGCAGTGTTCTTCATGAGTGCAACATAGCAGAACGAAACAATTTTCGTTTTGTCTTATTACCCTGCTTGTCCAAAACTGTAGAAAAGGTGGCTCCCATGGCTTGTTTTCTGTCTACAGAAGAAAACTCTGGAAACATGTAACTATTCTTAGAACAGGATATACTTTGTAATTTTCCTGGACTGGAGATACATATCACAATTTTGGAGAAGAACTGCTCGTCCTTGTGATGGTGGCAATTTTTTTTTTTATTATTTTTTTTATTTTTTTTTTTTCTGTCTGCAACAGGTATTGGGGAGGCAAAGACTATTTTTCAAGAGATAATATCCTATGCATCCTGATGTGCCCCACGCCTTTAATAGCACAAGATTTTGGCAATATGGACAGTCTGTATAGCTGAGAGGCTTAGGAACACTCAAAGATAGTCCCCTGCCAGCTAAGCCACTCTGCTCCCAAGAATGATGAATTTAGTAGAGTGGTGTGGTGAAATGCATAGTAAAATAGGTTTCTTATGTGGAAAATAATTGTAGAGACAATAAACACAAATAACACAGGAATAGGATCCTTTCTAAAACACAATAATAATGTTTCCGATTTTCTCTAGTATTGATCTCATTCTGTGGTCTTCTCTGTAGATTTATCTCATTGGAAATTTTTAAGACACGGAACTTTTTATTGTGGTTGAGCAAGGACTGGGAAATTATTTTTGCAAATGACTTACCTATTAACAAAGTGCAAGTGAGACTAGAGCTATGCAAGTATAGAGTCTTCATTTCCAATCTAATAATCCTATGGGGAAAAGTGGCAAAACTTGTTGGTACAGATCACTGATATTTACACAAGGGGCTGGACTTGCAAAACTACATCTACCTTAACAATTGAGAGGGGTAGAAATAAGAACAACAGCATTATTATTTGTATTAATAAATCATTATTAATAATAAATTATTATTATTATCATTGACTACTAATTAAATATGAACAAGGAAGAGAAAAAATAATGAAGTAATCCTTAAAATTTAATAGAGAGAGTAAAATTCCTAAAAAAAATACAAAGAGGAAAAATATATACATATAGTTCAAATTTCGTGGAGAAAAATACCTCTGCCTGAAATTGCACTGTTAGTGATTTCCATGTTTAGCCCCCCCAAAATACTGTCAGTAGCAAAGTATCAGCACATGGATTGAGATTGACAGAACAGTTCTACCAGCAAGAGAGAGGAGTCAGTTAAATGGACACTGCTAACATGAGCTCCCTTTTTAAGTTTGAGAAATGGAGACTAACAAATGAGCAGTCAGGTCCAGTTATACAAACGTTTCCAGCAGAACTATCTGGCTGTAGGCTGGTTTAAATAGTTTGTTGCTTTGTCTGCAAAAGTAAGTTTTGCATGATGACAGTAGAGATGTTCCAAAAATCCTGATGAAGATGCAGTTTCAGACTGCTTTTGCACAGAAGCATTAGCTCCTTATTCCTTTTTTAGTTGTCTCCAGCACTAATGGAATACATTTAGTAGTCTGCCTCTCTTTGGTCAGATATATCTGCCTTTTGCCTCTGTAACCAAAATAGATATAAAGCCCACAGCCCATGAAAGGGAAGCTACTCACAAGCTCATTGCTTAGCATAATTGGTACCAGCTATTAAGAGAGAAAATTAAAAGGGAACATGAAGTTACTGAAAGGTCAGAATTAAGGGGGAAAAATTTCAGGTAAAAATAAAAGATTTCAGTCAAAAGATCCTTTTTGAAGAGTTATGTAGATTTGGGTTAACATATTACATTACATGGAGAATTGTTTCAGCAAAATGTGTAGTGGTAGTGGATTAAGGGTTGGACTTGATGATCTCAGAGGTCCTTTCCAACAGGGATGAATCTGTGATTCTGTATATGTGCCAACCTAATTCTTACTATTAATGAAACACTTTTACAAGTTTCCATTCGGAATGTTTTAAAATAAAATATGTTCCTACTGCACTGGAAAAAAAAAGGTGCAGCAAAGAATTCGTAAATCAAATATTTAATTCTACACCTAAATATTTTTGTTCTGTTTCTTTCAGTTCATTTACCATATTAAGAAGCCAACTATTTAGACAAAACTTCAAAGTTTACTCAAGACTCCTAAAAAATCAGCCCAAAGAAATGGGACATTTTCATGTGAGAATGTTCAGACTCCTCCTGTGAATTTTTTTAGATGTTTCTGCTGCTTGTCAAGTCTAGATTTGGAGCACCTAGGCCCCAAGTCCCCCCGGAGTATTTCCTGAACCAGGAGGCAGTCCTCCCCTCCTGAGCATGGAAGTGCTCCAATTGAGTGACTGAAGACAAAAGCAAAGCTTCTGGGAAAGAACTGTTACCAGGATTGGACCACCCCTAAAAAAAAAATAAGTGGTTGATCCATCTCTCTGTCACTTCCAGCTTGCATCTGAGGATCCCTTGGGAAAGAAAGCACAACAGCTGATTTCTGCCCCTGTGAATTCTCAGATAAAGACAGAGTTTTAAATACATTAATATATTCTTCCCAAATGCACTTTACAGTAATTTCAGTGCTGCTAGTACAGACAAGAGTACATGCAGGTAAATGTGTCTGCTCACAGTACCGGGAAGGAACAGCATTAACTACTTCTGCAAGCCTGGTATGTCTGCTGTAAAAAGAAGCTTAAATATTGTAGCTCATCCAACACAGAAATCTTAAAAAAATGGAAGTAGGACTCATATTCCTTTTAGAGGTGAAAATCATGTCTGTTAAACAACAGATTCCTGTGTACAGTTACAGAGAAGAATGTGGACAAGAAATGGGATGCAATTTGTCTATAGAATGTAAATATTCTGATATAAGTGACTAATGAGTATGTTCACAGAAAGCGGGACTTGTATACCATGTTGAACTGAGCTAGACAAGTAGGTTATTTAGGGCAGGGCTCTTTAACTGGCTGCACTACCAGCTCTACCCCACAGGCCTTTGAGCTGCACACTGCTAACAAGGCTCATCGGCATTCCTGCCAGCATCCATGCCTCCAGCCTCACCAATTCTTATTAACAGAGCTCTAGGGCAGGTTGTCACCTCAGCTTGATCATGTATGGGGTCACTTCTCCAAGCCACTTTACCATAATAAAGTCGCAAATTGGAACAACATCTATTAAGCATAATCTACAGCCTTTATTTAAATGCCCTTTAATGTAAATTCACTGCTCATAAAAGTGAAGGGATGGCTGTTCTGGCAGCCTCTGGGCATCATTTGGGAAGATGAAGTGTAGTCTTATCTGCATAACTGCAAGTGGACTGTCTCTGGCCTTGTAACCCAAGCTCCAGTCTCTTCTTCAGAGTTAGCCCAGAAAATGTTTTAGGGACATAGGCAAATGTCCATTAGGCTACAAACCGAGTTTTCCACTTGTGACGTGGTTACAGTTTAGATTTGCTGTGTGACCTGCAAGCTGCCGCTTGAGCTGATTTGCATTGCCTACTGAGTCATCACACTGCCAGTGGGGAGATCTGGAGAGAGATGAAGATGTTATGATGACTTAACACCCAAGGAATACAAGAAGGCTTCAGTCAAACTCCTGGTGCATTCATCAACAATGGACCCTGAAGCCCTAGAGACAGCACACGAGTGTGCTGATGACTCCGAGATTTAACAGTGTGATCTCTTTCCTGCCTGATGCTGAGTCAGTTTTGCACAAAATAAATCAGTCTCCCTTCTTTTCCCCATCACTTCAGCTGCATCCCACTTGCTTATTTCACAGCAATTAAGAAATAGACTAGGAATATACAACCATCAGCAGCCACTGATGAGGAACAAAGGAAGAAAAAGAAGAAAGATAGCTAGGGAGGGAAAATCAAAGAAAGTATGCAGGCAGCCATGTATTTTTCAGCCATGCTTGATTTCTGTACATCACTCATTCAACCACAGACTTGCTGTTACCACACACAACCCTGGTGCTATTTCATCATTTATTACTATGAAGGAATGACATAAAAACGGGCAAGCAGAAAGCAAAGCAGTTCACTTTTCTGAGATCTTTTTGGAGTTACACTGGACTGTAAAAAAATGTGTGATATAGAAGCTCTATCTTCATGAGAGAATTTGCTAATTTAAGTGCATTTGTGGAACCCTGAAGAAGACACGGATGCAGCAGCTCCTGCCAGTTTTTAACTTAGAAGGCAGGAGTGTCGTATTTGGCAGGCTGAGGAAAAGGCAGGCAGTAGTAAGAACTGATTAGAAGTCTTCCAAATAATGAAGGACCAGTGTATCATATCAAAGGAAATACATTGTTATGAAAATAAAAATCTTCCTAGATAGTTTCAAAACACAAGACCACCATAATCAGCTGATGGAGAATAGTTCTCCTTTAACAGTGAAAACAGAAGAAAGCCAAAAAAAATGAGCAATGCTAAAAAGATGCTGCTGATGGAAACTGACCACAATAACCCAATCATTTTATTTCTCATACTCATCAAAGCACTAGAGAAACAATAACACAGAAGTTATTGTTAATTAGCTAAATGAATTCCCAGTGAGAACAATTAACATGAGCACTATTATAGGTAACTTAGATTCCACATAACTATATTATTTAATATCTAACTACCTATATCAATTATGGGTAGGTTTTATATAAAAATATAAGCTAATGGTTAAATAATAATAGAAAAAATCAAAACCAACAATTAACAGATTAGGTTACTAATCAATAAATCAAAGCAATGATCCTATAGAGAAACAGCAAGTATAAAAATTAGCCTAGGAAGGTGTGCCCAGTTCCACGCTCAGTCAGGGGCTTCAGAGGATCCACACTGGCCTCAAATGAGGTAGTGCTTGGAGGCTCAAAGTTCACACAGCACGAGTCTGGCCATGGGGCTGCACTCAGCAGGCAGTGGAGATAAACCTTTATGGGCTTGGCAGGCCCCATATCTTGTCCCTGCTTTCCCCAAAAACACATAGGTGCCTTCTATGCTTGTGATTAAATCTTGAATTCTCTCCTGCAGAATCTCTCATCACACTGAAGAAGATTCAGTTGTCATTTAATGGAAAAAAGCTTTCAAATGATAGATGGCAAGGAATAAAATACAAGGACAAGAAGGGTGAAGTACCGTCATTTAATCAACATGTAAATACAAGCTTACAGCATTCTTTAATGGCCCCTGGCCTTAATTAATTTATTTGTTTATTAACTCAGGCATCCTCATTATGCCAGTACTACCCAGAACCTGCACCTCTTTCTGTGTCTATTAGGCCAACATCTAAACTGTCTTTATCCAAAGTACAGCAGTAATATACCTGAGGGTGTGCATATAATCACATCTTTCACAGTCTTTGCCCCTGGCCAGGATACCAGCTTAGCAGCTCTCAATTTTTCATTCAAAACCACCTTTTTATCTTGCCCTCAAAAATGTAGATGAAGCTAAAAAATAATGTGTACTTTCTTCTGTAAGCAACATTCTGAGGAAACAAAGAAGGGCTAAACTCTACTGCTCAAGAGGCTATTCTGTGATTAATGTTGACAGATAAGAAAAAAAAAGAATTATTAAGAGAAATTACATGTTCCAATATTATAAATACCAAAAAGAATTTCCACAACAGTCTTTGCATTATTATTGCTACTAGTAGTAGCTGTGACGTCAGCTATTAATTGAAATGAGTAAAATTTTAGTGAAAAAATTGTATTTGGGGAAAAATCACATTAAAAAATGCAAAAGAAGGAAGCAAAATAAAAATAGGACTCACATAAGAGTGAAAGGGTAAAAATTAGGCAAAACCAGATTCCAATTAGAGAAAAACACATCCCAAGCAGTAAGCAGCCTGTCCTTGAGAAAGGCCTGCAAGATATCTGCAAGATAGATGAATACACAACTCCCCATAACTTAACTTGGTTAGTCTTGAGCACTGGGTAGAAAAACATTAACTAATTGTATTCACTGTGTTGACATACTATTAACTTATTAATGAGTGATTAGCACACTAAAATACCCACCCATATGCTAGAGGGACTCCCAACTAATAAAAAGCCCCTTACTCTTTGATCATATGTAGTAAAATCTTTGAGTATTGCTACTGTAAATGCAAGTGAGAAACCAATTAATCAACCATGTGTGTGAATGATAGAATAATGTTAGAGATTAAGTTCTTTTTCACATTTTTGGGTATAAGAGTAGCACTTGCGCTTTTGGAAATTGAGCTTGCTTTGTGGAATACCACCCTGCTCCCTTTACTGTGCAGAAATGGATATTAAAGCACATATCTTGACTCTGTGTGTAGATTGGTTTTTTTTGCACACCAGGGAACGGACCTGTTTTTTGGTACAAGAGCACTAGAAAATTCCACTACTTTTACGCTTGTGGTATGACCTAAAATTATTAAATTATGAAATAATGCAGCTTTTTATATTCAAAACTCATGCACACATCACAATATTGTCATGGAAGGCTGGAGATTTTGACAACTGAATTGGACATTCTGCCTAAGATCCAAGAATGCACTTTTAAGGTATTCAGATGCACAGTGTACTATCCAAACAAATGCTGAAAATATTTTCAGAAAAACAAAAAGAGTCCATGTTGCAATGGAAAATAAATATCTACACAAGCCCTTGAGAATGTCTTAATTCTTTCCTAATAAATACTGTCTAGGTCTGAAAAACTTAGTTCTTCTCAAATTGATGATTCTTTTGCACATCCATACGCCTAGGGCCAAAGCCATTTGCAGACACCAGATCTCTCCTAACATTCCTTGAATTGCATTCTGGAGACAGGAAAATATTCCATTTGACTGTATATATATCCATTCACAGTGTGTGTAAACGTGAATAGGAACATTCTTCACTAAGTGGTGATTTTGTGTTATGTAGACACCAGAAAATTATTTCTATCCTGTTGGACTTTATTTCCCATCCCAAATTTAACTCCAGATTTATAAATTAAGTGCCAAATGTTTCACCTATTATTTGACCATTCACATCACACTTAAAACAACCAGAACCAAAACCTTTTAGCACGTAGTAATGAAAGAAACATGGATGCACGGAGAGGCCAGGATGATGAAAGAAACTTGTAATGCTTCCATTCTTCTTCCCTTTCCATCTTTCATACATAAGATATTGTACTCCAGACTTATTCTTCTTCTGTCATAAGAAAATCTGACTATTTTCTGATCTTTCTTGTCTGATCACAATGATATTCATTCTTATTCCCCCTGTGCACTCTAAGCCCTTCGAGAAATGTTGACAGATTTACTTTTCTGATGTTCCAAGTCTTTGATCCTCTTGACAAACAAATGCCAACTCAAAACTTGTAAGAGAGGAAGAGTGAGAAGCAGAGAGGAAACACGCTTTTTCATTTTTCTTTTTTCTTCTGAAGATATGGCATTGGGGTATGGATAACAACCACCGTTGCTGTTCAGTAACCACTACTGTATACAAATTTCTTTATAAATAATATGCCTAAAAATATACATACTTAAGCAAAGTTTTTGAAGGACAGATACCTCTTGAAATCACTGCTTTAATATATATATGTATATTCTATTAAACACATCACATGAATACGTCAAAAAGATGCTGACTGTATGAACTCGTCACCCTACGAAGCTGGATGAAAGCCAGCATGACAAGAAAGAGAATGACTACATCTATACTCAGAAAGGTCGATGGATGACAACAGCACAATATAGCAAGCATTCTTCTATTGTGAAACAGTCCAAACAGCAATTTGGCTCAATATCAGTATGGTATAACCCTGTCTGTGTAGAAAAGGATCTCAAGGTAGATTGAAACTCTCTCTCTTATTGGTGTTGTACAGAGAAATAAATGATTTAGGATACCCTGATGACAGATATTTTAGTATTTTACACTACACTGCAATGAAACTAAATATTGAATACGTCTCCTGTCAGTGCTGAAAAAGTCACGAATATTAATGAGCATTTCAAGAAGCATGTCTAAGGAGAGTTTAGAAATAAAAATAGAAAATAGAAATTTAGAAATAAACAACACAAGCCATTGGAATCACGTCCATGAGCAAAAAATTCAACACCTGCATGGATGGTCAGATGGATGCCAGTCCTTTTCCTTTGAGGCTGGCCTTACATATCTTGCTGGAATCCAGTGAGATCCAGAATCTGGAAACACAAGCATACCCTCACCATCAAGTTATTAAAGGAATTGGCCCTTCCCATAAATTCATTTTAATATCCCAAATTTTAACATACACCTTCCCTTGCTGTATACTTTGTGCCTTTCCGAAGTGTTTTTCTATTGGAGTCACATAGTTTTCTGCTCAGTTTAGGAAGTTGAAAACATAGAGAGCTTTTTGTAAGTGTTCCTGGGGGGTGTATCCCAGGCTTCCCCTTTTCTGTTTTGCAAACATGGATTTTAATGTGCCATGCTCTTGTTCAATGAGAGCTTGCCCTGCTGGGGAACGAGAAATTCCCGTAACATGTTTTGATACCCTACAGAAGATGTCTCTTAACATCATGAGACTTTCCCTGACATGAGCAGATGCAAAGATACAGGATGAAAAGGTTTCATGAGACATGAGCATTATTTTAAACCTGAGCCATAGCTGCTAGAAGGTTAGCTATTCTATTGCCTCCTACAGGGCCATGAAGATTAGAATGAGAAGACATCTTCCAACCTAAAAAAATTCCTGCTAATAAGTGGAATAATTAAGGGAAATACATTGTCCCAGTAGCCCAAAAGGCTGAAATGATGATAAAAAACAAAAAGCAAAACAGGTGTTCCTTCAATAACATGATGGACTTGTCAAGTAGAAACTGCTGTAGAGATCTTATTTAGATCTTGTTATGCTTTGTGGGTCAAAGATCGGGGTGATGCTAAAACTGGATTGCCTTTTAACAATTAAATCAGAGGATGCATATCTTCTGTGGTGATCCCTAAAAAGAGGCCTGATCCAATTAATAGCTCCCAGCAGTCTCTGAAGGTCATTGAGAGTTTGCACACTTAAGTGTAAGTTTTATTTTCTGTGGAGTGATGGTTTGATTTTGTACCCTCCAGCCAAGATATTGCCATGGAGCCATATTTAGAATTTTTTCAGGTGCTACACGAAGCCCTGCTGCTTGCACACTGGCAATAACTGCTGCAAGAACACAATTTACTTGTTTTTGTTCTTTTGCTGCTATCAAGATATCATCCATGTAATGATAAATGAGAGTCCTTGGCACTTGATCTCATATGGGAGGTAGTATTTTGGCAACAAACCACTGACAGATAGTAGGGCTATTACACATGCCTTGAGGCAGGGCTGTCCAACAATATCGATCATGAGGAGCTGAGGCATGTATGGAGGTAACAGAAAAGGCAAAATGTGAAGCATCCTTAGGATTCAAGGGAATTGTAAAGAAGCAGTCTTGCAGGTCAGTGACTACTAGAGACCAGTTTTGCAGTATCATTGTCAGGGAGGGCAAGCTGGTTTGCAGTGCACCCACGGGTTCTATTCCCACATTCATGCAGTGCAGGTCCTGTAACAGCCTCCGTTTCCCACTTTTCTTTTGAATCACACAGACCGGAGTATTCTAGGGGCTCTTAGAGGGGACAATATGCCCTGCATGCAGCTGCTCACAAACCAAGGTTCAGAGATGGTGCAGCTTCTCTTTTAATATGGGCCACTGATTCACCCAAACTGGGTGATCAGTCACCCATTTAAGGGCCAGAGCGTGCTGCCTACAAGCAGCTCCTGTTAAAAATCGTCCCCTGCCTTTTATTTACAAAAGAAGGGGCAGGAAATCCCACCTCCGGGACCTTGTGAACAGCCTTCAGGGATATTGTGGCAAGCTGAGCAAGTCCCCCCAGGTGGATGGTGGCTTGGGCTTGTTTGGTCTGGAGAAGAGGATCAGGAGAGACCTCATTACTCTCTACAACTCCCTGAAAGGAGGGGGTAGTCAAGGGGCAGTCAGTCTCTTCTCCCAAGCAGCTATCAGTAAGACAAGAGGCCATGGGCTTAAGCTCTGCCAGGGGAGGTTTAGGTTGGATATTAGGAAAAAATTCTTTACAGAGAGGGTGATCAGGTATTGGAATGGGCTGCCCAGGGAGGTGGTGGATTCTCCGTCCCCGAAGACTTCTAAGAAGAGACTGAATGTGGCACTCAGTGCCATGGTCTGGGAACCACAGTGGTAGTGGATCAAGGGTTGGACTCGATGATCTCAGAGGTCCTTTCCAACAGGGATGAGTCTATGATTCTTGTGCCGAGGGCTGTTGAAAGTGTCCCTCCCCATTAATGTTTGGGGAACTGAGAATTCTCGCCTCTGCTCACTCTGCTCTGGCCTGCTCCGCTGACGCTTTTATTCCCCATCGCAGTCCCGCTCCACCGTTACCTGTCAGTCCCAGGCTCTCCACTCCACTCCGGTCCTGCCCACTGGGCCGCCACGTCTTGGTGCGGTGGGGTCTCACCAGCACCCGACTCCTCCGCTGCTCCCTCCGCCTCCACCTACCCGTGCTGCAACTCCAGGCTGAGAGCTCAGGGCTGAGGGCTCCACGTGCAGGAGCGCCGCCATTTTGCGACCTGTCCCAGCACTCCTCTCCAGGAGTCACACCCCTCTCCAGGGGAAGGAAGAAAAAGTTTGGATCCTGCTTGGGATCTACCCCTCCCGGATCAAAAGGAAAAAGCTCCGAGAGCTTCTCCAGTGGGGCTGATGCCACCGCGCTGATGATGGGGACAAACCGATCCCGCGTCTGAATAGGGTTGGTGTCACGCTGACTTCAGTCCCTGTGACATCTTTGTGACCTCTTGCTGGACTCTGTACACTCAGTACACCCCTGTGCTTCTTCCACTGTGTTCTGGGCCCAGCATTCCAGACGTGTCTTCATCGGTGCTAAACAATCATCATCCTGCAACAATTCTTGTAATGCAAGCCAGGATACCGTTGCAGTTCTTTGCCACAAGTAGACATTGATAATTTATGTTATAACTTGGTGTCCACCAAGTCCTCTTCTGCAAAGCTAGTTTCCATCCGGGTGGTCACCAGCGTGTATTGCTGCATGGGGTTGTTATATACAATATGGGGTTTTTACACATGTAAAATCAGGTATTTTCCTGGTAATCTATTGAATTTTAAAAACAATTAAAAGCTAAATTTAAGAAACTTTTATTTTTGGCTTGATACTCCCTTTTGGAAGATTTTGTTCTGCCTGATGCATAAATGTAGCAGAATTACTTACCTAATATTCTCATGTAATCAATGTTTTATATGGTAGTTAATTAGATATTGTAAATATGTGTCCACACTCCAGTGAAGTTTGAACTTTTTGTGCCATTTATATGCAAGTCTGAGCAAAATAAGAAGTAAACAAGAGGCACAAATTATCAGGGAGGTGCTATTTAAAGAAGAAAAAAGATGTGGCTTTTAATACCAATTGTACTTTATTTAAGAATACACATTATAAATGAGATAAATCTACTGAGTATGTGTAGTAGGCTAAAGAGCAAATAGTGATGCAGACATTTTTTAGAGAAGCTAAGTAATCTTATGAAAAGGGGAAAAAGAAAACTCAGGGGCTTTTGGCATGGATTTCAGTGAATAAGGACCTCACCTTTTCTGTGCTTTGAAAAAAACATGAACAGAGCCCCAGCAAATGAATCAGGTAAATTAATATGTACAACTAATCATCCACAATGTCGGTAATAAGGGTTTTCTAAATAACTTTGCTTTTAAAGCTATTAAACATACAGATTACTTAGCCTTAATTGGCAGATCAGAAAGATAATTCCAGATTGTTTTATCTATGATTTTCTGTGAAATAACATGATACTGAAGGTCATGCAATAGTTTCATTTGGTAAGTATTGCTGCAGTACTTGGCAAGGTTTCCTTGCCTTGCAAAGTCAACTAATTCAAAAACTCTTAAATATTTTATAAGTATTTTTGTGTTTGAGATTAATAAGATGTTGAAACCAAACAAAGGCATGGTTGTTAATTACAAAACATCTTATTCTTGCATGTTTTCATTTCATTTCTGTAGCTAAGAGAATGTCTTAAAAGGATAGCAAACATACGTGATTAATTTGTTTACAGTCAAGGAGTGAAGCATATACTAGGAGTTCCACTCTAACTAGTTACACTGTAAAGGACACAGAGCAATCAGAGTTATGTATTAATTGCTTATGAGTGGTTCAGATGAATAAAAATATTTTTGTTATATGTGTGTACTTATAAATATATCTATGTGTATATTTAAAAAATAATATGCATATTTGAGGAAAAATAAGTGCAAAATAATCTCTTCTCTTTACATGGAACTAGTTTCTATTTCTTTTATTTGTGTTTTTTATTTAGAATTATGTTTTACAGAAAAATAACTTCAGCTACTAGTTGTGATTCTCAAAGATTTGCTAGGATGGCAGAATACACATCAAGCTATAGCTTGGAAAAGCAAGAGAAGCTTTATGTAGACAAGGTGTAATCATAAAAAGATTCACTCCATTAGTCAGGAAAAACACCATAGAATCTCTTCCTCAAAAGAAGGGTGTGAAATGTTTCCAGAGTAAAACAAGAATCAGAAAAAGGATTCAATAATAAAACAAAAAGAGAAAACAGTCAGGACTATAACTATGTGGTATATTCAAAGCCATCTTTGGACTTTTCAGCATCGCTGCCCAGTGAGTTTATGCAGAAACTTGCCTCTGGGTTCATCACGTCACAGCTGGAAGAATAATCTTCCACTTTTTGACTTTAAGGTCCTTCAAGTGCTGTCTGAAAGAGTGCTGAGAGGCAGTGGAATAAAATGAGTTGCATTCCTCCAATTATTTACTATACAAAGGTCCAGAGACTTGTTAAAGTAGAACATCTATTAGAAAAATGTTTCTGACATATGGAAAGCTGATACTATGGGTATACTAATGTATTTCTTAGAAACACAGTCTGTTCCTAATATAGTACTCAATCCTGCCAGTAATTACACAAAGTTTACTTTTACACATTTCCAGATAATTAACCATAACCTCAAACATTTGCATACAAAGTTCTGAAATTACAAACTGGTCTATAAAGTAAAGCATGTGATTTCACAATGGATAACAAACTCTGGATCTTCTAGTGTGAAGGGCAAGGATAGTAAAAATGTTATACCATTTGGAGGATTCCCCATAATTTATGAATTTCAGTTATGTCATTTATTCTCTCTGCATATTTGTTACAGTACTCATGCTATAATCTTGGTGGTTCCCTTGTTTGCACCTTTAGAGGAACAGCGCCTAAGGTTTGTGCAGCACCTACGGATCTGCCAACTCTGTGTTAAAACAGTTGAATAGCTAAGACTGAAGAAAGAAGTCAAATCACAAATCAGGCAGTAGTAGACCAGTGAGTCCTAGCTTCTTTTTTTGACTTAGATTTGACCACAAATGGAACAATAGATGAAATATGAGAGTATACAGAGACTGCTTTTGTTTGAGTTCACTTCTGCCACTGAGTCATGAACAGCAGATTGTGCTGAATACTAAATCCAATAAAGAGAAACTGGATATCTGAATTTATGCTGATCAAATTATGTAGATGTGCTTTGATGAAACCAAAAATTTGGGTCTTGGTTTATATGTAAATATTTAAATGAAATTTTATATGAAACCTGTAGGTTTTTCAGCCTGGTCAGTGGAAATGTCATGTCAGTTTCATTTGTAGTTGCAGTCTAAAGCCTGTCAAGGTCCCTCTGGATGGCATCACTTCTTTCCACTCACCCTGTGACCCCATCACAAAAGGCTACCAAATTTGTCTGGTTTGATTTGCCTTTGGTGAAACCATGTTGGTTGCCACCAAATGCCTCTTTATTTTCAAGATGCCTTAGCAGAGCCTTTAGGAGGATCTGCTCCATGATCATGCCTGGGACAGGGGTGAGACTGTCATCAATGCATTCCAGGAACCTCCTGGATTGCCAATGCCTTGCTGTGTTTTCCTTCCCTCTAGCAGATACTGGGGTAGGTGAAATCCCTCATGAAGACCAGGTCTTCTATTTGCTTATAGAGGACCTCATCTGCTCAGTATTCTTGGTCAGGTGGCCCATAACAGACCCCTGATACACTATCACCTGTTCCTGTCTTCCCTTTAACCCTGACCCATAAGTTCTATCATTCGTCTCTATTGGGTTTTTTCCAGTTATTCTTGTTAAGGTGCTTTCAGAGGCATAAAGACTTGACATAGAACAAGGTAAGATGAAAGTTTGTGCTTAGTTTTATATACATTCAGAAACTGAAAGTACTGTTCAAGTTGATGATTCTCCTCTGAGAAAGAATTATGTAAATAATAAAGTACCTTAAAATAAATGTTGAGAGATTGTGAGTCTAATGAGTATAACGAAGGAACACATAATTCATGGTGCTCAAGAATCTATTAATTTTATGTGTGGCTTTTGTTATATCTGTTTCAATTTTTGTTAATTGGATGGACATTACTAAGTTTTAATCACTTAGACTGTCGACAAGGTCAGGTTTTACAGGCCTCTCAGAGTAGCAAAGAAACTTCTAATGTGAAAAACTTTGCATTTTTAATAAATTTGAGACTGCTTTACGTAACTCAAGATTGTGCGAAATCTGGTACCATACGTTTGTCATTCAGAGGAGGCCGAACTATAGTGAGAACCTCCACAACCATCATCACTAAACATCACATGGCTCTGCCATGCAACTTCATTCAAAGCATTTTTCCCAAACCAAATTTAAATTAGGTTGTCTTCCCGGAAATTTTACTCAATATTGTATTGTAAACTGTGTCTGTGCAGTAAGAGTAAAAGCAAAACTTGGGTCTAAAATATTATTATTTTTTTTTAGACTATTTTTAAAGGCTAGCTCTGCTGCTGGTATTTTAGTAAGAACACTAGAAAAACTGCTGTGGGTCAGACTGGAAGTCCATTTAGCCCAATAGATCATCTCTGAAAATGGCCAAAAGCAAATGTCTTGAAGAAAAGAGCAACATGGGGCAGATACATAGCAGAAGTATTTTTACTGCCTTTAAAAAAATAAATTTGTGTCAGTTTAAATAACTCACTGGAAAGAATCTCAGTTTAAAAGGAAGATGCCAAAAAGAAGAAAAAGTACTACAAACTTCTCTCCATGCCAGCCTACTTCTGAAGGACTTGCAAACTACCTAGTTCAACTGTCACTAGGAATAAGGAAGGATGAAGCGATTCAAATGGCCTGTTGGCTACCTCCAGCCATCAGCATTCAAAGATAAAGCAGCAGGAGAAAGGACAGCTGCAAATAAGACTTGTATAACAGCCAACAAAAAGGGATTATCAGAATTCATCTGTCTCGGTAACATTTCTCCCACAATAGTAGATTTTAATTTCAGAAATTGCGGGAAAGTGTATGGACTACAGGGCAGACAAGTTACACACACAAATCATCCCTCAGTAGGTAATTTCATTAGAAGGCACCATAAAGAAAGGATAAGAATCAAGGCCTTGTCTGTTTGAGTAACATTTATGTTTAAACTCCATTTCCTTAATAAATATGACTCTGTGATATGCTGGAGAGCCAAACCATATGTTTCAAACTTTCAGTGGTTATGTCCCAAATTACAGCCTTTGTTGTGTCTGTGTTGCTCTAGTGATTGATATCCGACGTATAAGATGGTCTTATTTATTCAAAGGTAACTCCCAGTTAATAGACTCCTAGGGTGTAGAGATCATTAGCCTAGTTTGAAATAGGAGTCCAACATCCCTTGAATACCCACCAGCGTAGCTACTAGAATAAGGCAAAGACTATCTGCTTCAATTTTCTCAACTGAATAACAGAGGATGTCAATTACAATGTTAAAAACTGGTACTATGTGTGCATATCTGTGTAACATTATAATTACCGTCTCAGGGCTGAGAGACAAAGGCGTGATTTGAACTCAATCTTGCCACTTCCGTTAAGTATAACAAAATTTTTTTCTACAGATACATGAACAGCAAAAGGAGGGGCAGGGAAAACCTCCATTCTTTGTTGGACATGGGAGGAAAAAGTTACCAAAGATGAGGAAAAGGTATTTAACACTTTCTTTACCAGATGATTGGAAGTTGGCAAATGTCACACCAATTCACAAAAAGGGACAAAAGGAGGACCCAGGAAACTCCAGGCCTGTCGGGCTGACCTCAGTGCCTCGCAGTGTAATGGAGCAGATCATCCTGGGGACAATCACACAACACGTGAAGGATGGACAGGGGGTCAGACCCAGCCAGCATGGGGCTAGGAAGGGCAGGTCCTGTCTGACCAACCTGATCTCCTTTTATGCTCAGGTGACCCACCTGGTGGATGAGGGGAAGGCTGTGGATGGAGTCTGCCTGGACTTCAGCAAGGCCTTTGACACCATTCCCATAGCATTCTCCTGAAAAAGCTGTCAGCCCACAGCTTGGACAGGAGCACCCTGTGCTGGGTTAGGAACTGCTGGAGGCACCCAGAGCGTGGTGCTGAATGGTGCTGATCCAATTGGCGGCCGCTCACCAGTGGTGTCCCCCAGGGATCAGTGCTGGGCCCAGTTCTGTTTTATATCTTTATTGATGATTTAAATGAGGGGACTGAGTCCACCATTAGCAAATTCACAGATGACACTGAGTAGGGGGGAGTGTGGATCAGCTGTAAGGCAGGAGGGCTCTGCAGAGGAACCTGGACAGATTGGAGAGTTGGGCTGATTCCAATGGGATGAGGTTCAACACAGCCAAGTGCCGGGTCCTGCACTTTGGCCACAACAACCCCATGGGGAGCTCCAGGCTGGGCACAGAGTGTCTGGGAGCAGCCAGGCAGAAAGTGACCTGGGAGTCTGGATTGACAGGAAGCTGAACATGAGCCAGCAGTGTGCCCAGGTGGCCAAGAAGGCCAATGGCATCCTGGCCTGTATCAGGAACAGTGTGGCCAGCAGGTCCAGGGAAGTGATTCTGCCCCTGTACTCAGCGCTGGTGAGGCCACACCTCGAGTACTGTGTCCAGTTCTGGGCCCCTCAGTTCAGGAAGGAGATTGAGGTGCTGGAGCAGGTCGAGAGAAGAGCAAGGAGGCTGTGAAGGGACTCCAGCACAAGTCCTGTGAGGAAGGGCTGAGGGAGCTGGGGGTGTTCAGTCTGGAGAAGAGGAGGCCCAGGGGAGACTTCATCACTCTCTACAACTCCCTGAAAGGAGGGTGTAGCCAGGGAGGGGGGTCAGGCTCTTCTCCCAGGCAACTATCAGTAAGACAAGAAGGCATGGACTTAAGCTCTGTCAGTTTTAGGTTGGATATTAGGAAAAAATTCTTTACAGAGAGAGTGATCAGGCATTGGAATGGGCTGCCCAGGGAGGTGGTGGATTCTCCATCCCTGGATGTTTTTAAGAAGAGACTGGATGTGGCACTCAGTGCCATGGTCTGGGAACCACAGTGGTAGTGGATCAAGGGTTGGACTTGATGATCTCAGAGGTCCTTTCCAACCTGGCTGATTCTGTGATTCTGTGAGAAAGGACTGCATGACAATTAATCTGGAGATCAGGAAGCAATGTTTTCACACAAGTGCATCTGTAACATGCTAAATAGATCTTTATGCTTACTAAGGAGCCAAATTAGATCCAAAAAGTCAAATAGACAAAAAATTATCATTAAAGGAGAGTGCTGAACAATTGTAGGAATAAAGTTGCCAGTAAGAGCATGAGATAATCAATTTCATGCATAATGAAGACTTTGAAATCAGAATTTCAAGCAAAATATGCATTAAATAAAAACTTAAGTCTGCAATGAATATAAAGCTCAGCGATATTCTTTGGATTTCACCATATTTCACTTTGTCAAAATAATTTTTGTATCTTTTTTAGAACAGAACATTTAGATGCACACACAATGTCAGAAGCCATATACATTTAGCTGCTTGATATTAAGACAGAATTAGAAGTAAGGTTCATATGCCATATGAAGCTAATATCCCCACAGACATTTTAACACAGCTGGTGTATCTGTGATTCAATTGAAACATATAATGATTGAAAGATAATAGTGTAAAATTAGTCTGCCTTGCAACAAAACTGATGAAAATTTAAAAATCAGTTTATTGCACATATGTCTCTTTTCTCCGCATTGCAGCACTTTTAGAAATGAAGGAAACAATGATACAGGTGTTTTTAACAGAGACCTTGAAAGGAAAACCAAAACCAAAAAAGAAAAAAAAAGCAAACCGGGAGCTGGGACACAGGGATGTGGAGCTGAATGAAGTGCCCTAAAATTTACAGGGGAAATTAACAGTTTAGTGACCTGCTACACCACTGAGATACACACAGGCATATGGGCCAGGTGGGGTACACCCACAGGTACTGAGGGAGCTGGCAGGAGTGCTCTCCAAGCCACTCCCAACCATCTATGAGTAGTACTGTCTAACCAAGGAAGTCCCAATTAATGCCCAAGTACAAGAAAGGCTGGAAGGAGGATCCAGGGAAATACAGGCTTGTCAGTGTAACGTCAGTGCCAGGGAAGGTTACGGAGCAGATCATCTGGAGCGCAATCAGGCCCAGTCTGAGCGGGTTTATGAAAAGCAAGTCCTGCTTAACTAACTTAATATCCTTCTATGATAAAGTGACTCATTTAGGGGATGAGGGAAAGGCTAAGGATATTATCTGCCTAGGCTCTAGTAAAGACTTGGACACAGTTGCCCACAGCATTCTTTTGGAGAAAATGGGTCCTCACAGCTTCAGTGGGTAAAACCGTATCATTTAAGTATTCTTATTTTTAGTTTTCTGTTGCTTGCGTAATCCACAGACACTAAGAAAGCTATTAACTTAGATACTGTTGTAGTAGTATACTTCATCTTTATGCAGCAAAGTTGAGAAATTTTATTTCTTAACTAATTATGGCAGGCTAGTGAACTGCCATAATGCAAAGTCTACAGACTATAATAATCTGAAAAGGCATGTATCAAAGTATTTTATTAACTTTTGTTTGTCCAACAGCACCATAGTTAGTATGCTCTTTAAAGAATATTTCGATATCATGTTAAATTACAGCAATTTCAGAGCTTTATGTAACTTAAACAAGTTCAAAGCAACCAGTGGAAATTGTCTGGGTTTCCTAACATTGTTTTCTAACAGACCTTCAGACCGTTTCTTTTTTCAGGATGAATGGTGAACTCCTCAGCTGTCTTTGTGCTAAAAGAACATCAACTTTATGATTAGGGATTACTAATACCCATTTTCTCTCACCCCCTGAAAACTTAGTGATGATAATAATATAAAAAGTATAATAATAATAATAAATACAATAAAAAACTTAATACTGATGATAGGATTACAATAATGTTTGGAAGGTTTATGAAGATCATTTAGTCCAAGCTTTAAATCAAAGCGATATCACCAGTGCTGGTGTACTCTTCACGAGGCTGTTCCCCAGCCTGTGTGGATACACAGGGTTGCTTGTTCCACCTTAATTACAAAATTTTGCACTTCTCCTTAATGACCTTCATGAAGTTTCTGTCAACTAAATTCTCATGTTCCTTATGGGATCAAAGTTCCACCATTCAATATGCCAACAGGTTGCCTCCATGAATTTAGCGTCATCAATGCTAAATGCAATCAATAATGCAGTGCTTTAAATATTTTAACTCTGTACCACTTATTCAATGAGGATTATGACGGAAAACAAAATTTTTATACGTTAATGAGTAAAAATATAGATTTAATTCTCAGGAATCCAGTCCTCTTCAAAAACACTAATCTAGAGCAGCTGAGAAGATATTCTGTAATTTTTCAATACTCTATTTTGTATAAATAAGATTGCTTCCTATTCCTACAAAATGTTATTAATTTAGAATTCATTTTGCTATTAATAAACTGAAGAAGTTATTGCCATTTCCAGGAACTGACACCATTATTATTATGGCTTCTGATATTAATTTCTGTGATATTTTTCTAAAATGAAGATGGATACTTAGATATGTTATTCAGTCATAAACCAAATTAAGAAGGTTTTCTTATTGTAATAATATGTACATATATTTTTCTCTGTGACCAATCCATAATTCTCTATAAAAAAAAAATCCCAAACCAAAACAGTATATGGGAAGAAATGCACACGTATTTTAGCTTCAGAAAAAACTAAGATTTTTTCAATTTTTATTTTAAATGTTTACCATTATAATAATGAATGCAATTCATACTTAGAAAAGTATTTTTGTTGGTATATTGATTTCTTCAGGCATTAAAAAATATTTTTAAAGGGAGGAAATTGTATAAGTTTTGAGATTTTGCTAAAATCTGCTCCTAAATCAAGAGGCCAGGAATGCTTTATGTGGCCTAGATGTGTGATGCAGGACTCAAAGACAAGGACTGTTTGTCAGTCATATTGACAGAATATTTGCTTACTGACAAAACTCTTTATGGTGCCTTAAACTGTTTCAAATTTTACAGAAAAGAAAAAAAAATCCAGGTTGTTTCTTTTCTTCAATTCATTTTACAATTTAGTAAGTTTCAGTAAGACATATCTCAAAGTAATACAGATATATAAAGTTGAAAAATCTAGTCCAGATAAAAGTGCATTCTATTGACAAATAATGAAATTTTTTCAAAGCTAGCACAAAGCTTGATGTGTCCCCTGCTCACCTCAGCTTATGTTTTTTCCCATATATGTAATATCTTAAGATTCTAGGGAACTTTCTGGGCTTAGACTTTAATATTAGTAATCTTATTAATCTTTTAAACTTCTACAAGCCTTAAAAAAACCATATGGCTGTGCAACAAAGCACCTCTGGAGATTTTATTCTCTTAGAACAGCACAAAAAATGTGTACGTTGTCTTCATTCTTATTCATTGCCTGTCTGTGTATATTTTAACCCTGCAAGTATCAAGGTATCAGTTTAATCCACTGTGTTTTATTCAGTGCCATCTGCACCTCATGAATTGTATTCTTAGAAAATTAAAATATCTTTCCATAAGGGCAGTGTATAGGTTTTATCATTGTAGCAGGTCTATTCCTGCAATGAAAAGCAAGATCTGTGTCTTCTTCTTTGACCAAGGCAGTGACAACTTCCAGGCCAATAAGTTGTAATCGGTGTCTGACATTTGAGTATTCCATCAGAATAATGGCTTCTAAACGTAGGGCAGAAAAATGCAATTACAGTCAGAGATATTTTAGAGTCTAATGACCCACTTTTGCAATTTATTAAACGAGGGAAGGCCCCTGTTTATATTAGGTGATTAAAGAATGACACTGCTGAATGCAGAATCCCATTTAAAAATTATATCGAAAACATTAAGGATGCATAGTTAAGCATGCATGTCATTAAAAGCTAGTGTTTTATCAATTTTTAATAATAAATGGAAACTGTATAGATGTATATTGCATACAAAAGACATTAAAAGAACATTAAGGTTGCAAAATCAAACATTCAAAAGTTCGGGAATGACAGACCTAATTAGCCCCTTTGTGCATAGGCATTATGATAGTTTTTCTCAACAACAGATAGAAGTCTGTATCACAGCCAGGAATGACCAAAAAAAACAACAACAACAACAACAAAAAAAACCCCAGACTAACTAGTTTCCTTTGTTTCAGATTAAAAATGGCTATCTTTCCTTTTTTACAGTCTTCTTATTTGTACCCTCTATTTCACAATGTCTGTGGAGATGAAGAAAAAAAGTGGCTACAATCTAATACAGATAAAGACATCCTTTCCTGGAAGAAAGCTACTGTACCAGCTCATAAAATGATAAGCTAGGAAGGATAGCATAGAAGGATAATACAGAATAAAGCATTGCTACATCCCTTTGTTAGCTTGTACCTTCGGGGGGGGGGAGGCAAGTGGGCAGTCCAAAAAGGTTGGTGCAGTCCTTAGTCTGCTAAGAATTTTCAATATGCATCACAAGGGATTATTTCAAATGTAGATGAGACTCATTATATAACAAGGAGGGAGTCAGGGATGTTCATTCATAACAGAGGAGCAAATTTTTCTTAGATTCATAAAAGCAATTATGATTCTTTCATTCAATTTTTTTCTGGTTTCTCTGTAGCCACAAAGGTTGTACACAGTTACCATACATTTACTTAGTCTTCTGTATGTTCTGTAAGCATTATTGTTGCTAAGAAAAATTGAGTCACATTTTTATTGGGCTACTTTAATGTTTGATTTGATAGCCAAGATCTTGTATTCCTTGACCATACTATGTTTGACCCTTTTATGTGGAAGAGATCATCAAGAAACTAAAAACCTCTGCTGTGCAGGGATTTTTAAGGATCTAGGAATTAAACCAGTTGCTGGCTACTTTTTTTGTTGTCTTCATGCTAAGCACATTTGCACCCACCTTGTCAGTTACCACCATGTAAATACCTGCAGGCACAGAGAGTCCAGTATTGCTCAAAAAACCCCCATCAGCCATCAAAAGATGTACCTCTAAATTCATATACTAAAACCAGTTTCAAGTACAACAGAACTATTTTAAGGTACTATAAATTAGTGTATTAAAGGAACCAGTCTTCCAGGAGAATTAATATCAGTCGAAGTTCTTATTCTATTCACTACATTGTGCAGAGGAATAAACTTACTCTTCAAAACATGGCCTAACCAGAGATTAAATGAAAAAAAGAGAATGCTTAGTGGACATTTTTATTGCTTTTGTTTTGTTTTGTTTTATTAGCATACATTGTTATAAATCATCTGTGCATTGTGTCATTTTCTTAGTATTTCACCTTCACATCACAATCTTCATCAAAGATAAAGAAGAATGGATAAAACAACAAAAGGTTTGTACCTCTTTTCATAAATAGCTGTCACTGGATATCTAGCAAAGTCACAATTCATCTCATTCATAGTAATTTCAGCCTTTAGGAGATGTGTATTTTAAACATTTTTTTTTCTTATGAATAAAGATTATCACTCTTCTGTTCTGTTAGAAAGAGCATTATTCTCCAGTAAATGGACATGAAATTCAACAATGGGGATATTTAAAATAAAACTGACCAGCTTCATTTACTACATTTTCAAAGCACCACATGGGAGAGATTCACAAAAATACCATTAACACAAAGCTTTACAAAAGTGCACTTTTATCTCTGTTTTTAAATTAAACATCATCTCTAACTTTTGTGAGTGAGGAAAGGTATAAGATGGAAAGAAAATTATGTAAAGCCTCCTAACTAGACCTTTTAAAGTTAAAAAATGCTCAGCTATGTTCCATTAAGCTATAAATTTGTAACCCTGCTAGCTAAGGGCTAAATATTAGTACTGGGAGGGAGATATTCACAAGTCAGATGACTGGCAATAGTTTGGCTACATTTCTTAGATAGTTATAGTAACAGTTTGGTAGGTAAATGAGTAAAGTAAGAATAATGAAAAAACAGGATCTTAAATTTTAAATATTGTTAGACAGCATCTAACAGCAAGGGTAGCTGTTGTTGAAAACATTTCTCCCGGTTCTCCTCCCAATTATAGCGTGATCTCTGTTATACCTGAGTGAAAAGCATATAGTGAAAAAAACTAGGTAAATCTCAGTGATATTAGATGAAAATGGAATCAAAACTATACATACCCAAAGTAACAGAGCATATATTTCAAAAATCACACATTTTTAAACACCAAGGACTTTTATCTTTATCTATTGCCACTGGCTTTTCAGATCAATAGCAAGTGAAAAAAAAAATTCCATCAATAGCAGCTGGGAATGTCAAATACAGTTTTGCTGCATGCTGTATTGACCAGAAAAAAACCACCAAATATTTATGACTTGAGGGCTGTATTGGCCTTGTAAATAAGGTTGAGACTCCTGAAAAAAAAAACAAAAACAAAAGAAAAGTTGTTTCAAAATGAAAGTTCACATGAATTACAGAAGAGGAAAACATAGGGGGAAATTATCTTGGTTTTTGGACAATACCAACTCTCTATATTAACACTAGATTATAGTCAAGGTTTGGGGCTTTATCATCAAAGACCAGGATATTTTGGTCCCAGGCATGTATGGGCCATTGCTTTCTCATTTACATTTATTTTTCAGAAATAATTAATTTTCTATCCCCAAGGGATGAAAACAGGGGGAAGGGAAAAATCAAACCAGCAAACTAAACTAACCAATCAGACAACCCACAAGTTAGATTTCATCACATTTCATAAAAATTATAAATATTAAAAATTCATAAATAAAATGTATTGTCCATTCAAGATTTTAAAAGAAATCATAATAGTGGTAGTAATAATACAATATAATATATTATTGCTATATGAGTCTCACTCTTGATCAGGTGAATAAATGAGAGAATCACTCATTATCACTTACTGTGCTCAGAGGGTTTGCAGTAATTTATGACATTTTTAAATTATATTTTTGATGCAGAGAATGACAATAACTGATATTAATTTTTTAATTAATGATCATATTAGCTGCTGGCTGTTATTTTGTCTGGCTTTCTGGAGTTAAATCAAAAAGACCTCTCGCACAGTTGAATTGTGATTTACAATAACATACCATCTAGGAAAATATCCTGTACCCACAGCAGAACAGTGAATTGGCTTGTTTGATAACCACCAATCTCAGAAAAGAGTTGGCTATTTTTGACAGTGAGGGCAGAGAGGAAGAGGGAACCTGGGATCAAGGGCAGCCAGCTTCTCCCAGGGCCATGGGTGCAAACACTGAGCCAAAAACTGAGCAGGTAGTTGCTACACCTGCATCACATTAAACTTGTGGCAGATACTGTGAAAAATCAAGATTAAACAAAGCCGGTTGGTTTGTTTATCTTGATTTTATATGTAAATGACCCAAACCAAGCTAAACGGTTCCTAGTACCAAAGGCAACTTGTGTCTACAGGAAATATATGTGGCTCCTACTTTGTGCTTCAGTATAGAGTATATATCTATACAGTAACACAGACTGAAGAAGTGTATTTTGTCTCCTCCAGACCACAACTCAGTTTGGTTAGAAAAGCCAAATTTAGTATACTGTTCCAGGAAAAGACAAGGTGTAGGGAAGACTGCAGTAAAAAACTTTCATGTTTTTTAATATTTTTGTCTGCTTATTATCTAACTGGGGCAAATGAGTTTTGTTTTGGGTGGAAAATAAACAAACAAACAAATAAATGAAAGCTGTTCTGCTAACATTGTTTTCTAGACATAGATTTAGCAGTTTTTTTACATGGGATTACAGAACAAGACTTTTTTTACAAGGAATCACAAACCAAAGAGGTGTCATATATGGCCATTATCTAAATCCACACTTTCCTTACATATATTGCTTCTTTTTTTCGCCTTGACTCTCTCAGGTAACCCTTTTTACTAAGGATCTGCTAATTGACCAGGGTAAAGATCTCTTGGAGATGAGTGCTTTGACTGTATTATCTATGCAAAGAGAAATCATTCAAATAGATGCTCAAAAGCCTTGTAGGAATTTATGTAGTTTTCCTGTATAAGGAATCCTGTGGCAGAATTGTGTAAGACATAATGAGCTGTTGCCCTGTCTCTCTCCTAATGTAGTCCTTGAGCAAGGGAATTGCCCTCATGTAGTGAAGAACATTTAACTACCTATTGCTGTCTTCAGAAATGTGTCTGATACAATAACTAACATCTAGAATATAATCTTTCTGGGTTGTACTGAGACTGTTACTGGAACATCGGGTGTCCTTAAAAGAGGCAGTGAGTGTGCCTACACAAGGGATGTCATCACTTGTTTTTACTGAGCTTAGTGTATGGCAAAGACAAGGTGAGGATAATAGCCAACAGCACGTGTGAGAAAGCAGCAAAATTACACAACCCCAACTAACAGTCAGCCAGCAAAAAGAAAAGGTCAGCTGGCTGAAAAAGCATCCAGTTTTCCCTTTGGGAATCACACATGACTAACCACTCACCTCTCTAACTAGAAATTTTGCACTGCCTTTGACTAGTGCTGAAATTGGGCTGGAAGCTGTATGCAGCTCCTGGTTCCTACATGGAAGAAGTACAGCTGGAATGGGTCTCCATTTCTGGAGAGTTCCTGGATCCAAGAATGCAAGATCACTAAGAAATGATGTATATGTTTTCATATTCTACACGTCATGTCTGTTTTAAAATATTGGTTGTTTTGTACACTCAAAGTAGCTGACCTACCTCAAGCTTCTTAGTTTAATATTTTTAGTTAGTTATAGGACTGCTAGTTATGGTGAGGTTTATTTTTTGACTGTTTAATTTTATGGATTATGTTATGCAAGAGGTGATTTATTTTCTCAAGCAAATATCTTTCCCTGCCTGCTCATCTAAGAGCATGGCATACCATTTTATTGTACTGTGTATATTTGTTGCTGTATTCTTATGCTTGTAAAATATTTTTGGTATAGCTATGATTTCTCATTTCCTTAAAATAGAGTGGACAGCAAAAAAGACTTAAAACACAGGTTTTACTAAGTTCATAAATATAGATAGGGAGAAATCTGAAAACAGAAAAGACCTTCCAATCACCAAGAAGAAAATGAGCTTTTGGTGATATCTAATGCTCTGGTAGACTTAATCTGGAAGAAGACACAACTCTGAAACCAAAGTTTAGAATAAAATCAGAGGAAACTTTATTGATCTGTCTGTATTTTGCCTCCTGTGTTTGTTGCATAGCAACTGAGAGAAAGGGAATTTTTTTGTGACCTCTGTTGTCAGAGCTTTGGAAAACGCAAGATGTTTGTGAATATATTGCTAAAGTGATGGAGAAAAAGAAGTGGCTAGTTCATTGAGTCATAGTCATAGTGGTATGAATTGAAAGGGACTTTTGAAAATCATTTAGTCCAACCCCCCCTGCTATGAGCCTGATGGATATTTTGGAAAAGTGCTCAGAAGAGTTTTGCAAGAAAGCCATAAACAACTAACCTTACAAGATGTGTCCTTGCAGGGAGGAAGCCACTGGTGTAGGGTCATCCACTGAGTCTGCTATGACCTTTAGAGGTTCATTCCAACCAAATGCACTCAGATTCTATAGTTTTGTAGCAGCAGATGGCCAGAGAAGATCAATGCCCTGATCTGGTCAGGCACTGCAGTAATCTCTTCTGGCCTTTTCTTTCTTTCCAAATTGTCATCATCCATTCTTTGCTGCTCCTATTCTTCTTCAACCTTCCAAAGCTTCCTGAATTCAGCAGGAATGTTTTGCACCTCATCCTGCATTCTAAAGCAGACTTCATGGTCCTGTGATCCCAAGAGGAATGATCACCCAGGCTTTGCAAAAGTAAGAGTTGATTTGGTATTTGTTGAAGAAATGTAAAAAAATTGTTTGTTCTTCTTTATGAAATATTTACCATTTCTACCAAAAGGTGGAATAAAACCGAGACTCATTAGTATATCTGAGAATATTTTTAATCCTTTATAATATTAAATAAATAGAAAAACTACAAATCTGCGGCACAGTTGTAATACTGAAGTTTTCTACTTTACACCCTCTTTACCAGTATGTGTTTCCACTGAGCTATAAATGGAGTTTGTCTCTTTTGTTTCTTTTTCTTGAGGTGTATGATGTACTTGCATCACCATTGACCCAACCTGTGAATGTCCATGAGATCAACTGATATCAAAGTATTATTATAATTTCCATTCTAATATCAAAGTATTATTATAATTTCCATTCTAATCCTAAACAGGATAGTACCTACTTAGGTATTGCTCTCTGAACACTGAAAATACATACTTGGATTGAAAGAAAAGAAGCCAGTTGGGTATTTGGGATCTATAGGTTGGCTATTCAACCTTCCTAGAGAATGTAGGGGAAAGGACGGGTGTTTCCACATAAAGCATGAACATAAGCAGTATGAAATAACAAATGACAAAAAATTCAGCAATTGACAACAGGGAGCAGTAAGTTTGATGTCGTGTCAGACTTGATCTGATGATCCCCAGGATGTGTTAGAACAACACGGGTAATGTTTTTGAAAGATGAATGCCTAATTATAAAGTAACTTCAACACTTAATGTTACATATTTGAACCCACAAATTGGCACCACAGTGGGTAGCTTTTTGGCATTCAGCTCCTGTAACAGAAAATCAAAAGCCATAGTGAAGAAGATGAAGCAATGCCTTTACAGTGAAAGAAGAAAGCTCCTACCTTGTCTCCTCCCTCCCCAACAGAGCTCATGCATGGGGAAGTTACATCATCATTCATAAGGATGCCTGAAACAGACTTCACCCTGGCACTTGTGAGTCTTCATTGAACTCAGTCTCAGGGTCTTCTGGTGGCAAGGGTCACAGTACAAGTGGCTACACTCCCTTGGACTCCAGCCCTGCACTGTGAGCTCTTATGCTCCTGGTGCTGCCTACTCATGCAGGCATGAAGATAAACTCAGATGAGCTACTTTGCCTCTCAGAGGAAAGCAACAGGCACATAAGTCCATCAAAAGGTCCTAAAGATTTGGGGGTTTAGTTTATGGATCTGGGTCTGGAAAACAATGTTGTTTTTTTTTTCCTTGCTTGATTTAGAAGATTAAGTGCAAACACAAATGAACTAGGTGTTTTGGAATTCCAATAACTGAGCAGTAAAACTAATTGGGGCAGAAGAAATGATTTTTTTTTTAAAATCTTACTTTAAGACTTACAGTGTCAAATGAGAAAACTTATCAAGTCACTATAGTGACAAAAACTAATAACTAAATATTATATTCAAAAACTATTTTTGCTCTTCAGGGGTGGGGTAAAGATCCTTGGGAATTAGCCATTTATCCTTTTAAATCAACCCAGGCAAGGGAAATCTTACCTGTCCTGGAGATCATGCATTATAACCCAAGCACTTAGAATACAAGGAGATGAATGGAAGGTAAGCCATCGTGGAGAAAATAAAACTAAAACTGTGTCTAGATAGTTTAGACCCAGCTGTCTAAAACATAGACAGCTATGACTGACTATAGCTGTCAGTCATACTCCATACATAGTATGCATACAAACAGTCTAATAAAATAATGATTGATAAAAGAGATAAATGAGACAGAAAAAGAACAAATACAACTTAAAGAGGCATTTTTCTTAAGCATCTGCATCTTATTTTCTCTCTAAATGGAAAATCTCTAACCTTTTCCATATTCCAGGGTTTTGTGTTTTGTTTTTTTTTTTTTGGTTGGTTGGTTGATTGTTTTTTGTTTTTGTTTTTCTTTTGTTTGTTTAAAGTTCTTTTGATTAACTTATATTTCCATCCAGTGAAGTCTCAAACTAAAATGAAACCTGTTCCAAAGTACCCCCCAGAACTACAAATACCTGGTGAACCGTTTTGTCATTTAAAAACAATAGGAAGCAGTAGCCAATACCCTGGAGATCTCTGGCCACAAGGGCCCCTGAGGCAAGAACTGCTTCTGGTTTTGAAACTGGATGAGCTGCAGTGGATTATTGACTCAGTTTAAGGACAAGTGAGAAGTTAACAGAACTGGGTTCATGAAAGAGACTTGAAATTATACCACTTTGATGGTGACGTCTCGTCCCCCCCCGCCCCCCAAAAAGAGTTGATAACAGACTTCCTCAGATGTAAAGGATGTATAACTAACTGCTGCTGAAGAATAGGCTTGAATAGAAGAGGCTGAAAAATAAGCTGAAAAATTTCTTCTGTGAAAGGAAATACTTTATTCAACATCACTAAAAAAGAGCGTGTTAAGCATACACTGCAAAGAAGAAGAAGGAGTATTTCAGGACTGAAAATAACATAAGTAGATTTTAAAGAGAAAGTTTATAGTTTGCATTGTTTCCAAGGCTAAGATGAACTTGGACAAATATTCTAATTTTACTTACCACATTGGACTTGTGGCAAGTACAGAATAAAAGATTCTGTTTAAGAACTTTCTCAGTAGGCATAGGTCATACATGTAAAATAAGTGCTAAATGTTATTTCTTCATTTGGTGCTTCATTTATTGCTTCTTTGTGAACTTATTTACATCTGAGAAAAGACATTGGAGGATGAGGCACAGACAGGAAGATTAAGGATTATAAATAGCAAATCGAACAAACCAGATTGGTGGCAAAAGGAAGCAGTACAGAAAAATAATTTGTGCACATCTCTTTCACAATCCACAGTATAACTTGGGGCAACTGTAATGTAGTTTGAACGAAAACATCTTTCTTAGCAATGAATGACAAACTAGGAATTACACAAACTAGATTACTTACTCTATATTTAGTATGAGCATACATGGACACAGATAAAATAAATTTACACATTTAAAAGTTGTAATTTTGTCTTGGGTTAGTTCAGTGGTGTTTTGGAAGCTGGGAGGCCACAGCAGTCAGTCCTGTGAGATGCTGGAAGCTCCCCTGGTTCCCATCCCTGTCCCACCTCTGTCCAAGGCCAAACAGATATGGGAAGCTGGAGGCACCTCTAAGATATTCAAGAAAGGGAAAATAAAACTGCAAAAATATTTTTTAAAGACCTGCAGAGAAGAGGAGGAAGTAAGAAAGACACCAAGGTCATTGAAGAAGGAGAGAGTTCCCAAGCAGAGATTGGTCCCTCAGCCCATAGCGAGATAGTAGGCTGTCTGCCTGAAGCCCATGGAGGAGAAAGAGGGAACAGTCCCTAAAGAAGCAGGGTGAAGCATATGTGAATTTGTAGCCCCTGAAGTGTCACTGGTGGGATGCAGCCTGTGCAGGATCACAGAGAGGGGCAGATGTGGATCTGCAGCCATGGAGGACCCCGTGCTAGGGGGGGGTCACTGCTCCCGAAGCAGCCGCGACTCTGTGTGCAGCCCAGGCGGGAGCAGTCTGTGCCTGAGGGACTGCACCTGTGGGAGGGACTCATGTCGGAGGGGTTGTGAAGGACTCTCTGCCATGAGAGGGACCCCGCGTTGGAGCAGGGGAAGGCTGTGAGGAGTCCTCCCCCTGAGGAGGAAGGAGCGGCAGGAACACCGTGTGGGGAACTGACCCTAAACCCCCCCTGCCCCTCCCTGTGCCCTGAGGGGGAGGCAGCAGGGAAGGGATCCGGGACTGGGAAGGGAGGGCTGGGGGAAAGGCATTAAGATCTGGTCATGTTTTTTCTTTCTCCTAGTAGATAAAACTAGTGAGTTTTGATTCCCAAGTTGAGTCTGTCTGGTTTTGGCCATTACTGTAATTGGGGAATGCAAACCTCCCTGTCCTTGTCTCTATTAACAAGCTTAAGGTGGATTTTCTCTTCCCAGTCCTATGCGGGGGTTGAGCAGAGGCCTGGTTGGTACCAGCTGCACCTAAGCCATGACAATAGTATAGCTCCTTAAAAATTTGTGCTTATCCCCTTCACTCACTAGTTAGTATGTTTCAATCAGATTGACCTACAGCATATAATCAGACAGTTTCCATTAGGAAACATTTAAGTTCTTATCCATTTCATCGAGAACCTAAAGTAAGTTCTTCCAATCACTTTAACCTAATTACTAACAGAGGAAAGATGACTTATCTATTACAGTTCCTGTCAAAACCATTCCGGATCAGGGATCTAACACAAGCTCTGAGAATACCACCATGGCATTCTAAATGTTGACTTTAAAAATTGCCTACTTTTCCTTTCTTAATGTTCTTATATACCTCCTAATAATTCAGTATTTTAAATATTTAAATGTTTTCAAGAACATTTTTTTTATTTCAAGTTCATTAGGAAAGGATCAAAGTTTTCAGCCATGCTATGTAATATCTTTACTTCAGTTTGACATTATAGTCCTGGAATTTGGCCCATTTGTATGTGCTCTGATTAATATTTCTGTCCATTTTGACTCTCATTCTTGAAGGAACCTTAGTACTGAATTTGACCTAAATTGCTATTTAATAAGCAAATAATTCCTATTTAGTTCTCATCTTTTCTAGGTGGATGCTGACCTGCATCTGATTCTGAATTCAGTTTCCTAAAAATCAGAGAGGAGCCAGACACATACTGTTATAGCAGATTTTAGGTAATAGTAATAGGAAATATGATGACTATTTATGATATTACCTAGATTTAGGTTCTAAATTTGAGAAAAGAAAAAGAACACTGCCAAAACAAGGAAAGTTATACTTATCAATGAAGAAGCCCTGTTTCATGATAAAACTCATTTGCTACAAAAGAAATCTAATGAGAAAGACTTTAATTCTTTGTTTAGCTTTGAACCCACTTTTGAGACTTGTGAAGCTTTGGCTAAGATTTGGGAGTAGCAGGATGTAACAAAACCCTGTAGGTTATGACAGTGTTTAAGGAGCATAAAGGACTAGAACAGGTCTGACTACTATCCTCTATTTTATAAATGCTGTCAGAACCATCTATTTTGTTGGGAAGAGTCACTCTAATTGGTTTTCAATTAGATAACATTATCCAATGTTTAGATAACACTAAAGTCACACAATACTGTTAGCTATTTACCTAACACACAAAGTCAAGGGAACATTCAAAGGAAAAGTTAATAAGACATTAGTAGTCCAGGGTATATCTTTTTTTTTAGAGCTAAGACTTTTAAAAAAAGGAAGGAAATAAAAGAAGCAGAGAAAGTTCACAGAAAGCAGAAAAGGATAATCAAATGCCTGCAATAGCTCATGTGTAAGGATCCACTAAGGAAATCCTGGCCTAAGAAGTTCTTGAGTCAGACATTATTGCCGGTAGATTTGGAGATTTGGAGAAACTATGATCAGATGACTTCTCCAATGTAAGCTCTTTCTCAAGAACCTGCTTTCTGCCAATGTCAAATATGGGACACTGAGTTGAATGGACCTTTTCCATCATTCAGTATTCCTGCATTCTTAAGACCAATGGATATAATTCAGAAACAAAATATATAGAAAAAAGCAGGCAAGGAAATAATATTTCTCATCTGACACCTTTACCTATCCATTTGTTAGACAGACACCTTTTGGTTTTTGCAGAAAAATTAATTTTTATCGCTTCCAGTTCTGTGTTTATGTATATGTGTATGTGTATATATATTGTGTGAATATATAATAACACATATATATATGCACATTTCATAGCTGGTCGTTGCATCACACAAAGTTACTCTGGATCAAATATTTTCTACTAAAAAATTTTTATAAAAAGTACAATATTGTAATTTATTTTAATTTCCTGGCATTCAATGAGATTAAACTAATCTATTTTAATGACACCTACCTGGGTGAATTAAATTTCAATTAGATTTTTATTAGAAAGAGATTACTAGAGGGGCTGCCAGTAAAGAGAAGAGATCAAAATAGCCAGCAAGACGGCCCTAGAGAACTATGAACAAACCACAAACCAGAGGGCAGCACTTTTCTGTGGTATTTTCAGTGCCTTTGCAACTGCAGCATCTTTTACCATATACACTGAGAAGAATTATGTCTTTGATGCTTCTCTGCTCTTTCAAGGGCATTCTGTGTTTTAGAATACAATTTCCTGAAATCCTTGCAAGTGTTAAGTCAGAGGGTATGTTTTGGGAAGGAGTGTAAGATAGTTCCCAGAAAGTTAAAAATAAATATAAGTAAAACCTCCTGAATATAATACATAGCTCAAACAGGGGGTTACAAAAGTGCAAAGAATGAATGTCAGGCAGCAAAGCATGCATACCTTCCCTACAGTGGACTGTGAATATATGCATATTTGTGACCTGCACATAAAGGTGTCAAACTGCTGAACCCTAAGCCTAATCATACTTTCATAAAAACAGGCCCACACATGAACAGGGAAAAAATATCAAGGTTTGAGAGAAAGCATATAAAAATATTTACATTGCAATGAAATAAAGTGCAAGCCATTTACCCCAGAGGTGTTTCAGATAAGAATCCACCCCCCCAAAAAAACCTAGTGTTTGAGGGCTTACCCTGAATCCTGAATCATTTTTGCAACAATAGTTAATTGGATAGCTTCGTTCCTGGGCTGTATGGCAGTTCCTGAGTTATTTCCAAGTTACAGCACATACATCTATGCTTAAATGCGACCACTTTGAATTTATCTTTTTCAAGTTCTGTTTCAGCAATGTGGCTGACCTGGCAGCTCCTGTCTGCTTGATGTTACTAAGCTTTAATTCTGAACAGCCATTAAAATTCTACTTGCTCTACATCCTTTTCCTGACTGCCACAAGCTCACAGAGAATGCTTGCAGAGGGAAACTCTGAAGAGTTAAAACCAGGAATAACCCAGCTGGAGTTCAAGTCTCCATCTATATCAGCAAGTATACTTTCCTACAGTGAGAGCAGAAAGTGGCATTACACATGCAAATAAATGCCATTGAAATTAATGCTAGAAAATGACATAATAGTATTTTGTACTTCCATGATACCTAATAATCAAATAATTTTATATGCAGTGTTTTATTTTCAAATTACTTCTTCTAATCTTCCACATTTTTCATATTGATAGAACCTTCATAGAGATTAAGCACTATTTTTTTTAAGGACTAAGTTTACACTTATGCAGCACTAAAAAAACCAACTTTTTCTGGGTTAATAAGGGCCACAATGTCATAAAACTTTAGAAATAACAGATCTTTGTTCTAAATCCAAATCAGTCCCGTAAAAAGTGTGTCCATGAACACTACATATTAGGCACCTTTTGAAAAACAAAAATTACCCAGAATGGAAAGATAACTTTTCTTGCATAGGCCAATGGCAGCAGCAAAGTGAAAAAAAAAAAGTGTTTCTGTAGTGGAACCAAATGTTTGTGTAGTAACAAATGTTAGGGGCAAGTATAGACTGAAATCATGAATAAACACTACATTTACCTCTAAAGACGCTGAAAAAAACCCCCCATGTACCTCAAAGCTGAGTGACCAAAAGAGAGAAAATGGAAAAAGTAAGAGGAGGATTGCTTCATTTTCCTCAGGCTAAAAGATCTGAATATCAGTGAAATGCCTGGTTTCTAACTCTCAGGAGTGCCTCAAATAATGTCCTTTGAATACAACCAGTGGAAAAGTACACAGTATTAGAAAGCTGTAGAAGTTACATTTACTATGGGGTTAGAGCACATTAAGTCTTGTTATGCATCCTGCACTATTTACTTGTGTTATCTCTGGTTATGGTCACAGTTCATGTGATCTCGAGTGATATATTTATAGGAATCACTTAAACAACTGCTTATGCTTACATGTTCATTAATATTAGAAGTACAAGTGACTACATGAAATTGAAAGTGTAAAACAGAAAACTAATTTCTAGGTAAATTTAATACAGTAATGCAATGAATTTACAGTAAGATGCTTTTATGAAAAAATCAAGAAACCTTTTGATAGAAATTATAATAAGAATGTCAGTTCAGTAAATAATGAAACAAATATATATGTTTTATTGGATTAAGAAAAGTGTTATAAGATCAAATGTTCTAATCAAAATTTTAAAATTAATTTTCAAAAGAGCCATGAAAATCATTCATAAATAATTTTTTTACTGAACTTACTCAACTACTCAAAACTCATTGAACTCATCAGACTTTGTGGGAAGTCTGTGGATGCGATTTTCATTACAGTTTGTAAGCAACAATGTCTCAAAAAAAAAAATTCCACTTAAAACCTGTGTGAGTACAGCTATTCTATATTGTTCTTGTTCTTGTTTCTTTTTTGTATCCAAAAAAGAAGTATCACATTTTAAAAATAAATTACTAAATAAACAAACTCTACAATTTTTCTAGCTTAAAAGAGGTTCTCTGTTTGATAAAATTTGTTACCTGGATCAGTGCCCAGATACAACTTATACATTCAGCATGGAGAAAACACAGAAATCAGTTGAAAGTTTGCTTGTTTTGTTAGGTTTGAATTACATTTCTGCTTAACTTGTTTTGCTGAATCAAGCTGGAAAATGTTACCCTTGAAAGGTGTCTTATCTGCTCCCAATTAGTTTCATGGCAACTGTCTTGAACTCAAAGTATTCTAAGAAAACATTTACTCTGCCACCCTTCTATTTCATGTGTAGCTGTTAGTGACAAAGTATGTTGCTGTACACTCACAATTCTAAATGGTTCTCTTTTAATTAACCTTACTCAAAACCCTCTGTGGCTGATTGAAATCACTACAGTTTCAACTTATTTTCATCATGAAGGTTGAACTTTATGTATCTTGTCCAGAAGACTGACTGGTAATGGTACAGACTGTCCTAATGCCTTCCAAAACCATTAGCACTCTTCCAACATGTAAGAAAACCAGGGGCTAAAATGGGAGAATTTCTGCTCTGGTGGAAGTTCAGATTGCTGCTTCTTACTTTCATGAGGAAATAAAAATTTTCAAATTTATGTTTTCTCTTTTAAAACTTTAACTTAATTTTATAATCTTTTATTTTTATGCTGCAGAAATAACCAACTTAATGCTTGCCGGGATGGGTTAAATTGAAAAGGCAAAGGAAAATGAGATGTTTTACCTGAAGAAGTAAAAACAGATCACGAACCTTATTTCTATTGCTTTATACATAATCCTCAGTCTCCCAAATTCCTTAGATATTTTGTGCACCAAGCACATATTAGTTATACTTTTAATCCTCTATTTAATACAGCTGCAGGCAGTGAGATGTGGCTTTCCATACCTTGGTAAAGTTTACAACTAATCATAGGCTAGTTTTTCCTCTGATATGTTGCTGCTTTGCCATGTAGACTGTGAGTGTAAATTACTGCATCTCTTATTTCACCAGTCAAACCAGTGGAAGAGGGAATGGAGAACATGCATATTACTTTAGTCTCTCACATCTCTTCTTTCTACCACTGTAAAAGGACAAGTGAAAAAGAGGCATAACAAGAAAATATAGCTGTAAGGCTGACCTTCAAGTATGTTTCTGGCTGCCATGTAGATTATCAGCCATATGGGAGACTCCAGTTGCCTTAGGAGGAGGACAGGCTGTGCAGAGCAACCACAGGGACAGAAAAATGGATACATCAATTTCATGTTAGTTATGTACCTCATGCCCTTCCAACAAAACCAGGGATTTGATGAAGAGAAAGAACTGCTCTATTAAATGTAATTAAATCTTGGTTGGAAATGTCAAGTATTGCTAACTTGAGCCTCTTAAGTGGGTTAGCCAAAAGAAAACAAACCCCACAATAATTACAGAAACCCCCTATATTTTATTTTTATGAAAAAGGCATTTTCTGCTGCAGCAAATATTCAAGGGGTTGTACAGACAATAAGGAAAACGTATTTCATGCAGTGTAGTCTGCAAAGAATATAAATTAGGTTTCTATAGCTCTGAGTCTCAAAATGACATATTCAAATCTGTAACATTTTAAATTTCGCCCAGAGTGTTATTGTCTAACTGTCTACAATGTCCTCCCAAATTAATACCAAAATATCATTATAGTCCTTTGTAATCAACTTTGCTTTCATTTTGATTAGCTTCATTCTGGGCTCAATCCATGGCCATTTAGTTTAATGAGAGTTGGAATGAGCTCATAATTTGCCAGCTGTAATTTTCTTCGTATTGCTCTATCCAAAATATTCTGGTTTTCTTCTCGTAGGGAAATATATACTTTTAATCAACACCATGTTTTCTCTAAATCATGTACTAAGTACCATTATATATCAGCAATTAAGAAACCAAATGGTTTAAAATATTGTAGTTCTTCCCACAGACTTGTTTAAAAATAGAAAGAGAAGTATCTCTACACAGGGATACATTTTTGCATAGCACATAACACAACAATAAGGAATTTTAAAGAAAAACATAGCAAACTTATAAATTATAATTGCTTCTGGGTAAAACATTGACAACAGACACATTCAGGAGTCACTGACCAATACAGGATTGTAAAGCACAAAAATCCAGTTTTTTAAAAAAAATCTTTCTATCTTTCCTATGTGTCTATTTTAAACAACACTCATCTTAATCCCATTACTAAGGCTGATACTGTACAAGTGCTGCTCCTATTATTACATAATCTCTATCAATCAGTACATTTCATACTGTATTATTCAATCTGTAGAATGAATTGGGAGGATTATGACTGGAAAACTATGTGGGAGACTTTACTTCCATATTTTTTTCTTCCCTAATATAGCAGCTTACTAATATAACTGGGGCTTAGGTGCTGTTATTAAATTATAATCACATCATCTGGTAAGGTATTTTTTCTTATTTTTTCCCCAGAATCTTTCAATCTTTATCTGTATTTTATATGCAGTCAAGTTCTCTTGTTGTTCTTTATAAAAATGATTTTGTTCCTTTTACACTCTTAAAATACTGAATAGTTTACATGAATCTTCATTTTCTTTATTCATTTGGTTTAGTAGATTCATCGGTTCTCTTTTGTTTAATTCTAGCAGTCAGTGTACTAAATGACTTTCCCACATATTTTTAAATTCTTAGTTTTAATCTCTACAGTGTTCTGAAGGAATCTTAATTAACAGAGATGTAACAGATGTAAACAAAACAAATTGGAAATCTCCTATTATTATGGCAGTAAGACACCTGAGATAAGACCCAAAACATACATATATGACTGCACCATGACAGAGTTGATTAGGCTTTATAACCTAAATAAAGGTCCTTCTTGTCTTATCCAATTTTATTGGATTTACATGGCAAGGTTTTGGTATTGAAGGTGACAAAGGTCTGGCCTCTGAGACAAAACGCTAGAAACTGCTCCTGTGTCCAACAGAACCAGTTCCTGCCACCTCCAAGACAGTCCTCTGACAGTCCAAGGCTGAGCTCACAAGCAGTGTTGGGATTTAATATATTTAAGAAGGGGCAAAAAGCACCACACAACATCAAGTTGGAGAGAGGAGTGAGAATATGTTAGAGAAACAACTATGTGGATGCCAAGGTCAGTGAAGAAGTGAGACGGAGAAAGTGCTCCAGATGCAGGAGCAGATATTCACCTACAATCTATGCTGAAGATCACACAGGTTGTGCCCTGGCAGTCCATGGAGGTCCACAGTGGAGCAAATATCCAGCCTGTGGAAGACTCCATGCTGGAGTATGTTGATATGCCTTATAGCTGTAACCCTGTGGAAAGACAGTACTGGAGTGGGCTTCTGGCAGGAACTTGGGTCTGTGGAGAGAACCTCACACCAGAGCCAGTTGTATGGCAGGACCAGAGACCTCATGGGGTACCCAAGCTGGAGAAGTCCATTCCTGAAGTACTGTACTCTGTGGAATGGATCTATGCTGGAGCAGACCATGAAGAAATTCAGCCAGTAGGAAAGATCCATATTGGAGAAGCTTGTGGGAGCAGGGAGAAAATGTGAGGGGGAAGGAGTGATAAAGGTGTGTAATGAACTGACCACACCTCCCACTCCCTATCTCCTTGTGCCTCTCTAGGGGTGGAGGTAGAAGAACTGCTAAAAGAAGAACTGGTAAGGTTCAGCCTGGGAAGAAGTGAGGGGTGGACGGAAGGTGTTTTTACATTTATTTTTATTTCTCACTATCCTACTCTGGTTGATAGGCAATAAATTGTATTCATTTTCTGAAGCTGAATCTGTTTTACCCATGACAGTAATTAACAAGTGATCTTCTTGTCCTTAACTCAGCTCACGAGCTTTTTCATAGTACTTTCTTCCGTTGTTGTGGAAAGGAGGGGGAAAGACAGAATGGCTTGGTGGGCACTTGGTGGCCAGCCAAGGTCAACCCACCACATGAACTTGGTATTTTTTTTCTTTGTTTCTTTAGATGTGATCTAAAGAAATTTATGGATAGTCATGTTCTGAGACTGATCAGAAATACCTTGAAGACCCTGTCAGAGTATATATATTTGGAAGTGTGTGTGTACAGTATGTGCATTTCAGTACACAGAGTCCAGAATACATCTGAGAATATATGAAGGTATAGATTTCATCTGGTTTATGCTCTGGAGAAATTCCTCTTGCTCTTTTTTTTTAGCTGCAAAGGTACACAGATTTGGGCAGGGGAAAGGAAGATTAGTTTCCCTGAAGTCTAATTAGTCTGGAAAATATTCCTCTTTGCCTTTGAAACATATGCAGTGGTTACTTCATACGTGCTTTGTGTGTTGTTTGCTTGTTTGTTCTAATTTTATTTAATTTTATCTTAGTGATTTACATTAATGAGTAAAGGAAGAAACTAGTTTATTGAGAAATTTCTTGCTTTCAATGCTTTTCAAGGGTCTGAAAATGTTTACACCCCATAGTTTTCTCTAGATCAGTAACCTGTCAGAAGAAACCATAGCTGTAATAAAATGCATATCTCATCCCAGAACATCCTTTGCTTGTCCTCAAATTTTATTTTTAATTTAGTACTAAAGTAGGAAGACATAGGCTCATTTCTGTAAACTGGAATATTCCCCTAATTTGATTTTGGTAGTATGTAGTAGCTTAGTAAATAGGGGTCATAAGTTGGGTCATAAAATGGCATATTTCAAATCCATAATTCAACGCAATATTCTTTTCCATTCTTTTCAGCTGAGGAGGAGATACCTTCCAAGTTTTTGTCCTGATGACAACAAAACCTAAAGAATAGGATGGCTGGAAGTAAAGGGGAATGCAAAAATTTCATTTGCTTCTCAGGGTACAATTATGTTTCTCTGTGTGATACTGACACCATGTTATTTCCAATGAATAAAGGTTATTTTTATTACTAGTCCCCAGATACACTGGCCCACCTTTCTCCAAGATGAATCTTCTTTTATTATTTTCTGCCAGTATCCTAACTGGTGGTCACAGCATTTCTTCCCTAGGGCTAGCAAAGCAAATTTCACCAGAGTGAGATTAATTCTGTTCTAGATCATCAATGACAGCACTTGCATCGATCCTTGAAACACTTGTAAAATGTATTATCTATGCCAGTGAATGTGTAAATATTATAAACACTTCCAGCTCTCAGTTTTTCAAACATTAAAAAAAATACTTTCTTGCTGAAAAAAAAAGATAGAAAATGTTACAAGACTGAGTTACTAGTGGAAATGTGGAAAGGGCATGCCTACAAAGCAAACATTAGTCAGAAAAAGAAGGCATCAGCAGCAGAGCTGCCACTTCCTACAGGAAGGGGTATGCACCTCAACAGTGTTCTGCTGTTGTACTACTAGTGTCAGCTTCCAGCATGTGAAAAGAAAGAACACTCCTCACAGGAGGCAGGATATGTCAACTTCATATTGTATGTATTTTCTACATTGTACCTACAAAACTCTATGCAGCCATGTGAACTAGGGTTATTGCCTTTCACTGAGTACAAAGGCATACACATACTAACTGTTTCTTCCTTAGATTTGTTGCTTTTAGTTATTCATTCAATTTTGGTTTTAGATGAGATTTTCACTTTCTTTGACTGCCAAGTCATCATATATAAAACTAGGGAAGCTATCGGTCTCATTCTAAGACCAGGCTTGTCATGCATGACTGTTAAGCACATATGCTTAAAAAATTGTACTTTTTCCAAAGTAATCTGACTCCATTTGAACTTCTGAAGGTGGCCTATCATTGTTATTCTTTTCTACCCTAGCAAACCTGAGGCACAAACCCCAGCAATTGTTAATTTTCTGTAAAATGTAACCAAAATATTTAACCAGTATGCATTTTACCGACAAATTTTAATCTCAAGAGTATTAACCTCTTGTGTCCTTTTTCACTCATGTTCACCTATGCAAATTACTTCATTGTTGCACTCATTTAGCAACATTCTAGATAATGATTGTCCTACTTTAGGCTTTTGTGTATAAACACCTTAAGAAACATAGTGTTACTATAATAAATTTCATATTCAGTTGGATAACTCAATTTCACTGTAACTTGGACCCAGAAGATATAAAACATTCCAATAAACAATATTTTTCCTCAACTCTCTCACATTCTAAGCCTTGAAACAAATATTGCCATTCTGCATCCAGAAAGCTGACCCTGTGCCTGTATAAATAGCCATGAGTTAAGTCATCAGTCAGTCATCTCTCTTCAAAGAAATCAGCCCAATAGTTAGTAAAACAGAGTTCATCTACAGGTCTTGCTTATTAACTGGTACACATCTTTCTTTCTCTTTAAGTCTGATTAGAGCAGTGTGTCATTATGTTCTGTCTGATATTTATTTTCTTTAAAATTCATGTGAGAATTAGAACCAGTATATTGACACTGAAAACCATCTCACAAATATTTTAAAGACAGAAAACAGCTCTTTCAAATATTTGCCATAAAAGATGAAGTCAACTAAAGGTCTTAAAAGAGCTTAACATGTTGATTACATCTATGAATATTTCTACAAGACCTATTAAAACTACTGTCTACCTCTAATTTATTCTACGTGGGACTGCGATTAAAAACTTATTTGTTTTCCTGCTTGTGTGCAAAAGTTTTCAGTAAGGTAAAGAAGAACCTTCCCTTTGAATGATTTTCTTCAGATGCCAAGAAAAGATGATGCATGTGTAAACATTGGGTGCAAAGGGTGAGAGAAGAAAGAAGAAAACAACCTGCAAAATAAAGGACAGTTGGAATAGCAGGAGAGAAATTAATTTAGATACAGCAAATATTATCAACCAGATGTTCTTCACTGAATCGATTTCACTTGCTGTTGCATCTTGTTGCAGAAAAATGCTGGTTTCTTCAAACACTAGTAAAAGGCACCATATAGTTTAGGTGTCATTACAAAAAAGTAAACAGATGGTATGTGTAGCCTTCATACTTCTCTTTGCTTCCATCTTAACTTTCATTAAGTTTGGGTTTTTTTATTAGGGAAAAAAAAAAAGAGGGAAGAGAAGTGTTTTTTTATATATTTATTCAATTTAAATATTTATTCAATATATTTTTATATTCCTTACTTAGAAAAAAAATAGTTCTTTTACATGGTTAATTTAGATAGCAGAAAAGAAAATACATTAAATAATAAATTATGTGCTAGATATCCCTATTTTTAAAGTAGGTCTGGGTTCTAATTTCTGTCTGAATTGCAGGGAGTACACAGATACTCATCATTCCTTTATCTGTTTATAGTGTGAGCATTTCAGAGATTACCAAAGTCTTATTCTGATCTATATTCATTCTATTTAATTTAAGCACTTGACATAAATGCTCAAGTTCAGCATTTGGTCACTTTAGGATACCTCTGCAGTCAAACAGCAGGAAATGCTTCCATATTAATAGGCTAAAGCTATATGCTATGTTTGTCAAAATGATATCTTGTTCTAAGTTTAATGATTCCATTGTGGAACTATTCTAATATAAGGCACTCTTTGGAGATAATACAACACATCTTCAAGTAAAAATTTTAGTAAAATATGCTTTTCTATCATAGAGGATGACAGGAATATTTTCACAGTAAATCACTTCGTAACCCCATATAGAGGAAGAAGGAAGAATATGAAAAGTACTTTCAAAGAATAAGCTAATTGAAAAAGGAAAAGTTATTAATTACAGTGGGAGTCTCTTCAGGACACTCCAAAGGACTATGCTCAGTGCTGCTCATACCATTTAATGTTGAAATTACTTTATTTTAGTCAATTTCAAACATCTCCTTTCTTAAAAGAAAATGACTCATTAATAATGCCAGCAGATTTCTACTGTCATATGCAACTAAATTAGGGTGCTAAGAAGACAGCATACATATTTATGAAAATAGTTCATACATAGAAAAATGCTATTAACTCCTGATGAAAAGAAAACCACAATATTTTTATGAGATGCTGAATAAAAAGTTAAAGTTGTGAAAACAGTCAGATAAACAAAATAAACAAAAAACATAAAAAACAACTTTTCTTTCCTAAGCCATTTATAGAAAAGTCAGTTATATCACCTCTTATTTATTCCTTACCAGACAGCTTAAAAAATGCATCAATACACTAGGATTCAGAATACACTGAAGATAGCAAAATACAACTGCTGTCTTTGTGGATGCAGACTGTAGGTACCTATATAATGATTTTGGTTACTTTTGGTTACAGTCTATATTTGAGCACTTCATTATTTTTGAGTATTGACCTTACTGGATTTAATCCAACTACTTAAGATTAATTCCTCTTGTTTAAGAACATTTTTAATACTGGTTCTGTCCTCCATCTTCCTTACAATCAATCCTTTCAATTTAAAAAAACATGTTCTCTACTATTTCATCCTGGCTTATAGAACACTGAGCAGAATTGAATGAAGGACAGATCCTTCTGATATCCTGTCCAGTTCCTCCTTCCTTTCTAGATGTGAACTACTGATAAACATAAATGCTACATCAGAATTGTTCTCCTCAATCATGTACAAATTATTTTCTTCTTACTTATTTAGAAAGACATCATGGAAGATAATATTGTTAGACTCAGTATCAAGGTGATTAATGCTTCCATTTTTTACAAAGTCTGTTGCCTTTTTACAGATATGAATTTCCATTATTCGACATAATTTGTTGAGAAGTCAGATACTCCTAATATCAGACAGCACCATTCTCCTACGTTACTACCAGTGGATCCTGAAAGACTGACCCCTTTGATAAAGGCACTTCCTGACTTGTTAAAAACATTTGGAATTCAGCTACAAAGTAGAATCAAGAATATTAACTCCCACAGTAGGTTGTTGGCAGCATTAGAAGGGACATTTTCTACCAACTGCTGGTCCCGTGAACAAAAAGTATGAACATGGGTGAAGGTAGCCCAAGAGCTCATAAACTCTGGGCAGAAGTATGGCCCTCTAGTGCTGAAGGAAAAATGCAAAGGGGTTCAGCAAATACAAACAGGTGGAGACAGGCCCAGCAGGAGGCAATTGTGGGTGGAGGGGATCCAAAAGGGCATCCTACATGAATTAATGGATGGACAAATGACTAAAATCTTCCAGAAGCTCATCACACAATGAAAGTCGCCCTACATGAGTGAAAAGGAAAAGAGCTCAGAGGATAAACACCTGATTTACCTGGGTAGTCCAGATGACCCCCACCACTGAGCCTCAGGGAAAAACTGATTGCCTCCACTACAGCAATCTCAGGGGCAGAGGCTGGATGTGGATGAGCAGGCTCACAGAGAATGACAAACAAGGGGCTAACATGGTCGCATCTGAGTTAGAGGAGCAGTATTCTCCTTCACTAGCTAAAGAACTGGCATTAGTGACTCCTGAAGGGGATAAGGATGACATTTTAATTGGAGGATCTGAAATTTCTCCTATACAGGATACTTCTGAGAAGATCCTCAAACATTCAACCTCATTAGGAATACAGATCCCTGAAGAAAAGAAACAACCCCCAAGCCAAGAGGTTCAGTTTTTGAGAATAAGTTTTTGGTGGAGGGTTGGAATATCTTGCATTCCCCCACAGACTCTAAATTCTTCAGATTACACTAAAATGCCCATGAACACGAAAAAGTTTTGCCAAGTTATGGGGTTGTTACCATTCTGGTGAAAGCATATTCTGGGGGAAAAAAAATAAAAATAAAAGAAAAAGAAAAAGAAGAAAAAGAAAAAGAAAAAGAAAAAGAAAAAGAAAAAGAAAAAGAAAAAGAAAAAGAAAAAGAAAAAGAAAAAGAAAAAGAAAAAAAAAAAAGCTGGGGGACACCACGCTGGCCAGCTGGGCACTTAACTATGTTAGAATTCTTGATAACATTGCAGGGGAAATGCTCCCAGCTGTGTGTTGTCTCTTTCCCCCACACCCAATTGTTGTTTGTCTTTATGCTAACATAATTTGTTTTTTCAGCAGTGAAAGAATTGTTCCTATAATTGGTTATCTGACACAGTACTGTTGCCATTTGGAAGGGTCCATTTCCCATTTTGTTCCTGTTTGTCACTTTGTAGTTATTGTTGTGTAGGGGTTTTTACTATTATTATTATTAAAAAAACCCCAACAAACAAAAACCAAAACCAAACCAAACCAAACCAAAAAAAACTAACCAGGAATAATTCAGATTTTTCTGATCAGTGCATGCAGATCATTAACAAAAACGTTCACTCTTGGGGTGTTGCCTGAGTATCCATAATGATTAAATTCATTGTCACCTAACATCTGGTGTTACAGATGTTAAAGTGCTAGCTTTGTGTAATTACACCTAGAACCCCACCTTGCACAATGTTGGTAATACCAATATCTCGTCCCTATGTGTTTGATTGGCTTTATGCACACTGGGTGACAAACCCCAAAAGTTCAAGGTGACCTATGTGGGATCACACTGATAGCCTTGCCCGGTTTGTTTTGCTGCATGTGACAGGGACAAAGGACAGGTGTTGACTCCAGCGTGCACCAACCTGTTTGACTGGGGACTGCCTCAGCTCCTCTCCCTTGTCAGGCAGTAAGCGACACAAGGAGCAATGCCTGAATTGAGATGTCATGGAAATTAAGACATGAGAAGTGGTATCCTAATAAAAATAAATTAAATACAAAAATTAAACATTTTCATTTGGAAGATAGAGGAAAATATTCTCAATGGAGAATTTTTGTTGTTATAAATGTGTTGCTATTGTGTAATTTTTCCATTTCTATTTGATATTGTAATTCTATACTCTTGTTAAGTTTGTGATCATTGCATGTAGTGAATAATGTTACTGCATATAATACCACCAATAATTTCCTGAAGGGGACAATTTGGCATGCTCTATCCAAAAAGACATCAATTTGTCAAGTATATCTTTTGAACAAGTGAACAAAATATGCTTTTGAAGAACTAAATTTATAGGAACAAGTCCCAAGGAGGATTCTACAGAACCACTTAGCTTTGGAGGTGACATTATTTGAAGAACAAGGAATCTGCACATCATATATGTCACCATCACCTGAACTGAAGAAGCTGGAGTAAAGATGCTGAACCTGTGGCTATCTTATCTACCATTTGCCTTAAGATATTTGGACTCATGAAGTGATATTGTTTTGTAGAATTGGCTTAATTCTAACTGTTGATGATTATAAGATTAGATTATTTTGTTACTTTTCACTTCCATTTCTTCCATTCTCTCTTTAAAATTTCTCTCTCCTTTGCTCCCTTTCCTGTTCCATCTCCCCTCTCTCCTTGAGCTCCCTGCTATCACCACCCAGAGACTGTTTAAAATTGTCATTTAGGCCACGGGGGCACGTGAGGTTCCATTCAGTGGAATTTTCTTAGCCTCAAATGACAGTTTGGCAGAAGGAATGTTGGGGTGTAGACTCACAATGACTGAAAAAGACAGGTGGGGTTTTCACCCAGGTGGAGCCAGCAGTAAGCTGACACCCCTGGCAAACTGTTTAACCACTGCTAACATCTGAGGGCCAGTCAATAGCCCTGTTCCTTTTAATGGGGAGTCTACGTTCCTGGAGTCTGAATCAGGAAAACTCCAGGGCATATAAGGAATGCTGATATGTTCATTCATCAATGTCTAGCACTGGCCCACCACCTTGCACCAGACCTTTGCCTAGCATGGACCTTGACTGCCACCCCAAAGAAGAAAGGCCACTGAACACCACTCGATCTGTGGGTGGGAATATCTCTCAGTGTCTCCCTCTGTCTTTCTGCCCCTCTGTCTTTCTAAATTTCTCTGTCTCTTTCTCTCTTGACTCACAATATATTTGCCATATCTTCACCAGGTTATATCACTTTGCCTGTCTCATTTGTCAAATAAAACTTTCTGCTTGCACCCAACCCTTTGTGGTTGGACATTGTTCATGGGGGATCTGAATTATAGGTTACATTGGATCATAAGACACCCATTTTTATAAAACTATGTTATTGAATTCCAAATTTTCAGAGGGTCTTGAAAGTCAGAAAGCATGTCCCTAAAACCATGGGTTAGTTAATGCTACCATTGCTACGGCTACAAAATGAAGCCTGGAGAAGAAACTGCCTGTACAGGAATATTGGTTGTAGTTAAAAACAATGTTGATAGGTTAGGGGCAGTCCAGAGAAGGGTCACAAAGGTGATCAAAGGACTAGGAAGCCTGCTGCACATGGAAAGACTGTGAGAACTAGGTTTCTTCACCCTTCAGAAAAAGAAGGCTTAGGGGACAGCTTATTGCCATGTTCTAGTACTTAAAGTATGGTTACCGAGAAGATGGAGACTCCCTTTTTACAAGGAGTCCCATGCTCAACATGAGTGACCAGCATGATACAAGGGTAAAATCAGCCAGCAGGATGCTGGGGTTATGGGTGCAAGTTACTCCTGGAGAGATACCTACTGGGCACAGGAAGAAAATTTTTTATGATGAGAACAGTCGGACTTCAGGATAATCTCACCAGGTAAGTGGTGGATTCCCCAACACTGGACATTTTAAGACTCCATTTGACAAGGTGCCAGCACACCAAGGTGCATCTGAACCATGTTCCTACCTAGAAAGGCTAGGCCAGATGAGGTCTCTTCCAGCCTGGCATTCTATGATTCTATGATTTGTGTCATTAGCATGGGTTTGTGTAGTGTACTGGTATAGTCTTTGTATTTGTAAGAAAAACCCAATGAAGCATATCTTCAGGTAATTGTAATTATCTTCACACTTTAGAGGGACTCATTAGCAATTTGCTACACTGGAAATACACTGCTCTTTAATTAATAACAGTTGGATACTGAATATAAAGCTATTTGTGACCTATTACAGAGAACATGTAGTAACATAGCAAGAAAGATAAAACTGTCTGTAGAATTAATTTGCTTTTACCTAGGATAAGAAATTAATGAAAACTAGTTACTAGATTCGAGCAGGAAAAAAACCAGTTATCATTGCAGACAGTTAGCTCAATGTTTAATTCACACAAATCCTTCCTAAAACTTAAATTAATTTATTTGGAAATTCATAGAATCATAGAATCATAGAATCAGAATCATAGAACTGGCTGGGTTGGAAGGGACCTCAGAGATCATCAAGTCCAACCCTTGATCCACTACCGCTGCGGTTACCAGACCATGGCACTGAGTGCCACATCCAGTCTCTTTTTAAATATCTCCAGGGATGGAGAATCCACTACTTCCCTGGGCAGCCCATTCCAATGTCTGATCACCCTCTCAGTGAAGAAATTCTTTCTAATATCCAACCTAAACTTCCCCCGGCACAACTTAAGACCATGCCCTCTTGTCTCTCTGAGAGGTGCCTGGGAAAAGAGACCAACCCCCCCCTGGCTACACCCTCCTTTCAGGGAGTTGGAGAGAGTGATGAGGTCTCCCCTGAGCCGCCTCTTCTTCAGGCTGAACAGCCCCATTTCTCTCAGCCTCTCCTCATAAACTGAATGCTACTTATTCTAAACTCTGAAGCAGACAACACATTTTAAGTATAATCTGGCAGGTTGAAGGAAGAGAAATCCTGATCCTCTTTGACAGTATGGTGGTGATGTAAAGTGGACATACTGTCATAGTATTCATGTTCTAAGGAGATGATTCATGGTTAAATTACACATGGTCTTTACCCTAAATGAGTTTTCCACTTTTCTGAAGAGCTAACAAACTTGCCCCTATCACTCAGATGTTACCAGCTGAATAAATTACTCTTATTCTATCATAGTAAATAACTGAAATGCAACTCTGCATTTAAAAAAATTAAAAATATCAGGTATCAGAAAAATAGTGTGTTACTAAGTACTTCATATAAGAGCTTCACAAGAATGTCTCAAGTAAATGTAACTATAAAGACTGTCACAGCCATAAGGAATATTAAAATATTATACTTTAAACAGACGATAAATTTGCTCTCGGAAGCAAAAAAACTGATTCATTTCCACTGCACTATTTCTGCAAGTTGTTTTTTTCTCTTTTTCTTTATTTTATTTGGAATACTTTGAATCACACATCCTAGCTCTCCAAAATGTCATGTTTTATCTCTGAGTTCTCCTAATGATCACATCGTTGTCTGGGGATTTAGTTCCTTGTTAGCCTTTAGTCCTAAACAGCCCTGCTGAGCTCTGTTGCTTTCTAATTATTTTAAGCATATCAATTAAAGCTTCTCCTTAGTGTTCACATCAGAGACTTCTGTGCAAGAATGGCAGAAACCCTCACAGAAAGTCTTCGACTCAGCTTGAAGAACAGTGACAAAGGTCATTAAAAATGACTGAAAGAGAAGGGTTTCTTTCTACACAGTGTTGAAAAGGGAAAGAAAACATAACGAGAAAACTACTCCAAAGGTTCACTTCCTTAGTGCTAGCTGTAGCCCTTAAAAATATCTGATTACAAGGAATCTGTTCAGAGATCTTTCTTTGAAATGGAAATAGCATAGATAAAATAAAGGCTGCCCAACCCCCCCAGCCCCCCCCAAAAACCCACAAAAAACCAAAAACCCAAACAAAAAACCCACAAACAAACAAACAAAACCACCAACAACAAAAAAAAAAGTATATATTAACCCTACTTCAGCTTACCAGATGTCTTCCGGAAATACAACGTAGGACTGAAGAAGCAGTCTAGGAGACTCCTGGAGTATAAGAGACAGCTGATGAGGGTGCCAGGTAGGGAAAGCATCCCACTGGACATGCTGCTTGTGAACAGAGAATGATGTGTGGGTAATATGGATGGAGGGCATCTTGGGTATAGTGATCATGAAATGATACAGTTCTTGGTCTTCCAGGGGACAGACTTAGGAGTCTTTCTTGCTTAGGAGGCTGATTGACAAGAGTCTCTCAGGAGGCAGTCCTGAAGAGAAAAAGTAGTCCAGGAAGGCTGCACACTCTTTAAGAATGAGATCTAAGGAAAGGTGTAGCTGCCTGTCTTCTTCACATGCTGAAAGATGAGCCACCAGGGAAGATGGCTTGGCTAAACAGAGAGCTTTGGTTCATGAAAAAAAAAAAAAAAAAGAGAGTTTATGACCTTTGAAAGAAGGGGCAGGCAAGTGAGGGAGGACTACAAACATGTTGTTAAGCTATGCTGAGAGAAAATCAGAAAAGCCAAAGCCCAACTGGAACTTAATCTGGTTACTGCTGTACTGGCAATAAAAAATTTCTGTAAATGCATTAGAAACAAAAGGAGGGCTAAGGAGAATCTCTATCCTTTACTGGATATGGGAGCACAAAGGATGAGGAAAAGGCTGAGGTACTTAATGCCTTCTTTGTCTCAGTCTATAGTAGTAAGACCAGTTGTACTCAGGCTACCCAGTTCCCTGAGGTGGAAGACAGGGATAGGGAGCCACCACAACCCAAGGGGAAAAAGTTAGTGGCCTGCAGCCCCACTTACACACACAGACCTATGGGGCTAGATGGAATCCACCCAAGGGGACTGAGAAGTGGCAAATGTGCTCACCAAGCCACTTTCCCTCATCATCAGATCTGGAAAACTGGAGAAGCCACAGCTGACCAGAGGTTGGTAAATGTGACACTTAACTACAAGAAGGGCTGGAAGGAGGGTGTGGGCCTCCTGACAGCCTGATGTCAGTGCCAGGGAAAGTTATGAAGCAGATCATCTTGAGTGCCATCACATGGCATCTGCAGAACAACAAGGCAATCAGGCTCAGTCAGCATGAGTTTATGAAATGCAGGTCCTGCTTGACAAACTTGATCTCCTTCTATGACAAGGTGACCCACTTAGTGGATGAGGGAAAGGCTGTGAATATTGTCTACCTAGGCTTCAGTAAAGACTTTGACACGTTTTCCCAAAGCATTCTGTTGGAGAAAGTGGATGCTCATGGTTAGGATGAGTGTATATTTTGCTGGGTAAAAAAACCTGTCTGGTTGGCCAGACCCAAAGCATTGTGGTGAATGGAATTCAATCCATTTTGAATCTGGTTACAAGCAGTGTTTCCAATGACTCAGTATTGGGACCAGGTCTGTTTAGTATCTTTACCAATGACCTGGATAAAGGGATCAAGTGCACCCTCATTAAATTTGCAAATGACACCAATCTGTGCAGAAGTGTTGATCCACTTGAGGGTAGGAAAAATCTACAGAGGGATCTGGACAGGCTGGATCAATGAGCCAAGGCCAATTGTATGAGATTCAACAAGACCAAGTGCTGAGTTCTCCAGTTTTGTAAGAACTCCATTCAATGCTACAGATTTGGAGAAAAGTGGCTGGAAAGCTGCCTGGCAGAGAAGGACTTGGATGGGACATGATTCAGTGGTGAATTTAGCAGTTCCAGGTTAACAGTTGGATTCTATTATTCTGCTTTTCTAATTAGAGTCACTGTTTTTTGGCCCAGGTGTCACACCTGAATTAAAAGACTTCATATGAAAAAATAGAACAATAGCACTCCTTGGTGTATTTCTGTAATGTGCTTGATTTCCCAAATGGAATGAAGCATGTAATGGTGTCCCACCATGAAAAAGGGCTATGACAATTAATTTGTTTCATTGTGCTTAAACTTCATTGCAAATTTTAATTGAATGTTATAGAATTTGAAATCCAATTTAAGGTTTGAGCTAACTATATATTGTGAACAAGTCAGAGGCAAAGATAGATGTGGATAAAATATCCTTACCGTATACCACCTCTCTTTATTTTCCCATGCATCAGTTGCAGACAGTCTCTTTGTCCTCATGGGACTGCTTGCCATACACCTGTTCTGCATTCACAACCCTGAATCCTTCTCAGGGCTAAGCAGGAGGAATTATGACAAGATTATCCATGCAAAATCAGAAAAGAAAGGTCTATAGTGCCTGGTGTCTCACGTCCCAGACTGGTTAGGATTTGATTTCTGCAGGAGTTTATAGGTAAGGGAAAAAACACAGTTAAGCACATCTCTCAATGAAGACTCCTTTTGGAAAAAGGAAGTTTTAGGTTCTACCCACATTTTTGTATTTGATAGTTTTAAATGGGACTTTCTTCAGTTCATTCAGATAATTTCTTTTTGAACGGATTTATACTTTGGCATCCAAAACATCCTGCAGCAATGAGTTACACAATTTAATTATGTATTATGTGAAAGGTAATTTACACTTCTGCCTGGTGATTTACCTGGGTGGTTGCTATGAATGGTGAATAACAGGTCCTAAATCACTTTCTCCCTGCCATATAAGATTTCATATATTTTAATTATACTGTCCTTAGTCATCCCTTTTCCAAACCTGAATAACCTTGCTTATAAAATCTCTCCTTGTATAAAAGATATTCTCTACAGCTCATTATCAAAGTTACCCTTGCCGGTACCATTTTTAATTGTGATGATTGTAGCTCAATAGAACACTGAACTTTACTGTAATTTTATAGTGGGACAACACACAGCAACACCAGGGAATTCACAACACTATATTCTGCTGTTAACATGGGCCTTTTGTTTTTCCTTTTCAACAGCAGTGATTTCATGAAGGTATCTTCCCTATAATGTGGCAGCTTAGTCTCTCTAACAATCTTGATGAGGGGCTTTTTAACCTGTTTTTTGATAATGCAAGGATACTGTAGCACCCATTGCATATTTGTCTATGTGCTCAAGTGATTTCTTTACACCACAAATGAATGTGTAATATGGCTCCCCACATTAACTGTTCCCCATTTTATCATGTTTATCCATGTACTTTTTAATGTGACAATTTTCTAGCATTTTGAAACATTTACACAACTGGAAAGTGGGAGTAAGTTGTCTGCAGTTCTGTGAGTTTCCTTGGATGTCTTCTTAAAGATTGTAACTCCACATTAGCCAGGTATCAAAGCTAAAATGGTTACCTACAAATCACAGTTAATTTTTCAGCAATGTCATATTTGTTTCCTTTCAGAACTCCTGGTTGAATATCTTTTGATCCTGCCATTTTATTACTATTTGTGACTATAGGTCTATAATCTGTTCTACTGTTGCTACAACCTGAAACTATATTATCGTAATAGAATGGTTTTGACTGTAAGGGACCTTAAAGTTAATCTAATCCTAGCCCCCCTGCCATGGGAAGGTACACCTCCCACTAGACCAGGTTTCTCAAAGCCTCATCCAACCTGGTCTTGAATACTTCCAGGGAAGGGGAATCCACAACTTTGCTGGGCAACCTGTGACAGTGTCTCACTCCCTTACAAGAATTTCTTCCTAAGAATTTCATGCTAATTCCTAAGATTTTCTTCCTAATGTCTAACCTAGGTATAGTCTCTTCAAGTTTGTAAATATTCCCCATCATCCCATGCTCCATGCCCTTGTAAAAATTCACTCCCCAGCTTTCCTGTGTGTCCCCTTTAGGTACTGGAAAACCTCTATAAGGTCCCGTTGAAGCCTTCTCTTCTCCAGACTGAAAAACCTCAAGGATGACTCCAGTGTATCACTGAGCTGTGCATTAATTTCAAAGCCTACTTAATAAAGGAGTACTTTGAAAATTCCTCCTTACGTTTTGCTTAGTTTCTAGTGCTGCTGGATGCTGAAGTTCTCTTTAGCAATCACTTGTTCTAGAAACTAATCCATGTTATGAAAACTTTATTTTTCCTTCAAACACATAAATATCTGCTAAGTTACTACTAAGGTGACTTTTTCATTAGCAGATTCAACATCTATAGAAATGCATAGTGTTATTTATTGAAACTGAAGATGGATATTTTCATTAATCTACAGATGTAACGAAATAAAACATTGTCAGTTACACTCACTTCATCCTCCAGGATTGTTCTTCCTACAAAAACTTCATACTTACAGAGAGTATGAAAGTGAAGTGTTAATTTTTCATGTGACTTGTAAATCTTGATCTTTAAACAGTAGTGATTATTTCCTGTATCCATTATTTTATCTGGTTTAGCTATGAGAATGCCTTACATTATTTTTGCTTAGCTACACTTACTCACCTGCACATATAATGGTGTTTAGCTGTTTAGTATCTGTGTAAAGTCTTTCATCCAGCATTTTATAATTACTTTCTGGAAAGATTATGTTGTCTAGGTGAAATTAACCCAAAAACTCACAATCAAAATTTACTAGTGAGATTAAAAAGCTAATAAAGTTATAAAATGCAGATCATCCATATGCTTGGCAATTATGCTGTCAGTCTATGATTAGATTTCTATATAAGGAAGCTATAAGAGAAACTGTTGAGACTGTTGGTAGTATGCAAACACTATAGACATTAAAGACATTAAAGAAAGCAATGAACACTAAACAAGTATTTGCAAATTAGAAAGTAGTCTCACAGTAATGGTTTAAAAATTATGACTATTAATATTGTTATAAAACAATGTGATTAACAACAGTACATTTAGTGAAAAATATACTTTTAATAGAAATAACTTAGAAAAATTATTTTAATGCTTGACAAAGTATAATTCATTAATACTTCACTTTATGGTCTGAGAAAACTTTTAGAATAAAAGAAAACCTTATTTATATTGTCAGAGATAGATTTAATTCCTCGATAACCTGACATTTTAACAGTTACTCTAATATTTAATATATGATTTACTCTAACAACTATTCATCATCTGAAGTTCACCAGTGTGGTTTTTTACATCCTAAACTGTATCACAGCAGTAACTTAATCCTTTTTCTCAACTTCAGTGGTTGAATTCCACACCCTGGCATCCCTTCCATATTTTAATTCATTGATAGGTTATTTAAATTGCAAATCACTTAGTCCAAGAACTCCCCTTTTGGCCCTGCTTAAGCTTCAATTCACATCCTAATGAAATAGAAATTCCATCATTTGCCTACTCAATTTTAGCAGGTGAGTTTTCCTTTGATCTCTCTATTACGCTGCACTTAATGCCTCAATATTTCATACAAAACCACCTAACTGTACATTTTATGTGAATATCTGCCCATCTTACATGTTAATGTTTTTTCTTGTCCATCCTCCCTCTGTCTCTTTTTTTCTAATTTCTTAAGTCACCATCTAATAGGCCTCAGCATCATGCAAGTGGTTTTGGTTTTAAATAGGAATTGTTCATTTTGGTCATTATTAAACCTAAATCAGAGGAAGATTTTTAGCCCAAAGGTTTATTTCTCCTCTTGCGAAAAAATATTAGAAATTCTATTTTTCACTCTTTTTCTTCTCAGGTAGATTATACATTTATTTAAATTAAGTTAATAAGTATTTCAAGCTTTTAATGAGATTACCACAAAAGAAATGTGTCTACATAAACCCTACCTCCAAGAATGAACTATCACAATCCACAGCTCACTGAATCCCAGAAACACAGAATATAATAAACTGATGTTTATACTTTGTCACAGGCATACCAGAAGGGTCAGGAATAAAGCATCAAGTCACAAGAAATGCAAGCACTGAGCTCCTGAGAGGTACCCAGAGACATCCAGTGCATTAGACAGTAGCATTCATACAATTAATAGCATGTACACTGGTTAAAACAGAAAAATCCTGGGGGAAAGGTGAAGTGGTCCTGTTTCTTGCAGGATGCGTGGTTTCTTTAAGAGCCTACACACAGGCAAATTTGGGAACTGTGACCTGAAGCAAGCATGTGCAACACATGACGTGTAGCAAACTTGCCCTTCTGTTCATGGGAATGAGGGGGTGAAGTGAGAAGGACCTGCCAGAGGATAGGGTGCATTATGCACACAACATATGTAAGTGGATGGGACTCACTGTAAGAGATGGACACCAGGATGGAAATTTTTCATGGAAGGAGCCAGCAGGGGAATGGGTGCAGTAGGTGGGTTTCTGTTTGAGAAGTTTGCAGGAACATACTTAGGCACAAAATTAGGCAGATGTGGCAGCTCTGTCACAGTCAGTGTAGTAACTGGGGGGGATGGCACAAGCTGCTTCATAGTCTTTTCATCCTCTGAAAGCCCCCATATGTATCCCATCTCAATGTTAAGGTCTTAGCATAGCATAGATGAGTATCACCATAATAAAAGTTACAAGTACCACTAGAGGGCATTAAAAACACCATAAATAACTTACTGTTAATGGCAACAGCAGCACTTGAAAGGACACAGATGAGTAGAGGTGCAAAGAATGACAGGAAGGATAGACAGAAAACATACGGGTCCTACACAGTATGTGCTCACATAAATATAACTGAATTGAAGGTGCTGAAGGTCTAGAGCTAGCAATGCCAGACAGTTTCCAAAGAGAAAACAGTAGTTAATGCTAAATTTTATGTCAGCACTCAGATAATTAGCTACTTTACATATTTCAGCCTGTAGGCCATCTACTTAGTGACTAGTGAATGTTATAAAAAGATGACAAAAGTTACATTTCATACTGCAGCTAAAGATCAAATGGTGATCTTTAAATTCATGGAGGGCAACAGAATCAGGAGTGGGTAGCAAATGCTTTACTCTCACCTGCAGAGGTAAGGACATTGTAGAGAGATCTGTGCAGGCTGAGCAAAAGGGCAAAACAAAGGGTGCCTGCAACCATCGAGAAAGTAGAGTCCTTATTTCCATTGTAACAGTCAGACATTTTTTGCTTCATATCAGCTGTGCAGCAGAACAAAAGACACAATAGATGAGGCACCTTGTAGGTAACAAGGTCTGCCAAGTATTGTCAAAGAAATCTATGTTAAAATTTTCTGCAAGCTTTTCTTCACTGGAGGATTTTATTCATTGTATTCTCTGCTGTACCTTAGGAACTAACTAACTAACTAAATAAACTCAACCAAAACCAAAGAGACAATGTTGAAGTCACAACGTTTATTTTTAAAGACTCAGTGTTCCAAACAGTCATATAAACTGAAATTTCCCACCACAGTTTTTTCTGCCTAGAGGAATCATATAAAAGATTCATTTCTTTAATTTCTAAGTGAGAAATGTTCCTCTATATGATTTTATTTTGATTTTGGTCTAATAAGGTCTGCATACAAACATGTTACACAGGGTAAAGGCAAAGAGGGCTCAGCCCTTTAGCCCCCTAGCTCAAGCAGGACCAAAAACTTCACACAGGAGTGTGATAAAAGAAAACAGAAGACAGCCACAGCTGAGAGGGAAAAAATTATTTTTCATAATGGGAGAGGCAAACTGACTTAAAGTTGTGGACACACACTTCCTAAAAGCTCAAGTAATCAGTGAAATACCAATTTCCATATGCATGATGGATGTTTCAAAGTCACTAATGAAAGAAAAAAAGGAAGTTTTTCCATAGAAGTTTTTCCAATTAGATAGAATCTGGAGCATTTTCCTTTTTTCCCCATTGGTTTGTAGATTCAGTGATGTTTCCCAAAAGTGAAGGTTTATCCCATCAGGTACAAAGGGTGATACATTGCTACAGGAAAAAAGAAAAAAAAAAAAAAAAAAGTCATTGCAGTCTATTTTTGAGATTGTATATGTGTATACATGTATAATCCAAATGCAGGTCCACTGTTGTCTTAAAGGGAATCAAACATTCAGTTGACTACTAAGTCTTAAATTGTTTCTTCAAAAGAAACAGAAATAATAGAGGTTGAGCATTTTTTTTTCAGCGGAGAACCTATGTATTTCATGATTATTCAGTCTTAGAAAACAACACGGCCTTGCTCTAGAAGTTGAGCAATATTTTTGAATTATGGTAGGTAACACTCTGCAAGACATTTATAGTTTTAATGGCTCTGTTGCTGTCATTTTTGGTCTTTTCCCAGACACTAGCAACAACTGCAGTTTCAAGAAGTTCTTCATGCTGAGAATCTATACTGGAGGTATTTCCCATAACAGTCTCTTATTATACCAATCGAAAATTGAAACGTTCTTTAAGCAATTAAAAATTACTTCTGCATGTACAATAGTAAGTTTGATTTCTGTTAATGCTATCTTTCCATTCCAGGCAAAATTGCATTTCCATTCATCTTGCCATTTGTAAAGTCTTTTCTTCTAATGCACTGCCTTCCCTCCCCGATGAAATGCTTCTGTCACTGTCAGAGTCATGATGCTCTTTCCAACCATTTCTAACATTACATTAGTATTAGCAATTGGTAGATTTACCTTTAGATGGTGATCATTCTACTTGTTCTGTGATGCTTTTTATTAGACAAAAAAACCCTAGACATTTTAGCTCATACATCTAGTATATAACCCCTGAAAAACACATGGAAGATAATTCTCTTCAGAAACAGAAAAAAAAGAGAAATGACTGAACAGGATTATTCAAATTAATTTTCAGCTATTCTGGAAATATATTTTAAATGTACTGTATTGCATTTCAGGAGCAACCGAAGCAGTTTCTACATGGGATTTGTAAAGAAATTCAGTATGTTTTTGTTTAAAGTAGTCTTTATTGTCATGGAGCAATTATTAGCAAAGGTAGCTCAAGTTCCAACACTCAGAATCCTTTGGGAGAATAAGAAACAACTTCCCAGACCAGCTGTGTCAGCCTGATCAGATTCTTGCCTTCAGGTAGAAGAAAGTGGTATCAGAGGGAACTGAGACCCTAGATTTAATGAAAATTTCATCAGAGTTTTGCCCTAAAACTCTCATCCTCATCTTCCACAAGCTGCAAGGATTCTTTTTTTTCTCTTTTTAGCATTGACACCTGAAACTGAGGCCTTGAAAATACACCAGCAAAGCCTACTAATGATTGGAATTTTACATACGTAAGCTACCAAGTCATCAACCAAGATGCATTTCCAGAGGAATTGGTGATATCCATGCCTTTTCTTTGCCATAGTCTCAAAGCCCATATGTACAAGCCTGTGGTTGTTATTCAGATAGGAATAGACTCTCATGTATGACTTCTTGCTTGAGTGCTATTTCCTTACAATATTTACAAACAGAAAAAGAGCATCATGGATAATAATCACTCAGTAGATGCTATAAATCATCTTGTTGGCCAAAGTTTTGATTTTCTTTTTGAATCATTGAGTGGCTTTAAAATTATTAGATGTAAACATGAGATGCTTAGATGTATATATGAGGTTTCATCCGAAAGCTGAATTAATTTCTCTTTCCCTTGTTCATTAGGCAGAGCAAGGATAAATCAAAGTCATGTAAAATGGTAGACAAGCAGACACCTTCAAATTGCTAATAGTAGCTAGCTGGAAGACTCCAGTATAGCAATTTCTGGATTTATGCATACAACACTGGAGTTTAGTAATTTTTGTTTTTAAAGACAGAAAGGAGGAACACTGGGCTTTATTATCATCTGGCTAGTAGTCTGTTATCTAAAAATCAAGCTCTGAATAAATCTGATAGTCTGATATTGCAAATTTTATGCATTTCCCCCAGAAAGCTGTCTGATTTTCCTATGATGATGAAAGAAAGGGCATAGTGCAAATTCTCTGAATCAGTCATCTTTTGTGGCTCCGTGCCAGTGAATCTGTAGGAGCAACATGCTTGGGTGAAATCTCCTTTTAAAAACTTGTCTTTCCTAACAATTATACCATTGTATATAAAATTATATACAATGTACAATTATATACAGCATTATTATATTATATATAATAATAATTAATAACAATTAATCCCCTGAGGGATTATTCTAAAGGTAAGGGCAATATACTCAGGAGCCATAAGCAGGAATTCTGTCTGCTTTTCTGCAGAGAGGTGGCACAATCATTACTGTGATCCTCTCCCATTTCCTCCCTAAAAAACTGGAAAAACTGTTGCAGTAGTAACTTCAAAATATAGGCACTTGATGTCTCTGAGTATGAAATGAATGGATGGAATCAAATCTAGTACTTTCACAGAAGCTGCATCCTTTGTCAGCTTTCTTTAACAATCACTACAGCTGTGGAAAGACCATCCTTTTTCAAGACATTTCCATTTGGAAGCCTGTTCCTAAGAAAGCATGATTCTCCAAACAGAAGGAAAGAAAGAGAACGCATTTTCCTTGTCTGCTTTTAGTCCAAAAAATGACCCCAAATTAAATATTTCAACCATATACCTACCAAATAAAAAACCAGACCATTGACAGAATTTCTTCACAGAATGGCATCTGAGCCAGAGATACAGTTACCTGTAAACTAGAAGGTTTCCTTTTCACTAGCTTGATAAGTCTTACATAAAGCAAACCTAACCTTGTTAAGGTTAGCGTCTTTTCATGACTCCAACATTCTAAATAAAAAATGAGATCATTTACCTCCACAATTTGAATGTTGTTTGTGTACACTTGCACTTTTCTAAAAATGGTACTTAAATTAAAAAGAGACAAGTAATTGTCCCCAGTAAACCCACCACTCCTTTTCATTATTAGAGTTATTTGAGTTCTTTTCTTTAAGTTCAACTTTAGAAACCTGCAGGGTGCAATAATTACAAGAAGCCATGAGAAAGTCCTGCATAGCAATACATTTCAGTATAAGCCCACACCTCCAGAATACAGATGAAGAGGAACAATAAGAACAGGAAAACAAATACACCAATATTACATACTGCTGCAGTCCCCTTGGTGGGCTATATGATACTACTTCATGAATAAAGATGGAGTAAACTACATTTGTAGCATAATAAGAAAAGGTAATTAGTGCCATCTATTCACCACAGTTAGAATTTGACTAGAACAATTTGATTACTTTTATCACATTTTAAACTTTGAGTAAGATTTTCAGCTCTGTAATCTAGTTAGTGGTAAAGTGTGGAGAATATAAGTCAGCTTCCCAATATGATTGATGAGTATGTGCTGTGCAGGAAAGGAGCTGGAAAAAAAATACAGAACTCATAATACAGACACTGCCTGCTCGCTTTAAAGCAAATCTCTTCTAAATCAGTTTGAATCCTTCAACCAGACTAATATATAAGCTTAGCATCTTTTCTGAACAAACAGGAAATGGAAAATTATTTATAGGAAAGAGAAAGACTTTTTCTTTTCTTCTTTTCTCCTTTTCTCCTTTTCTCCTATTCTTCTTTTCTTTTTTCTTTTTTTCTTTTCTCTTTTCTCTTTTCCCTTTCCTTTCCTTTCCTTTCCTTTCCTTTCCTTTCCTTTCCTTTCCTTTCCTTTCCTTTCCTTTCCTTTCCTTTCCTTTCCTTTCCTTTCCTTTCCTTTCCTTTCCTTTCCTTTCCTNTTCCTTCTCCCTTCCTTCTCCCTTCTCCTTTCTCCTTTCTCCTTTCTCCTTTCTCCTTTCTCCTTTCTCCTTTCTCCTTTAAAGGAGAACCTTTCTCCTTTCTCCTTTCTCCTTTCTCCTTTCTCCTTTCTCCTTTCTCCTTTCTCCTTTCTCCTTTCTCCTTTCCTTTCCCTTTTTTAACACTGTGATCTTTCTCATATGCATGTATTATTAATATTTTTTTTAACTCCCAGATCAGTCTGGGAACTGGGCTCTAGTTGTGCTGAGTGTTCTACAAACATGGAGGTAATTACAGCTATAGACTATTTCAAATTCAAATATAAATTTATTGACAAACAGTTGAGTGATACACGCTCAGACAATGACAAGAATAGAGATTTAAACACCTAGATCCAGATCTTCACTACCACTGATGTCGAAGCAGCCTCAGCCAAGTGAGACATAGAATTTGTATCAGGGGCACATAATGTCAGTCTGCACTAACTAAACCTCCAAGTTACTCCCAGCCAAACAGACTCCGTATAAAGTTAGAGGTTCATTTACTGCCCCTTCTGAGAGCCGCAAGACAACTCCACCCAGATCCATAACTTAATCCAGTTGGTAAATGGCAAAAAACAAGCATGCAGACATCCCCTCCATCTCTTTGAAGAAGGGGTCCATTTAACTGCCTATCCACTCCACACCTGTAATCTACAGAATTGCCAGAAAATTTTTTGTCCCCCCAGTTTATTATGATCCACATCCCATCATGAGAGGAATGTTTAGCAGAAAGATTATGTCATTCTGAGCTATACTTATCAGGCTTTCAAATTTCTCTTCTTTGTTTTATTAATTAAGGTTACTTAAGGACTTCATTATTATGATTATGATAACATGAGAGCTTTTTATTGTCTCATTTTAAAAAAATAATTCTATTAATGAAAATGTGGAAGTTTTTCCTAGATAATGAGATAACTGGTCATATTGCATCCTGGTACGAATAATCACACTGTTTTCTGATATGATTTTTTTGATAAACTTACATATGGCATGTGGGTTTGCTCTGATGATATAGCTTTATTTGCTATAATACAAATTATATTTCTTTATAAAATATTTATAATGCTGTGGGATTACTCTTTTTATATTTAATTTCCACCCACAGTGTTTTGCAGACTTCTTTATAACAAGATTTTTCTTATTTTTTATAAATGTTATGGAACACATTCATCCAGTGGTTTCATTCCTTTAGAAGGCCCTGTATACACACACCTATAAGTACTGTATTTATTAATGTGGTTTTTCCATTGAAGGATTTAAATGCAATTTTCAAAATCTAAAATTTTACTACTCCTCTGTATAGAGGACAATTATTTCCTTTTTGAAACTGAAATACTGAAGTCCTGAATAATTTAGTTTACAGGCCTGAAATTCCAAAGGAAATATGAAATATCACTAGTAATAAAATGAAACCTCAAAACTACAAAACTTTAAATACCTCAGATACATTTATGGCTTTTCATTACATTTGAGCATTTCATAATGCTTAATGATTTTATCACATAGTTCCTCTGCAAGGTTAGCAGTACCATTAACCCTGATTTACAGATTAAAAAATAACATACATGATTTAGATGAAATACAGGCACCTGAGCTAAAAAATTAGATCTTCCAACTGTTATAGGTTTGCCTTCTGTCTCTGGAGGCATCTGATGACATTCATTCATTTCGGCCCTGATCTTGCTTCCTTGCCTCTATTAAAAATATTTATTTTCAATAAGAGAGGATGCAAAGACTGTTTTCTGATAGCACTTTCTGGAGAGTGGAATAGAGTAGCAGAAAAACTAGTCAGCAAAAAGAGGAATTCCTTCTTTCTGTCTTGAAACATATTTCACAATAATTCTGAGTGTCTGGATAATAGTATTAGGCTGACTAAGGAGGATGTCTGAGGTCTGAAGAGAGATGTTTTAAAACCTGTTCCTTTGTTTCTGTATCTCTGTGCTCAGACATGATTTGGCTGTATTTTGCCCTCAGTTGAATATGCTGGTTTTGCAGAACTCCCCTGTGAGAGTTTTGGAAGACTGAAAGGAACAGAAAGCCAAATGTTAAATGTACAACTGCAGGACAAAATTACCGAAGTAACTCTATAAGTAAAGAGAAATATCCAAAACTGAATTATTGCCGTGGCAAAAAAAATTTAATCTCTTCTAAGCCACTGGTTGTCCTTTGGGCAGACTTCAAGACTTAAAATCTGGATGACTGAAGCCAGTTCTCATTTTCTACTACTGGCTCTCTGCATGACCTCAGATAGGTCATAGTAGCTCACAGCCTTTCTTCTTTTCATTAATCAGATTTTCCACTTCACTCAAATATTAATATGAAAAAAATGTGCTGCCTTTAATACTGAATTAATGTTTCAAATACTCCTGAGTGTTCAGGCATTGCTCCAATAGTTTTAAGGTATACTTCATGCAAAAGATGAGAAAATGTCATTTAGCATAATGTAAATCACCAGTGCATGTGATATTGCTGGAAAAGATTATAAATTAGTAATAATATAGAGGTGTCTCCAGATGGAACAACCCCCAGTAGGCACCATTACACCATTCCTTGGTTGACAAGGCCATAGGATTGCAGAGGGAGACAGCACCATAACAGATAATGGGAGAATATGTTGTGCCCATGCAGATGGCTGCAGTCATCTGCAGCTGAAGCAACTGGGTGAATCATGAAATATTTGTGTGTGTTACAGATGGCATTGTATGATTTTGTGTGAGAAGTAAAGTAATATTACTTCCCTCTGCATTTCAGTAGTATCATACTGGAAAAGCTACATTCTGTTAGGCCTTCCACCTATCTCAAACAACTGTGACAAAGAGGGACTGTATGGAGTATAGTCCTAAAAATTTCATGAGACATGAATGGTCTTTCAGTCTTCTCACTCATAAAGAGGGATTGCATAGAGCATAGTCCTAAAAATTACATGAGACATGGATGGTCTTTCAGTCTTCTCACTATTTCATTTTTTTTTTAGCAACAACAAATTTATAAAGTATTTGCTGTCAAGTGTATAAATCCCTTTGCAGGCAAAAATTAAAACATTTTTGCAGATAAGGATTCATTACATGAATACCAAATACAACTGCTTCCCTGAAAACATATGACTCTCTGAAGTTTCTCTAAGAAATATGAGAGCTCCAGATTATATTGCAAACTTGAGAGGCAGGAAAACAGCCTTTGCACCTCATTCTGTTCAACACACTTGAGCAACAGGCACATATTGTTTCCATTGTTGCCTGTTTCACTGGCTCATTTACATTTTGTATGGTAGGTGTTTCTCCCACCCTGTTTGGGCTATATATAGGAATAAGAAAAATGCTTTTAGCTGCCAAAAGTCATAATGAAAAGGAAAATATTACAGTAGATATTAAGAAATTGAATGGTCATGTATTTTGTAAAAGGATATTTCAGAAATAAAGAAGAAATCATTAGAAACTGTGGGGATGCATCAATGCAGAAAAAGAAAGATATGATTGAGGGTAAAGATGTCTATCATAAACAGAGAAAGGAAAGCAACTAATACGAGATTTGAGAAAAAGTTTTTGCATATTTTCTTGAAGCAGTGAGACAATTTTAAGGATATATGTTTGAAAGATGGAAAAGGATAGGAGCTTAGGAAAATCTAGAACAAAGCAGAAGAAAAGACGTTGAAGTTGAGAAGTAGGATTAAGAATTATTAGAATTCTTGCTTTTCTTAGAAAGATTTTAATCTGTATCCAGCATTGTGTAAAGTCTCATCCAGAAGTGTATGTAGACTACCATATTAGTATTTTTAATCAGAAAATGTTGGTATTATATTCCTAGTTCCTATATAATATTCTGTCATCACTAATACCTTTTCTCTGTTAAGAAACAGTGTTTCTGCTCATTAATTCTCAGAAGTCTATGGTAACTTCCTTCAGAAATTAATATTATTATTTGCCTATTGTTTTAGATCTTCATGTCCCTGTCATTACTGTGTGCAGGAAATGTATGCTATGTAGCAAAAGGTGAAAACTTCAATTAACATTCTTTCATCAGTTTCACTGGGTTTAATGTGCTTAGTTTATTACTGAATATACAGAAGTGTTGCAGCTCATCCTGGGTTGCTTAAAAACACTTTCTTTAGAAAGCTGCACCTAAGGCACAAAGGAAAACCTAAGGCTAGAAAAAAACCAATATATTTGCAGATCAAAAGACTTGAATTTTCCTTTGGGATTTATGCAGATTACTCATTTAGTGCAGATTGAGGTCATATATATAAATGCATATTCTCTGGCACACTAGAAAAATCCTTGCATGCCACATGGTCTTTCTTCCTCTTTTAAAGACTCACAGAATGGCTGATCTTTGGAGGTCTTCTGGTCCAACCCTTCTTCTCAGTGGAAGGGTTCATAAAAGCTTTTTATAAAAGGGTGAAGTAGAAAGACTTCTGCAAGATCTAATCAATAGAAACAGGCTATGTTTTGCAGAGAAGAAAACATAAATGAGAACCAGACGGCCTCCATACATGGAGCACAGACTTCCCCTAACAACCAGCCAGTGTGAAACACAGATAAAAGAAGACCTGTGACACAGATTTTGGGGGCAGATGTTGTATTTGATGCAAAAAGTAACAGATAAATCAATGTTAACAAGACACAATTTTAAAATTACCAAAGTCTTTGGCTATACCACTGAGACCCTCAGAGTTTTGCAAAAACACTCATTTTGTAGCCTCACTTTTAACCAAATAACAAGGTAGGTGAAGGTTGATGCTTAGGTGGGACCTTCTCTCCCTGCTTCTCTGCACCAAGAGTCAGAGGGTCATCTCTGTAAATGGTCCAGGCACAAATTTTTGCCACACAGAACAAATGAGATTACCTGGGTCCATTGATTAAAGCAGAAAGATGAGCTAATTTTTACACTCCTTTTCCACTAAGTTTGAGTGTCCAGTGCATTGTTTTAAATACTGTAACAATATTCACAAATTATTCGATGGGAATTCCCTTAAGGATTCAAATATGGTGTATGTAAGTATGCACAATCCTAGAGGCTCAGACAACAATTCATCTTGCCTAGAATCCCATTTCTATGGCAGTCCTATGGCAGACAGTAAGGGAAGAGCAAAAGCCCAAGACAAGCAAATGGTGGGATTTTTCCTGCAGAGTGTGACAACTTGCAAGTGTCACATTTCCTCAGCCAGAGGTGCTATGGTTGCCATCATTACTGTGAGCCCTCATCTCAACTGCAAGTCAAGCACAGGAACCTACTCTGTACTTAACAACAAACTGTTAAAAGTATTCCACACATTTCATTGCAGGAAAAAAATATTGATATTGCTGCTGTTGCAAATTTGAATTGGGGAATAAGATTAAAATGATGTCTAGTATGTCTAAAAATTAGGCAAAAACAAAGCAGAAAATAAAATAGATATGATTTTTATTTCATAATTTTTCTTTCTATGCAGCACTGAAAAAATATAATTCAGTGGCAGCATCTACAAGATATTCTAACATAGTTAAAGTTTTTTCTAACAGTCTTTAAAACCCCAACACTTTTTCTGTGAGAGCAGTGATATGACTGGTCACAGACCTCTCAAGCTCTATCGAAAGAGGTGCAGATAAGAGCTAGGAAGAGAAATTAAGACTCTGCTCTAAAAATCAAATAGACCATTACCAAAACAGACTGCAGAAATGAGAAGTACTAATGTCGAAGTGGCCCAAAAGCTATAAATAATACAGGCCTTCACTTGTACTCATTTCCTGCATACTTATTATTTGCATTTGCTTTTGTGCAATTGTTAAATAGGAGACATAAATGATGAAAAACATGATATTTCAAAAAAGAAAAGCTGTAGTCTTGCACCTTATTAAAAAAAACAACCAAACATAACAGCAAACCCTGTTATGTAGTCAGTCACAGATTAAACCAGAAGTCCAGAACTTAACCTTTTATTCTTTTTTTCCCTGTGAACAGTCATGTTTAAACTCAGCACAGATAAATCAGTTCAGTGAGAATTTCTATCACTTGGTCTTTCTTGGCAGCTCTTTCATCTCTTCTCATCTGTATTAGAATTAATGCTACATACCTGGGAGAAAAAAAAATTGTAAAATAACTTGTGGTTAGTGATTAGTGATGATGGTACATATAAATCTCTGGATTCATCGGAAATCACATGCAACTTGTGAGTTTCATATGTTTTCTGAATATATTCTGTTAGGCCATATAAGGACCAATAAGGAAATACTAAATATTTTTTCTTCATACTCTCAGAAGTCATTTGACCATATAGATGCAAATAAAATATACATTCATTTCAGTCTGGACACAGAACTGCGGAAGCTGTGAACATGAGAAAAAAAAAGATTAAGAATCTTGATACTTAATATTTAGATTTCATGGCAGCAATTCTAAATAAAATCTATAAAATACTTCCAATTGAATCTGCTGTTTTGCATATTCTTCCTAGAAAAATTAGTCCTGGTTTTGTGGAGTTTCACGTAACGGTCTTTGAGAGGAGGAGCTACTTTCATTTTCCTTACATTGTATTCATGACAAACACTGAATTCATCTATCTCTGGCAATACAACTCTTTTCTGGTTTGGTTTGGTTTGGTTTGGTTTGGTTTGGTTAGGATTGAAATTTTTCTGTACTGCTGCAGCAGCATATTTTAATACCAAGGAAACAACTAGTGACATCTACATCTCTAGAATGTATTGGGAACACAGGTAAAATCAGATAAGGGCACACCAGCATTTCCTAACTGAGGTGTAAAAAAATTCCTACCATTTCTCTTTACACAAAAGTCTAAAAACAGTATGCTGTATTTCTGCATCAACACAAAATTTCTGGCAACAAATGCCAGAAACACACAAAAACACAAGACCAAACATGCACAAAAAGCCCTACCAATTTCAGGCCGCCTCGTTCTGGTACTGATAATTTCAACTAATCACTTCCTTGAAATGGTATTATTCTATTTTCCCGTTTGTTTGTTCAGAAGTATTCAATTAAGCTAGCAATGGACTTTAGAAATGCATTATCTATTTTACAATGAAGGATCTTAAAATGTTATAAAAAAAAACCCTAATGCTACAATATTTACCAAATCTTTAGATTTAAAATCATAGTTTTAGATGGATGCTGTTAATGACCCCCAAGAAATTCAAACCCTAAACATCAGTCCTTTCATTTAGTTGAAATTTTCTTTGAATTACCCAACACTGAACTAATTTAACTTAATTTTATATAGAAGAGAACAATAAAACAATTTTTTTTATCTAGTATATTACACTGCATATTTTTTTCATTTTTCAGGTATGAGTTATGACCATCACATTGGTGGAAAATACAGTTCTCTGGTGGATTTACAAGGAAAAATTATTGTCTTTATTTATTTTCTTCTAAAAAATAATTTATTTTTTACTGTCTTTCTGTTTCCAGTAGTAATAATATATTATAAAATACATACACAAGGATCAATTTCTAATGGGATCTTAAACAATTAATAAGATGAATGTGTTGGAACTGCGGATTGCAGTCCCATAAATGTGACCAAAAGTTTCTCATTTCTTTCCATTTCCACAGACCAGGTACCATCTACCTCCACAAAAGACTGCAGTTCTGTAATACAATGTAGACAACTTTAATTATGTAGGGAAATTAAATAGAAACAAATCCTCAAAGGAAAACTCCAGTGTAATCTGAAAGATAATCTAATTATAAAGCAGAGTATGTTATTAAAAGTGAAGTATTTTGATAATAAAGAATAATTAAGAAGCAAGCAGAACACACAGCTCTCATGTCTTTGACTAAGCAGAATTTTAGTGATGGAAACAACAGAATGAGCCTGTGTTTCTTCAAAAGAGAAGGCTGAAAGTAGGCAACTAGATATACGAACAGAATAGTTTCAGTTAATTGGCAATTTATTTTAATTATTATTTGTTTTCTTTCTTTTAATCACAAAAAATATGAAGAATTTGCATGCAAAAACATTTGCTGGTCTCCCTCCACCACTACATAACAGAGAATTCTTGAAGAATTTTTAATGTGCCTGGTGAAGAAACAGATGGTCATTTGAAGTCAAAGGAACATAGTTAATTTTCACACCTGTTTCATGAAAAATGAACCCTCCTAATACTGCCATCTTGCATACAGATTTAATTGCATAGAAAACTCCAAGTCCTAGAAGACTGATGGCTGAGAAAAGTGGAAAAAAAAAAATTCAAGCTACAGTTGATCTCTTTTCCTACAGTAGGATTCTGTAAATCAGATCCCATCCTTATCTTAGGTGAAATCAGATTGAATTTAGGCCAGATTAGTACATTTATAAATGCAAATAATACATATTGCTTATAGTATTGCTCAAAGTTAGAAGTCCAATATTTGGTTGAAACTTTGGAATTTATTTTCTAGAATCTGAATATTTCTTTAGGTTTCTAAAGCTCAACATGAGCTGGCAATGTGCACTTTTAGCCAAGAAAGCCCACTGTGTCCTGATCTGCATCAAAAGAAGTGTGACCATCAGGTCAAGAGAGGTGATTTCTTTCTCTACTCCACTCTTAGATCCTATCTGGAATAACACGTCCAGTTCTGGGGCCATGAGTATAAGAACATGAAGCTCTTGGAGGAAGACCAGAGGAGGACCGCAAAGATAATGAAGGGTCTAACCCTTGACTCTCTCCTGTGAGAGGTTAGAACTGGGTTTATTCAGCCTGGAGAAGAGAGGGCTCTGGGAGACCTTATAGTGGCCTTCATGAAGACTGGAGAGGCATTTTTTTAAGGACATGTAGTGATAGGACATGTGTTATGGCTTTTAACTGGAAGAGGGTAAATTTAGATTGTACATTAGGAAGAAATTCTTTATTATGTGCGCGGTGAGACATTGGAACAGGAAACCTGGGGAAGTGTCTAGGACAACTGCCCTACACCAAATGAACACCACAACCAACGGGATGCCAGACAACTCTCTACCAGTGTCTGTTGGACACTTCTACATCACTGACACTCCACCAGGATGAATGTACACCTATGAGAAGGTGGCACTCATTCAGCACTATGAACAGAACCGCATTCAGCAGCTTCAAACAGAACCTCAGGGACCGAGCAGCTCTGCTCATGGTGCTCTGATTTTTACTGTGTCTATATAGGAGAATTCAGGTACATGAGTCATAAAATTTGTAACACATGCTAAATGACTAATATCATGCCTTCATTTTACTTAACCACCAGAGGTGTGTACTTTGCTCTGTACCTACTGTACCAGTGTGTACCTACTGTTTTCATTTTTCTCACTGTTAGATAAAGGTGACTCAATCAAATATGAGAAACAAAAATTCACAGTAAGATAAAGGCAAGTCAAATACTTAACAGCTCGTTTCAGGTCACAGTTCTGAAAATGACTTTTAAAAACTGTGTTTTGATGTTTTATAAATGCATTTTTTTAACATTACTGTCAGGAAATACCAAATGTTTTAGTTGCCTTTAACTTCCTGCTAATTATTTTGTCAGTAAGTATCTAATCTTATTGCTGCCTGTGACCCGAGTTTTATTTCATGGTGCTGAATGAGGTTATGTTCACAGTGCCAAATGAGCACCATCTGCCAATCCTTGTACAATCGTGTCACTAGAGTTTACAATGTAGAAGTGTCCTGAAGTTGGCAGAATTCAGTTCACAGCATACGATTGTGCCTTCCTGCCTGGAGAAGTTATGAATGCCTTGAAGAGAGAATTGGTCAAGGCCAGGCTGGATGGGGCTTTGAGCAACATGGCCTAGAGGAGGGTGTCCCTGCCGAGTTGGAACCAGATGATCTTTAAGGTCCCTTTCTATAGGAACAGTTCTATGAATGTATAACTAATAATTTATCAGAAATCAGCTGTTACTGACTTGTTTTTACAATATCAAGCTAACAGTTTCCATTAGGGTCTGCTTTGCAGCTACAGCAAAGGCTGCACACCTCTTGTTTGTTAAATACATTAAATATGCACTAGTAGCTCTAAATGCAAAATCTCTAACTTTTAGGAGTCCCCAGGCTGATGTTACTTAAATATGGGATTCAGTATTTCCTCATCAATTATTTGTGTAAACGTATAGTTAGATCACACACTGGAGCCCATATCTTCCAGGACATGAAGTTAAGAGTCATCAGTATACCGTTTACTAATGCACTTGAAGGACTCTATTATACAAATTGTTATTATTATACAAATGCAATTTAATAGCAACATTACCTGCTGCTGTTGTCAAATTGTTACTAATAGAGCAATTGGACAGTTGCACAACTTCTAGGTCTATAAAACATCAAGAAAGGAAACAAAAATACCTCCCAGGCTTTGTGTTCCTGTACTTCCTGCAATTCATATTTTACAGTTTTAATAAAATAATTGACACCTCTGGCTATTAGATTTTCTACAAAATACTGATTTTCATTATCTTGGCTTTGAAAGCCTCATAGATACATTTGTCATTAAAAGATTAAGGAACAGAGAAAGAAAAAAAAAAAAAGAAACTCGTGACTACTTTGGCATTTTCTGATCTTTGAATGAGGACTTTTCTTTGTAAATCCTTTTCTGATGGGTGCTGGGGCCCAACACAGGTTCACAGTTAGGGAAGGAATCTTCCTTTGTTGTCATGTCTACAAATATTCTAGAAATCACTTCCCATCTCATATTCCCACACAGAAAAGCTTTTAGATATAGACTGCAATGGATACTGGAACCAAAATCTTTTCCTAGATAACTCTTTCTTTCCTAACAACTACATAATGCCCTGCTAATCTGTCTCACGTCTGCTTCCATGAGGATGCTCTTTACTAAATTTTTATGACATAAGTGCATAAACCCAGCAGCATCTGGGTAGCATAATGCATATTTAATATGAATTTTGATCTGTTTGAGAAATTAATATTTATAAAGATCATTGGATGAAATGTTCTGTGTGAAAACCTGAAATGTTAAAATGCTGCTGATTTGAACTTTCATCAAATGAATAGATGTGAACAGAATTTAAAAAAAAAAAAGAAAAAAAAAAAAGAAAAAAAAAGAAATAGCTATTTTATTCACAAAACTTTGATCCCAGTGCTGTTTTACAGATTAATCACATTCCAAAAGTAGGCACCAGCAAGCCTCCCTCGAAGTCTAAAAAACGGGGAAAAGATTAATACAGTTTGAAAATGAGAGTGTGATTTCTTTGCATTTCCTGAAATATTTCTACTTCAGGAATGTGCAGTTAAAAACAACAAAGTCATTAAAAAAAAAGAAACAAAAAGAAACAAAAACAAAACAAACAACTAAAAAACTAATAAACCTCACAAAAACAACAAAAATTACCAATAAAAGGAGCAACAAATATAGGAAAATAACACAGAAATCAATTAAGAGTCACTGAAGCAAAATTTGACTCAGAAAACATCAAAAATTCTATTTCTGGTCAAGCACAATAGTGTTTCCAGGCCAAAATCTGATGTTTTGTATTTATCTGTATTGTCAGAGGTCCTATTACTCCTTTGAGCATCTCAATCTTCCTTGTTGTAAACAACAAATTTAAACAAATAATTGACAAAGTATGCAATACCTGGACATCCACTCTCTTGTCTTTTTCAAGCTAAACAGAGGAGAAAAATCTCATAATCTTGAATATTTCCCCTTTTTTTGGCAGATAGTATTTTCTTACTGAGTTGTTTTTTTTTTCATGCTGTGAGAATCTGCTGATCTCACCGATTGGAATTTGCCTCAAGAGGACAATTTTAAAGTGAATAGCCCTGGCTGGGGTGGAGGAAGATGCTAATGTACCTGGCCAAAGCCAGAGCTGAGCACAGAAAGAAATAAGAACTAATGGCTGGGTGGAGACTGCTCCCCTTTCCTGAGGACAATCTGCAATGCTGGGATGTCTCTCCAGGCACCATTACCCTGGCCAGGGTGGAAGAAACCACCTGGATTGTACTGATGCTGATGTACCTGGCTGAGGGGGCTGGAACAGAGGGGGAGTGGCACCTGGAAGGAGATAAGAACTGATGAGTGGGTGGGGGACTGCGCCCTTCTGCCAAAGCTCCCCCTCTCAGACCTTGATGCCAATGCTCCTGGCTTCTGTGGCACCTGACTGACAGCTGCCCCTTTGGATCAAAAGGAACTCAGGGGTATATATGGCTGTCCATGCTCTGGCTGTTTTTGTTGTCTCTTGACCCACTGTCATCTCGCATCGGACCCTGTCCAGGTCAGCGACATCTTGAAGAAACTCGCTGGGCAGCTGGGCCCCTGGGGGTGACTCTCTCTCTCTCTCTCTCTCTCTCTCTCTCTCTTATTCTTTCTTCCCACTTTATTACCCTTTTTCTCTCTCTCTATCTTATATCTTCTTTTCCTCTCTCCCTCTTTTGCCTGGCTCGGTCATTTTGCTTGTGTCAATTGTCAAATAAAAGTTTATGCTAGCATGCAGCCTTTGATGGTTGGCCTTTGTCTCTTGGATCCAAAACAAAATAAATTTTAATATTACCCCGGACCATAACACCCATGCTACTGTAGATGTATTTTTCTGAAATCCTTATCTTTTCTTCTCTCAGGTATGTATCTTCTCTTCTTCAGTCTAATGATAGCCATTTATTACCACTATACAAACGCCCTGAGTCAAATTTTTCCTTCCCAGATATAATCTTGTCTCAGTTCCACCTCAAAGTCTTAGAAAACTTGGCTTATATCCCCAAAATATGCAATTATTCATATTAGTTCTAGTTATCTATGAAAAACTCACATTTCTCTAGTTACTGTCAGAAACATTTCCAGAGATTTCCTAGAAAGTCAGTGGCATTTCCAGGCAATATCAATCTTTGACTTAAAACTGGGCTCCAGGATTTGCAGCATTTTTCAGAAATGCTGTCTGTATATGAGAAATGTTGTTATCCACATTGCCATAACATAACAAATGGCACAAAACTAGGCACCCTTTTCAAGCCTTTCATAATGTATACTGACTCTCCCTATATATATCATAGGTTTCCCAACCTGAATGGCAGAACTTCAGCACAACAGGACTTCCAATCTGCAGACAGTGTGTAGGACTGGAGCAACAGAGGGGAACCTGAGCTGGGGCAGGTAGAAGATTCCATTCAGAACTGCACAGTGATAAAAATTTCCCCTCTGCTTTCCTGCTAGTGTAAGGCATTTAGATTAAAAGAATTGATACATAGCAGTAAAGGTGCAAAAAAAAAAAAAAAAATTATTTACAATCTAGAGATTTGTACAATGACATTTCTAAAGTGGGAACATTTTAATTAATCTCGTTATAACCTAAATACATTGCTTCAGAGTTTCAAAGTACTTCTGTATTCAGCTCAGTTATTTCAAAAATCACCACACTGAAAATGCAATGATTAAACCAGTGGAGTCTTGACAACTCTAATTAAGGTAAATGTATAATCTATCTTACAAAGGGAGAATTAAGGATCCATTTCTTTCTTACTATAATTACCGTACATTTTCAGTACCAGTATGTATATATACAACAGAAAATATTTTTAAATAATCAAGAATTCACCTGATCTTCCAAACAGTTTGAGATTTTGTTTTCTAAAAAGAGATGGAGTAATTGTAAACAAAAAAACCCCATTCTATACTGTATACCTACTTGAAGCCAGGTACAAGAACTATCCTGACAGACAAGAAAGCAGAGTAACAGAAGAGCAGTGATGGGTTACAGACCACATGCTTGAGGCAGAGTTCTCACTCTCAAATAACCACTTTCAAACAGGTGTACTATATGAAAATTTCAGTCATCTGATCTCGAGGATCTAATTAAAAAAAAAAAAAAAAAGAAAAGTTGGATGCTAAAAAACTAATAAACTTGTGAAATAGGTGTTTCCCCACTGCAAAAAGTCTTAGTTGCATTTATAAGAACATTCACATTGGATTTTTTAAAATATTTTTAGAAAATAATTTCAGGAAACAGAAAAAAATAAAAAAAGGATACTAGTGAGGTATTTCATCACATTTACCAAGGTAATTGTCTGATAAACCAGATAAAAAACAACTGTTTGGAAATTCTCCTCTTAATCCTGACTTTATTTGTAAAAGTAGGTTGAATAACCAAATAAAACTGTCAGATGTCATTCCAGACATAATCTTATCCATTAAATTTCCAAAATATTTCAGGGTGCAGTTTTCGGAAAATTAAATCCATGATTTGGAAAAAACCTCAACAAACCAACCAACAACAAAAAGCAGGAAAACAAAAAAAAAATTAACAAAAAAACCTCAAAACATTTAGGCCTGTTTTAAAGTAAAATAGTTATCATTTTCAAGGCTTAAAAAAGTATTCACCATAGTACAATTCTTGAAGGAGGAAAAGGGCAGAGACTATACAATGTGCCATTCATTAAAGAATTTGGAATTATGCTGTAAGTAATTATTTTAAATTGTGACTTTTTTTATAATGCAGGTAGCTATGAGATACATTCATTCAGTGGCAAAGATCAAAGCCATACATTGCACCTGTAAACAAGACACATCTATTACATGCTATAACAAAATAGCCACTTATTGCCATTTCAAGGTCTGTTTTGGAATCTAGAAGACAGTTAAGAGAATAATTTTAAATATATAGTCTGTGTCATCTTTAATGTCTTTTTGAACTAACAGTTTTAAGTATGTTATTTCTCTCTAGATAAAAACTCTAACAAACACTTGTTTTGTACTAATGATATGACTGAAGAAGTTCAATCAGAAAGAAAAAATAAATTCTAGAAGTCTAAATGACCATTAAGCTTACTGTGATATTTACGGTCTTGTCTGCATTTTGGTTTTATTTAACAGAAATAAGGATCACATGCTACGCCATTTAAGGAAAAAAAATCATTATACTGCTTGATAGCTGTATTTTTAAAAGATCAAAGCACAAAGTTGGGAACTTCTGACTAAAGTTACATAGTTATCTCTGTGGTGGATTCATAGACATAAAACATAAAAATAAAATCCTATAAGATTGTCTCTTCCAGTCCAACATTTGCATGTTTCATGCAGGCAACAGAGAAATTCCAAGATGAAGGACAGCAGTAAAACTGGACTAGTTGAGGTATTTTATGTATGTTGTAATCATAAAGCTCAAGAAGTAACACTCAAAGCTACACGAAATGTTCTCTGGAAGCTGTTCACCACTCCTAACCTCTGTGCTTTGCCAGTAATATTCCCAGTTAGCCTATGATGCAGCCACCAAGCATTAAAACTAAGACTATGAACTCTTATAATGAAGTAGAAATTTTTCCCCATGGAAATGAAAGAAGAAATTATGCAGAAACAGTACACTGTTATGGATCATCTCGCTATAGTGCTCCTAATAAAACATCCCTGCCAGTGGAAGATTTTGATCATCACAGAAAATCATAGTGAAAATTTCCACTTAGGAAATTGTTTCCACAACATCTGGGAAACTCTTGGTATAATCACTTTACTGTCTTCTTCTACTTTGGTTTCCATTCCCAGTCTTCATGCTTTCAAGGACAATTTTCTTATACTAAATTCCCTATAGTGAAGTCTAATTTTGGTAACATTTGTATAAGACTAATGATTTATCCAAGTTTACCACTTCTAAATACCTAAGTGTTTGCAAATATAAGAGCCTGTGAAAGAGAAAAGGTTTCCAGAGATATCAGGAGCAGGCAAAATTCATTACTGTGTCTAAATCTGGCTTCAAGTCTTCTTTTCAAAGAAGTTGGATCAGAAACTACATATCTAAATGCCAAAGTCTCAATGGTTTTCATATTGCCAAACTGATCCATTTCCCATGTTTGTCTCTGTGTGTGGTAAGGTGAGGACTATTCACTGGTGCATTCATTCTCTCTCAGGCACTTCTACCTAGGAAGATTTTATTTTATATCAGGCTAAGAGAGAGGCAAAAAATCTATGAGCTCATCTGCAGTTCATCTGAGTGGTTGTACTCACATCAGAAAAAATTGGCTTATACATTTTTAGTGTTCAGAGCAACAAAATAGGTATAAATTTTAGATGCAGATTTTGCACAGAGCTATGCTCATTTTTAAAACTAGCTCTTGTTCTGTATCCAGTTGAACAGAACTTGAAAAGGTGTTATAACATTAACATCTCATGTCAAGACCATTGCTCTATTAAACATGCCATGTACAACAAATCAAGATGGCAAACATTTTTATATTAAACATATTTGTCCATATAATTAACCTAATATAGCTACACTCACAAATCACTGCAGCAGTAAATAATAAAAAGAAAAAAAATAAAAACAAACAAAAAGAAGATACTGAGGTGACTTTAGTGTAACTGAAAATTTCACAGAGATATGCGAGCACTAAAATTAACTCTGGAATAGGTTAATTTACAATATTACAATTTCAAGGACAATTTTGCATTCCCCCTTACCTTGAAAAAAATCTAACAACTAGACTCTACCTGAGGTAGGAGGGAAGGTGTTGGAATTTGTTTGGATTTTTTTTTTTTTAACCTATTGCAGCAAATATTGAGCTGTTACTGGGAATCTTAAAGACTTCAACTGATGCTGAGAATCATGCTTTTTCTGAGACAAGGCAAGAAACATATTTTACATAGCTAATAACATATACAATATTTATTGCCCTAGAAACTAACCCAAAAATTATTTACTTTTCTAAAGGAGCTTAGCTTTTATACAAATTTGTTTCTAAGTTGCCTTCAACATGTTTCTTCTTGAAAAATGCTTAACAAAACTTATCTTCAGAACTTCTGTGACAAATGAAATACAAATGGATGGACATTCATTCTGAATTATGCTTAGAAGTGCTTCAGATAGAAGTGTTAAAGAGAAAATTTTGCCTTCTTTTCAGACAGACTTTCACAGGCCTCTGTTTCCTTCAATTAGACTCCTAAAAGGCAAGCTGGGTAAAGGCCACAACTCCACTGTTTTGTTCACAGGCCATTGAGAAGTGAGTGATATGTAAAGGTGCAAAATGGAATTTGTACTTTGCATTTACCAGAAATGGTTTTGTTGTGGCTCACCAGTCTCACCAGTTGCAGAATAGCAAACCACATACAACAAGGGTCCCCGAGAAGTAGCACCAGGTGGAAGATCATAAAAACCATGTTCTGATTTGCTTAAAATACTTCAGTTAACAAGACAGACTTCTAAAATTTTCTTTGACCTCTGAAAGATTCTGTCCTTAATTGTTTACCTTATTTAAGCTAACAAACAAATCAAAAAAAAATTGTCTAAGTAAATTTTTTCCTAGGATTGCTTCACTGTATCACTCTTGACCAAATCTTGCACACAGAACAAACAGTTAAACATATAAACTCAGAGCTCAGAGAAGTGTATTTGTTTAACTGCTTCGCTCTTTATTGTGTTTGCTTCAGTGGCTTCCATGAATTATTCAGTACATTTTAGGGTAGCCTAGAGAAAATGTTTTCTTTTAAGAGGCTTATTTCTCAGACATTCTTTTAAGTGAGTTAGATGGCAACAAAGTTGCAGAAACTATATCTATAAATATGAAACCTTTTTTTTGTTTCTAAAACTAACTTATTCAAAAGTAAACAATGCTGTATTAATATGAAAAGACAATCAGAAATCTTGACCCACGCTCTTTTTTTTTTTAATTGTCTCAGCAGAATTCACTTAATTCAAAGATTATTTTAATGTCTAAAATCAATTTCTGCTGAGAGACACTGGAAATTCTGATGGTGAGTACAATACAGAACAATTGCTTCAATTTATTCCAAGAATCATATTGGCCAAAGAAAATCTATAGCAGTAAACAACCCATCTAAAACTGCATTGTGTTTTACCTTGGCATGCAGCTGATATTTTTATCCCTTTTGTCCAGGAAAAGAAAATGATATCTAAGAATTTCAAATGTTGCCCAACAACAACAGCAGTTCTCTTCAAACCATAATTGAGTGTGTTGTACAAACAAAATTTAAAAAAAAATTAAAGCAGTTCTTAAGAATTTACTATTTTTTCTCTCATAAATCATAGCCATATCAATTTTTTTTTTTTTTGCTAATATACACTGTCACTTACAATATTTTTATTAATGTCATGTGTCTGAAAACCTGTCAATCGAAAGTGCTAGAAGAACAAAGTAGAAGAAATTCCCTCTAGTGATAAAGTGATCACGTGTTTTCATTTTAGAGGTTTTTTTCCTGAAAGACAATTTTGGTTTTGAGAAGAACTTTGCCTCAGAAAGGTATCAAAGGGAAAGTTTTTCCAAGGAGAAAATAAAACTTTTGGTAAAGACAGGGACACTATATTGAACTTATGACTTGATTCTTACAAATGCAGAAATCTGTGCATGAAATTGATCTATGTTTCCAAGCTCCTTTGAGGGATCTGTTGCATCCAGGTATAGTTTTTTGTTGGTTTTGGTTCTTTTTTACTTTACTTGTTTGGATAAGGTGGTAGATAGGAAATTCTTTACAACTGATGCTTATCTCAGTTCTTTAGTTTTGATAGTATCTCATAAATCCTTCCCAAACAGCCTATTTATAAATATTTTGGCATTATCTAATCTCACCTCAATTGAGCATGAAACATTCTGCCTGAATATGTAAAAGTGTAGCTTATCACATACCAACAACAAGAAAAAAATATAGTTTGATTATACACAGCTTGTCATGAACCTTATGCAAATAACAACATTATCATATACCTAGGCATAATTTTTAAATAGTTGAACACAAAAATTTGTATTTTAGGAATCTGCAACAGTTACTAGGCAATCATGATAACTATTAACATAGTCAATACTCTCTATGAAGTTTACTTATACCTAAGCCTACTGATGCTTATACCTAAGCCTATATTGAATAGATATCTCTGCCTTTAAACCACCATCATCTAAATTTTTATTACATGCAAACCCCAGACTAATAATTTAACTGAAGTGAAACTTCAGCAATAAAATGCCCTTCTCTGCTCTAAGGTTTTAGTGCCAAGTGCTATAGGCTAGACTCAGGGTAACCAACTGAGTTTTTCTGTTGTCACTATAGTGCATGAAGTCTTTACACATTAAGGTCACAGTTCTTAAACAAGATTTGCAAGTTGCAAATGTCTAGTTATGAATTCATGAGCTGGAAATGTGCAGTCATAAAATTTACCAGTCCCACTGCTCAACATTTACAATGTGTGAACCTGAGAAGATTTATGAAGTTGTATGGTAGTCTTGAGCAGATTATGTCAACTGCCGACTTCACTTTACACTGGTCTTTTTATTTTTAAGCCACAGCTGCTGTGTATAGTTACTTCGAGAAGCTATATAATATGGGGAATGATGTCAGGACAGAAAGATGCAAAGGCTTTTCAAAGAATTTAGGACACAAATGTAAACTAAGGCATTTCTTTTTATTATCATGAAAAAAAAAAAAATCAGACAATTTAAATCTGAGTTCTATTTATCTCTAATATATAGCATCAAAAGATCTGACTTCATCTGGTAGTTGACTTTAATAAGCAGTAGATCCAATGGTTCATATAGCTTACTAGTTGATTAAGTACTAAGAGAGAAAGGAAATTTTTGTCTTTTTCAGCATAATACGCTCTCAAACCAGACAATCCATCAAATTTTAACACACCAGATGTACTGACTGATAGAAGTGCACTTTCAATCTTACCTTCTTCCCAGGGCTACTAAAGCCAGAAAATCCCTATTGTCAAACATTTAATTAAACTGACATCAAACTACTGACATCACAGTAATGTTCCATTTAATGACTCAAGAGGAGAGTTTGCAAGACTAAAAAAGAGATGAGTTTTCAGAAAACTGCAAAATACAAACTTCCCTTTTGGAAAAGTTTAAAAGGCATTATGAGGTAAATAAATCCAATTTGGTTTTGTTTTGTTTCTGTTTTGGTTTGGTTGTTTTTCCCAAAACCTGGTCATGCAATTGTAGAACTACGTCAATAGCTTGAGACCTCACTGTGGTATCTAGTTTTTATATTTTTATTTTTTTAAGTATCTTCTAGGAATAATAGATATGCAGTTTTCCTGACACTAGAAAATAGAAGTCTTATTTTTTTTTATAGATTTTTACTTCACATCCACGGGAGTTAAAATATTTTTGAAGTTATAATACATGGAATACAATCTGTTGTGATTTAGCTCCAGCTGTCAACGAAGCCTCACAGAATCACTTGCTTGTACCCGCCCCCCCCCCCCCC
>JAAWXA010000005.1:31963065-31988774 GCA_038090715.1 Florisuga fusca
ACAACCTCTGGTGGGATGGAGGACAGAATCAGAGGGGTAAAAGTGAGAAAACTCATGAGATGACATAAAGACAGTGTAGCAGATAAAGCAAAAACTGCATATTCAAGCAGAGCAAAACAAGAAATTCATCCACCACCCCCCATCCCAGCCAGCTCTTCAGCCACCACCAGGAGAGCAGGTCACCATCACATGTAACAGTCACTTGAGAAGGCAAACTCCTCAAGTCCCTGCCTTCCTTCTGTCCTTCAGCTTTAAAGGCTGAGCGTGACTTCATATGGTATGGAATATCCCTTTAGTCAGTTCAGATCAGGTGTCCCAGTTGTGTTCCCTCTCAGCTTGATGTGCACACCTCAGCTCACTCCCTAGTGGGGTGGGTGAGAAGCAGAAAAGGCCTTGACTCTGTGTGAGCACTGCTCAGCAGTAACTAAAACATCCCTGTGTTATCAACACTGTCTTTAGCACAAATGCAAAAGACATTCCCATAAGAGCTACTGTGAAGAAAATTAACTCTATCCTAGCTGAAACCAGCATGTCAGCAAAATATCCTTACAACAAAATATTTGTCTTCCCCTCAAAAATCCTACGGATATTTTCTGCAGTTTCAGTTTATATGAATTTGCCTCCGTCTACCTGTCATTTGAACCTCAGGAATTAAATTAAAAATGGTTAGATCAAAACAAACTTTCTTCTTTTTCACATCAAAACTATGTAAATTGATGAACAGACTTTTTCAGTTCTAAACTGGGGAAAAACAGTTATGAATACTTTCTCTTTCTCTTCTCCCATCCACCTAGCCATTTACCTTCTTATTAACACTGGTTTATATAGCAAAATGTTGTCATATGGGCACAGTTTTCAGTAAGAGATCATGTATATAGTGGAAAATTAATACAGAACATGAGAAATGCATGTAAATAAATTAAGTGCTGATATTTCAAGAGTTTGAAGGATTTTGGTATGGGAGATTTGACCCATAAGACTTGATATGGCAAACAAGGCAGAGGGCATTTCTTGATAATTGGCTCTTCTAATTTGGTATCATACCTTATATAAAGAAGGAACAAATATGCCATTTAACTTTTATCTGATAAGAAAAAAAAGTTACTGTTTCTTGGAAAAATATACAAGAGAAAAACAGAAGTGGAAGACAATGAGCTGAGAAGGATGCTCATAAAACAGTGGATTTGTTCTGATCCATAAAAGAATCTGGAAAGAATCTGGCTACATATTCAGGAAAATATGTCAAAACACTTTGGGGAGCATCCCCAATCATATTTAACATAATATTTTCAACACGTATTTTGATGTAATAAACAGTTAAAACAACAATTCATGCCTTCAAAAGTTCTGTTATTATGGGTTTTAAGTACATTTTCTCCTCTTTTTGACCTCTCTTCCAAAGAAGTGCACTTCACTGCACTTTTAGTACATCTACACCTTGGGTTATGAGTTAAAAAGTTTTCTTTGCATCAACTCCCCTTTGAAATTGTTTAGGTTTGGGTTTGTTTTTTCTTTTTTTTTTTTCTTCATTTTCTTGGGGGGGTGTGTGTGTTCTTTTTTGTTTAGTTTTTGTTTGTTGGTTTGTTTGTTTGTTTTTTCACATATCCTGTTACCGTATCTTTCTCTGAATAGCATCCCACTTGCCAGTGGTAGTAATAAAAAAAAAAATAAATCCTTTATTTCTTTGTGACTTGCTTTTCCCTCCCCTCTTATCCCTTATTTTCCCCCTCTGCTGTTTCAGACACCATCTATTGATCTACCCTTGTGTTATAAACCATTCACATATCCCAGAAGTTCCATTGTGGCCCTTGAATTCATTTGTACAGTCTCTCATCTGCTTTAGTGTTATTCTCCCTTGCTTTTCAATCTGATGTGTCTTTCTGTTCTCAAAATGCACATAGATCTTTTTTCACCACCCCCCTCAAATATTTAACATTTCTTAGTACTCCATACAATTTTTTTGTTTTGTTTTGTTTTTTTTTACCTTGGTCATGCCATTTCTACCCACCACGTAAAATCTTCTTCCTGACCTGTCCAAGACCCTCTTCCATTCAGTTTTCAGTCTTCACTTTTTTCAGCTTGCCATGAGGAAAAACTGCTCAATGCACATAGCTTAAAACCAAATCAGGATTGAAGTGATTTATTGATTTATTATTGATATGTAATTAACCAGCACTCAGTGAGCTATACATGCATGAGCAGTATCAGTGATATAAGTGATAAACCACAATGATATTTACACCATGTTTTAAAGTGTTTAAAATTTGTAGGTGGTTTTTTAGCACCCTTTCAGGACTAATCCCCCATAATTCTACTCATATACATGGACACGTACACACACTCACTTGCTCACAGGGTTATGTGCATGCCTCCCACTTGCTGTACCAGGCTGGAAGTTACAGATGTGCAACCCCTCTCCTGGACACCTTTCTGTAAGTGGTGTGGGTGTTGCAGTTTGACCTGATGGATATCTTCACCAGTGACATCATTTGGGGACAGACTCTCTCAGACACAGGATGTCCTTACTGCATCCTCAGCCTTCATTCTCTAAACATCTATTGAATGACTAGCCATCATTTTTTGTATCTTCCCTTAGTAGACTGCTTTCCTGTGACAGCTGAGAAGAAGCTAACAGAGATTTTAATATATTGGGATCACTCATGTTGATCAATACGTCCTCTCACTATCTTCTTTCACTCCTCTTGTTGATATCCTGTCTGCTACATTTTATGTTATATTTGTAAGATTTATGGGCAAAAAAAAAAGTTATTTCTGTGTTCATGCAGGGTCAAAACAGTACTGTCTTTTGAGGTTCAAGCCACACAGTAATAACAATCCTAATATTTCATAAAAAACACCATCCATTGAAAGAGTGTTTGTTCAGGGAGTGCTCCACTATATAAGGGAATTTTGTGCTCCCACAAAGCATACTTCAGAAAAGAGTATGATCATTCTGAAAGTTGCACAAAGGATCTAAACATGAATAGAACACTAAGCAGTTACCATAGAACTGATGTCCTTTCTCCTAGAAATATGAATCTCATCTACAAATAGCATACACCTCTCATTTTTTTCATTAAACATTACGAGAATAGTAGCAGATGTTGCATGATTTTTTAAAAAATAATCTTAAGAAGTTATGCATCTCTCAATATAGCAGATGAGCATTAAAGGCTTAAGTTTTCTGTGATGCATTGCATATCCTAAATTTAGTTTTTCTTCATAAATCTAGGAGTACTTAAAACAGAAAAAAACCCCAAAACAACGGTGTAGAAAATTTGAAGTTCCAGATAGGCTTCAGAATAACAATTTTTCTTTTGAGAAACAGCATTTTGTTTTTACAAAGAAATACTGTTACCTAGATGCCTGAAAGACTAACCAGCAAACCATATGATAAAGCCCTGCCAACTAAAATGATAGCCACTGTGCTCATATAGCCACCATTTAGTTTGAAGAGGGCCCCTCACATGATGCTATATATGCAATTGTAAAATTGAGACCTACAGTCTCATAGAACCATCATACTTCACTGTATTCCCTCCCCTGGGTCTCTACTTGCCTCAGTAGCTACAACTCTTTCTTCTCCAGACCTGTGGCATGCACCGCTTGAAGCTGCTAGGGATATTGCAACTGCACAGTACTCCTTTTTCTATGTAATTGGAGCCAGAGACATGAAGAGAGCTATAATCTCCTTAGACTGTTCAAATAGCTCTTTACTTTGTCTTGCAAGTACTACTTGAACCTCTAGAGAAAATCTCTGTGACTTTTTGTCTGGCTTATGGTGAAGATACAGATTTTCAGTTCACAGATTTTCCACTGCAATTTTAATTGAAAATATGAGTTCATGATTATGGTACCTTTATGCAAGATAAAAAAAAAAAAACAAACAACAAACAAAGAAACAAACAAAACCAAACAAACAAAAAACCAAAAAACCCCAACACCTGCATTTTGCGAAAATTTCTCTTTTTTTCTTCTAAGAATTAGGTTAAGTACAATGATGTGAAAACGATGATTGCTGGGTGAGGTCTGTTTACTTAGCTTCCTCTGATACCTGCTGGGAACAGACATGGCAGGGATGATTCTTCACATACTGAATAGGTTGATACCTTAAAACAACCACTGAAGCCCAGGTCAAGGACTCCTTAGTATATTATTATATACTAGCCTTAAGAGTCAGCTTGTACCATGGCACACCAACAGAGAAGCTCTTCTTGTAGTCACAATAGTCATTAAATAGTAAAATAATAAGAAAGAGTTACTTCTCCCAAGAAGAGCTACCAAAATGATGTAAAAAGTGACAAAAACTGTAGCAATTTTTGTGTTGAAGGGCAGAACTGGGAGTATGTCAATTTTACAGCACATATAACTCATTCCGATAAATTGGTAAAATGTATGTTTCATAAAGAGACCAATAAAGGAGTTTCATGTGAGTGCAGCAAAACTAAGCATCCAGTTTGGAGGAACCTTGGCTCTATTTCCAAGTTGAATCTCAGGGCTGTAGAGCACATCTCTTCAGCACAGTGGTGTGTGAAAGAGCCATCATGATCGAGCTTCTCATGGAACCAGAGGGCATTGGCTCCTCATTTCATTCCCACTGAGACACAGGGCTTTGTTGATTTAATTTTATTGCTTACTGGCCTCAGCTACTATCAACGTGCTGCCATGTGTATCCAGAGGTGGTTTCTGAGCAGTGCATTTCACTAGTGCATTCTCCAGACAAGCAAAATTACATTTGGATATGAATTTAAATTTATGTAATACCCTTATATTAAACTATAGTTTTCTGCCAGCAAACATAAGACAGTGAAATCTGCTCATTTAGTTATCTTTTCATAAAGCCATGTATGACCAGATGCCCCAGCATATCTCACTGAAATGTCAGTCAGCCATTAAGAGACAAAATCAAAATTAGAAAAATGAAGTTTCAACAAAAAGAGAAATCTATGATTGTTTCATTAAGCAGAATAATAATATCTGTTTGCCCTTAATAAGCATTAGATAGTGCATTAGATAGTAACCTTGTTCTATCAAATAAAAACTTTAAAAGAACAATGTGCTAGAAACACTTCCATTTCACTTTGCTTTTGTGTGAAAACTGACTGACTGCTGCTACTGGTGCATTGACCTGTGAGCAGTCAGAATTGCACTCTGACTTTGCAAGTGACCCTGAAACTCCAAAACATTTTACAAGTTTCTATAAGTTATCCATGCACATTTGTAATTCTTGAAACAAACAAACAAGCAAGCAAACGAAACCAACAAGAACAACAAAAAGACACCAAAGAAACCAAGGAAGATTCAGATATCCAAAAGCCTTCATAAACCTTCCAGACAGTGAGAGCTGTTTGTACTTCACACCAGTACAGTATGTTTTAGATCCTGACATTTAAATTCAGCCTCTAGATTTTTTGCCTCTACTGTAGAGCATCAAAAAAGCTTCTGTCAGAAACAACCACTTTACCAGCATACATTTCCAAAATTATTTTTAGATATGTGGACCTTAGGTCCTTGCAGCTATGAAATTTATATTCACAGTTTGGGAGCAATACTTTCTAATGATAACGTCCTACTTAATTTGCTCATGTAAAAAGAAAATCAGTACATTTCTTAACCCACTAGGTAAGACCAGATTTCTTGTGTTAAGACATAAAAGTCACAGTTCTTTACCATCATTAACTAAGAGTTAAATAACCTTGAGATTTTCACAAACTATACAATGCAGACTGACAATGTAATTAAAATGTTGTGATGTGTGATTTGTATAGACTGCACTGAGAGCTCTAACCAGATTAACTACATGACTCGCACACATTTCCTGCAATGAGTTATACTGCTCTAAATAATTACAAGAATTAAGCTCCAGCACGGACTGTCTATGAAATATATTGGCTCTGACCAGATTAAGTACTAGAATGAATAGATTTACACTGACTATACCTATAAAGTGAAACACCCTTGCAATATAAAATACAAGAAAAGTGAACATACAGTACATACAAATGCAATGAAGTTACAGCTCAGTCTCATTGGAATGATCTGGCATACTCTACTGTAATTCATCCTAGTGTAAAATAGCATAACCTCATTTGTTTAAACAATGGCTGTATTTTTATGCTTAAATATGTCTTTTTTAAAGCAAATCCAAATACAGGATATGCCTAGTCTTCTAAACAACTCAAATTCCCTGTTTGCTTCTGGGTCCTTCAGTGTAAGAGTGTCAGAGAAGTCCAAGGGTCAATCACTATACAAGTATGGTTAAGGCAAATCTTTACTGGACAGGGTTAGCTCTTACCAGAGCAGATGCTGCGTTTCCTTCCCCTTATCCTGCAATCCAGGTATGGCACAGATGTAACGTAGGGGTGAGATTGTGAAGTATTCCTTGGAGTACCATAAGAATTAGACAATTTAAGCCCTAAAATTATTTTAGCTTTCAAACAAAGGTACCAGAGTGGGCTAAAACAATTAAAATGCTGTTTTTGGCTCAGAGATGCATGCTCAATACATACTTAATTTCATCCCTGTGTTAATTCCACACAAAGAATTTTTGCAAAACCAGATATACCTAGAACCATAGAATCATAGAATAGTTAGGGTTGGAAGGAACCTTAAAGATCGTTTAATTTTAAGCACCCTGCACCTTCACCTATGGGTGCAGAGCCCCTTAGCATCCCCCTAAAAGACTCCTTCCCCTAGATTAAGTTGCTCAAAGCTCCATCTAATCTGTCCTTGAACACTTGCAGTGACAAAGCATCCAAAACCTTGCTGAGCAACCTGTTCCCATGTCTCACCACCCTCACACTAAAGAATTTCCAAAAAGACCTCTTCCTGCCACCATTAGTAAGGTCAATGTTAGAAAATTACACTCAGATTGATAAAAGGCAGCACACAGAAAAGAGGAAGAGTAAATAAGAGGTTCATGAAAATTAAAGCTGACTTTAAGCTTATAGAAAAATGAAGAGACATGACCTGCACCAGTGAAAATCCCAGAGTATCACAGCAGTTTAACAAAACCAGGACAGAGGGTTACAAATTCTTCTACAAACCTGAAAGCACACCAGGCTTCCCCACATATCTGTAACAAGTGCTCAGACAAGGTTAGAACTCAACTGTTGCAGCCCCCACCTGCCAACACACATTTTCTCCTTCACCATGAAGGACTTTTCTAGTCTGACGTAATTTTTAAATTACTATTGCTTGGTTTAAAAAACAGTTTGGTTTAAGTTTCCTCTGAGGAAATTACACATGCATGTACAAAATGGAAAATAGAATGCATTGATTGAATAGAATAGATAAATTGAATAAGTTAAAATAAGCATTAAGTTTATTTTCTTATAACATTAAGAGTCTGGTGAAAGGTGGGATAAGAGGCTGAGAAAGAAAGAAATATAGTGCTGATGCTGGAGATATTATTTCTGTTATCTACACAAAGAAATAAAGAAGTCTGGGACTTGGCAACAGTGAAAGAGTAGAAAAAAGAGTAAGCTTCCAGATATGGAAGCTGTGTGAAACTCATTTAGCCTGTCTCTGTCACCAGCTCCACACCATGGTGTAATAAAAAGCCTAAAACACAGGTATAAATCACAGAAAGAAAAGCTGTCATCTGTGATATTGTTCAGATAAGCATAAGCCAAGGCAAAACTGAATTATGCCTAGATACTTAGACTAGGGCTTTTCCATGTGTCCAAGAACAGCCTACATTAGAAGATGGATGCTTTCAAAATGAGGAGAGTAGAAAAGAACAATTAGATTCAAGATGATTTCTGAACTGCATAAAAACTGAAGCAATATACAAAGTATTTTTGTTGGTTTACAATTTTATATCACTGTAACATTTGAGAAACCTACAATTTATATGCATATTCATTCCATGGAGCTGTCATCTTTCTTCCTAAAGGCATAAAATTTGAGCTTTTTCTACTCCTTAAGAACTCTTAGTTGTTAGTGGTTTATTTCTTAATGTACCCATAATGCACCCATTGCCCTCTGTTTCTTTCTTCTTTTTCTCATATACCCATTCCTCTAGCTATGCAGTTCGTTTATCACAATTAGTTTTCTCACTTACCACTACCGGTCAGCTCTTTATTGCTTCTGCAAGAAACAAAGGCTTAGATACAGAAACAGAATTTTAAAGAGGCTATATTACAGGAGTCACTCTTCCCTCATCAGAGTTCATCTGACTTGCTCTGTGTTTCAGGTAAAATTGCTAACTGGGAAGACTGAAGGGTCTACTCAAAGCAAGTTTTACTACACCATCAATAGTTAGAAACAGGAAAGACTGGAGTCCCCGATTACTCCAAATGAGAATAAGTGTATTGAAATACAACATATGAAGAGTGAAAGGGAAATATAAATCAACTAAGTTTATGGTTGAATATTACGGGCAAATATATGGGCAAATGCTTAATTTGAAATAACTTGGAAATAACTGTTTAACACGAAAAAAACCATTGAATAAAGTGAGATCACTACAGAACATGCAAAAGTGAGCAGTCAGTGCTTAGAATCACAGAATCACAGAATCATCCATGTTGGAAAGGACCTCTGAGATCATCAAGTCCAGCCCTTGATCCACCACCACTGTGGTTACCAGACCATGGCACTGAGTGCCACATCCAGTCTCTTTTTAAAAACATCCAGGGATGGAGAATCCACCACCTCCCTGAGCAACCGATTCCAACGCCTGATCCCTGGGGGACACCACTGGTGAGCGGCCGCCAATTGGATCAGCACCGTTCAGCACCACTCTCTGGGTGCCTCCAGCAGTTCCTAACCCAGCACAGGGTGCTCCTGTCTGAGCCCTGGGCTGACAGCTTTTTCAGGAGAATGCTATGGGAGACAGTGTCCAAGGCTTTGCTGAAGTCCAGGCAGACTCCATCCACAGTTGCAGAAGTTCTCATTGCATACATGCTCTTTACAGTACTTGGTTCAGCTATCAAACAAGAATGAATTAACTAATAATCTGTAGGGGAGGAAGATCAGTGGATTCAAGAAACAGGTCAAAACAGGTTTTTCTCTGTAGGTTTTATTCCTTTCTCTGCTTAACTTTCTATCCTTTTTCAGAGACTGGAAGCATATGAACACTAAAAATGCCTTTGGAAAGAAAATATTTTATATTCTCAAATACTACACTGAAATATGTTGCAACACATACTTTCCAGTAGACATTTTCTGGGTTAAAAGTAAATAGACATCCTCTCTCCTATACCCTGCAAATATACACACACATACACATTCTACACCTGAGAAAAGAGAGACTAAATTTACCACCCACTTCCAAGCTAGCAAAGAGATCATCTGCTATTTGAAAGGAGAAAATTTATTTCCTGCAGTGTAGAAGATGGTCTCTGATCTTTTAAATGACCACTTTAAACAATCCTTTTTGAAGACCAGTCAACCAAGATTCTAGTCAACTAAGATTTGGAATGGAATCTGAAAGCTGTGAAAACAAAGTATGAAATGTAGGTTTAACTTCAATGGCTCCTTCAGAATCTCCATCAATATTTATTATTTACGTGGTAGATGCCTTGATAAGTATTTAGGCAATGCTGTTCCATTACCTGTACACCTATTTAAAAACGGAGTTTTTAGCTTTCAAAAACAACTTTTTTCTTAAGCTGTATAGGGAGAAAAGTGGCCCAAAATGGTTATTTTCTACAACACACCTTTAGAGGTGGGTAGCAGGTATTCACATCTGCCAGAATACTTGCAAAACAGATGGTCAAAAGCCACAGTCATTAATTTTTGTATTACAGACAACCAGGTGGTAAAATTGTGGAAAATCGCCTGGATTCTTCTCCAAAGATCAGTTATTCAGTGAAGTTAGAAGATTATTTCTATTTTTTAATTTTTTAACTTGATATAGCAGATTATAGATATATCATGTTGCATTACATTGTCTTCCAATAACCTGCTATGTTATGGTGTGCCAAGATAGTTAGCAGCTTTCATAGTGTACCATGAGGCAATTTAAACACAGCATCAAAAGAAATGCATGGAGTTAGTGTCCACTTCCTTCCCTCCTATTCCACCTGAGCGAGTGGGCAGGAGGAATAATCAGCAGTTATTAACCTCCTACCCACATTCAGGTGTACCTGCAGCTTGTCTTATGTCTCTCACTTGAAGAGATGATGATTCATTGGTGGTTTTTTATTTACAGTAATGGCTGCTGTGATTTTCTGTTGCAGTGGGGTTACAGATTGTGCGTAATTTGTACAGACATCCATCTCTTAAAAGCATTCAATTCACTGAACTTCTTAGAGTCTTTCCCTTTGTTTCAGCAGGTATGAACTTGTACCATGCAGTCTGAGTTTCCACCTTCAATAAATCTAAAACTTAAACAGTGACACAGAAAAAAACTGCCTCCACAGATGATGCACAATAGAGTCTGTTTTACATCTGTTGTAAAAGTCTCAGGCCCTTAAGTGTTCAATGATTTCACATTTTGGATATTATACAAGGTTCTGGGTCAAACTACAAATTTTTCAAAGATGAATATTAATCAAGCTGACCTAAATTTTTAATATTTTACCACTTATGACTCCTTTTAAAACTGCTTGGGAATATTTTTGCATAAATAAAATTGCCAACTAAAAGTAGAGCTATAGACCAGCCTCTCCAATGAAAACTAATAAAAATGCTTTTTTTTCTTCTATGTAACATCTTTTTTCTTGTTTGTGATAAATGGATAGCAGCTGTCTTTTTGTACTCTGAGACTGCTGTACTCAGAAGCTGCCTTCGTCACTTACAGAAGCGAAGGAATCATTTTAGTCTTGAGCCTAATGAAATAATAATCACTAGGACAACAGGTATAATTGCTGCCAGCTATCACTGTGCTGCCCCACTGGACTGTATTATTCTATTTTTATTGTTCTTTTTCCTGCTTGGCAGATGGCAAATTGTCTTAATTATCCATTCACACTCTGTAACCTATTTAACCTCAACCAGTAGCCTTCTTGAAGACCATCAAGCAGAAAACAGGTTAACCCAGCTAAGCATGACTATAAACTGTGTCTTCCTAATTATGCAGCTGTTTACTATTCAAGGCAATATTTATCCTATTATACAGTAACAATAATAGCATTCTTCTGAGAACCCATGTCTTGCTACATACCATGCTAACAACAGAAAAATCAGCTTTGCAAGCCTACGCTGTTTTTCTACATCCAACACATCATAAAAATATTTCTGCTTTCTGAACAAACTATAAGCATTCCTCTTCTTTTTTTTTTCCTCCCTCGCCAACAGAAATATCTATGAATGCATTCCCCTTGTCCTTGTCACATCAAAACCAGAGGAACTTCACCACTGAGAATTACCATTTCTTCCTCAGACACCACATTATCTTTCCTGAAGAGGAAATGATGTGCTCACTACTCAAAGATTAATGAGCAGTGTTTTCTGTGGAAGTATTTCCTAATGCAAAGGATGCTTTCATGAACAGCCACCCAAACTCCCTACTCCCCTACTTTTTCTTTGAGGTGTGATATTGGGCAAAAGCCAATTTAGTTGAAACCTAACCATTACTTCAATGTCCTGTGAGAAGCAGAAGTCTACTATGGTACATATGTAAATTGAATAGAGAAAAAAATTAGCTGTCTGGCATTGATCAAAAAGTCTACATTTTCACAAGCACAGGGACTTTTCTGACAGTGTAACTTGCACACACACCACCACCAAAAGCACACAAAAACCCCAACAGCTATGACAATGGCCCACCCCTCCTTAAAACTGAAAGATTAGTGGTTCAAGGCTCTGCAGCTGACTCTCTGATGCAAATGTGATTTGAACTTTTAAGACTACTACTGATCAGAAAATATGCAGGAAAAATTTATTTCCTGGGTGTTTAAAAGTTTTTCAGAGATGGAGCATTTTTTTTTCCCAGAGAAGACTTCAAATTCAGAGGACTGTATTGTCACTAACATTACGGAATGAAAACAAATTCTGAAATTTCAAAGATGCCACAAGGTAGTAACATTATATTTTAGGTGGTTCTTTTTAAAGAACTGCTTTTTTTACCTTCACTATGTCCAAGAAAGCTCACAGAAATTCCATGTAGCACTTCTGAACACACAATACATAATAACTACATGTGAACTACACAAACTGTCTCAGGGATAAAAAGATGCCTGCATTTAGTTCAGCATGGAAATACTTAGAGCACAACTGAAGCCACAAGTTTTTATGTAAAATTGTCTGTGAAACATCTTTCATGTATTTTCATATGAAATATAGACATTCTTGAAATCATAAAAATTTTCAAGGAGCAGACAAAGGATTTCTTGCTCCATTGGATTGGTCACCTCTTTCATTCCAGTTGGCTCTTCATTCCAGTTGGCTCTTCATTCCACATTGGTTCATGTTGTTAATTAGATGGAACTAGGTTTTCCACCAAATCTGCAGAAATTCATCTGTTGACCTGCTACAGAATTGTATACAGGTTTTTCCTGACACAAATCAGAGAACAAGACTCTAAATATGTATTTTAGGATTTAAGAACACTGCTGCCAATTTGTTTTCTTCATTACATCTAGTTCTTCTTTCTGCCCGTTGAGTAAATTAACAGTTGTCCCCAACAAATACTTTCCAGTTTATAACATTATCAGCCCCTGTACATGTACACTTATTGAGATGGTAATAAGAAAAAGTCCTGTGTAGAAACAGTCAGACCCTATTTTACTGCCCAGGTACAGCTGAGATATATCCTCTTACAAACCCCACTCAAATGTCCCTTTCTAAAACTTAACTAAATTTTTACATTTCTACCTGGATTTCCCATGCTGACTTACACTTACAATTACAAATTAAGTACAATGATGTATGAAATCAAGTCTACTCATGAAATCTATGCTCTATAAAACAGAATTACCAGAAATTTCCAAGGTGTTACAGTAACTCCTAAACAAAGTTTTCTTGGTTACCAAAAAAACCCCCAACAAACTGAAATAAATAAAAGCCCCCAAACCATTAAAAACAAACAAACAAAAAATAAAACAACAAAAAAGAAGATTGAACAAACAAATAAACCAAAGAACAAAAACAAACAAAAAAACCCACCAAACCCCAGCACAAAACCCTAACAGAAGCAAGAAACTTTTGTCATGATCTGTCAGACTTTCCCTACAATCAGCATTTCAGGAAACCTTCTGTCTGTATGGTGCTATTCCTTTTGCTTGGCACTGATAAATAGGATCTATGATGTTCTCCACATGACTCATCCTGGTGTTTCTTTAAAACTCCTAGGCCAATATGCTCCTGAACAAAGAAATTCCCTTTCTACCACCTTTTTCAGCAATGCATAAATAAGAGATGGGGAGAAACAGAGAGAAATAATAAATTTAAGGCAAAGCAGAAAAATAAAATCACATGGCTCAAACAAAATTCCATGACATTTTCCAGTTGAAACAAGCAAGGTTAAAACAGCTGTGAATGCAGAAATCTGACATTTTAAAAAATTTAATTTTTTTTTGTTTTAGGTCATGAAGAATATCCTAAAAAGCAACAGAACATATCTGTTTTGACTGATTAATCCATTTCACCTGAAATTAGTTGTAATAATTTCTATCACAAAAAAGAATTTCTGTATTTCTCTTCTCCAGGGTATGCTTTCATATTTCTTTACTCAGACAGATAATCCTGTAAACCCTTCCTGCAGAATCAGGAGCTTCTTACTGTAACACAGTACACACACAGTATTAACAGTTATTCTGTTTTTTCAGACAATCTCAGCAGCTAATCAACAAATTTGCAGGTAAATCAGTTTATGTTTTCCCCAGATATTTTAAGCTACGGGCTCCATGTTGTATGATTTCACATTTCTAATTTTATCTTTCTTATTTTAAGAAGGGTAGCATAGACAGTGTACCAAGATGGTGTTATGAACTCCGTCCTCTCTATCACTTCCCAGCATACAATATCAAATATTGAGTAAAGAGTATGAAAGCTGTTTGAGGCCCTCCAGCACAAAAATGACCTCTAGACTTTACTATCCACATGTAGATTTTAATGACCAGTAACAGAAAGACAAGTAGGAAGAAAAATTCAGTCGTGACGACTGATCTAATTTCTCAGTGAAACTCAGAGATGCTGATGCAGACCAGGATTAAAACAAAACAAAGCAAAACAAGGCAAAACAAAACAACCCAACAAAACCACAAACAAATCAACAGATCAGACAAAAAAGCCTCTCATGGTTTTTTCTTTAATAACAAAAAACCCAAACACAAAAATAATAAAAAAAAAAAGATGTGTGTTACCAGTCTTCAGTATCCAGACTACATCCACTCAGTCACAGCTCCTTGCTTCAGGGCACTTTTCCTGTTTGCATTTCACAAGAGATCTGGAAACTGAGAGCAGTCTCGCAGCCTGCAAATACTGCATCCTATGAGAAAAAAAAAATATGTATTGCTCATTCACAAGTGCGAGCGCTGCCTCTGCCTCCAGCCCCTTCACAGTTCCTGTGCCCCTATTTTACATCTCCATGCAGAGTGGGAGCTATGGGTTGCTCTGCCATAGCCAGCAGTTTAGGCAAGGGGAATCTGTCTTTTAAAGGAAGCAATCTTGTAGAGCACTAAACGGTGCCTTATGCCTCTTTTTTATGCAATTTAACTCAAAAGCCATCACATTAGCTGACAGCTCAGTGGATTGGAATGTTTTTGGTTTTATTGTCTAAGGTATTTCTAGGTTTCCCAATACACAGGCTATATATGTATATTTGAGACACCATGGGTGGAACTCTGTCCAAACAGTTGCAAAAAGTAATTATACCAATTAATATAAATATCTGGACTAGCAGACTAGGCATAACCTAATCTCTTTTTCTGATGCTTTGGAATTTCAGCTACTTCTTAAGGTAGTGATTGTAGTGCTCATTTGGAATAAGATTCAAGAATCCACAATTCAATACTAGGACAATATCAGGTGGTGTGGCTCCAGTGTCAGGGTGAGTGAGTCCAGTGACTTCCAGCTGGAAGTCAAGAGCTGGACATAACAAATCTGGGTGCAACTGACAGTAGTCGCTGCCGTGGCAGCTCTTTGATGGTGCATGGGATGATGTTCTCAGGCTAGTTCCTAGTGGACAGATGTGTTTATCCTTTAAAAAAAAAAAAATAAAAAAAATAAACCCCCTCACAATTGCCACTAATTGGCTCCCTTCTCAGTAGTTTTAGCAGTGACGCTGCAGACCTCAGAGCCTCTGAGATAAAACTGTTTTCTAATCCCTAGAAGAGCTCAGTCCAGATCAGGGAATAAAGTAAAACATTTAGTGAAAGGGGAACTTGCACTGGTGCTGTTCGTGCTGTCCATCTTCTTGGGATAATTAAGGCTCTCATTTTCTAAGGCTGTCAGTCTGACATCTTCCATCAGCACTAACATTCACTTGATCTTTGAATTTTATTTTGTTAAGAGGAGAAAAAGAGCAGGAAGAAAAAGGGGAAAAAGAAATCTTGCAGCATGAAATGAAGCGCTTTGGCAAAGTCATCTTATTTACATCTGAAAATTGATTGAACTCCATATTGTTGGTAACTTGACAAAAAAAACCCCTTAAATTTCTGTTATTTTCTGATTCCTGAATAAATGAAGAAGGAATAGCACAGCAAAACTTCACTTCCACCTATAAATTCTTCTTCACTGAGTCATTTTTCCAAAACCAGTTTGGATATAGTTTCCAAATTAGTTAAATGAGACACTGAATAGTCATGGCTATTTCTTTTATTACCTAAAATTATGTAATTAAATGAAAAAAGATTCTTCTCTGAATGAAGCAATTCCTTTCCCAATAGTGATATTTCTTGATGTTGCTGAGATGTTAAAAGAGTGGTATAATTAATCCACTGTCCCTTTATCAAGAGCAATAAACAGAGAGCAATAAAATTTAATCTGATTATGCCATTATCTCAAATGAGTATTTTATCATCTGCTAGCAACTAAATCATAAATTATTTTTCAACAGCTTTTTAATAAGGTGTAAGATAATAATGGCCTGCAATGAAGTGCTGTAATACCCAATTTGAATAACCAGTGTTTTTCCTATGAAACAAATGAGACTTTTGTCTGCCACTTTGGAAATGTACAGAACTTTTGAGATCTGTAATAAATAAAAGTAAGGTGATCTGCTCAGGAACACTCAGAAGTTCTTAAATTTTGCCCCTAGATTTCACCCTCATCTTATGGCAGGAGGAGTCATTCCACTGGTTGCATACTGATTTTAATCTGCCATTAGCTATTCGTCAGTGGTCAGGATTTGTAATGGACTTCACATAGTGAAGATTAACCTCATACTTGGTGGTTATAAATGTTCATTAACGTTGAGTTCTAGTCAAGCACAAATACTGCCAGATCTCCTCAGTGCTAGAAAAACAGATTAAATTCACCTAATATTCCATTGCTGATTCGTTTTCTCCCCTACATACTGAACCTGAAGGTGCATTTTTTTTATTACAGTATTTGGAACCCTGAGCATACTGAATTAATGGTAAAATAATTATACCACATACCCCACTACAGAACTGATGTATCTCATTTTCCATTTTTTCCAGAATTTTTCAGTTACTTTTCTATTTTTGAGAGACAAAGGACTTTAAAAAGTGGCTCCTAAACTCATCTTTCCCGAAAGAAATCAACAGTTTCCTAATTACTCTGTAACTGGTACTACAAACATGAAATGAAATTCAGTGACAAACAGAAATGCAGTGTTTTAATCTTTTGAAGCATCACGTATTCAAAGTGCTATAAATCTAATACTCATATGGGATAAACCAGCACAATTTTCTCACTTCCTCTAAGCCAGTTAATTTGCCAAGAAGTAAAAAAGCACTGTTTTACTTAGCTGACCAAACTCAGATTTTTCAGCCTGCTTTTTCTAGTCATGATTGCCTGATTATTGACACATACCTGAGCACTTTTGAATACGAGATCAGTACACACTTACTTCAGTAAGACTACTGTTTACAAGTGCTGGGCTTAGAAACCAAATTTAAAAATGCTGATCCTATGAACTCCTGTAAGAAATTAGTAGTATAAGGAACAACAGCAGGTTAGGCATAAATGGCTTTTGCAAATGATTAAGCTCCAAAACAAAGAAAAAAAATTTCATCATTTTAGCTGCCTTTTTTACAAGTATACTTTCAAACACTGCAAACATTTCTTGCTAACAGATGAGGTTATTAATTTTTAGCATTTGCATATTACTTGCCATGTCTAAAGCACTCTACAAGCATCAATGTCCTTACTACCACTCAAGTAAGTTGAGAACCTTACTAAGCATTTTGATTAATAGTACTGAAACATTAGGTTTAAAAAAAAAGCTACCAACCACCAATATTTTCTAAAACAGCTCTTTAATTGTAAAGCAAGTTTCTACTTCACTTTCTATTTGCCTTGAAGTGACATAATTTTCCGGTGTTTTAACTACACTATTTTTTTTCCTATGTCTGTTGCAATACACAATTTTTGCTAATTCATGGTATCATGAAATGCATACGAGATCAGTCACAAGGAAGCTTACAATTTACTTGATCTGGGCATCTTCTGCAGAATAGGAAATCACCTAGGAATTATTTTAAAAATCCTGTGTTTATTTCTAGTTTTAACTGCTTGAATCTTGGAACACTGAGAAACTACTCAATGCAGTATTCACTGTATCAAATGATACAATGTACTCTAAAGATTCAGTATATTTCTTGACATTATACAAGTGTACAATTTCATTAGTTCTCATGTAATCAAATGTGATAGGTTTATGTCCAGATATATCTGTGACGGTCTTTATTGAGACAAATATTTCATGACCAAGTATTTAAATATTTGCCATTGGAAAGGACTCTTGCAAAGAGACAGAACCACTCTCCTTGACTGTACTCAACTATGTATATTTCTGTCTTCCATTTAACTTCAGTAATTCACAGTTAAAGGAAAATATACCAACTTAGCAAAAATATGAAACAAGACCAGTAAATATTATGACATCATCTAGCTTCCTTCCCGGTACATTCATTGTACATGTGATCACAATTCTAATGTTACAAGAGCCTGTATAGGGAAAATCTGTAAATTACTATGCTGTAACAGGTTTTTTCTACCTGGTTCCTCCTTTTTAACTAACCTTAAAAAATATATAAATACACACAATATAGGCAATAAACTACTAATTGATTCATCTTAGTGTTCACACCATGAAACTTTTGACAGGTCATTCAGATTATAGTAATATATTTGCTGTAGAACTAATTCTGAACAGGGAGAAACAAGCTGTCAAATGTACAATACACGTAATTTACATTTAATCCACAGCCACAATCTTACTTTCATTTCTTTCCTGACACTTCAGTGTGCTAAAATAGAGTAAAACTATGAGATATTAAGAGAAATTCATTACTATGTGGCATTTGGACCAGAAATAATTCACTTTTTCTATTAAGGACTTCATACATTCAGGAACTCTACAAGGATATATAAAGGCAGATTACAAACACTGATAAATTATGTGTGTTACTCATAACAAGCTGCTTGAGAATAGAGCAAGAAAATCCATATAAAGAATATAAATGCTTTGTGAATCAGCATCACCAAGGATATTTTAAAGAAATAACAGTGACATGCTTGGCTGTGCTGTTACAAAATCTTGCACCAAGGTGAGGGTACACATACCTCTTCAAAATTCTTCAGTCTTTTCTATCTCTTCCCTTGGTTGCTCTATAAATAATCAATCTGAACTACATTTTTAAAATGTATCTTTGAAAGCGTACTAGCAAGAAGATAACAGCTGGGTGGTTTCACCACAGATAATTGATAACCTGCTAATTTTCTGCTGAATGCATGCATAGGCTTGTAGTCTTTCTGTAGTACTGTCACAACCGGTGAGTCAGCTGGAGAACATTAACATCCTGATGACAATGAGCTTCTAACACCTCTGATTCATTGTTTTTACCATTCTGTCAGTGGAGAATGAAATGACTGAGAGATCCTAAGGTGAGGGTAAAAACATGCTAATAGATTAATACCCCACACTAAAAAAACATCAGATTACCTGATTAAATGTTGACTAACACAATGAGATTTGCATGCTGTTGGCCAAAAAAGTATTTTTTCAAACATAGATCACCTGAACCAGTAGACCATAACATCTTCCTTAAAAACCTTTTACTATCTACTAGCTTTACAGCAAGTCCTGACAAGTTCTGCTAACGTGGCTAACCTTTATGCACAAGATATTCTACTGCCAAAAAAAAAAACAAAAAACCCAAACCCAAAAAACAATAGAAATCACTGGAAGAAAATATGCACTGTGTATTTAACAGTATCATTTTTCTACAGCTAAATCTTCTTTTGTTGTTTTTTCATTAATATTGTTAGTATGTGAATTCTATGAACTGAATGTAAAGAGAAAAGAAAAAGAAATAACACACCTCTAGCAAATTATTATGTCAATTTAACATCCACCCCCTCCTCTTCAAGGCCTACAAGCCCTTCAAAAAATCACAAGTTCAATACTGAAGTTTGCAAATCATTTTTCAGGAGCTCCTAGTAACCAGAATACATACTCTGAGCATGATTTCCATTATTATCTCAGTAAAAGAGATGAAACAACCGTTAACTGTATACTTTAATTTTAAAAAATTGACCAGCATTCAAGGGTCTCAGCCTATAGCTGGTGGATTGTGTACAGAATTGGCTTGTGTGCTCCCCCAGCAAATGCACCTGAAGCACACCACAGCCAGAAGCTGCGTGCACCTTTCAGTATTTTGCTGGAATGAAATCAAACCACAAATACTTATGTTCATCCAGGTTCATATAGCAGAAAAGTCCAAGAGTTTTGCCAGTCTTGGTATATCAAGTATATGGGTGGATATTAAATAAGGTGTAATAAAGCAACTTTGTTCTGACAGAGAGCAGAATTAGCTTCTGCATTCAGAAGATGTATCAAGACAAAATCTAAATGGAGCAAGGCACAGTTTTCTAACATTTAGGGCAGTCAGTTAAACATCAGGAAAAAAAAAGAAAACACTTGAGTGACATATATTGTTTAGTATTAAGTTTGAAACTATCTATAGAAAATATGTATTAGCTGGAATTAATAAGGGCTAATTCATAATATTTTTTGCCTTTTCTTACACAGGAGTCAAAACTGTGTAAGTGAAAAATTATGCCTGAAGAAAATTTTAAAATCCATTTTAACATGTGATAAATTATAAGAAAATCCAAAATATTTTGTTTGAAAAGTCCAAAACAAAATAAAAATGCACAACCCACACAATTTGTTTTGCAAATAGAATAGGTAAATAAGAGGGGGGGAAAAAAAGAGGGGAAAAAAAAGAAGTATCTTCTCTTTGTCCAGAGTTTACTACGTAATTTAATTACACAATGGACAAATTGATCTAGCAGAGGTGCTCTGATGAAGAGCATAGTACCTGAGACATAACTTCTAAGAGAATATAAAAACATGAAGAATGAATAGGAGGCCAGGATAAATAGACAAGTTTGTTCTTAATTATAGCAGTAGATGAACTTTGCTGGAGCGCCTTTTATTAAGTATCTGTTCCAAGTTTCAATCTTAAAACCTCCTCACTGAATACTCATTATCTCTATACATACAAAATATTTCCCAAGAAATGTTGGAAAGATAAATATATATATATATATTTATTTTTTTTTCCCCTATCTGAATGCAGACATTTATTATGAGAAAGGGCACAATAAAGTTTTATCTTGAAAGGGCTATTACTGCTTGTTTGTTTGTTTTCACTTACTATAGACTCCTAAAAATTACTTGGAGGGACACAATACAGGCCACATATTAGTATTAAAAATATATTAAAAGTAAGTAAGGGTTAAGGTATAGTAAGGAAGTATTAATGTATAAAGTAAATATGTATAAAGAAATATGTCATGCTGACTTTTTTTACTAATTTCCTTTCTAATTGTCATCCAAATTCTTTCTTAAAAAATTCTATTTACTTGAATTTACATTGCAGTGAGGAGACATTTATTTATGTCTCTTAGTTAGGAGACTGTGGGTCTTCTAACAACATATTTGCAGCAATTCATCAAAAAGGTATCCCGTTGCAGGTGTTTTTTTCTCAGTATGCTAGGAACCCGAACAGTTCTCAGTATGATGACAAGAACTGAAAAAGATGTTTTTGCAGTTCAATGTCTTTATTAGACTACATGAAATATTAAAACACACATTTATCAGCTAGCTTGGGTGCATATGCACCATAACATTCTGTTAATTTCCTTGAAAATATTTAACACTCTCTGGAACCACTGTAGGGTTCACTACATTATTACATCCATTTTCCAGAAGAGATGGCTGCTTTCCAAGATTTCTATTCTCAGATCTGCTGATATGGAAAACAGAGATAGGAGGCTGGATAATCTCTCCTTTCCAATACTATACATCCCATTCATGAAAAATCTTCAAAGAAATTAACTTGTCACAAATGTGATTTTAAGCTGAAGAGAATGAGCCATAGAACAGTCACTACGACCCTATGCAAGAAAATAGCAGTACTTTCAGGTAATTCACCAAAAACAAGCTGAGATACATTTTTGCATCTACCAACTAAGTCAGTCTGCTGACCACATACTAGTAACAAAAACACAGTACATTTTGTCGTTCAAGTATAACCCTATAGAACCCTTACAATAAATTATAAATTGTAGCACAATTCTCATTTTGATACATCATTGAAGTTAGGGAATCTGGACTAGTTCCAGAACACCAGCAATGTTTTTCTGGTTTGAGTTCAGTTTTAGTATAATTTAGAGTACTGCATTTCACAACGAATTAGAGGTTAATTCAGTAGAAAAAAAAAAAAAAACACAAAACAAAACCAAAAAACTTTTGCCCTGATCTGTCACAAATTCACCTACAAGCTTCAAAATTTTGGAATTTGAAAAAAGATTGTTTTCTTTAATATGTATTTGCAACAAAGCAACTCAAATTAAATTTTTCAGGGTTTGGGATTTTTTGTGTTGTTTTTTTTCCCTTCTTGGGACTTAGTGACCCAAGAGGAAAAGATAAACAATCCTAACCCTCACCTCAGGCAGAAAAAAGGCTTAAAGTATGGCAGACAACAACTGCTGCTCCAGATTACCTTCTGAAATATTTGAAATATGTTATCAGTTCTATACATACAAAACTTTAGCAGTACCTGAAGTCATAATTGAAATTATTTTGAAACCATTACTTTAAGTGGAAATTTATGAAGACAAATCACCCAAGGAACAATCAATGAAAGCCAAACCCAAATAAATTTACTTACCATCAATGAGCAGTGCTCGCAGGGGAACTAAAGATAGTGTCACGTGGATAAAGTTTCCTTCATTTTTTAATGGATGCTTCCTAGGTAACAGAAGACAAAGCCAAACAAAATTATACTTACCTTTTGTATTTATGCTGGCTACTCCAAAGGATGACATTTTTAAAAATTTTATAGTCATACTTTCAGAAATTTCTACTTTTTTCAATTCTTATTTCCTTTGGCTTATCATCCTAGATTTCTCCTTCCTAACATAATGCCATTGGACAAGAATAATTTCTGATAGTTGACATGTTAGAGAGTTGCTATCATGACAGACCACTTCCTTCAGGTACACATCCTTCTTTATTGAACTTATTCAGAAGATAAATGCTGGAATGAGAAATGAGATGGAATTTAAAAAACAAGGTAGTCTACTCTGAACCTCATGATTAAACAAGGAGGCTTTCCTCATTCTTTTCACTGCATCCAGTGCAAATCACTCTAAATAAATCCTGACTCAATCTCTCTTATCCCTGTGCAGATTGTTTCCCATGATCCCCATGTAAATTATTCCAGTGAACCTTGATATTGAATTCTGTTAAGTTCCACTTTCATAAACTTATATTGAAATCACCTTTTCCTGATATCTTTGTTGGTGATATCAGTGACAGATATTCTAGGTTTTCACAACCCATAGCATTTATAATTTAGTGTATAAAGTTTCTGATGCTTCTATAATGTTGGTGATACTCTTCTGTATGTCCCTTTTTACAGTTCTAGCTTCCTATTTTACTAATGTTCAACCTTGAAAGAAAACTTGAAAGTTCTTCAAAACCCATGATGATTTTATTAGCAATTCATTACCAGGTCATATTAAGAGACAACAAAATTGACTTCAGCTTCAGGTGGATCAAATTTAATCAAAGTGGGCTTTTCTCAAAACTAAAATAGTTTGTATTCATGCATCAGTTTTAGCAATTTTTATTTTATTTTATTTTATTTTTTTTATTAGGAAAATAGATCTACAGCAATAAGAAAAAAACTTTGAAATATGGTGAGATTCTTCCCTAACATTACACCTCCAATGTTTTACTGTGGCTCTGACATGGTATTAGATCTAATAGCCTAAACCCACCATGTAGGAAGTTGCCTGGTGTGCCTAGACTGTAACTTCCATTTACAATCCAGTGAGGCTGCATCATTTTACAGTGTGAATGCAGTTCCTTGAAAGCAAATAATACTCCAGTGCTCTTGCACAAATTTATTCTGTGGAAAGACATAGTGCTTTAAAAATTTGTATAAATGTCAGGAATAAACTCCTGGAGCACTTTAATATGACAAACTTTGGGAACTGTTTTCAGGACCAAGGAAAACACTAAGACATAGCAAGAATCTACAACAGGAAAATTTAAAATGTATCTACAGTAACTCAGTCATCGATGATAACAATGATAAATGGACTCCTGTGCTGTACTGAGGTCACAAGACTACTGGTCTGATGTGTGAAACCAACATTTTTCTCAGCTCACTCAACTGCCATTCATAACTTTCCTAGTGTAAAGACTTTTTCCATATCTCCCAAGACTGACAGACTTTTTGCCCAAGCTGAAGACACAGTTTTCAAGAGGATGGAAACTACAACATGATTCTGTTTATTAATCCAAGTGAAGGAAAAAAAAAAACAACCTGAAAAACTGTTGAATGGAATTATTTCTTTTAACTGATGTGTAGCACCTTTATAACTTGTACTTAAGCATATCCACTTAAGAACAGTTAAAGCTTCTTGAATAACATTACATTAAAGACACTGACCCGTGCTGGGGAACAGTGAAATCAGAGATGTTTAGACATGTCCAAGAGTCAGTGGAGTATTGATCAATTTTTAAAAGGTCACCCATATTTTCATCATCTGCAGTATAAACTTATTACAAAATATTTTATACAAGGGATACACAGACAGAAAGCTCAGTGTCATCTCCCACACATAGTTCCAAATGGATGGAATTAGCTTGTCAAGGTTTAACGTTGGGCTGGCAATTAAACAAATGAGGGATGCCCTCTATTGACCCCTTTACATTTGCAGAAAGGGAAAAGAAAGAGGGAGTAATGTTTCCCCCATTCCAGTCGGTGGGAACTTCACCCAACAGCCATGACTTCTCAGATATGACTTCTGACCTGTTCCTTCAGGAGCTGCAGATGGATCTTGTAAGTTGCAAAGGATCTGTGCACTTTTGAGTTATTTAGATGGTCTCAAAACTGCTCAGGTCCCAGATGAAAGGGAGGAAAAAGGGTCACACCTGCAACCATCCTGCAGGGAGAAGCAGACCAGCCCGGTGACCCCCATTTTCACAAAGGGAACTACAGGCCAGTTATTCTTGCCTCTGGACTAGTGGGAAGTGTCCCTGCCCATGGCAGGGTGTTGGAAGCAGAGGACCTTTAAGGTCCCTTCCAACCCAAACCATCCTGTGATTCCATGATTTCTGGCATGCAGCAGAGCACAAGACTTAATTATTCAAAAGCCTTTTGTTTACTATAACAAACCTTTTTAAATTAATACTTATTTACTCTATAACAGGGAAATGAGTATGAATACGAATCTCTATAAATAATTATAAAATAGAAAAGCGTACTTAATATATAGAGCAATCAATTTTGATTACTTCAAATAATGTCTTAATGGCATGTCTTAGTTAACTGTTATGGCAGATATGGCATACATTTTCTAATACTATTTGGTCTTCAGACTACTTTTCTGCAACAGTTTGATTGCCAACCCTCCCCAAAAAACTACAGTCAATACATTAAATTGTTACCCTTCTTAAATGAATTTGAAGATGAAAAGATTTTTAGAACTTGGTGTTGCTGGGGAAATTTAGAACATATTTAATTAAGAAAATATTTAATAAACATATTTAATTAAGAAAAAGAATAGGTGAAGTCTAACTCTTAAAGCAGTCAAGTAGACAAATATCTCAGTGGAAGAGATGACTCATAATACAGGTTGCAGAAACTCTTTCACTTTAAGAGGACAAGATCAACATTTTATTAATCAATACAATCATTCATCTCTTGTCTAGTGTTCAAATATATCAGCATAAAACACAGATAACAATTTAAGCTAACAAGTTTTGTATGGGGAGCTATATATGGGCACCTCATACAATACTTTGTTTATGCATATTCATTTTCTTTAGATGCAATTCAGTTTTCCCACTCTTTCTCCATTGATTTTCAGGCAGGCTTTGAAAATTTTATTACCAGAAACAACAAGTCTTCACTTCTTAAGGTACTCAGATAATATTGGTGGCAATAAACTGAATTTTTCTCAGAATATTTTCCATTGAAAGTAAAGAGATTTCTACATTGAGTGAAAAAAGTTTGTGGTCATTTTCCTTGCTCAACTTGTGCTACTACTATGTAAACCTAGACAAACATTCTTACTAATTGGAGTTTTCCTCAGTGGAAGTT
>JAAWXA010000005.1:31990202-32206428 GCA_038090715.1 Florisuga fusca
TCCCACACATAGTTCCAAATGGATGGAATTAGCTTGTCAAGGTTTAACGTTGGGCTGGCAATTAAACAAATGAGGGATGCCCTCTATTGACCCCTTTACCTTTGCAGAAAGGGAAAAGAAAGAGGGAGTAATGTTTCCCCCATTCCAGTCAATGGGAACTTCACCCAACAGCCATGATTTCTCAAATATGACTTCTGACCTGTTCCTTCAGGAGGTGCAGATGGATCTTGTAAGTTGCAATGGATCTGTGCACTTTCGAGTTATTTAGATGGTCTCAAAACTGCTCGGGTCCCGGATGAAAGGGAGGAAAAAGGGTCACACCTGCAACCATCCTGCAGGGAGAAGCAGACCAGCCCGGTGACCCCCATTTTCACAAAGGGAACTACAGGCCAGTTAGTCTTGCCTCTGGACTAGTGGGAGGTGTTCCTGCCCATGGCAGGGTGTTGGAAGCAGAGGACCTTTAAGGTCCCTTCCAACCCAAACCATTCTATGATTCTGTGATTTCTGGCACGCAGCAGAGCACAAGACTTAATTATTCAAAAGCCTTTTGTTTACTATAACCAACCTTTTAAAATTAATACTTATTTACTCTATAACAGGGAAATGAGTATGAATACGAATCTCTATAAATAATTATAAAATAGAAAAGCGTACTTAATATATAGAGCAATCAATTTTGATTACTTCAAATAATTAACTGTTATGGCAGATATGGCATACATTTTCTAATAATATTTGGTCTTCAGACTACTTTTCTGCAACAGTTTGATTGCCAACCCCCCAAAAAAACCTGCAGTCAATACATTAAATTGTTACCCTTCTTAAATGAATTTGAAGATGAAAAGATTTTTAGAACTTGGTGTTGCTGGGGAAATTTAGAACATATTTAATTAAGAAAATATTTAATAAACATATTTAATTAAGAAAAAGAATAGGTGAAGTCTAACTCTTAAAGCAGTCAAGTAGACAAATAATCTCAGTGGAAGAGATGACTCATAATACAGGTTGCAGAAACCCTTTCACTTTAAGAGGACAAGATCAACATTTTATTAATCAATACAATCATTCATCTCTTGTCTAGTGTTCAAATATATCAGCATAAAACACAGATAACAATTTAAGCTAACAAGTTTTGTATGGGGAGCTATATATGGGCACCTCATACAATACTTTGTTTATGCATATTCATTTTCTTTAGATGCAATTCAGTTTCTTTCTCCATTGATTTTCAGGCAGGCTTTGAAAATTTTATTACCAGAAACAACAAGTCTTCACTTCTTAAGGTACTCAGATAATATTGGTGGCAATAAACTGAATTTTTCTCAGAATATTTTCCATTGAAAGTAAAGAGATTTCTACATTGAGTGAAAAAAGTTTGTGGTCATTTTCCTTGCTCAACTTGTGCTACTACTATGTAAACCTAGACAAACATTCTTACTAATTGGAGTTTTCCTCAGTGGAAGTTTGCTCAGCATTGAATTTTTCCTATAATTCACACTAGAATTTTGTGAAAACAGAAAAAGTATATCCAAGTTATTTTATTATTTGTCTACTTGACTGCTGTTAATGCTATATACCCATTTGTTGATATAAACCATACACCTGCAGTCTTCTCAAGCATAACCTAGGTTTCATTGTATTCCAGAAGCCAAATCCCACAGATAAACTGTTTTGCCAGTATACAATGCTGTTTCATTTTCCCCCAGGTCTGATGTTCTTCTCAAGGGAGATAATTTTAAGTCAGACTTGATTTCAGATTTCTTCACATAATATGAACCATCTAAAATTACTTAGTAAGTTCCCTCACATAGATCAGGGTGGCTAAAAGATATATTCTTGAATTCTACTTACATTAAAATTTGTGTTCAGCAGCATGAATGAAAGCACTTCACTTGTCAGTACTCATTATCTCCAGCAGAAAATGAAACCTACCAGACCTTGATCATGTTTACAAAGACAAAGTGGTATTCAGAAATTTGTTTTTCTTAATCTTTCTTTGTCAAACACTCTTTTAAAATCCTTTTCAATATAAAGCATTGCAGAATCTTACAGACACTGTCTTACAGACAACTCAATATCATACTCTTTAGTCAAAAAGACAGAAAGGGAGAGATTCCTCAAAAGTATAAAACACAGTTCCTTAACCTGAGAAAGTGTCACATTCAGACTGGAACCTTTCAGACATACAGTCTGGAAGGGATAAGAATCTTACATGTATGGTCTACATGTACCAACATGAGTACTAACTGAAGGTGTTTCTTTCTTTCCTTAGTGTTTTAAACACATTTACAATCAAAATATCATAAGAAGAAAGCAGATAAGGGACATTCTGTTAAAGCAGAAAAAAAAGCTATTCTGGTACTGGCTTTTCACACTTCACAGTAGTTAGAGTGCAGAACATATACCAAACAGTAAAATATACCTGAAAGAGCATCATGAAATCCTAGATGAGGCAAGGCCTGTGTGAAATGAAAAATCAAATAAGTTTATAAATAGATAACTAATATACCAACTAGAGTTTCTTGTGGAGAAAATTTAAGCAAGGTTTTGTGTTGTTGAAACCGATCCAAATGAAACTAAATCCAGCAAAATGAAAATGTTACATTTTGTTTCAAAACTTGTATATTTTTTTGAAATTCAACACAACATTTAATCTTTAGCCATTTAAGACAGAAAACCTCTTGATTTACATTTGAAAAAAATTTCTTAGTAATATTTAGATTCCAACTACTGATATTAACAAAACAGGTCAGGAGAGCTCTGTAATTACATGGAATGTAATTACACAGGTCTTTGCTTTAAAAAATTTTATTGCAAAACAAAGCAAAATAAGTATGGAAACACATTTAAATCCTTGAATTGTGAATATCATAACTTTTAATGTATTAATATAGACCCATGTGTTTATACACAAAATGTGTTTCTATAGTGTTGAGGTCTCAGGAAATTTGGTGTAAAATAAGATGGGGTTTGTGTATTCACAGTTCTGGAGATCTTACAAGAATGTCTCCAGAAAATTTTTATGAGCCAAAACAACATCTGACCACAAAGCAATAAGTTCACTTCCTTTTTTCTCCCTGGACTTCTTAGAAATCCTCTAGATAATAGCTTCATCTACAGTGTAAGTCCTGCAATAATTAGTACCCCATGCACAGAATGTAAAATCAACTTTTTACATTACACCCATCTGTGCTCACCTGGAAAGTATCCACAAGCCAGAGAATTAATCAGCAAAGTACCTGTCAGCAATGTCTGGTACAGGGAGTGCCAGGGCCTGGGAAACTCAACCATCTTTTTCCTTCCTCTTTCAACCTCTTTTCTTCCACCTAAAGCACAGGAAAGTCACATTTCAGATGTATAATGACAGTCTGTGTATAGGTACCAGTCACCACCTTATTTCACATTTGAGCATTTCCATATCAAGACAGAAATTATTTGAGAGGGTCCAGTTTAAAAAGAGTTTTGGTATGCAACATGCATGTGCACTTATATTCATCTTCAAACATAAAAGTTTTATGTGATATTTCTCTTCCCATGAATTCTCAGAATGTAAAAACTTCTGGAATATTGGTTAGAGCACTGATTGACTAAGAATGGTGTAGTCGGTGTTCCCTTGCTGTCATGCTTAAAAATATGATCTAAATAAAACCAGATAAAGTTACATAACATTTATAGTCTGATATTAAAAAGCCAGTTGTCAGAGGAGCAATAACTACTGAAAATAGGTCAAGCTATTTAAAGGGCTGATATCATAAGGAATCAGCAAAATTTTGCCTTTTTGCTGTCTGTGCTCAAAGCTAAGAGTAGTTGTTTTCCAGCTTAAAATACTACTTAAAGCCTAAAAAAATAACTCAAATGCTACAAAATGTATTTACTTAAAGAAACAAATGAAAAAGCCCACAGAAGTAGTCAAGTTCAGTTGAATTGTGAAACATGACAGTATTAAAGTTTGAAGAAATTTGTCTTTAAACTGTATTTCTCTTCTGAATAACATGTAGCCTAACCTGTCAAAATTAAAGGTTTGTCAGATGTTAGTTTACTTGCTGTAATACAAGAAAAGGTCAGAAAGCAAACTGAAAAAGGAGACTAGACAGCTTTAACCTCAAGGCTTTACTTTATTCCACAAGACAGGGTTATCAGTCATATTTTTTTGTATGAAAAATATAAATAAATAATAAACAGAAAAAATCACAAGATTTAACATTCAAGGATATGACAAGAGGCTACTATTCTGACTTTGTAAGCAGTTTTAAATAATCTGAAGCAAAATATCATTTACCTTGCTTGAACATTCAGGTAGTATTTTCAGCTTCAAAAAAAGCCTGCGGTCATTTAGATCATAGTGAATTTCTGAATTATTTAAAGACACAGAGATACTATGAAGTAATACAACAAACACTCAAAAATTGTTTATGCAAAAACCTCAAAAGACAGAACTCCTGAGACACTACTTGAAATAAGAAATCTACCTGTTTTATTTATCCCTGTGTAATTTGTTAGATCGAGACAATCATTGTCTTATCCACATTCAGGATAATTCCATAAAGTTATACAGTTATTTTCCACAATAATGATGAAAGAATAACAGCTATGATTGAAATGCTGCAAGTCCTCTTCATAAAAGAATGAGTAAATTATATTGCTGGAAACTATTATTACTGTCAGTGAAAAATTGGATGAACAACCAGATTAATAAAAACCTGAGAAAGAATTTTTTTTTTCCAAGTTCATTAAAAGACAAGACTATCAGAATGGCATTCTTTGTTATAAAATGTTGTGATAATAATGAGATTATTTCAAACATCCTCAGAAAATAAAGAGAACTCTGGCATGGATGCAACTGCACAAAGGTTATCATTGCCAACATTTGAAGTGAGAGCTGAGACAGGACTGCCATTAGAATCTCACATAAAATAAACATCTACATAAACAGGAAAGATTGGAGAGAAAAAAAATAGGCACAGACACACACAAAATTACTGGGTGGTAACTTTTCCTTCAATACACACCTTTCTTTTTTGCTGACTTGTAAAAAGTAATAATTGAAACTTTGACCACTTTGGTGAGAAAAAGTATTTTGATTTTAAAATTTACTGTAAAGTAATTTCACCTTTAATACAAAATACCTGAAAACCTAGAAAGTACAGCATAATACTTTCCACTAGTTTTAATTTAGGAAAAAAACACGTGTTTTTTCCTATATTATAAGCTTCATAAACTTATTATGAACAATAATGAGGTGCCCCAATATCCCTGAGGCAATGACTTTTCTGCGTGCTCAAGGACACCATATTAACTCTAATTTTTAAAAATCTTATACAGACAGAAAATCCCTTCCAGATTTTGTGCTACTATGTGTAAAACAAACTATTCAACCAACCAAATAAACCCTCATCTACTTTTTCAATTCTCATCACTTACACTGACATTAAAAAAACTAAAATCAATTTATTCAAGTGTTTAAATTTTACGAAAGACAAATAATCATACTTCTATAAACTATTGCTAATGTAGAAACTGAACATGAGTTCTCTCTCTCCTCTCTCTCCTTTTCATCCAATTGTGTGTATACAAAATTGAGGTAGACAATAAAATCTAAACATTTGTCTATTAGAACATTTTCTTTTAACATTGAGAAATATTTACTCCCCCTCTCTTTCCTCAAAATCTTTTTTTCTTTTGGTTCGGGTTTTTTTTTTTACCATTCTAGCAGACTTGTACTCTGCTCTGGAAAGCTACCCAAACATATTAATTCAATTCTTCTCATTACCATCCTAGCTCCCTAGTGCCATTCAACTTACTTGCCCTCACGTCACTGTTTTGTGGCAAGGAAAAAAAATGGGTCAAAGAGGGAATACATGACTTGTTCACAATGCCACAGAAGTCATTAAGCAAATTGAATCAAGGTTTTCTCATACTAGCTCCCAGTCTTAAATGTGTTATTTTACTGAATAATTTAAATTCAGTTTCAGATGATGCAGATACCCTTGAACTGAAAAAACCCACTAAATTTCTGTGTCTTATTACAATGAAGAAAGGCATTTTTTTCAGAGGAAAAAATAATTAATTTCAAAATCTTTCATGTAGTTTAAGCTTCTTGCTAATATACTGAACTATCGATTGTGAAACGATCCTGAGTGAACATTTCAGGAAATGGCAAAAAATACACTTCCACAATTTCACTTTTTAGTAGTTTCTACTTCTCATAAATGGCATCTGTTTCCAGCTCTCTTCTACACAACCCAATAAAAAGTCTTTTCAGTTGGTAGCAGAACGCTTGGTTTCAGGTAATTAATTTTTCTATGAATGTTATATAAAGACCAATTATTTAATGGGAAAAAATTGATGAGTGTGAATTGAATCTTTTGAGACAAAGTACAGCCTAGAGGGAGGGGGACTGACGCAGTGCAAGTCTTAAAAGCAACAGAGGAGGAGCCAGCCAGAGATCCTTCTGCAGGTCTAAGGCAGCACATCCTGCAGCAGAAGGCTGCCACTGGGTAGATTAATGCAATGTAAATTCTGTCTTGTAGCTGACAGTTCCTCCTCAGTTCAGGCTGTTTTCCTTGGGGAAGTCAGTACTATCTGGAACATTGCCTCCAGTACCCACCTGGACCGTAGCTCCTGCAAGGGATTCTCAAAATGAAAATCAATTAAACAAACAACAAAAAACAAACAAACAAAAAAAACCCAAAACCAAAAAATGAAGCCCTCAAAGCAGACTCACGAACAGATCAGCCACAGCCCATTTAAAAATATTTCCTGAAACCATGAATAGAAGCACTCATACAAATGACACCTATAGGAGAATATTTTTAATTTTATTTTTTCTTACCTTTTTATTACTATTATTATTTATAGAATTAATAACCCCATACTAAAATTCAAGGGGTTAATTTTACGTGCAATTGAGAAATAAAACATGAGAACCTAGAAAAGTTTACAGTCAATTTAGTTGGTTAAAGCCATAGACTAAGCTAGTGATTTCCAGCTGCCAGGATCTGCAAAAGTATTTTACATAGTACATTACAACTTAAGAGTTGATCATAACTTAACATAACTTATTCCTATAAGCATATAGGAATGTGATCATATCAATTAAAGACAATGCATGAGACATGAGAAAGCCCAAGAGTTAAATATAACTTCAGGCTCCATATCCATAAACACACACTGAGCTGTACTTTTACTGAAAGCCCTTAGAGAAAGATTTCTTTTTCTCCCTTCCAGCAAAGAAAAAAAAAAAAAAAAAAAAAGTAATAGAGGGGAAAAAATACAGGTCTTCCCTGTATTTAATATAGCTTACTGTTGCTTTGCATATGTTCTTTTGTTGTTTCAAGGTACTGTTGGCAGGGTAGCATACCTCAACACTGTTTTTATCACAGTGTGAAAAACACCAGATGCACAAAATTAAAGTTCAAGTTAATCAAAATATTGCTTGACAAAGCAAATAATTGAATTGCACTTTCAATGCTCTGTGGTAGACAATAATTAACATGCAGCATCTTCAACATTTGGATACCACTTCCAATTTCCGTTTTAACATCGTAGAATGCTGTCTACACATTTTTTAATCGTACCTCTGATAATAATATATTCTGGTTTTAATCATATTCCACGTTACAGGAAATGAAGCTTACAAGTTTCCCAGGTGCTTACCAAATTACTACTGCAAGCTAATTCTCATTTCCCAAGTTAAGATTTTCAACACTGTGCACATTAACAGCCTGCTTATGTTCTTCCTGTACAACAGAAGGTAAGTTAATATCTGCTTCAATTATATCCCGTTTGTGCATTTATAGCACCCTGTGGGCAGCACTAAGGCGGCTGTAAATGTACTTATCCTTCTTCTTTAATGCTCTACTGTATTACAGGGCAGAGAGGGAGAAAAAAAAGAGAGAGGACTGTATCATTTTATCAAGAGAATCAATAAGGAACTCAACTTCACCGTATTGATTCGAGGGCTGCTAAGGTACAGCTCTCTCTTTACTTGATACAAAAAAGCTTGCCCAGACTTGACTTTTATATAAATGTCCCTCTTCTTCTCATATGCACATGAAGATGCACGTTATTAAGTCTGCATTTGTCAGCTTTAATAAAATGCATATGAAGTGCATTTTCATATATTGTAGACACTTTATCTTAAGTTAAAATAAAAGATATATTGCAAAATTGCTTCTTCTAACTGCATCTATTGACCTAACTGAACAGTGTCTTCAAAGCAGGCATTCCAATTTTTTTCCTAGCTTGTTTATTTTATTGCAGGACAGCCTGAGGTTTCATTTAATAAGTGCATGCTTGCACTCATACAATTTTGATTATTTTTCTCTCTATTTCCAATATAATATTAATCTAAAAGTAGTTGACTAAGCAAGTGCATACTTGTACATTGCATTTTAAGATTGTATTATATTTTTAGTAATTTCCACTTTCTTTCTTGTTCTTTATGGGAATTTTCCAGAAACTTTGGGTTAAAAAAACAAAAAAATATAAAAACAAAACAAAACAAAACAAAACCAACAACCAAAACAAACAAAAAAACCAACCCAAAACCCCCAAAACAAACCTGAAAACTGAAACCAAAGCAAGTTTAGTTTCCAACCCATAAGTCTCTTTCCCCTATTCTCTCTCCTTTCCTTATCAGGGAGGAGAGGGGGATTAATAGAGAGCATCTGTTACTCAGTTTAATTGCCAGGCCAGTGTCAAACCATGACAGCAATAAAAAAAACAAAACAAAACAAAATAAACAAAAAACCCAGCAAAACCAAAACAAACAAAAAGTATTCCACAAAAGCAGTGTGGGAAAAAAATCTGTTTGAAAAGTGTCATAATATTTGGGGAAGGAATACAAACTGCTCCTGCATTATGGGACATCACAGCTGTATTTCCTGTAGCTAGGCAAAAGTTTAATTGAGGTAGTTTATATGCAAATTTTTTAAACTGAAAGATTTTTGAAAAATACTTCCTCTAAATTAGATTATGAATATACTAGATTATATACGTGACAACAGAGACTTTTCCCTTTCTAGTACATTTTCTCCACTTGAAAAAATTGTACATGTAAAAGGTGCCACTTTTAATTTATCATATTAATAGTTAAATAAGCAAATGATCTTCATAAGCAAGAATCAAATCAAGAATATTTTTAATTTTTGTGCATTGGAGAGTGTCCTCTTACCAAACATGTATGTGGTATGAAATTTGACCAAAAGGACATGAAATTGCTTTCATGCATTCACTTCTTCAGAAGTCCTCAGGCTTGGAGTCTAAATGGCTACCAAAATATAATGTGTATTTTTATTGCATCACTACATAAATTCATTCCAACAAGTTTGTTTTTTAACCTACTAATTTCTTTCTCAAGTTTATATTATTGATTTTCCTCCCCATGACTGCAGATATTCTGAAGCACTGTTGAAGCAAACTTTATGTTAACATGTCTTGGACTTTCTCATTTGACAAACTGGTTATATGCATTTTCACTTCAGCCAGACACAAAACATCAATTTGTACCACAAGGCTTGGACACGGGCAGAGAAGGAAAATCTCAATATTTTACTCTGACACAGACACAAGAAAATTTTCTGCTCTTCCTTGTTGTAAATTTCTAGTTCATCTTTACAGGAGATCCTGAAAATTGCTGTACAAAAATGTACAGAAAAGTAGAGACCAAAAAAATACATCTTCACCCTCACCTCCATGCCCCTGTGATTCATGTTTTTAATTATAGGTGTCTTCTAAAGAGGAATTTGACAACAGTCGATGGTTCCTAAAAACAGATAAGCTCGAAACAGAGTGCTTGTTCCTACACATACCACTTGAGTCTCCTTTTCCCAAGTCCTTTCTGAATGGTAATACAGAAGGCTTTGAAAAGTTTTAGTTAACAAAAAATCAGAAAAATGAAACTAAATCAGTTAAAGTAAATGAATGTGAAACACCAGTATTGGTACAAAACTGCTTTACCTAAACCAAATTCCAGACTCCAATGCATATCAGGTCTATAGTGAATCCAACAAGGTTCAGAAGGCCATCATTTAGCAAGCAGGCAGAGAAGAACAGAAGGGTTTTACCTTTACTATGATAGGTAAAAGTAAATTTCAAAAACTAACAAGTATGTTTATTTCTATTATTTTCTACTTGATCAGGAGTTACAAAGTAATTTTAGATATTAAGAAAGAAGCATGAGAAATACATTATTTTGTTTTCAGTCTTCAATTTTCATTTTTGTATATTTTTTATTCATACATTCAAGAAAAATGGAGTTATTCCATGGGATCCATTGCCACAAAAGCAATTGTTCAAAACAAACAGTGTGGGAGTGAAAGTGTAAGTGGTATTTGCACATTCCAATTTAAGTCATTTACTACTTCTAGTAACAAATTTAAGTTAGCCTCTTCATTGAATTTCTTAGGGCTGTACTTGCAGAGCCCATGGGGGAAAAGTAAGAAACCTGAGTCACCACTCAGAAGATAAATCTTAAGTCCCCATTTAGATTAGCCCTTGAAAAACTGTTTTTCTGTATTTACTCTCTACAGAGAAACTTGTTGCACTATTCTTCTTTTTTTATATAAGGGAGAGATAGAGAGAAAGAAAAAAAAGAAAAAGGAAAAAAGAAAAGAAAAAAAGATAAGCATTGTGGTTACTCTGCTTCTGTCTTCTCTGGGGAAGCTTTATTAGTACCAACCAACAGTTGCATTGGATGATGCAGCCACAGTCAATAGAACACAGTCAATAGAAAACAATGGAAAAGCTGGCAGCCTTTGTTGGTTACATCTGCTTCCACACCCTATTTTGGCATTCCCAACACAAACCGTCTCAAGAGACTCCAATCTGTGGGGACTACAGACACCAGGTACAAGTCTTAGAAAACTGTATTAGTTCAGAAGACTCCAGAGTCTGGACTGCCAGTTGGCAGAGCTCTTATATTCCCCATGCTCTGAATTCAGTAATGTGGAAATCAATTTTTAAAAGAAAGTGAAACAAATAACACTTTGATTTTAATTAATTAGTAAATAGTGTTCAATTTGCTGTCAGCTTCTCACCAAGTGTTAAAGAAAGTGAGGTCATTTCCTTAACAATTCAGTAACAGAAAAAGAGTAAGAAAAAATGTATCGTGTGAGTAGCTCCTGCAAGATACTGCATTTGAGTGTTCATTATCAGAACAAAGAAATTTCCATCATTAATCTATTATGCATACTCTGCTCTTGCTCTTTGAGCAGGTCAGCTGTTGGCTATGTTGGCAACATAACATTTGGAAGGAATACGGAAAACATATTATGGTATGCATGCTGTATAGGATATTAAGGAATGCTTCTTGGACATAAACATGCAGCCTATTGGTCCTATGGTCATCAGATTATGTAAGTTAAAAAAAATAGGATGTATTTATCAAAGGGGGTCCCCTACAATAGCTATTATACATATGCTGTTCTGAATACTCTTTGAATGTTTTCTTGTGCAAAACCTGAGATTAAACTATGACTATATGCATTTTTTCCTTTCCTGTAGTAAAGTGGTGATAGGCATAAAAGCTGTTATACAGGTTATGGTGAGAGGATAATTCCCAGTGGAATATATGTGTATAATGTGTACTACCCTAATGAATCTCATTGTCTGTGCGTGTATAAATACATACATTTATATATACACATACAGACTCAGATACCATTACAGAAATCTACCATTTTATACAAGAGAAACTCACTATAGTCATACAAGCAATATATTTTCAATTTAGGAACTTCATTCATTTCTGTCTCCAAAACCACTTTTTTATTCTGAATTTTCCCTTTGCTACTTAAGGAAACAAAGGTAAAGCAGACAACAGGCTAGCACTTTTAGGTAGTTATGCTGGTGTTTATCAGTTAAAAAAGTACAGTATACAGACACTCCATCATTGTATCATCACTACATTGTTGGCATGATATGTTGATCTGTCCTTGACCCTTCTAAACCATGATGCTTTATTTTAGGTTTTTGTTTTCTCATAAGAAAGAACCCCAGAATGCTAAGGGAATTAAAATACTTTTTTTCTGGGAAGTCAGAATGAGAACGGGAGTTGTCTTCTTGCAAGATGGTGTCTTTCCTTCAGATCTGCTAAATCCAGAAGCAATGTCATTTTTTTATTTCTGTGCTTCAAATTCCACAGTTACCTCTGGATATCTAGAAAAATATGTTTGGCAGTCTGTTTGGCAGTCTGTCAACACAAAAGATGTGATACAGGACTCTTTTCTGCCCAATCTCTGTTGTGCTTCACTCACTCATGTTCCCCCAGTTTCCTGTTCTGCAACATGTTGTGGACATTCACTTCTGAGAGAGATCTCAGGAAAGAAACAATTTCCCTTTTCCTCCTTGGAGCTCCACCTAACTCAGCAGCCTGGATGGACCAAGCCATCTGGCCTTTTTGGCTGGTACCCAAAGAAGCACAATGCAATGACATGAAACACCAAATAGTGAACTATAATCTGTCTCAGAAGTTTGTTAAAATTAGCTAAGTAACTTTTGTATCAATACCTATTTCTAACATAACAAGTGAAGGTCAATGCCCACAGTATTTATATGCTGAACATAATATTTTAATGCTCACTTACAAATGGAACATTTGACAAAAAATAATCACTTTACCACTGACAGGTACTTAGGTGTTCATATGAATAGTTTTCTGGAATATATGGTCTTCGGTGAAACTTCACTTTATTAAAGCACTGCCTAGACTTAAATCTCACTGTTCTTTTTCAACCTCTCTTTTCATTAACATGAGGATGTTTTTCCTTTTTTCCTAAATTTTCCTCATTTAGGATTTTTAAAAGCAGATTTAATAAAAGAGGAACCTCAGCATTCAACATTTTAGCCCAACTGAAGACAATTTAGATCTCAACTGGCCCCTGTCAGAGCTGAAGTGACACAATCTATTATATCTGAACAGTCTGACAGATGTCAACACCCGCCAGATCCTCAGTGGTGGAGGAGGGACTGAATGCTGCATGTGGGAGCACTCAAAATCTTTTATCACCTATGGTAGAAGTCATTAACACATTAATCATAGCTAAAAGTAGTGGTGTCTCCCTTCTCATCTAAAAATGATTAGCTAAAATGCCTTTTAACTAACTGGCTCTTGATTTCCTGTCTTCTGAAAAAACAAGGAGATCTTTCACATCTCCTTGAGTGCTATCATTGTGTATGGTGTCACAAGATTTCCAGTCAAAACACATACCTCAGCCTCAGCCAAACACTGCCTCCCATCCTTCCATATGTTGACTGGATGGGAGATGTAGAGGAGGGAAGGGAAACATCTTTTGAAGGATTTGTGGTACCACCCATAACTTACACTGTCTTCTATCACACAGTTTTATACTGCAGCTAGAGAAAAACTGATCTACAACACAGAGGAAGCAGTGGTAGAACTTTCAGCATAATATAAAATAAACAGTTTTTTGGCATGTGTGTCAACACCATTCTTCAAAATTCTATTTTTGATTTTCCCTATAATGGCTATGCCACGCAATGATATGAAGAGGGTAGAAGGGGTTTTATACCAATGTGGATATAATTTTAAGGACTGCTAGAATAATACTCCCTTCTCTACCTTTTCTTTCTTACTGAAGATAATCAAGATAAGAAAAAATAACACATTTTAATACTTTGTGAAGTATTTTGAAAGAAACAGAAAGAATAGAATTATAGATAATTTTAAAATGGTCTGTTAAATTTATGCTTCTAGGGTATTTTTTTTTAAAATTAAGATCATTAGCACTTTGTTAAGTTCATAATTTTTCCCCGTAGCATTAGGGTTATTAACTATAACATCATTTTTCACAGGAATACATGGTAAAATGCCAAATCATAAGCCAAGCCAAATAGAACACACAGGGAGAGAGAAAGGGAGACATACTAACAGAGATATTTCTTAATATCGGAAACCTAGCAAAAGAGGCATCAAATTTGTCAGCAGAGCTGCAGATATGACACTATCAATAATCCATGGCACTTTTGTATTTCCCAGCTGAAGCTATTATACAGCTTTGGATGACAGACTGCTTCAACTTCATCATACAATCCACTGGGACAGAAACTCATAACTGGCTTTCAACACAGATCCTTCATATAAAGGGTAATAACTGCAGCCAGCCAGTGTAGTAAGATTATCAGAGAGTACAGAAATGAGCTGCAAAATGTGGGAATGACAGCCTGACAGAAACCTGACAAAATAACCTCAGCAGGGTAACTCCTTTAAACATCATGGGGAGAAGAAAGGTAGCAGAAAGGTCCCCCACAGAACCTTCCTCAACATTGTTCACCTGATGCTTTTTAATTAAACTTATCTTGACCTATCTTCAAAAATTAAATAATATGAATAATTAATCAGAAATTTAAGCTACTTCAATAAAGACACTACAGATGGTTTTATCTGTACTGATGAACATTACTGATATTCTTGCAAGTCCACTGATTTCCAATGGAAGGTTTCAATAGGACTGTCACTGTGACATAACATTATTACCTAATAATGTATTCTCTAATAATGTTATTCTCTAATAATATATCTCTGCAATGGGTACAGAAGAAACCTAATTGGGCCTATTAAATCATCAAGAGTGAAAGTTTAGAAACCCACTACATGGCTTATTCAGAAGCCATTATTCTGTTTTCAGAGGTTCAACATAAACTTCAGTCAGGGCCAGATAATTTTCTCCTGTTACTTAACTCCTTCAAAATGTAGACAAAACTTTATTCTGCATTTGTTGTGATATAGGCTGGCTTTCACATCCAGGTGGAGACTCAAGGAATTGAGCTTGTGCAAATTGCCCTCCCTGATCAGAGCTTTTTAACAGTAAAGTTTTGATTCTAGGTATTGAGATAGATAAATTCAGCTGGTGGCTGCTCACAAGTGATGCTCCCCAGGGCCTAGTATTGGGACCAGTTCTCTTTTTCATCTTTTATCAATGATCTGGACAAAGGCATTGGGTGCACTTTCAGTAAGTTTGCAGATTACACCAAGTTGGCCAGGAGTGCTGATATTCTCAAGAGTAGGAAAGCTCTGCAGAGGGACCTGAATGGGCTGGATCAGTGAACAGAGGCCATTTATATGAAGTTTTCAACAAAGTCAAGTGTCAGGCCCTGCACTTGGGTAACAACCCCAGGAAACACGACAGCCTGGGTGAAGAGTGCCTGAAAACCTGCCCAGAAGAAAAGGATCTGGGAGTATTGATTGACAGCTGTCTGAATATGAGCCTTCAGTGTGCCCAGGTGGCCAAGAGCATTCTGGTTTACATCAGAACTGTTGTGGCCAACAGGACTAAGGAAGTGATTGGCCCCTCTCCTTGGGACCTCTGAGGCACTGATGAGGTCAAAGATACTTATTATACTTATTTGCATAGTATTTTTGTCCTAAACTACATATATTTTCTGATTTTTTTAAAGTTCAGATGATTCCCTTTTTTGCATAGGAAAAAAGAATATAAAAATTATCTCAATTTTTTGTCTGAGACACATAAGAATGAAACTAATGAGCCTAATGAGCCTTCAGATCCTATCTTATAAATTTATTGTTAGTTTCAAATTATATGAAATAATAATTTGCAAGTTTTAGCTAATTTCATTTAGTATTATTTTTCCCCATAAAATACTTAAAATATTTTGATTTCAATTATCTAATTTGTTTTCAAAAATCACAATTCTACTCCAAAGACTTAATTTTCACTTTCAAAATATTTTCTGAGTCCACATTCTCCTTCACACTTTTTATAACCTTCCAATCAATTTCTATGAAACTAACCTCATTTTAGTGGTGTTTGAGAGGGAAATAGAATGCAAATATCTTGGGATTGGGAATGTTCTTTCTTTTTAATATTCTTCATGTTTAGCTGCTGAGTGTGTTGAATAACTGAATAGCTAACCTGCTTTTGTTACATTTGGAAGTAGGGGGGTTTGTAGTGTTAAAAAAAAAAGGAAAAAGAACTCAGCTAGTGCTTTTGTGTCACCAAATAATCACCACAGAACTTCATTCTAGCCAGTCTAATTTTTGTGGCTTTTTTTAAAAATTATGTTCTAAGTAAAAATGTTATTTTTGAGAATATGAGAAAGAAATACAACTTTTACTGTGAATTTGCTATTTTCCATTGAGAAAAATCAAACACCAGATGTTATTTAGAGTAATTTTTGACACATACCTGAGAATTTGCTCTTGTAAAATGGAAAAAGTGTGACAGACATCTCCATCTAGTATCTGAAGTATAAGGTGCTAACACCTGAGTTTAAAGACCATAATGAGACTTCTGGATAGAAAAACCACTGGAAGTGTATGACAGGTACTAAAGGAGTACATGTGTACTGTGTTGAATTGCCAGACATTCCAGCTGAAGCCTACTGCAATACATTAACCCTTCTTCATGCTTCAAGCATCAGACAGTGAGTACAAGGTAGGTATAATTCATGTGAAACCTTCAGCTACAGAAAATTATGTAAGATAAATATTCCGTCGTCTATAGCAGAAAATAAATTGTTCCATTTTGCCTAATAAAACCTCCTGTGCCTCTCTCCTTCCTGATATGACCTTTTTTTAACTGTTCTCTTCGTGCTTTACTAAGAACAAAATGACACATTCTCATTTGAGAATTCTGGTTTTTTTATGAATTAGGCCCCCATATAACTAACAACTTGGGGAGATACTTTGATACAATTCTATGTCAGATCACAATTTTATATATGTGTATACATATATATATGTATTTATAGATATGTTACATTTTATTGGGCTCAAACACAGGAAATAAAAAATCTTCACACAATCAAGCACAATATAATAAGCATTCTTCAAAGAAAGACTAACTCACCTCTGTGAAATAACTGAAAAAAACATGATTGCTTATAGAGGGAATAAGAGAAAAAAATGTACAGTCAATGGTTATTGCAGAAACTTCTGTTCCATATTGCACAACTGTCTTAGCCCTCAATTTTCACCTGGCCATTTATTCCATTCCATGGTCACCTTAAAATTCAGTTATGTTTTGAGCCAGGGTGAAAAACAGGCTTATGAAAATTCTCCATGAGGTAACACCTAGAATCCTCACACTGAGGTGGGTCTCTGGTTTTGCTGAATTAAAAATCTCCAGAACTCCAGAGTTTCTCCTCCTGGCAGCAGCCTTCTCCCTGACTATTGCAAGGTTATGTGTACTTGGATGCATGATATCAAACACCTTGACTTCGGACATGAAGAACTCTGCACTTTTGCAAACACATAAGGCAGAAGTAAACCAAACTTAATGGATTTCCAGAGCAATTCTGGTAGAGAATATTTGGGTTTTTTGTTGTTGTTGTTTTTTTTCCCTGATGAACCAAAGGAATTAAGTGAAAATTTCCCATACTTCTTCCATCAGATCTTTTGAGAAAGAAACTCTTATATGAGACTCTTAAATCAGCACAAAAAAATTAATAGGGCCATTAATCATTAAATCATAGAAATCTGGGCTGCAAGAGACATCATTTAGTACAATTTCCCTTTTAGAGCAGGACCATGATCAATACTAAAAAATATCACTCTTAATTTAAATCCTTTCTCAATATTAGAGATGTGACCCATATAAATCATACAATCTTAATAAGGCAACCACCTTAGATTTCCAGCTTTCTGTGTATCATACATCAGCAGCATCCTCAAACCACTGTGTTCCTGGCAATAACCTCTCAGGGGCAACATGCAAGGGCCACCATCAATAGCAAATATTAATTTCTTTCTAAAAATACAAACATTACATAACTTAGCATTAAAAATATATATGAAAGATCATTTAGTGTATGATTATATGCAGTACAAACTCTTACTTATTAAAAATAATACAAGATATATTAAAGATTTTGTTTGCTGTGTTTATGGTTAAGGTATTCTGTATTTCAGAAGGTGCAGTGGTTGCCATGGAAACTAATTTTTAGTCTATTGCAGAGTAAATAATTCTATAAATCTCACTTCATATCAAGTCCACAGGTATGATTTCCTTTTTTTTATTGGGATGGGAGAAGAGAAGTAGATAAATGTTTTTCTCTTTGGGTATTTTTTCCTGTGTCATAGCTTTTCAGTTTTTCTAGCAGTGTCTTCTAGAGAAACTGAAGCATTTAATAACAGAAGAGAAAAATCCAGATCTTGCAGGAGTCCTTGTTTCAGTTAGTGAATGCTTCATGAACTTATGGAAAATCATTGTTTCCATTGTTAAATGCAAATAAAGAACTTGCTTAATGACTTCTCAATAGGTTGAGAGTCTGAGCTAATTATTTTTGTAAAATAAACTACTGCAACTAACAGTTCTGTATAAGATTAAAGTGCTACTGTTGTTATGACTATTACTACCATTTATTACTGTTCTGGGATTAGTGGCATTAATTTCCATAGAAAAGAAAGTTATTAAGTGAATTTCACACTTTCCTTAATCTGCACATTGCATATCACACATAAGCATTCTAATGTTGTAATAGAAAGAGGCATAGCATTCACCCACTATGCAATTTTGTAAAAATGCACAGGGACATTTATTCAACACCCCAAAATGATTTTTCTAGGAATGCAATTGATGGAATTACGCTAAAAAACTGTCTTTATTGTGTTGTATATTTCTATGCTGTTGTGCTAACTGTGTAATACTATATGTATTTTCTGTGTATTAATATTAGGAAAATTATGTTTCTTTTAGAGTTTTTTTTTCCAGAACCTAAACTTTCACATTACCCTTTGCAATCTGTCTTCTGCAACATCCATACAGAACTAAAAAGTAGAAATCCCTTTTATACCTGTAGGACTGAAGTAGCAGAGCTAACAGATTCATCTAAAACCATGAAGGAAACCTGTACCAGGGACACAAGAGGAATCATCTCCAGTGCCTACCTCCGCTGTTTAATTGGTTTTCATAGCATGCCTAACCACCATGCTGATAGAAATGCTTACCCTGTTGAACAGGGTAAGAGCTGAATGTTGACCATAGCCATGTCTAGCAGTGTTGTTTGTACAGTTCACAACTGAGTACATTCACTACTTCCTACAGTAAAGGCACGTTGAACTGGGAGAAAGATGCTGTAAGAAAGTGAGGAGCAGGAATGAAGGAGATCCTGATCCCTGAAAGGGAATGAGAAGGGACACAGATGGGGAAGTAGGTCCTGCTGTGTCTGCCAAGAATATGAAATACAGAGCAGGAAACAAAATGTTGCTGCTGGGAACAGATCCTTCACCAGCCCCAGCAGCATCTGTCTGTCTGCATCAAGTCTGCTGACTTTTCCTAGTGCTCTGACATAACAAAAGGAGGCAGCAGGGCTAAGGCAGTTTTGGTGTCCCCAGGGTTCTACTGCCATGGAGAGCTACCTACCTTGGCCATGATGAGAGCCAGGCCAAAGTTAAAACCAGAAAAACCATGGGCAGTGCAATTTTATGCAGTTACATGAACTTTGTTTCATTCATCATCATTCACTATAAATTTGAAACAAAGAAGGATTATCAAGTATTTGTGAGTATCAGAAGGCCTCCATAAGAAACCATGTGGAAGCATAACCTACAACACAAACAAAAATAGCTGGTGAATATAAAATAATTCTTTCAAGACTGCCCTGTGTCAGTTCAAGTGAGCATAAAAGTGCCTCTAAAATAAACTTACCAGTAACAGAAAAGTATTTTCAAGATTGAGTTGCATGGGGACTTCCTTGTTTTGGCTGCTGTTGCAGAGTTAAAGCTGTTGCTCTTCTGTCCTACTCAGACAAAATTGCTTTTAATGTCAGTGGGAGGTGCAAGAGCTCAAACTTTATGCAGACAGTCGGTGTACTTGAGTGTCATAAGTGGTTCAACTACCTCCGTTTTGGCAACCACGTTTCAAACAAAAGCAAGGTTAAATGTCATTTTTATGATATCTCCAGTGTCTGCATTGAATCACTTTTCTCAGTTCAGTGTTTCCAGGCAATATCATCTTCCTCATATAGGATTTATGGATTTATTCAGAAATAATGAGGGACTTGCTATGTATTTATCCATACACTCATTCTGTATAAAGCACATTTCCTTTTCTGATGCCATCAAAGTATTCACCAAGTATTTAAGGTGAAAACTTAGGCATAGTGGGAATGTGTTATCTATTTAGCCCTAAGGTTTTGAATGTTTTGGGTAAATAGCAAAGGAATCTGAATGCAGCCTTTGATTTCAAATAAATAATGGAGACATTCACGCAAGGAGCTTTATACCTAATAAATTTCTATTCTAGCAAGTCTTCTGCAAGTCTGTCTAGCAAGTCTGACAAACATTTTGGAGCTTGACAAACATGTATGTTACTTAAACTATTGTACAACTGCAAGGTTGCTACAGCTGACCTCCATCAGTAATCTCCATATTCTTAAGGAGCCTGCTGTTTATAGCTATTTGCTGTCCTAGTCCATCCTATGAAATTTTCAAAAACTGGAGTGCTCAGTATTAACCATGTTATAAGGAACATACATTTGTGAAGAAAGCATGGGAATTACACATTTGGCTTGCAAAGGTTTACATAACTTGATATAGTACAGCTAAAATCCTCAAAATAGAATGGACAAATTGAAGGGTATATTAAGACTCCCTAAATCCTTTCTTAAATTTCAAGTCAGAACAAAAAGCATCCAAAATCATGAAATGCAGGTAAAAGTTCCTTTCAGGCCTATCTTAAGACCATGGAGACAACAAAAATACTGTTTAACTTGGCAGATCACCTCAGACATTCCAGATACTCAAAAATTTGTGTAAAAAAGTCAAAATGAGTAAATTTCTTGACATGTAAAACGACATGTTAAGTATAACATTAAAGCAGAGTTACAACCAGATGGAACAAAGACTTTTATATGTATCTCTGTAAATTTGTGAAGTTTGATTGTGGCATGAGCTCAGCCACCCAACATCCTGAATAATTCTATACAGCACATACCAATTTTCACAGAATTGTCTTACTGAGATGAGAGATGAATGCTCTTTTCTAACTTTTTCACTACTTTAAGTAGAATATTATATTCAGTTTGCTGAACTAAAAGGCCTATTATCTTTTAATATTGTATTTGCACTGATTTTTGTTTTTGTTTTTTTGTTTTTTAATTCAACATTTACTATTGCAAAGTGATGTTAATTATTTGCAGTAATTAATTCTATACACACACCTTTCAGAAAGTTCCTTTACCAACAGCTGAAAGAATTGCTCATGAAGGAGTTAAATAAGGATCAAATTCATATTAACAACAAAAAACACAGTAGAATTTGATATCTAGTCTTTACTGTAGGCAGCAGTTTTGTGGGAAAACAAAGGACAAGAAGGCCAAGGTTGAAAGAAAGGAAGCATTTACTGAGACAGGTAGTATTTAAGCATTTAAAGAGGTTTGTTTCCACTACAGTGGAAATTACATGCTTTGCATATGGTTTTTGTGGACTTCCCTGAAAAGTACATAAAACAATATTTTTTAAATTATGGGTCATTATTGTTTAATTTTGCACATAGATAATCTAGATGTCTAAAACACGTTTGCACTGGTTTTTGCTTAAGAAAATATGATCAATTACATTGATTTTGAGGACACAATATGTCAGTGTTAAACTACAATCTCCTTCTTAATGCACGCTTACAATGTATGTTAAATAACCCCAGAGCACAATACCTCCCATAGATTCATTGCCTCAATTAATCAAACAGCCCAGCATCTCTAATTAACATTAGTTTGCTGTCTATTCTTAAGTTAGGGTAATATTAATTTTGAGCTGACGCACACATCGCAGAGGAGCTCAGGCTTAATGCTGATCCCACCAAAAACTTTTACTTCTTTCCAAGATGAGGGAATTCATGCCAGCCAGCCACAAGTTCAAGCACTCCACTTCAACTACATTTTCAAATATGTATGCACACACATGACAACAAAAATGGGAAAAAAAGGACAAATGCAGTCCAGTTAGTGAACACAATATCTATTATGTCCACATATTAACATGTACAAGATGTGTATTTTGGCTGCGTTCAGCCAGGAATATGCCAAATGTTCAGACAACATATTTAATTTACAGCTGATTCTTCAAGAAAGAACTGTGTTGTTCTTCTATTTGAGCTCCTCTTACTCATTCTCCATCAGACGCGTGAAGCCAGAGCGCTCACTCACCTACAAATTTCCATGATGTTTTAAAATTTTGGCTTTCATCTTGCATATACGCCAAGTTGGAAATTTAAGGGAAATTTTCTTTGTTCAGGTCTTTCAATGTTCCTACATGTGAATATGACACCAGAAAAATAACATGGATTGCGCTTCATAGCTTAGATTGGCAGATGGGGGTGGTAAGTCTGTCAGCTATATGATGATTCCCATGTAATTCTGTTTTTCTGGGGTTTATACTTAGTTGTTTTATGTTGGTTTTATTTGTTATTGTGCATTGTTCTTGCTCAACTGAAAATACAATCCTTACTCCTGTCCAGATTCACACTTGGAATTTCCTTCCCATGGCCTGCTTCACAGTCCACACTTTCTAGTCTCCTATGTTACTTTCATACCATGAACTGACTGTTGCTAGCTTGACAGCAAACAGCCATAAATACTATAAACACATAAAAACCTTTTTACTGAGGAAGAAGAAGTAATACTTAGTCTGTATGGAATCCAGAATGTCCAGATTGTATTTGGCCCTAAATACTAGAAACATAAGATACCATAAAATGTTCCTGTCTGTGTGAAGTTAGAGAACAAAAGACAGAAAGGACTTTGTAAAACTTTTCTATAATTCCATGTTATATAAACTCTAAGAGTAAACTATTAATGCTACTACAAAAAGAAATAAAACGTTTAGCATTATTCAAAACTGATGGTGCAATTTTGTTCCCATTCTCAACCACTTTTCATTCATTTTGAGGTCTTGGTCACAGAGCAGTATACCTTGGTTTTTTTTAAGTTTCCTTTTATCCTTTTACTAAAAGATTTGGTTTCCTATCCAAATTATAAATGTATTATCAAATAGTCTGGTCAAAATTCATTGCACTGAATCTGCTCTATCTGCTTCTGAAACAGCTGTTTTTTAGTTGGCTTTTTTTGGTTTTGTTGTTTTTTTCATTTGTTTGTTTGTTTGTTTGTTTTTAAATTCTCAGTAAGAGGATGATCTAGAAGCAAGCCTTATCAGAAATATTATTTTTGTTTGCACTCTGTCTACAATTCAATCCTGAGACACGTTCAAGATGTGGGAAAAGAAAGAAAGAGTGTCTCATAGAAAGACAGAATACTTGAAACTACAAAGACTTGTCTGGGGATGCTGTTCCTCTGGCTTACTGGTTTATAGACATGCCTGCCACTCTCCCAACTGAGTTGGGAGATTTTCCTTTTATGCCTGAACATTGAACAGAGTAAAGAGTAAAGGCAATACATATCTTAATTACTTCAAGTATTCTGTTCTCTCGTAACAAACACATTTAAAGGAGACAAACCCTCAGACATAATTGTGTTAAAGCAGACTCACCTGGGAATCTCTCTATTTATCATGCACCACTTTTGTAATATTTATTTAAAGTGACAACGTTACACATGGTAAAATACGTGATAAAATTTGCATAATTATTTTTTAAATCCACTATTGATGACAGCTGGCACAGGGAACCAACTTCTAAATTTTTATTTTATTCCTCCAGTGATACCCCATTCTACGTATCTTCCTGTTCACAAATAACTCGTTGTATACTCCTTTCTTTTTCCTCCTCACACTTCCAAGAGTTTCAGTTTTTCTAGTTATTGATTTAGTCACCCAAAGTACAATGCCCTAATACCCAGATAAAAATGTGGTGAATTCTTCTTTCCAGAAAAGCTACATAAATGACATATGAGAAAATAACCTATGTTCACCTGTAATGCTGCCTTATCTGCCTAGTTATCTATTTCCATAACTCTCACTATGATGCTTCATTACAGGTACTGATAAAATGTTTCAATCAAATGACTGTCTGAACCACCAGGTGTTTTTCATGACCTTTCTTCTATTTGGTCTCTATTTCTCTCTTCTGTGCTTGTCACTCTCTAGGTCTCCAAAGTGTACAGTCAAGATTAGTTTATGGTGTAAACTACATTCCACCCTGACAGGCTCTTACAGATTCTTGAGAGAATTTCTATCAATTTTATATCTTCACTTACCTCAGTACTATGTTTTGATCATTTTTACTTGTATTAGTTGATATTATACATGCTTATCTGAGTAGCTACAGTATTCATAGGGAGAGAGTACTGAACTAAACTGCAAAGACACCAAGATTTAGACGTGCTTTTAAATTGTTTCCTAGATTCTTATTAGTCTCACTAGCAATTGTCAGGTGAATGACTAAGCTAAAGTTTTCTATTTTTTCTGTTTCCTCCAGCTGAAGATCTCACATTGTTGATAAATTGCCTTATCTTAGAAATGTATAATTGCTCTGAATAAAAGTCTGTTTTATATGTTTGTGAATTTTTGACAACAGATAACTAAATTATACTGTTGCATTTCATTAGCATAAGCCAAAATAGGACTCAGCTCAGTAGAATGAGTGTATTACTTACAGCCCTATTAATTTATGGTTCCTTTCTCAAGTCCCAAGATGCACTAAAATAATATTATAATAAAATAAATAAAAAAATAAAACATAAATAAAATTATAGCACAATATGTTTTGACTTGACAATGGGCTCCAACTTGAAAGAAATACTAAAAGTGATGTTCTGAGTCTGCCTCATTGTAAGCACATTATACTTTCTTTTCTAAGAGGCAATATAATCAGTCACCAGCTTCTTGGTGCTTCTTGATGATGTGCTATGTTAGGATAACTACGTGCATAATAGTTTCTTCACTAACACGGAGACACCTTGAGATTATTAGAAACTTTGAAAAGACATTTACCAGACAATTCACATATTTCAGTAGTCAAGTTACCAGCTACAAGCACTGATGTTAACTGGCTTTTGCCTTGTGAATCAGTTGATAACCTTTAGGCTTTGATATGACAAACTGTGGGATGACACACCAGGGTTTGTGGTATGGGGGGTTAGTAAGGGCCCTCAGTATGTTGCCATGGAGCATGCTGGGGACACAGCAGCCCAGTCTCATGGAAATGAGCCAGGGGCTCCTGAGGTAATAGCCATTGACAGGGAAACACCATAAGGGAAGTAAGGAGTGTTTCTCTGGAAAGACTGGTTTTAGACAAAACCAGATTCCAATTAGAGAAAAACACTTCCCAAGTAGTCAATAGCCTGGCCTTGAGACAGGCCTACAAGACATCTGCAACACAGATGAAAGAGATGGGAAGGAGCACTCTGTACAACTCCAGACTATGTATCTTGGTTACATCCTTGTGCACTGGGTAGAAATAGATTGAGTAATTGGATTCACTGTGTTAAAATACCATTAACATATTAATGATCTACTAACATACTAAAACACCCAGTCACAGGCTAGAGGCACCCCTGCTAATAAAAAGCCTCTTACTCTTTGAGCATGCATAGAGAAATTTTTGAGCACTGCCAAGAAGCCAGTTAACCAATCGTAGAATCACAGAATGGTTTGTGTTGGAAGGGACCTTAAAGATCCTATAGTTTCAACCACCCTGCCATGGAAAGGGACACTTCCCACTAGGCCAAGTTACTCAAAGCCACATCCAGCCTGGTTTTGAATACTTCCAGGGAGGGGGCAGCCACAACTTCCCTGGGCAAGCCATTCCATCACCACCCTTACAGGAAAGAATTTCTTCCTAATGTCTAAGCTAAATCTCCTTTCCTCAGGTTTTAAAACATTTCCCATTGTCCTCTTACTACACATGCCTGTAAAAAGCCTTACCCTATCATGTGTGCAAATGATAGGAAAATGCTAGATACAAAGCTTTTTCTCACAATTTTGGGTATAAAAGTAGCACTACATTCCTTTATATACAAAATGTGTGATGCATAAAACAACCCAATATTATAATTACCAATATAATTTGGAGTGTAGGGAGGAAAAGAAGAATTAAGGTTGTTCCCTTCTTATACTATTTTGCATTTTTTTTTTTTTTTTTTTCATCAGAACTATTCACTAGTGAGCTCTGACACAGGGATTCTCATTATATTATAGTGCAAATAAAAAACATCAGTAGATTCAGTAGCTGACAGCATGCAATTACATTTCCACCTATAAGTAACTTCTGTTTACAATGAAGCTTTAAGAGAAGTGAATGATTTCAACAGTACAAAAAGGTATCTAATTTTGCTTTCTAATTTCCTGGCTGTATTAGACGACTGTATTTATAATGCAGTAATATAGCTCTGCAGAATCAGAAGGAGCAAAGAGCTGTTGCTGCTGAACTTTTAGATCATATATCCAGCATAAGCCTCTGCTGGAAAATAGCAAGCAGCATAAATGAGATAACAGATAAGGGTAGAATGAGTCGCAAATTGTTTTTATAAATCTCCAAATGAAATCTGAGAGGATATGCCATTTCATTCACCAGAAAAAGTTATTTAATACCTTGTTTTCTAAATGATCTATAAACCAGATATTTGACCACAGTATCTAAAAAAAAAAAAATAGTAGAAAGCAGTTGGTGACTAGCACAAAAGAGTACAAATTTGAATACACTTGCTTATTTAGTTTGTCTTAAGCTATCTGCAAAGGAAACTTATCTTTATGATCTATGTTTCTTGTAACATGGTTTCTTTTTATAAACAGGCATCTCTCTCCACCCTGAGGAGATAGCTGGCTTGTGTATATGATACGTTGCCATGAAGTCATGATGTGTGGCATTTTTAAACCATGAGTAGAATACCTTACAAAATATTTCACAAGGAAATACTACCTATGAAGCTTTCTTAAGAACTTAATTATGAGTTCTGCTGAATAACCTCCATAGACACCTTGCACAATATCCTAAGCTGGGCATTTTTAAGTTTTTAATTCTCTCTATCCTATTCTATTTCTGACTTCTGGTCATCTCAGCATCCTGGAAAAGCCACTGACCATTTTTGGTTTATAAGAACATCTAGAGAAGAAACCAGAAAAGATGTGGATATATTTTAATATCCTTAGAAGGGAAATATTTCAAAATTATTTTACTTGTTAAGAATTAATAAAGCTACACCACATTCAAAGGACAATGCAGTTATCTGCATTACTTACTGGCCAAGTTAGACATCTTGCTACATGTTTATTTTGTTAAAAAGTTAAAAGTATAGAATATAAGTAGTCCAGGGAATTCACTTTTAAGAACCTGAAGTTACAGTGACAAAGAAAAATGAAATATATTTGAAATAACTTGAATTAGGGAAGAAAAATATGATTGATTTATTATAGGAGGAAATAACATGCATAAACCGAGGCAATGAAAGTGTTTCAGTATTTATGATGTATACACGAGAAATACTTCTATTATGTAGATTAAGGTTTTATTGGAATTTAGAACAAGCTAATGCTATTTGGCTTGACTCTTACAACAATATAGGAGTGGAATCAGCTCTGTGGTGTTCGCTAGATTTAAATTATTTTATTTTATTTTATTGTTCTCTTTAATGGAAGAAAAGCCTTTTAGAAAGAAAAGAGAGTTTATTATTTATAACACTGGAGTAGATTGTGGCAGAAAATGCATTTGAAAGAACTATGGAACAGTTTAAACAATACTGAGAAATGAAAGATAAATTTATTTTTGGCTTCTAATGATATTAATAAAGGTTGTGATACTACAAAAATCTTGTTTGGGTAGCCATGTGGAACTAAAGTTACAGCATTTGCTATCTGAACCAAAGAGTGCTCTATTTATCAACTAGGAATAACCTATACAAAGAAGCAACTAGAAGCAGCCTTACGGTAAATGCAAGATATTTGATTTTTCAAGCATTTCATTCACTCCATCATTCACACAGACTGACAAATAAAAAATAAAGCTTTATTTCAGGCATTGGTTTTTGATTTGCTTTTCTTTCCTGTACTCTTAGTGCTCCTAGATTGTTTGGTAACCCCCTCCACCCCATTTCTGAATATCATAAACAGAAGGAAATTACTTCTGCCCCAAATGGTCAGGCTGGACAACAGCTATTATTCAATTCCCTGGAACCTCAGATTCTCTTGGCAAGGCTTTGGTCAGAGGTTACCTGGCACAAAAGGGCATCTACTGTAGAAGATGTGTTTAAAGATATAAAAGCAGAAATTTTTTAGGGAGCCTGTTCTGTTTCTTCCCAGCACACTGGCACCAAGAGGAACCAAGGCAGGAGAACCCATCTCAGTCCAGCCCAGGAAAAGAGGGCTTCAGAGTTAAAAACCCTCCCAGTCCTTAACAGCTGAATCTCCCACCTTCCCTCAGCAACAGTTTGTGCATATAACTGTGACATCACTATTTTCCAGTTCTCCAAAGGGAGAGGAAAGAGAACATCAAACCCTGACAAATTCAGTGATGGATTTAAAGTTACTGTTGACATCATTCAATACAGGTTATTCAAATTTTTATTGCTTATTCTGGAAGAGTCAGGTAAGTGCTAACTACACTAGAAGTGTTTCTGAAAGACAGTCAAACTAAAAAATCTACCCATAGATTCTGACAGCCCTCTGCTGAAGTCCAAAATATTGCTGCAGTATTTCTTTGGAAAAAGTTATTCTAAAAGCCAGAAGTTTGAGGGAATTTTAATATGTTAACAGTGAACAAAGGAAGGAACTCTGAAAGCAGAAGGAGCAAATGGTGTGCTTTTTCAGTTAGATTAAACACATTCCTTACTCTTGAGGAGTCAAAGCTCAAAATAATGAAGCTCATGATAATGCTAACAAAAAGGAAGCTTTTAAGAAACCAGTCATAAAGTAATCATCCCATACTTCTACTTGTAAATTAACCACAACACGGTATAATTGATTTGTTTGGAAATCTACACATAATGAATGCTTCCTGGTGCTGTGTTTAGTACCTTTTCTCTCATCAACATGTCAGGATTTTATGCAAGGAACATTTAATAATGATGAAAGTAATTCTTTGCATAATATTCCTATGCTACAAAGAGAGACCTCTGATACGACCCTCATCTTCTCCCCCTTCTCCAGTATTTTGTATTCTCTTTTATCTCTTTTTTTATTTTTCTCTATGATCAGCACTTTATCTACCTGTCAGATCGCAGTTAGAGGCTGCAGAAAAAGTATTTCTTCTGAGTGGCAGACTGAAAATGACCAAGACCTTCCTCATGAAGCATACAATTAGACGCCGGAATGTAGCAAACATTATCCTTGTCAGATTTACTTGTCAGATATTATCCTTGTCAAATGCATGCTCTCTCACAGAACTAATCCTCTATAACTCACAAAAGAATTTATTCCATAAAAGTTGAACTGATTTCTCTCTTATTTAAAGGAAGAAGGAAAACATGGAAGAAATTCTCTACTGCTAGATATTTCAGCAGTCATCTTTTCCCCCAGTATTTCTGTCTTCTCCATCATTTTTGGAAGAAAAGAATTCCTAAACTGCTGATATAATCTATTGGACAGAGAGAAATATGTGTGTTGGTGTACTCTGTGTAGGTGTACTGGGCCTAGCTGGGATACTTTCTTCATAGCAGCCTGTGAGAAGATGTTTCAGATTTATGACCAAAACCATATGATAACACACATGTTCTAGGTAATGCTAAGCAGCGTTTGCACAGCACTAAGGTTTTTTCTGTTTCAGCCTGTCCTCCCCTCCTCAGTAAAGAGGCTGGGGGCTGAGCAGTAGGTTGCAATGGGACACAACAAGGTAGATGACCTAAACTAAAAAGAGATACTCTATGCCATAAAGTGCCATACTCATCAATAAAATGGAAAAGAAAAGGATTTAGAGAGATAATCTATATTTTGCTGCAGAACTGGATGGGCACTGGTAGACCCATGGCAGGTGGCAAGTGATTGCAAAACTTGTTTTGTTTTCTCTCTATTCTTCCACTTATGTTTCACTCATTAAACTTCTTGTTTGCTTGTTATTTTTGTTTGGTTTGTTTTTTATTTTTTGGGGGGAGGCTTTTTTTTTTTTCTTTATTTTTTGGTATGTCTTTTTTTTCCTAATCTGGACCCCTTTGTTTTTCTTGGTTTTACTCATTTTTTTCCTCTTCCTCTATCCCACTGAGGGTGTGCATGTTGAAATGACTGAGTGTCTGCATGGTGCTCAGTTCCCACATGGGTTAACTTACAAGAGGTGGGAAGGACAAAGAAGACTGAGACATGGTTCCCTTAGTTTAAAGGTTAAGAAAAAGAATGCATTGAAAAGTATATATAACACTGATTTCAGAAATCCAGTCATGACTGACAGTTCCCATTTCAATCCAGTCTGCAAAGGCACTTGTCTTTGCCTTGTTGAACTATGACTATCTACTAGAAATGCACTAAGCAACATCATTGGCTCTGTGGTCACATTTACTTTGTTCTTTCCTCTTCTGCCTACAAAAGACTATAGAATGACATGCCAATCAATAAAAGTTAAGCATTTTAGTTGCTTAAATTTTGTTTGCTTTATGTTTTGCAAGTGAGACAGTAGAGTAAGTGACAGCTATGTGAGAATTTATGCTATATCCTGAAGCCATTTTCATAACCAAAAAGTATTTCAGGAGAACAGAACTTAAAATGGCAAGTGAGATGAGTATTTTTATTAATTTAATAAGGTGAAGTAGTATATTATATGCACCTTTCCTGAGCTGTATTCTATCCAGTCATAAATACAATTTTTGCCATTTGAAATACCTTACTTTACATGTGCTAAATTCATTTCTGTAAGCAATTACCACCATTCACTTGTCTTCTGCTTTTCTGATGAGCTCCCCTACTAGCATCCTCATCTCACACATTATTAATGGAGATGGGACTTTTCCCAAGAGCTTCTCTCTCCTGAATACCATTGTCAGTCAAACAAAACGTTATTCTAGGAACTGTACTCGCTGTGTTCTTTACAGCTGAAAGTCTTTATGTATGGAGATTTTTTTAAACAGCTATTACTCAGTTACAACACTTTATATTGGCAACTCTACAGCAACCTGGAAATGGCAGACAAGTTGGATTTTATCTCTTTCAACAATGCTCAGTTTCTGCTACACAGTAGCTAACCACATACTTATTATTGCTCTGTTTAAGAAGATATTAAAGCACATTTGCTTTGAAGAGTTCATTAGTAGCAAATATTTTTTCCCTCATATTCCTGTCCCAGTGCATTATTAGCATATGGTACTAATTTTGTAATATCAATAACATAGGGGTGGTAATTTGGGTAATATGTGGTTATTAATACAGATATAAATATTGCTACAGAAAGCCAAGCTGCAACACAATACAAATGCAGTTGTCTCCATAACGTGAAAGAACAGAAAAAGAAAAGCTGAGGAAAAAATCAGTGCCTTGACACTGTGATCAGCAGTTTCAGGATTTGTATTAACTTCAAACAAAAAACCAACACGATAAATTCCAAAAAACCATCTTGCTCTTAAGGAGCAGCCTATAGATCACTTGAAAGAGATATGATATGGTCATTGCATGTGATAAAAGCACTAGGTATGTATTTAGTACAATATAAGTAAAATATCATTTAACAGAGTTACATTTGAATATAAACAACTATTTATCTATTCATGTACTCTACCATTTCTTCTATATCAGAAATAAGCCTGTTAATGTGACGTGTGATTCAGCCTGGTGGGAAAATATTTGATAGACATGTTTTCAAGATTTTAACCTGACTATACACCAGTGAATGAAGTAACATTTCAACTATTTCCTGCTTTATTAATTTATCTTAATTTCCCAGCCAAAACTAAAGATGAGTGAAGATTGCTCTTCATCTCACACTATGAGATACATCTCACTCTATGAGAAAAATCCTTTGGACTATTTGCAGAAAATTCTTCAAGTACTGACACTCAGTTAAAAACATCCAGGTATCTTCTGACAATTTAGCCTTGCATTTCTCTGTGAAATCAAGAACTAGTACCATATTTTCTACCAGGAAGAGTAAAAGGATTTGTCTGAAAATTGAAATACTAATGACTAATCATTTTTCTTTTTTGTGCATTCACTTGACTATTTTTCATCCTCATTGTGTTTCCATACTGAGGATGAGACTTTTACATCCTGTTTAGGAGATACAGGAAAACATTCACAACCAAAAGAACTGCAATATTCACTTTAACTACTTACAGCTCTTGACTTTCCATGGCTACTCAAACACAGAGAGTACAATCACTTGACTAAGAAAAAATATATATAAAAAAGGAAGGGAAGGGAAGAGAAGGCAAGGCAAGGCAAGGCAAGGCAAGGCCAGGCAAGGCAAGGCAAGGCAATATGATCTTGTGTCTTTCCTTCTTAGTGAAAGAATAAGTTTGGATTCCAGAGAAGACCTAGGGCTGTTATTTCCTCTCCTCTCAACTTTTGTTTTCCTTTCTTAGATGAAAGAAAAGCATTTTATTATTTTAGATGTGTAAGGACTCTGTTTTTTTGAAATGACCTAATTCTCATATTGTTTTATCCTGTGGGTTCAGACAGAGGGACAGCAATTATATATATTGGAGGTGAGCTAGATCTGTAGGAATCATCTCCAAAAGAAATTTTTATTATCACACTACAGAAAGCAAATTCAGTTATTAAAGATATCAGAAAAAAAATTCTCATTAAAACAGGTCAGATGTCTATAATTGGGTCTCATCTAGAGCTTAAACTTAAAAATTTAAATGAAGCATGTTGCTTTCAGTGTCTCTAACGAAATGTACAATTATTCCAGTTATACATACCTTTTCTTTTTTGTTTAATTGAATTTTTATTAATATATGGATAGTGAATAGTCCTACTGTTCATTTCTGTTTTATATGATAGATACTTCATTACAAAATTAGCTAGAATCCTCTTTCAGTGAAGTGCCTTGGTTGATTTTTATTAATATCCTTCGCCTTGACATTCTGATCAGAGGAAGTATCTGCACCACTTTATTTCCAAGAGATAGTTCACTAAAAGAAAAAGAATTGATATATATTATCAGTATGCAAACAAGGTTAGCCTCCTAAATAGAATCTGAAGATCTAATCTGGTCACAATTCACAGAGTTCATTTTGATCTGAGACCTCAAAGGGAAAGAGACTTACTTTTTTCTTTATTTGGGCTTTAAAAAACTCCAAAGTATTAAAGAATTCAGTTCTTTTGGTTTAATTTCTAAGAAACTCAAATAACCACAAGTAGCAGAGTGGTTTTATGCTGGCTCTGTGCAACTGCTCCTTTCTAGGAAAGCAACAATGATCCCATGTGCTGATAAGAAAAAAGTTATACCATTTAAATTTAAAAAAGTGAAAGTACCCTTAAGTTTGTCTTATTTATGTTTCATACAAGTGTCTACCAGAACATCCTTTGAATGTATTGCTTCCAATAAAGTTCTGCCTTCTAATATCAAAGGCCTTGCTGGGTAGACAATTTCAGATGTTGGGCAGAACTTTGTGGTGTGTCATGTGCACTTACAGAATAATGGCCCAGTCACTCACCGATGAGCAACCTCATTCATGTTCATTTAGTCTTAAGTTAACAGCAAATCTTTTAGATAAGTGGAAGCTGCAATTGCCGGGTCTGAAAACAGTGAAAGCATTACACACAAACATTACCACAGCCAAAAACATTCTTAAACACTGCAATATTTGTGTTCATTCACATCTGTTAGAAGCTAAAGACCAAGCACAGCTAATTCTTATTCCTAAGAGAACATTAGCTCATCAATTCTTTCTAGAAGAGTTTAATTTCTGTTAAATTTTGTGTCCATCAAGATTCTTAAATTAAAAAGATACAAATATTCTGTAGACACAGCCAAATTGAGACTAGCTATTCATGAATATATTACTTAATCGTCATCCCTCTCCAACAGCTACTTCTGTTTTGTTGTGCAGCTTATGTATCTGTACTGTAATCTATTGGATAGCAACATGCATTCAGGAATACACTAGTGGATCATTAGAGAATATTAAACACAAGAGTAACCAACCTCAGTAAATGAACTGGCCCAGATTTTTCTTGCATAGCTCAATTTGGCTAAGCACTAGAAGTAGTTCATGGAGAAAGAAGCTGTAGTTTCCACACAAAACTTCAGTAGATAAAATTTCTTCAAGTGATTGAATATACATGAAAATTGTCAAAAAGGAAAGAATATTAGGTGCTGTATGAGACACACTTTTTAGTTTCTAAGTACAATGAAACTTAGTAACCCTGAAAATTTGTCTTAAAAGGCCATTAAGATCACATCAGAAAAGGTCTTCACAAACTGTAACCGGTAAGAACTAGAGCAGCAAAATTTACATTATCTTGGTCAAATGTGTGTGATTGTTTTCTTTTAGTTGGAAGAAAACTGGCTTTTCTTCTGGATGGAATGTGTGCAAACAAAATGTCATAAGGTCCCACAGAAGAAAATGTGAAGTCCTACATTTGGTATAGAGTAATCCCAAGCAACAGTGCCAGCTTTGAGGCAGAAAAGGGTATTCTGGCAAGCATCACAACCTTGAACAAAGGGCAACACACAGTGAGTTCTATCAAAAAAAGCATAACCAGCAGATCCAGGGAAGGGATTCTTCTCTGCTACTGTGCACTTGTGAGACCATATCCAAGTGTTATGTTCAACTTTGGACTCTTTAGTACACAAAATGACAGTGCCCAGTGGAGGACCACAATGAAGGTTCATGGGCCAAAGCAGACAGTATATGAGGACAGGACGGGGAAAGCAGATGTATTCAGCCTGCACAAAAGAAGGCTGAAAGGTGGTATAACAATGACTTTTGACTATTTAAAGGGGAAGTGTAGAGAAGGAAGAGGCATAGGCTTTTCAGAGAAGCACAACAAAAGAATAAAACCTACAACAGGAGGACTGTATAACAACAAAGCAGTATGATGGATCAGTGGCCCAGACTGCAAGGAAAACCCCACCAGATAAGCAGAGGAGGAAATGACAACCAATGTTCACAAAGCTTGCAGAGGGAGTGGGGGGTTGTTGAGGTGAAGCTAAGGGAACACGTCAGGGAATGTGGCCTTGGAGGAGAGACCACTGCAGACTCAAAACAAATGGCAATGGGAGTGGGAACAGCAGAACTCTAAACACAAGTGTGGACATACAAGCAAAACACAAACCCCCCATCTTCAGAGCTGCTTTTGGAACACTGATTGATTAGAGCTAGTTGCATATGAGGAGCTTTTGCAAGGTGACTTCCACAGATTTCCTCTAAGCAGCTCTCAGGTATCCTCCACTTCCCTTTCTTTTCACAGTATTTGTCACAGTAAAATTAGGAGCTAGTGCTATGTTCTTCCAGAATGAGGATCGTGTCTTCCTCCTGGAGCCTTCCATCCAGCACGTGGCTCTGTGATGAGGCATCAGTTCAAACCCAGGGCAGCAAAGAATCACACTTGTAATTGCTAAGAAGGAAGAGAGGAATGCTTCCCTCTAGAGAGCTCAGAGTCGATTGCTCTCATAGTCTTGCATTTAGGTTTTGTTTGTTTTTTAAATGATTTCAGTGCTTCTCATCAGTCATCATATAATGCAACAGGGGACAAAGGAAATTAGTTTTCAGTGTCTGAAAAATGAATGAATTACAGACAGCTGTGTGATTTGTAAGGAGAAAGAGGCTGGTTCACAAATTATCTCTTTAAGGTAACTAACATGCACTGACTGATCCAACAGCCAGACTGGAGTTATGTATGCCATACAGGAAAAAAAAACCACAAACAAACCTGAACTAAAATGCTGGGCAAGCTGACAAGGTAATAAGGCATGGTATGGTGCAATGCTGTCATATTCAGCACCATCTGTGCTGGGACAGCAGAGAACCAATCTTAAAATGGAAGGGTCTTTTTGCAGCCTGTCAATAGATAACAACCCACCAGCGTGAAAGGGGAAAGGGGGAAAAGGATTCTTCCTTTTCAAAATCCTCAGACTTCTGTGGTGAGTGCTATTTGGGTACTACCTGCTTGAGGAACCTGGAAGAGACGTGTACAATTATAAAAGCTGTTTCCTTCTTTTCAGTCCTCTTATTTTTATGTTAGTGTTGTTTGTTTGCCTGTACCAGTCAGTGTATGGTGAGTGTAGCATTTACAGATGCCTGAGCAGCTTCATGAGATGCTCTCACCAGAGAACATAGATTGTCACAGCTCTATTGCAGAGACCAACATGTGTTTGAGATATTCTGACACCTTACTGGCTGATTGAACTTCCCTCTTCTGGTGTCAGAGTAGAGTGGGTATTTCAGTAAGATACTGGTCCCTTCCAGATTTTGTAAACTCTGTGGAAAAGACATATGTCAGAAGGCCTTAAGGTCACATATGTCTCTCAGTTCCACCTGTATATGCCCTATTGACACAGCTCAGTAAAAACGTAACTGAAAGCCTAAAGTCAGAGAAAATGCTAGAATCCTGAATTCCAGTAGGCTCAAAGTTAAGATCAAGTTTTAAATTGATAAATAAGTAACATTTTAATGTTAAGACCAAAAACACCAAAAGAAATCAACCAAACAAAAAACCATACTTGTATAACCATCACCACTTCGAATGGTACATCCAGAAGTCAACATTATGTTTTGTAGAACAACTTCAGATGTTCTCATACACTTAGCTCAGTGTACTGAATATAAATGCTTTACATAAGGAGAGCGATTTACCTTTAGAGCTAGGGAAAAGAGGTCTCAGAAGAGTATATTCTTAAGCTACTAAATTCTGTCAAGGACCCCAGCTCTCACCATGACTAGACTACCTATATAAACCTCACAAGTCCATGAGAAGTCTCTGTATTTCATGCCAACTAACAACCAAGCAATAAGTCATTTGTGGAAAAGCATCCATTTTTGCTTTGAAAAATGTAGCTCTGTGCAGTTTAACATTTTTTTCTTTGTCCTCATAACTCTATCTATATTTAGTCTAGCATCAGTATGTAGTCTAGGAAGTCACACATTAAAGTGTGCAACCAAAATTTATAGATGAATGTAACACACATGAAACTTGACAGAAATCTGTGAAAAACCCCGTCTCTTCTTTGAAGATTGACATATATCAGAGTAGATTGTTCATTAAGACTGCAAAATCAGAAAATGGTGTTGATAGATACTTCTGTATCCAGATCATGAAGAAAAGTCCACTTCTGACTTGATTAAAACAAACAGTTTCTCCCAGTTTATTCCTGTAGCTGAATGTAGTTTCTGACTTCATTCAGCATTTCTCTCAGGATTTGTATGATCTCCAACAAAAATATTTCCACTGCATCAATGACAAAATAGTTTATTTCTCCAGGCAGAATTACATATTGGAAACTCACAAGTGCCATAATTTAAATTTATTTCAACAATGCAGATAGGATTACTGTAGAAAAACACAGTGCACCATCTTCTGAGCATTTTCTAAATTATATGTAATTACACATGTTTAGTCTTTTAAAGAATACATTATTAATTTGTTGGGTAATTTGCTTAGCTAATCATTGGCAATAAAGGCTTGCAATAATCTTATATACATGTTATTTTATTATGTTAGACTCATCAGAACAATAGTTTTAATAGTGTGAAATTTTTACAGGCAGCAATAGGATTAGCTCAATAACAATGAATCTGTAGTAAGAGAAAACCTCCACAGGACATAGCACTAAGACTGTCAACAGGATTGTGCTATTTGCCTCTGTGGACTTATCATCCCTGTGCCTTACTAATGCCTCAGACAGCACAAATATCACCTTTTGGGGAGGCTGGAATGGTAAGATTTAATAACATATTTTCTATGAGGTCGAGTCCTAAAGAAAAAAAAGCCGAAAACCAAACACATAGAGAAAAAAGAAAATTACAAGGTAGAAATGCATCAGATCCTTTTTTATTTCAGCAGAAGCTATCTTGCCAGCTTGCTTTTTAACATTTAGTACCCAGATAACCCAACTCCTCCATCTCTTGTAACTAACTCACTTTGTCTTGGAGGCAAAGACGGGAGAGAATAAACAAATCAAATACAGAAAGTTAATACAGTTCTGTCAAGAGCACCCAAGAACTTGTCCATCACCTGAGACGTGCAGCCTCAATCCAGTCTTTCGACTGATTTTACTGGCTGTCAAGTAACACTCTGTAAGGAGGAATAAAGGATTCATTCACCCTTCCCACAATCAAATAGAAATCTGCTTTTAATTGAATTACTCAATAAGCTTGATTGGTTTTGGGTAGTGGTTTGCGTTTTTCAATAAATACAGAAAAATTTAAATACACTTATCTTCAAATTTCTCTGGAAACATTCCCTTGAAAATTTTTGAGATTATATTTTAATTCAAATTTCAGCATCTAATATAGAAGTAATAGAAGAAAAAATATAGAAACAGCAGAAGAAAACATATCAAAATGAAAAGTCTCAGTAGGATCGAGAAAATAATCAGTTTGTTAATATACATACAACTGACAATAGTTTGCTAGTCAAATTGGAATTTAAAACATTTTTTTTCTCTTTTTTTTTTTTTTCAATTGGTTATATTTTTTTATTTCTCTGGAGATTAAGTTTTCATTTCCTTGTCCCATTCAGCACAGAGTCTGAAGAATCCAGAATATATGTATAAAGACTGCTTCTTCCATAAATATGAATTCTAAATCAGAGAAAGACTCCAGCTTTTAGTGTGAGGTCTACTTGGTTGCCTTTATTATGAATTTTTTTAAGTACTAAAGCCAAAAACATACACCTTGCTGGGGGGGGGGGTTTGGTTTGTTTTTGTACCAGTCCTGAAAACAATGTGTTGTGCACCATCAGCAGTATGGGATATTGAAGAGGATAATCTTTTAGGTTGAATCAAGGAGAAGAAAGAATACAACAACACAGTATAAAACACCTGAAAGTGCTCTAGTGTTGTACACTGAAAGGTTAGAAGCAGATTGCTTCTGGTTACAGAATACCCAAATATAGGTCAGGGCTTTTTAAAATGGTTTTGCAGATATAGTAACTAGACTGTCATGCATTAGTTGAGGCATAATTAATTTTGTCATGTGTGACATTTTATTCTTGACATAATTTCATAGATTATTGGCTTAAGTAAATTCTACAGAAGATAGATTTTTTTTGTTTGGTTGGTTTGGTTTGGGTTTTTTGTTTGTTTGTTTAATGCCTAATAAAATTCAGTCAGTATCTGAATTTTGGACAAATTTTAAACACAAACACTTATGTCCCAGGAGAAAGTGAAGCCCATAGTCAATACATATTGATCTGCCCCTGTATTAAAGAAAGGCATGGTTGGGAAAAATGCTTTTAAGAAGTTTTACTGGAATATGTTTTATTTTGGTTGTAAACAGTTGAAGCATATAGATGATAGTATGAACAGTATAGGATTTAAGCAATTGCATATCTGATATTCTCTAGCCTTCTGAAAATCAACTTTATAAAGTAGAAATGTCCTGGTTTTATACTGTCTGCTACATTAGATTTAGAAGAGTCTAGCAAGACATGGAAAATGAAATTTTGCATGACATTTTTACCTCATGTTTCTTGTAAGGTAGTTGTGGAATAGAATTGAAATGAGGCACTCCTATGAAATACAGTAAGCAAGACTTGAAGAAAATCTGTGCACAGGATTTAAATTACTATTGGTATTTTCCCTCCTCTTTATTTTATAAAGAAAAGATTTCAGGAAAGAGATGAGCTCTAGCAAACCATGACAGCAAAGTACACTGAGTTAGGCAGACAGGAGATAGTTTACCTTTGTCACATTCTATCTTCCTCAATATAACATAATACACTACTGTCTCCCCAGGTTTGGTTTTTGGTTTTGTTTGGTTTGGTTGGTTTTTTATTTATTTATTTGTTGGTTTGCTTGGGCTTCTTTTAATTAACTTCTAGCAACCTTCCACTAACATCAGCTGCATCACATCTTTCATGAAGTTTCAGCAAGGGTTATTTTTGTCAGAATTTATTTTGTTTGGTTTTAGAGTAGTATAATGGGGGAATTTTTTTTGGTTGTGGTGGGTTTTTTTGTTTCGTTGGTTTTGGGTTTTTTTTTTCTTTTTTTGTGGCTTTTTTGTTTGGTTGGTTTTTTTGTTTGTTTTTTTTTGTTTGGTTTTTTTTTGCTTTTGTTTTTGTTTTTTTTTTGTTCTGAGGTGGGGGGGAGCTATGAGGTGCTGTTTTTCTTTGGAGTTTTTTTGGTCCTTTGAAGCTTCAGGCCCAAACAGAGACTTACAAAGATTACTGACCTTTTGCATCAGTTTCTTAAGCACCAATGTTAAGACACCAGCCTGCTGTGAGCTTTAACAAGCCAAAAACTAGCAGCAACCTCAGGCTCTGATTTAGCAGTTTCCTTACGTAAAGGCATTTTGCCTCTGCTTTATCAAAGCTTTGGTCTGTCTCTAAGATTTTAACCATCAGGATGGGCTTATTTAGTATCCATTTATTTATTTTTACCTTGTTTATTCTCTATACAGATATACTTAATTTCTCTTCATTAATTTTGCAGCACAGTAGTAAATTCCATAGAACGTTCCAAACTAAGTGATAGTTCAGTTCTTCCAGTCAGCTACAGTCCGATTCCCTCACAGAACAAAATTAAGAAGTCTTTAAAAAACAAACAATTAAACATAAATAAATAAAAGCATCTTGTAACTTTCAATTATTTTTCAAAAGAAAGCCATGAAGTTTTTCGACACAGGATCCATGTTGACTATATTAGCAAGAAAACATGATGCCTCTGCACAGACTTGGAGTCATCCATAATCCACCAGTTTTTTTCCAGTGATTTATGCTTACAGTTCCCACATCTGCCAGCTGTCCCTTGAGACCTCCACTAGAAGACTAAAGAGATGATGGCTTGTTTTGGCCTAAGCTACAAAAAGATGTATGAGATTCTTTCACATGCTGGTCCCCAGATGACTACCCTGCACACAACATGGGGATGCAACATATTAAATATCTCATAGGGTCTGAATGCAAGTAATTAATATCATTCCAGAGTTAAGGCTGCTCTTTCTGAGGAAGAAATTGCAAGAGGAATCTGGGGTCTTCTATGCCAGTGAAAAAGGCCTTAGGCTTTTATCAGACATGATTTGACACCTCTCCTGAAAGGGCAGAATAGTGTTCTTCAACAACCCGATTCCTGCTTAAGATATCTTCAGTTCCTTAAGAGAAACAATTCACAGTGGGTTGGTAACCCTTTTGTTGCTAGAATTAGCGCTATATAATCTAGAATTACAAAATTGTTGAGGTTTGAAGAGACTTCTTGAAATTTTCTAGTTCAGTCCCCCTGCTAAAAAAAGCAAACACTACAACTGGTTATTCAGACCATGTCCAGTCAGATTTTGACCACCTCCAAGGGTCAAGACTCTGTAACAACACTGTAAAACTTTAGTGTTTAGCCATCCTCACAAAAAAACCAAACCAGACCAGGCCAGACCAGACCAGACCAAACCAAACCAAACCATTTATCCTGTTTTAACTGGTGCCCACTGCCTTTTGCTCTGTCACCAAGACAAGTTTGTTTCCATTAACATTACTTTCTTCCTGCTCCCCCTGTCATGTATTTAGACACATGATTCCCAGCTCTCTTTGCCAGCTTTCAGCCTCTCATCCTGTGTATGATGATCTAAGCATAGATTTATGGTCCTTTACTGGATCCATTACAGCAGGTCCATGTCTTTCATATCACAAAGTGCAGGACAGCTCTTCAAGTGTGGTCTCACTAGACTATGCAGTGAAGAAGGATCACCTCCTACAACCTACTGAAAATGTTTTTCCAGATATGGCTTAGGACGCCGTTGGCCTCTTTGGCTGCAAAGGCACATTACTGCCTCACTGTCAGTCCACTGCCTACCATCATCCCCAGGCCCTTCTCTGCATAAATGCTTTCCAGGCATTTGGCTTCCAGACTATTCTGGTATATGGGGCAGTCCTCTTCGGTTGAAGGACCTTACATTTCCCTTGGATGAGCATGAGATTCACATTTGCCCATATCTTCAGCCTGTTGAAGACCGTCTGAATACAAGCACAACCATGTGATCTATCAACCATTCCTCTCAGTTTTGTGTCTACCTGATACTCAGATAGAGCAAAGAGGAAAACATGGGAAATGATGAAAAAAAAGTGTAACATTTAAAAAGGTAGTGTAACATTTGAGAACTTATTTTGAATTTTTTTAAAAAATGGTGAGAGTTTCACTGAATAGAAACTGGGAATATCAGCTTTACCTACCTTCTTCTAAAGGGTTTTTAAAATATTACAATCGACTACAACAAAATTAGTGACCTTATTTGGAGAAGTAAACACTGTATGTATGAACATACTGAGAAGAGCTATTTGGTTTTCATCCATAGCATACAGATTATTAAATAGCCACACATTTCAGTCAATTTGATTTCATTTCCACCACGGAGCTAGTCCCAGGGGTAAGATCAGAAGGGAGTATCTGTCCATCTGACAGAATAATCTTCGTATTTTAGCACTGAAATAGTTGCAAATACATAAGGCTGTTGAACTGTGATACTAACTGAGTTTCTGACCATTGTGTTCTTCCTGCACTCAGGATCAAGTGTAAGGTCTTGTACCTGGGAATACATAACCCAAGATTGCAGCTCAGACTGGGATCCACCAGACACAGGAGAACAGCCCTGTGGGAAGGGACCTGGGATTCTTGTTGGAAAATAGGTTCAACATGAGTGAACAGTGTGCTGCTGCAGCAGCAAATGACCAACAGGATGCTGGGTTGCATCAACAAGGGCATCACCAGCAGAGATGCAGAAGTCATTATTCCACTCTATCCTGTGCTTGCTAGACCACATATGGAGTACTGCATTCAGTTTTGGTCCCCGCTACACAAAAAAACCTGAGGACAGGCTGGAAAGGGTCCAGAGAAAGCCATAAGGATGATCAAAGGACGGGAAGACCTGATTAAAAGGATGAGAGAACTGGGTTTATTCTGTCTAGCGAAGAGAAGGCTTAGGAGAGACCTTGTTACCATGTATCAGTACATAAAGGGTAGCTACCAAGAAGATGGAGACTCCATTTTTACAAGTAGTCACATGGAAAACACAAGGAGTAATGGGTGAAAGTTACTCCCGGGGAGACTCTGACCGGACAAGAGAAGAAAATTTTTCACCATGAGAACAGACAGACATTGGAATAATCTTCCAAAGGAAGTGGTGGATTACATTGGACAGTTTTAAGACCCAGCTTGATAAAGTGCCAGGTCATCACATTTAAACTATATTATTACCTAGAAAGGATGGACCAAATGATCTTTGAGGTCCCTTCCAACCTATGATTCTGTGAATTCAAAATCACTGTTTGCTGCCTTTCCGTCAAGTCAGAAATTCACTTTTTGGGCTAAATTAATGGTCATAAGTTCACTTGAGTAATCATCAGAGAATCCTCATTCAACAATGCACCACACACAGAAAATGTCTGATAGTACAAAGTCTTCTAAAAGTAATTACTCTATTCTATTCAAACACAACAGTAAGGTTGCTGCTAACAGTCTATTGTCTGAAACATCGTCTGGAACAATCAAGAAAAGACAAAGAGCAGAAAAATTGTGAAAGGAGCACTGACATTCATTAATCATATTAGGTACAACAAAGAAAGTCTTTCTCTGACAGTATAAATATTTTACTCTGTGTAATTATACAAGATTATTACAGAACAACATACATATTTTTGGCAAACAAAACCTGAGTAGCCTGAGAAGATGTCATGTTTCCAGAATTGGCTTCCCTTTAGAAGAAAAGGACCATAATGAGTAATGGTATCACTTTATTTACAATCAGCAAAAAGGGAAACAGCATTTTTGTGCTGCTTGTTTAGCTGTCAACATAAAACATGTCAAAACATGTCAAAAGGATGTTTTTATTTAGGTCTAAACATATTGAAGAATTTTTTTTTTCCATCTAGAAAAAAAATTTTTAAAATTCTGTTTTGAAACAATAAAGATCTATGTTTTTCTTATGGAAAGCTTATTTTTCTCTGAAATGCTTCAATATTTAATGAAGTAAAAGTAAATTTAAAAAGCGAGGTGTGGGAGGAATCTCACCAAATTGCTAGAGGAACAAGAAGTAGTGAGGCTAGATAAGGACTCAATGAAGATCACCCAAACGTGGCAAACAGCATTGGAGCAAAGATTAACCAAAAAGCTTTGGATCCCACCTTCCCACCTGGTGACTGTTTTCCGTGTTCATCATACTTCTGAGAATTTTATCTCTGCTGCTGATTCTGTGAGTTGCATATAAGAGACTCTCCACCTTCACTGAGTACCCTGATCCTGATGAGAAAGACTCACTAAGCATTTTGTACAAACAGAAGCATCCCAAACAGAAGGAAATAGAAAGACCTATATTAAAGTATACACTTAAATTATTACACAGGTTGCAAAATAACTTAGTTAAAAGCCTGGAATCAGAAGATTTACTAAATTCCAATGGGAAGCTTTAATAATAATCCTGTTCACAGGCCAAACATTTTTTTTATTTTATTTTTAAATACATATCTTGCATAAACAATTAATTCTCCTTTCAACTTATCCCCTTAAGTATGGAATCTGATTTTTCTGATTAAACTTTAGATACTTTCTTTTCTTTTTTATTACTCAGAAAAAAATCCTGATTATATGGTTAATAGCCTTGTTGTAAATTAAACAGAGTGACAAATAAGTCAAAGACCATTATTTATTTCAAGCAATAACTGCAAAATTCAGCAACTAGGAGCTGAGGGATAGTATGTTAAAGAAGAGGGAGGTCATAGCAGACTTCAGCAAACACTGGTTATTTTGCTGATGCTGGTTATTAATTGAAATAAATAAAATTTTGGGAAAAAACCCCACCATCACATAAGAGAAAGATACATGTAGAATAAAAACAGAGCTTATATAACAGTGAGACAGCAAGAATTAGAGAAGAACACATCCCTGGTAGTCAACAAGACATCTGTAAGAAACAAGGCTGCAACACAAATGAAATGGGTGGACGGGAGTACTCCCCACAACTTATCTTGTTTATAGTCATGAGCACTAGGTAGAAAACACTGACTAATTGGACACAACATATTAACATACCTTTAGCATATTAATGTACTATTAGCATACCAAAATACCCACCTATAGTCTAGAGGGACCCCTAATAACAAAAAATCTCCCCCTCTTTGAACATGCACATTAAAATTTTTAAGCATTGTCACTTTAAATGGAAGTGAAGAGTTATATACAGGTGTATTTGCCAAGACATAAATCCACAGAAATATTTTTTCTTTCTGCACATCTCCATATCATAAATACTCCAAAAATATTATAAACACTCACAGAAATAAAAAAATATTTTGGAGACTCTTTTCTTTCTTACTTCTAACAGGGCATCTGATAAGCCTCAAATGATTAGGTGGAATTAAAGTTGACTACTATCAAGAACCTGACACTATTTTTTGCTGCTTTAATTGTATGTTTCTGGCTTATTTAGAATTAAAAAAAAAAAACAACAAACAACAACAATAACAAAAAACCCACCAAAAAACCCCACCCAACAAAACAAACAAACCCACACTCCCCCAGAACCACAGCCTTTGCTGGGATCTTCAGCATAAAACTTGCCTTGAATCTTGTGGTGGAATGAAAAGAGGATATGATTTCATCTTTTGAGCATAGTTCCATACTAATGATACGTTATGGACTCTTATTGATAGGCCCACCTTGATACTCTTTATTTTTGAAAGGGCTTTCAGAAGTATATTAGTTCATGTTACTTTAAATAGTATGTGTCTTAAAATGCACCAAAAAAAAACCCCCACCAACTTGTTTATTTGGGAGAACAAAATATTCAAACTTCATTTTCCTCCAAAAAGTTTCAGAAAGCCTAGGAACTACTTTTCATATGTTTCATTTATGCTAAAAAATAAAACCATAAAACCACTCCTCAATTAGAGTGTCTAAGATAAAGGCCAACATAAATGTGATTTTCCACTGGCAAAGTCCATTAGAAGTGTCTTACACAAGCAGGAAGTCCAAGACATCAAAAACAAAGACACAGTTTGACTTAAGTAGAAGAAATTTAGTAGAAGCACAAGTTATTCCTTTGAGATTGTCTAAGAGGAAAGGCCGTTCACTCAAATACTGACATTTTAATTTGGACTTCTGAAGTCATTTATTATTTAGTTCTCCTATTTGCAATAGCCTTAAGGCCAAATCTGAAACCTCCTTTTAATTTGAGCTGAAGAATCCGGTTTGGTACCAACGCGCAATGTTTGACACTCACAGCTTTGTGACAGTGCAAAGGTGAAACCTCTCATCTTTGAAATCTCTACACTGTCAAAAAGCTATACAGAGAGAGTAGGGAGGAATGAAAGAAAATAAAAGAGGGAAAAGAGCAATGGACTAAGTAGACTAAGGAGTGAAAATTCAATACATTAGAGTTGTTAAGAAGAGAGAAAAACATTCCTGTGATCATTGTAGGAACATGTTAGTCAGAGAACAGATGAGTTACTTATACTGGCAACCGAAGATTATGACTGAAAAAATAGCAAGTGTTCCAGCAGGACCTTCAACAATACAATAAAATACGTTCTGTTCAAAACAAAGTGTGAAATATAAAGGCTTAAGAAAGTCTGTAAACAGGAACAACTAGATTTATGAATAAAGTATACGATAGTTCATTTTAAGAATATATTAAAATGAAAAAGGATTGCTGATTAATCTGCTACATAAGTCAGTAACTACATTGTCAAAATTAATATCTTGTTCCTTAGAGTTCCAAGGTTTTATTAAATATCCTGTTGAGTTTACAATAGATATTTGCTTCACTTTTTAATTTAAGTATTGAGGTAATAAACCAGTAGAGTTTTAAAAGGTGAAAAGTATAGATGGCATAAATTGTTTTGCCTTTTCTTTTTTCCAAGACTTGAGAAATTTCATAGCCAGAAATTCAAATTGGTCATCTACTGGTCCAGAAAATAAAATAGTTTCCTTCTATGTCTAGAAGAAAGCTTTCATAGACCAACATTTCAATACTTTTGTTAATTTCCACAGTTGCAACAGGAATAATGCAATACTGGGTGCAAGATTAACATGTGCAAACTGATCTGCATTTCCTAACTAATAGAGTGGAAAAGATTGAAGGGAATAAAATCTTTGTACATGCAATTCTGCCCACCATGCTTTAAGATAGGAAAAAAAAATCTACTCAATACAGAAAGACAGAATTATACAGCTAAATAAACAAAACTCAGTGAAGTGAACTACGCTAGGCTTTTGACAGGGACATCAAGAAGATAACATATCTGAAATAGAAACAACAGCCCAGCTGGGATATATTTTTCCTTGTTTTCTAAACATTTTCAGTTAATCAGTACACCTAAACCATCTGTTTAATGAATAGTTGATGGCATATAAATGGAAAAAGATTGAACGGATCAGTAAAAATAAGTAAGAATTAGAATATCTATTGCATTTTGACCAGTTTTGAAAATATGACAGTGAAATTACTTTTGATCAAACTGTAAATGTAAATTCCCCAGAGGTCCCTGGAGAACAAAAAGAAACTGATTACGATCCAATCCATTAACCTTGTTCATAAATACCTATTCCAAAATTAGAACATTAACTGTTAAAAAAAGCCTTTAATCAGCAGAAGGTTAATACCTTCTTTTCATCAGTATTTCTCAATTTAATTGTAAACTAAAAGCCTTATTAGATATACCCAGCAGTAAACCAGTAATACCAGCTAAATGCTCAACAGATGTCTCTAACTGGAAACATAAAATTTTAATAGTCACTTTCTTCAGTATTTAAAGACTATATTGTTATCAACATATTTTTCATAAAGGAAGTCATGCACTTCTGTCAGTTATATTTATTACACTAAGGAACATTTTAATACAATAATGCAGATGTCTTCATTCCATAAACCCCAATGGTACTTAAAGCTAGGATTTTATTACTTGTGCCTGGGGCCAAACAAAGCTATAAACCTGCTACATTCTAATTCAAATATCACTGGTGGGTTTTGCATCTTTATGCCATAAATTACAATACAATGTAATCAAATACATGCAGAAATGGTAGCCATAGAAACAGCATTGTCAATTCTCAAATTTTAAGATAAATGAAAAAAACAAGATATTTATGAACAATTATTTTTACTCTAGACTAACATATCTCTCAGAAAGTATGTATGTTAATATTACAGCAATATATTGGGATATTAAGTACCCTTGGATGTGAAGCATAATTCAAAGCTGCTCACACTATTTTCTATTATACCACCTGTTCTGTTCTAACGATGTGCACCATCAGCTGCATCAGCTTTCTGTTTCAAACAGACTAATACTGACAAAGTATTTCATGCAATAGTGATATATCAAGACATTAAATGCATCGCAATTGCTGTCTGTCATAATATTGCTTTGTTTAAAATGAGAACATACATATCACTTGGAAAGCCCTGCTAACAAAACGTATCACAAGAATAGGAAGCTTTCCAGTACACTATGATACTTGAAGCTATATAACTTTTTTAAATAATAAAGAGTGGAATTCCTAAAGTATTTTATTAAAGCACTTGAAGTTTTTTGGATCTAACAAGAGTTTTCATTTTTCTTGAGAGTTCAGTTTAAGATGTGTAGTATTTGGTAATATTCATAAGTGAAAAATTTAAAGTTCACTTTATTAATGCTGTATTTCTATAATTATTTTAGCAGTTAGACGTCTGAACATACTTTTGAAAAACTTATTAAATGATAAGGGGTCATAACTAGGTTGTGCTTTCCTGAATTTGGTGCCATACAGACACATCGTAAATGGCAGTCTGGGACACTTCAGGTTTTTAAACTATATATATATACATAGCACTTGAATGGAGTTATGTAGTGTAATCTTGACTTTTTCATGCTAGTAATAAAGCTTTCAGTTGTTCTTCATGTAAGCAGTCAAGATGCCCAGACTGCTTGGACAGAAACTCTACCACACATCTTTGCAGTTTCCACAAGAAGAGAAACATAAAGGGAGGGTGGCAGTGTTGGTGGGGTGGACCTCTCTGACCACTCTTCTGTTACCTAAAGTGACTGGGATCGGACAAAAGAAAAAAAGCAGAAGGTATTTCCTATTCAGAATTCATTCCCTCTTCAGAATTCATTCTGAAGCCAAGCTCTACTGTAGAAAAAGGTGAACCAAATCTCAAGAGTGGGCATAAATCAAAGTTTATTGCCAAAATAGGTACTTTCAAGTAAAGGATCAGGCTTGCAAGTGCTCTTAGTACAGGTGAGCACATATTCATTTCTAATATTCACTTTTTTTTCCAAACCAGTAAATATTCTTCATTTATGTGTTACAGTTTGGTGCTCCTGGAATTCAAAAATGCAGACTACAATAGAAACTGCTGTTGTTGAGAAACAGCATATAACCCAAGATAATCCATTTCCAGACACTAAACAACTTCTTCATCAGCCAAAAGGGAATTTTAGAGAGATTCGGTACACTAGGAGCAAAAGGCATATAGCAGAGGACATGCCACCCATGAGTCAGAATTTGTGCCAGCTCTCTAAATACTACAGTGGCCTACACTGTGACAGAGGAGACAACAAGACATCCATAACATATGACCTCAGATGAGCCAAAGCATGTGCTGCCAGTCATTTGATACTACATAAAGTGCAAAACTGTTTTCCACTGCTCTTGTGCCAAAATATAGACGTCAAAATAACATGCAGCTGCAAAAGAAAAGAAACAAACCCTACCAGTCCAGTACGACAAAGGAAAAATTAAATTGGGGAATTGGAAATAATACTTGCATTTAGTTACAGATATGATGTTTCCTATGCCACCTGCACATGTACAAGCCATTCTTCCTCATGGTCTTATATGAGACTTTGATAGAATCAGAGGATTTGTGTAATAAATTTTATAAAGATATCATAGAATCATAGAATTAGCCGGGTTGGAAGGGACCTCAGAGATCATCTAGTCCAACCCTTGACCCACCGGAGCAGTTGCTAGACCATGGCACTGAGTGCCACATCCAGTCTTTTTTTAAATGTCTCCAGGGACGGAGAATCCACCACCTCACCGGGCAGTCCATTCCATAGCCTAATCACCCTCTCCGTGAAGAAATTCTTTCTAATATCTAACCTAAACCTCCCCTGGCACAAGTTAAGACTGTGTCCTCTTGTCTTGTTGAAGGTCGTCTGTGAAAAGAGTCCAGCTCCCACCTCGCTACAGCCTCCTTTCAGGTAGTTGTAGACAGCAATGAGGTCTCCCCTGAGCCTCCTCTTCTTCAGGCTGAACAGCCCCAGCTCTCTCAGCCTCTCCTCATAGGGCCTGTGCTCGAGTCCCTTCACCAGCCTGGTTGCCCTCCTTTGGACCTGTTCCAGGACCTCTACATCCTTCTTAAACTGAGGGGCCCAGAACTGGACACAGTACTCGAGGTGTGGCCTAACCAGCGCCGAGTACAGGGGAAGAATCACCTCCCTGGACCTGCTGGTGATGCTGTTTCTGATACAGGCCAGGATGCCATTGGCCTTCTTGGCCACCTGGGCACACTGCTGGCTCATGTTCAGTTTCTTGTCAATGCAGACTCCCAGGTCCCTTTCTGCCTGGCTGCTCTCCAGCCACTCTGTCCCCAGCCTGTAGCGCTGCATGGGGTTGTTGTGGCCAAAGTGCAGGACCCGGCACTTGGCCTTGTTGAACCTCATCCCGTTGGAGTCGGCCCAGCTCTCTAGTCTGTCCAGGTCCCTCTGCAGAGCCCTCCTGCCTTCGAGTTGGTCCACACTTCCTCCCAGCTTGGTGTCATCAGCGAATTTGCTGATGATGGACTCAATCCCTTCGTCTAAGTCGTCGATAAAGACATTAAACAGAACTGGGCCCAACACTGATCCCTGGGGGACACCACTAGAGACTGGCCGCCAACTGGATGCAGCCCCGTTCACCACCACTAATGTGACTTCATCTCATAGAAGTCACACGTTGCCTTCCTCCTTGTCTGAACAGTATAGTGTCTATACCATTGTGAGCCAAAGCTCATAAAACACTGAAGCTGGGTCTAAACATAAAAGGAAGAGCATTCCATGGCATACTCTTGAGTCCCGATTTCTACTATCAGTGAGATCAAATACTTGTCTGAAGCATAAGTCTCCTCTAGCTCACATGCCCAGGTTTCTTTCTCAGAGAAGTGAGAACACAGGCATGCAAGGAGGGATCCATGCCTACTTTTTACTTCTTCATGGAGCTGAAATTCAGCTAATACTACTAGACCCATATCTCAGGAGTTCAACCATCAGTCCCAGAGTTCATCTAATAAATAAATAAGTTCAACAGAATCTTAATCTCTAAATTCTTTTTCAGCCATACCATCAGTGCTTAGTGAAAAACAATACGCAGCAGGATGTTACAACAATTACTTGATAAGAAAGTAGAGTTACTGTTCTGTGAAAAGTTTCTCAGCTACGAATCTTTCTTACAGCTCCTATCCTCTCCACCATCAGTACTGTATACAAGAACCCTCGGGATTACTTTCAAAATTGAAGATAATTATGATGTGGCTTATATTCCCATTTTATTTTTCTTAAATAAAAGTCCATTCACCTCCATACATTTTTCTCATATAGGCATTATTTTGTCCTCATCATCTTTTAGAGTAGGGTGAAAATTGTGTTTATTTAATATGTCCTTGCATTGTCTTGGTTTGGGCCAGGATAAAGGTAATTTTCTGTCTTGTAATTTTGCTTTCAGCTAAGTTTCTTGTAAGTAGCTGCACTTGTAATGCAATTTTTATGAATATATGACGTTTTCTACACAATATAAACAGACCTAGTTATAATTCAGGAAGATAAGCCTATATCCTAAAGGGAAGAGAACATTTTAAAGAATTATCACTGGCTTACTAGCGTATGAAAACAGTTCTAAACAAGATACCATCTCAAGAATTTTGAAAACATCAGAGAAATGGTTTTTTGATAAAAAAACTACAAACATAAGAAAAATAAGACTAATAAGAATGACCTCCATTTTTCTTAATTTTAAGAAAGAATTTCTGACTATATATAACCAGTTAAAAACATGTGGGAAAACTGAAGAACATAGTAAGTCATCCTTCTAAAACTCAAGTATCCAAGTAGTAAATTAATCAATGAAACAAGTATTTGCATAAGAATACATTATTATAAATATCACAGTTCTTACCTTCACCCACTCCTAGCTGCAGTATGCAAAAAAAAATTAACAGAAATTACACAATAATATCATTATCATAACAACACTTTTCTAAATCAGCTTCTGTTAAAGACTTTCTTCATATACATCTATAATTATTTCTTCTACTGACTCTTGGGTAGTCATTTATTCCTATTTATAACTTTTTGCCTGACATTGGGCCTTCATCCTCTCTTCATTATTTAGCTATTCACAGCTGCAGTCTTGCCAGCTGAGTACAGGATTAACTCATTAGTGACTAACAGTTCAGAGCAGACATCTATCTGTTGTCACAAATGCATATTATCATCTTTGCCAGTGTATTGGCATATTTAATAACAAATGCTGCTATTTTAGAAACAAAACAAGGTATTTTGTGTTCCCGTGACTATGATGTGCATGCCTTTCAGATGAGAACTGTGCTATTTATTGATCAAGTGAAAAAGCTGCATCTATGGACATCTTTTTGCTATACAACCCTTTTATGTTGACAGAAGTATGTTTTGATGATCTACTGAACTGCAGCCAACAAGTGGGAAAATATCACTACAACCAAACTCAGCTTTGAGCTGTAGTCAAACATCACAAAGAGAGAAACTGTTGCATATTCCCACATGTTTTTACAGTGAATGTCTTTTCATTACTTCAGACCACAGTATGTTATTCTTAACTAAGGCATAATCTAGAAGAGCAGCCACATTAAAATTATATTTATATTGCTTTTTGTCAACTGCTGTCAAGAAACTTACATCCTTATCTCTTGTTGCAATAGGATGTGCACTATCCCTATGGCTGCTAGCTTGTAGCTGTCCCCAGGTTTTCCTGTTAAGGAAGGTACTGTGTATTTCACCACAAACACATGTTCACACTAGCAACCTGGTATAAAGAGAACATCAACCTCATCACAGAAATTCAAACTGACATATAAACTGCTACCATTTTCTATTTAAAATAGTGTGCACTATTGTCTTCAAATTCAGTTCAAAAGTTGTGTAGTTCATGGAGGCTTCAAAGAGAGATGAGGCACATTTGAGTTAGTGTTCAGATTTAGGTATTTAAGAGTTAAAGGGAAGAATATCTGTGTTTAAATTCTGTTTTTCAGGTTGGTGCAAAACAATTTCCAGCAACCCAAATGCATAGCAAAACTTTATGAGAACTGTTTCTGCCAGCACTGAAGAACATTATCTTTCTAAACTGTTTTAGGAAATATACCTCATCTTTATGATATAGAGTGTAAAATTTTGCTAAAGTCAAGCAACCAGAATGTACAATCCTTTCTCACTATGTTATCTATATGTTATCTATATCTATGTTTTGGGACTTCAAGGGGCCCTACCTCTTGTTCTTGCAAGATTTGCTTTCTAGAATCTCTCTGTGACACTGCATGGTACAAAATTTGGCTGCCATAGCCTAGGAAGTAGGGAACCACATTTGACTTCTGGGATATTTTCTCAGGCACAGTTGATTTCCAGATGCAAACAAGCCCAAAGTAAACAACAAAGCAAAACTATTTCCCTGACCATAACATGATCCATACACCTTTTTTTTTTTTTTTTTTCATCTGTCTACCCCAAAATATCTTCCAAGACAAAGCAAATGGTTTCTGTCATGAAATTTACCCCTAAAGAAGCTCTGTAGAACTCACTTGATCTATACAAGCTGACTACAAATGAAGAAGCACAGCTGACCCTCTGCCTCCCGCTTGTCTACAATTATCAATTATCAATACAATTATCAGTGTGGGCTATCTCTACCAGAATTTAAACAAACAAAGATACATTTAGCTTAATAAAATCTAGGAAGCATGTTATGTGTTAAACTTCAGATCTTTTGATTCTACTGAATTATGTCAATAAAATTCACCAGTTTGTTCCCATTGTCAAATGTTATTGCCCATGAAATGGAGAACTGGGTATCTGTGTTTTCTTCCCCTTTTCATGGTAAAGAGAATGTATTCTTTTTTGCTGTTTACTATTAGTTTAAAATTTCACGAGAAAATAAATGTCTTTTACCAATCATCCATGTACAATCCTAAACATAAGAGTTAACTACAGACACCACATCTATCATAATGGGAATCAGCATAGCAGGAATGAGGAGACAGATTAAAGTTTCACCAAGGCATATTCATTTTTATGATGTTTTCTGGCTGTTTTGTGATGGGTTTTTTCCCCTTAGAAATTTATTTAGCAGCAAGAAATCAAATAAATAAATAAAATTAAACAAAGTAAAATTTATAAAATTAAAACTTCTCCATGACTTTTTAGTTGCTGTTTTAAAATGGACCATTCCACACAGATGCAGTTCATTCATTTAGGATGTTTCAGTAACAAAAACATTGAGATTAAACATGCCATTTCTTTGTTTTTTAATTGTACTCTACTAGCTAGATAACAGGCTGCAGCAGGCTGCAGAGCTTCCAGCTTTATATGACCTGTATGGATTTACTTCAAAGAATAGCACAGGGTAAAATAGTTTGAGCTGAGACTTTGGCTCTCACTCTACCCCCAAGTCACCCCTGACCAGCTCAGCAAGCAATATAACTCTGATACATTAATAGCCTTAAAATGATGCAGCTCCTTTAGGCAAGGGATGTATCATAGATTTTGGTTAAAGTGGTTTTGGCATTTGATTTATAAAACTACATTCACTGGCTTGAGAGTGGTTGAAAGTAAAAACATCCTAAGAGATTAAAATGTTGTCCTTTTGAATATATAAAACCAAACACCAGGAAGAAAAGATCTTAGACTTTTCATTATTGTTATTTAGGAATGTAACACAGATCAAAACAGCACAAGTACCTGGGGTATTGTTAATTCAATGAACTACATCATTCTTTTGGAGTATTGTGTTAATGGGAAGATAAGAAAGCAGTTAAGATTTTTTTCAAAAAAAAGGTAATCCAAAATAAGGCAGAGACATACAAAAGAGGAAAAAATATCTTTTGAAATTATTCTCATTTCCTTCAAGTCCATGGTTAATTCAAAGATCATTCTTTTTGTCCCCTTCTGCTAATGTTCTTGTCAGAGGAGAGTAAGGAATTGGAATAAAGCTGTGTTTGAAAATTTTCTACATAACCTGCACAACTTTCTACCTATTTAGGAGACGAGACATTTTTCTCAACAGCTTAATGTCCTTATGTCTTTCACAGTGCAGATCAAGAACAAATTTCTGTATTTCTTTCTATGTTTTCTCAGCACAATATTATAGAAATTTCTTTACCTCAAGAATGTGTTAAAAGTCCTTAGAACTGGAGGCAAGAAAACAAAAGTTGCTATATTTTAGGGCAGTAATGCTGTCTCTTAAACTTACATTATGATCTCCATTCTCATCTCTTATGAGCTCCATTCTCAGATTGCAAAACCTTCCATGGAATTTTGCACCTGGGATTGATATGGTTAGGAAAACCAAAAGGTTTCAAAACAAGGAAAAAAATAATGACAAAACTAATCGGTTGACAAATGTGTTCTGAAAAATTATCCTTTTTTTGCCTTTTCTTTTATTTTTCCCTTCAGTCTGTAAATTCTACAGGTTGGAATGTTTTCTTTCTACATATCTATAAGGCACCTGCAAAACACAGCAATAAGTAAATAACATCTATTGAATCACAATTAATAATCCCCATGTCCCCTGAAAATCCACAGGGTTGTTCTGCTGCTAAATTGATATTGACAAAGTCAGCATTAACATGTGCTGACTCATTCTGTCTGGCTTCAGGAGGCCTTTGAGAATGGAATTAGGTAGGATCTCTCTGGCCAATGGCTTCTGATGGAGTTGCCATTAGGACAAGATGGTTAAGGATGCTGCAAAGAATCTGTAGCTCTACAGTGATACCTACGCCTCAAAACATCTCAGGTAAAAGGGACATACTCTTGCCAGCATGTAAATCTTATCTCCTCAATGAATGACACAGTAAAAATTCAAGAGCTTAAAAAGCATCAGGTTTTGCTTCCCACTATTAGTCTGCTGGAGCAGTAGGCAGCTGACCTATGTACCAGCATATGTGGTATACAGCTTATATTGAAGAGAACAAGAATTTATTCCAGACAATTAAACTATTGTACCTACTTTTTTTTTCATTTTACAAATAGGATTTAGAAAGTGGTTTTTTTTTTCTTTTGAGAGAATTATATCTCTCAGGTTCAAAGTGACATTTCTTGACTTACAAAAACTTCAGTATTCTATGCAATTTTGTCTTCCACTGCTCTGTGGTTAGTACAATTCTCTGCAGAATGTGAGTATAAAGTGAATGTAAAATTATTTTGTTCTTATTATTTCAGTGGACATTTGAATATGCTGAAATTAAATCCCTTACACTGACTTAGGTATGACATTACATAGTTCAGGGTTGGTTTTTTTTTTCAGAAAGATGAATGATGAAGCTTGCAGGTAGTGCATATAGTCAAGGAATGCAGTCAAAGGTAATGGTATAATTTTCTCCTCTTACTAACACTACTGTTCTGAAAAAGTAATTTTTTATATCTCCATTTACTAATTATAAACACAAAGTAGCCATATTTACTCGTGTTTTCCTGGTTTCATTTATGACAATAAAACCTCAACTAAACCAAAACATTTTCTCATCTAGCATAAGTCAGTGCAACAGTTCTGCACAGACTGAAACACCCGACTTTGCTTAATAAAAATGGCTACAGAATAATTGTTGATCTGATAAATCTTGGACTTGCAGAATTAACAGACTCCACAGTGCTATAGACCTGTCATAAACTGTCTTTTTTATTCTGGGACTGAACTCCTGAGAAAGAGATCTCTGTAGTACACCCAGGATTCTGGACCATCTTGGAGGGTCTTAAGTCTTCAAGTTCCTCTGAAATGGAATTGGAGTTTGAAGCCCCTTTGCTAATTTAGCATTAACATTTTTGAGAGAAATATTTCAGTCACTGACAAATATTCTTTTCCTAAACTTCATGGTGTTTGAACACAGTTCCATTCAGAAATACTTTAACCACAAGTATTTTTTCTTTTTCAGATTTTCCAGTTTTCTAAATACACAGTATCTGGAAAACAGACCAGTATAAATGCCAATATTATTCTATTATTTTTTCACTATAAAATAGTTTCATTTTCTTTCAAAATAATTGTCAAGTTATATGGCTTTTGCTCTTGTTGGAGAACTGAATTCCACCTTCTTAATGCTAGCAGGGTTTACAAATACTAGCATTTTTTGTAGCCTTTGTTTTCTGGTCTTGTTATAAAGCATATTTGTTCCATGGGATGGGATCAGATTTCTGTTCTCCCATAGACACAGCGCTATTAGTAGAAAATACCCAATTTGCCTTCTTTGGGAATGTGTTCAAAGAGAAGGAAGATCTAGATGCTGTCTCCATAGCCTCTTTGAGATGCTCTGTCAATACGGGTAACATCAGCATCCAAATAACTGCAAATTCCTAGCTACTCATAGATTTAGTCTTATTACCTTAACTGTGTGACCCGGAATACATTACTCAGCACTGCTTTCTGTGTAGTTGTAAAATTTCCCTCTAGCCTGCTTTTTCAACAGATATATAAAGATATGCTGCCACCATGCATTTTAATTGCCACAATAAACCATCCTTTGTTCACCACACCAGTAAGGAGAACCCTGACCCAAGAGGGGCCTTTATTCTCTCTTAAAGCCCTAATGATATGGGAAGTTATTGCTGTTTATTCCATACTCCTAAGCAGTTTTACATGTGAACTATCTAACGTGTGCCATTAAGATAAATGATCCTTGAAGAGATTCCTGTCAAACTGCCTTATGAGAAATGATCCCGATTTTAAAAATCCTCATGATGGGAGAAAAATCTATTTTAAATCATATCAGGAACTTCCTGATTTGGATATTGCATCCTGGTAGAAAAACGTTCGTCATAATTTAAGGAACAGATTATGAAGTCACAAGAGCCCAGTAATCGAGTCCTTTATGATGCCATATATAGGGAAGTTTCCCATAATCTAAGGACACCACAGTGATTCTGTAAAGTTTAATGAATGTAAAATTAAAACACTTCCACAGAGAAGCAGTGTGTTAAGACCTTATAGCATCTCAACTAGCAAAATCATTTTACAGAAAGCAACTGAAGTAGATTATATCATATACAGCTGAGGAACTATTACTTTTAGAGCTTTATAGTTTTCCACAGTTTTATCTTCATGCATTTCTCTGGAGCAAACTGACTATTTGATCTTTTTTTCTACACTTTGTAAGCCAGTAAAAATAAACCTCCACACAGTTTCAGCATTCCAAGAAAACCAGAGCCCTAATTTAAAGATGAGAATGCCCAAAAAAGCCTTTTTACATCCAAATCCCAACAGGTAGGAATTTGCATATTAGGCAAGCAACAGTTTTAATCCCAGCACTGCCATCTACTGAAGAGATCATTATAATATGTCTTTTTCTGAAAGATACACTTCAATGCATAGACAAATTATTATCTCAGTAACTGGATTACTGGATAAACGGAGTTCCTAAAACTATAAAACCTTAAACTATACTATGCAGTCTGGCAAGATAATTAAATGACATTAAAATACATATAAATCAAATCACTGAAATAGTGACATCTCAGCAATAGTGAACAGACAAATACCAACTCACTGTGCCCAGGCCTACCTCACTCCAATTCAAAGCAAATAAATCCCAGCTGAACTGAATGAGAATAGAATCTATTACTATTCCAAGTTATTGAAACCAGATATTAATAAATTAATTGCTTAAAATGGCACCCAAAAGTACTAAATCAATGCTCCAAATTGTAGACCAATCACTAAATTGTACAGGAGAAATACTGCACTGAAAAAAAAATCACTTTAATCTAAATAAGAAAATATAAATAATAACTTACGAGTGCAAAAATCTTTATCACCTGTGGAAAACCTGTTCCCTGGAGTATCTGGTAGTTCTTCACAGAGTGAATGAATTTTAATGACAGATGACTTGCCAGTTACACCTGGCTTCCTTGCTGAAACGGCTCTTTCATGAAGCTCCTCTTTCTGCAGTTGGTGAACAGGTTAGGCCACGACTGAGTGCATGTATCTACTGACTTTACTGTACCACATGTTTTAATGATACCCGATATTTCCAAAATTTTTTCTTGAGGAAGCAAGCTGCAGTTTCTGGTGAAAAACAGAAGTAGGACAGATGCTGATGACAGAGATGATAAAATGGCTTCCTGCTTATTTAGTGTGGATTGAAACAGTCATTAAACAAACAACAGATTACGTGTTTGGCATTTTTCCTTAGTCCAATGGTGTATTTGTCAGGGCTGGTGGCTCGCAGAGCATCCCTAACCTGGGATTCCCTGTGGAGCATCAAAGCAGGGCTCATCCCACCACCCCAGCCAGGAGCAGGGGGAAGCCCCAGCCCTAGGCATCCAGCACCTCCCTGAGGATGGGAACAGCCCAAGGTTGGGCCAGGACATGGAGATCAATCCTGCTGCAGCATTGCTGGGGCAGGGACTGATGGCCCTGGCATGCTGGACTGTGGACAAGGTGGAGAGAATCCTTTAGGGTGAGCAGGGACAGAGAGGGTGCCTCAGGGCCATTGCAGTGTGCTAGGATGGTTTCTAGTAAGTGCATTCTTCCTTCAAAAAGGTTTGAATTTACTGTGTTTAGCTGAACCCCCAACTGACGGAATACAGCAACAAAAAAACCGAAAAAGTTTAAAAGCAGAAAAGAAACTTAAAATTATGAAAGGAAGGGTATATAAAAAATAGTTCATTTACACACAACTCCCTAAACTGAAACTGAAATATTTCAACTAAATCTACAGCAGATTTTTAAAATGGCAGGAATAGTATAACCTCAAAACACACATCATTTATTTTTTCATTGTTTTCAGTTTTTGAAAGCCAGATGGATTGCAGATATCCAGACCATCAGCTTCACATGGACAGATCTGTACAAAATTGCAGCAGAAGACAACTCTCTTGGAGGAGTAGCACTCCCCCAGGGAGCTACCACACCAGAGGAAAACATGGGGAAAGAGGCAGGCTAGCTGACCCAAACATGAGTTTAATGATATTTTTGACATGTTAGGAAAAGAAACCTGTTTTTACCCTGCAAGGTAACCTTCACATCCCACTGGTAGTTATAGGAGGGGATTATTCATGTTATCTAGACTTTTAACAGTTGATAGGACTGTTGAGTCATTTGCAGATAATGAGAGGAACTAGAATAGATGCAAAGGTTGTTAACAAAAGCAAGAGGGTACAAAAATAAGGAAGAGCTCAGAATTCTGCCAAGTCAGTGAATTTTTGAGAAAAATATGCCAAGCCTTAATTCTTTCACCTTTTTTTTCTTTTTTTTTTTTCTCTTTTTTGTGAAGCTATGTGCCTTTTGCCATATTCCTCCACTGTCGCATCAAGCTGTACTTAACATTTTTCTGATGCTTTTATTTTACTGGATTCCTTTATATTTTGTAATTTCTTGCTGCAGTCTGACCAGATGCATTACAAACCCTAAAACCCCATTTATTTCTTCCTTGTTCACTCTGTATCCTATTTCTCTTCCCCTCCATTTTGCCCCAAGCCTCTCATTCTGTAAATCCTTCTTTTCCAGTGCTGGAAAAAAGTCCTAGTCTCTGACTCTTATGCCAGCATTTAAAGACCTGTCTCCTGCTTCACACCTAATTTCTTTGCCCCATGCCCTGCGTATCATTACAGTAACTAATTTTCAGTCCTACTGACAGAATCTTCCAAACAGGCTCCCTGCTTTCATTCATTCTGTTTTCTTGCCTTCCATGTTCTTCAATTTGTCACTTTGTTTCCTTTCTTGTCTCTTCTGGCATATGCTTATTCCTATTTCTTCATATTTGCCTGACTTTCAGGTGCTAGAAAGACACATGATGGCAAAAATATCAGCGAAGAAAGCACATCATTGTTTCAATTGTCAGATTAGCTGGTGCTGAAGCATTGAGATACTGTCTAAATGTCACAGAGTATCATCATAAATTTTCTTCTTCTCTCACCAAGACTGAAAGAATTAGTATGAGGGCTGTCAGCTCAGTATCCTTATCTCTTCACCTATTACCTATTTCCAAGCAGATCTGGAGTGCATCCTGGATCCAGGGTTTGTAGAAATACAGCAGGAGCTTAGCCATACCCTGGTTTATAAACTCCTGCTGCTTACCCATGTGAGTGCCAATGGCCAAGGGAAACCAGAATTTACTGAGAGCATGTGATCTTGAAGAGTTTGAGAGGGTAGGTGGTGCCTCCTCAATATTTCCAATGAAAGGCTCAGATAAAAGCACAAGTATACTCTGTATCAGTACCTGCCTGCGTAGCTGGTATGTCATGCAGGGTTTTCAGGACTTTTACCACAGGAATCTCTTGGGAGTAAGCAATGATTGTCTCCATATGACAAAGTGAGGCAAAAACATTTTTTGCAAATAAGCTTGCCAACTTAATGACAAAGACTTTTTCAGTGGATGAAGACTGAAGACAGATTGAAACGGAACAGAGGTTAAGCAGTCTGGGTGACAACAAAATAAAGAAGGTTCTCACACATTCCCTAAGTAAACAGCACTATTGGGGCCTTTCTCCAGTCTCTGGACATGAACTCCTCTACTATGAGGAAAAAATATAAATAAAAAAATAGAGGATTTAGAATTTGTGAGCAGTTGCAGGGTAACAGAAGAGTGATGGGATACTGCATACAGTCTTTTTAGGAAGTACAGTTTGGGTACTGGAGGAAGAGAGATTACACTCTTTGAAGAAGAGCAGCTTGAATGCATGGAGTTTTGCTGTGAAATAGTCCACAAGCCAGACGAAAGTTTATAGGATCAAAGGGAGGAGACACTGTTGCAATGGGTTTCTGCTACAGACATTCTGATCAAGGCAAAATTTAATACAACCTCCTTTTGGTGACTGAAAAATGTCTTGCGACCAGGAAGATTAAAAATATTGATTAGGCATGGAATTAGGAAAGCTAAAACTCTGATGCAATTTAAACTGGCAAGGAATTTGAATAGTAAAAACACAGACCTGTGTAAGTATATCAACAGGAAGATCCTGTGATGAGGGTATGGAAGAGATTGAAGTGTTCAAAGCTTTGTGCCAAGGTCTTTACTAATAAGGTAAGTCCTGTGGCTTTCCAGGTGGCAGAAGAGTCTAGGAGAGTGAGGTACTGCCTATGGCAGGAAAAGATTAATTAAGGATCAATTGAGCAATTAGATTGATTATATATTGGCTCATGAGACCACATGAAATACATCTGATGTGAATGAGAGAGTGTGACCAGAGTCACCTTTCAAAAACAGGGTAACCAGGAGAGGTCCCTAGTGACCTGAGAATAAAGAGTGTCACATGAGTCTTCAAGAACAAGGAAGAGCATCTGGGGTATTAGAAGCTGGTCAGCCTCACTTGATTCTCTGATAAGATTATGGAGAAAATTCAGATATGGAAATCATACATAGGCATATGTATGACAAGAAGATGAATGGGAACAACAATAATGGATATACAAAGGGAAATTTATACCTAACCAGCCTGATTGTTCTCTCTAGTGACTGCTTGGTGGACAAGGGAATTCTATTTATCTTGACTTCAGCATGGCTTTTGATATGGTCTCCTATTGTATCTTTATAGCCAGTCTAAAGAGATATAAATTTTATTCAGAGACTACAAGATGTATGGAAAACTGTTTTGATCAGGATACTCAAAGAGCAATGAGTAGCAGCTGGTAATGTTTTCCAGATGTTTACTAAGGCCTTCCTCACAGTTGAGTGCTAAGAACCATTTATTATTTTCATCAGCTAGTTGGATGTCAGTGCAAAATGCACACTCAGCAAGTCTGTTTTGATGAAAGAGACTATTTTCTAAAGAAATCAAATTTGGGGGAAAGATAGTATAGGTTAAACAACTGGGCTGCTCTTCAGTGGAACTGACAGACTCGGTTGACAGAAATTCATGAACTTCAACAAGGCTAAACTTGGGATGAAATACCAACATGCAGCAGTATTTTCTGGAGACGATTGGATAGAAACAAGTTTAGCAGAAAGACAGTTGAGAACCTGGGGTAACAAGTTGAACATCACTCAGCAGTGAAGCCTTTCAGCATTAAAGTGATCCAACTAATTAAGAAAACCAACTGTTTATTGAACAGCTGGATGAATTAGCAAAAGCATAGCCAGCAGGTCGAGGTCCTCTGTATTTGGCACTTTTTGATCACTCTGGAGTGCCCACTTTTGGTTTCCCAGTACAGGAAAAGCAATGACACCAGGGATTAAGGCCAGCAGAAGAACCTCAAGATAGTAAGGACTATGGAGACTGTTTCAATAGATCATTAAATGTATATTATTGTTCAGTTATATATAGCTGGCCAATATATAGTTATTTTCCAGCCCAGATTCATTCACTTATGCTGTTTACATGACAGCATACACTGATTTGCAGTCTTTGTCTCAACACCAGACTACTCTTGAGATACGGGGCCATGCCAATTAATTGTTGCCTGAAATTGTCTTTCAGTGCACCTGGCTGCCTTGAGCATGGATAGAGTACAGCATTACAGCCCATATCCAACAAGATATCTCTAGCTTGGCTCTTTCTAAGCATGCTATGGATACGTTAAGCCTTATTTACAGTAAATCTGACAATCAGTAGTGTGGTAAGAAAACCTGTAACTTATATCTTTGACAAGCTGAAGCGAACTTGGATATTTTAGTCATTTAGATTAGAAATAATATATGAAGCTCTAATAAGTGCACAGTTGAAAAGCATGTGACAGTCAAGCCCCTTGGAGAGGATGTAGGTATGAAGGCAAATTAGCAAGGCTCTTTTTTCTCCCGATAGAAGCTAGACCATGCTACACAGTTCATGTGGGTTCCATTTTTATTTTCTGTAGGCAAGCTACTTCTAGAGTAAGGGGAAGGGAAAAATACCAAAATGTTTATCTCACTTTTATCTCACATACTATAATGTGTCCACTGGTCTGAGATGTATTAGCTGCCCTCTGATCTCTGGCTCTCACAGCTCTGTAAAGATAATTTTGTAGAATTTGTTCAAGAATAGCTTAGGTATTTGTTACACAGTGAATCATTCCAGGCTTGAGTGTACTCCCTGTATCATATAACTCTTATTGAGCCATTGTGCTTGTAAACAGTTTGGTACAACCACAAATCACATTGCATATTTAATCCCACCTGAAATGCATACACACTTTAATGTAAAATTGTTAATCGCATTAAAATTACATCAAAGTTGAACTCTAGGAAAGTGTTTTGCATATAAATGTTTGCCACTGATAGCCATGGTTCACACACATACATGTATACAGATACCCGTATGCTTCTGAGGCTGGAGAGTGTGCAAAGAAGCTCATGACCTTTCTGGTTGTTATGAGGATTTCTTCCCTTCCCTTCTCTTCTTCCCTCTCCCTCTGCAGATTATTCTCACTTACTTATAGAGTGTTCATGTTAAAAGATCACTCAGGTACTAGAAAATCTGTTTTTTTACTCTTGTCTGATGCCCTAACACCTATAAGAGAGACTGTGTTTTGTAAATGGGCTGCAAAAGAAAAAGGAGAGATTCCTAGTAACCCTATTCATAGGGGTATTTTAAATGGATTTGAGAAAATAAAATTGGGAGATTTAAATGGATTTGAGAGGTGCCATGTCACTTGGTTATGCAAATCATCCTCCCTGAGAGAACAGATGGAATGGGATCAAAATATTTACCAGAAATCACTGATTCATATGCAGACCAATTTTCCAACATTTTTTAAATGCCTGTATTTTCTTATATATATTGGGTTCTCCTAACTGAGAGTTCTGTCTGCAGAACTGAAAGATGAAATAACTTGTGAGCAGCTAACCAAAGCTGTCACCTTTAAGTGTGAACAGGGTGTCACACAATTTTAAATGAGGTGAATGCAAAAGCATTATCTAAAAAAAAATACTTAAAAAAAATTAAACATCATGAGCCTTTCAAATATTAATGAAAGAATAAGAAAAGGCAAGAGAAGAGAAATTAAAGTGTCTTAGAGAGGCAAGTGCACTGGAAATCTTCTTTTGTCTACTGTGAAGTTTTAGCACAGTCCATGTAGTGTAAGAAAACAATAGAAACCATTGCAAAGAAAAAGAAAAATGGATGCTTTCCCTGCTTAGCTGAATTAGGAAAGACAGGTTTACTAGACAGTCAGGATTAAGGAACAGTTGTGTCCAGAGAGATTATAAATTCTAGTGAGAACACCTGACTCTCCAGAAAAGTTAGGACAGGGAAGAAAACAGCTGTTAAGAGACTCTAGCTATATCTATTTTAAGTCCATCCTAAAATACTCTCACTCATACTATCATGAACAGGGATAAGAAAATTCTGCTGTTGGTGGCAATAAATAATTTAGGAGAACTTTTTAAAATATTAATTTTTAAATAATTTCTTACATGTTTTCTCAGGCACAAAAGCCTGTAGGAGCAACATGAGTTCTGTGCTACATTATTTCTCCTAGTGAACAAATACAAAGCTGGAAGACCCTTTATCCTTTCTCTACTAAAGTCAGTGTATTTTTAGTTCTGATATGTGACAATGTAATGCACCTCTATACAGCAACCACACAACTAAAATTAAGTCAGCATATAAGGATTATTGTTGCTAAACATATAAGTATGGGGACGTGTTTTCACTTTCAATTGCAGGTTTCCCATCCACTTTCAACAGAAATACAAAGTGAGCCTCCAGCCTGTGGTATGGCCCTGACAGATGTTTTGAAGCAATTCCTACACAGCACTATTGGTTTGCTTATCACAGAAGCTTTCAGTGGAATTTGATGCAAGGAAACTCTTCTATTAGTAACCCCTAATGCTTCACTTCACCCTAGTATTACCTAAACACGGGCATCTCCCAGTGATGAAATGTAGATGGCCATTTGCAACTAGTCTGTAATCTTGTATGTAAGCAAAGATAAAACAGTTTGAGGGTTTAAATAGTAATAAATAAAATGAAAAAATTTATTTATTAATGTCAGGGCAATGGTTTGAGGAAAAGAAGGCCAAACTATGTAAGAAAAAAACCAACCCTGTCCATCCATTCCTAGCTAAAGAAAGTATGGCTTATGCAAGTGCTAATACATTCACTTGTGTGTATATTCACACACAAAGAAATAAAACCATTTCAAGTAAGTAGTTTTAATTAATTGAAATATAACAATGTAGTGAGAATGCTAAATAATAGCTAGTAATTGATGAACTTTTGTTTCTCTTGAGACATTGCATCAATGTTCTCAACAAGTCTTTTAATACAGTTGACCCCACAAAATAATTTAAATTCATTTTTAGTTTTCCATAGTAAAAATAACACTTCATTATTACAAAGGTAATAGTAACAGTAACATTAGTTTAAAAGCTTAACTTCAATATTTTAGATGAGCATTTTTCTTTAAGACCTGAATTTCTGTTCATGCAGCTTCTAATTTTTTTTTTTTTTACGTACAGAATTCATAATAGTGCTCATTATTTGCTTCTCCATGTCTTGCTGGGCCATTATATTATCTGTGGTGTGTGATCTGCAGAGACCATGCAAGCTAAGCACCTTTATTTTGCTGATGAAAAGCAGAGGGATTCACAAAATACTTCAATGTGTATTACCTCAGAAGTGGTCTGCTAGATGAACTTGGTACATGAAGCATACTGTCATTATTATGCTTAAATGGTATAACACACGGTTAGCAATCTTTGGATTTTATTGATAAAGAAAAGATCAGCTGTATGATTATGTTGGATAAGACCAGAAACATTACTGTTTTGAAAATGGATTTTAAACATGTTGTGCAAATTGCATTTGTAGGATTTTGATTGTATTTTCACAATTATGATTACTGTTGAAATATATTTAAACTGAAGAATTATTATTGTATTAACTGGGGGTTCACACTGATCATTGTCATTAATTTTTAAAGTAAACATAATAGTAGATCATGACCAAACTCCATATCCTACAGTTCAAGCCAAATACTACTGATGTTTTTTAAAAACTCCCCTATAGATGTGTACTAAATCAGCATTAAACGGCAATGTATTTATTTTACTGTGGAGCACTTGAATTTTGATGATACTTTATTAAATAAGATGCTGATCAAATGTTTGTCCATCATCTAGCCAGCTGCCTGGTCTGTGTCTAACTACAGTTATGATGGGTATAGGTAATTCTCGGGAGTATATAACCTGTTAATGTGACTTAGATAACAGGTGGCCAGCAATCATAAAGTTCTGTTTTCAGCATTCTCAAAGCTGAAGACAAGACGAATAAAAGAATTTGATCCATTAAGAAAATCAGTATTTTACAATAAATCATTATGTACTATCATCCTTAAAAATGGACATGGCACACCTCATCAAACATTATCCTAGAATAATTGTTCAAGACAGCATGTGGTTCCAAATCCAGAAATTATGGATTAAGTCAATGACGTTCTCTGGTCTTTCAACAATAAATAAAAACAGGTTAATCAATTGTTTTTCTTTAGTTATGTATAACTGTTTAATGGACTTTAGCTGACAAGTCATCATTCATTAAAATGATGAAATATGACACTGATTTTTGAGTGCTTGTTAACACTAAAAAGTTATCCTGAATTGAAGCAGACTATTAACTGTAACAACTATTTTTAAACAATGCTACCTGTGACCCTGCCTATTCCAGAAATGAATGTCATGTTACAAGGACAGGAAACCACTTTCAGCTATTTCTGAATAACTCCATCAGTAAACAAGCTCTTTTAGTTTCTACTTTAACAGATTGTCCAAGATACAAATTTGGTCAATAAAAACAGAATGTTCTTTTAGAAGTTAAAAAAAGCCACAGCCAACAAACACAATGTAACTTCTAAACAACTCCCGGGTTTCACTGTCTCCCTCTCTCTCCTGCTTCCACCCGAAATAAACAGGTCCAGCTTGCAGGATGCTGGCCAGTAATGAAGGACACTGCACATCCATCACACCTACTGCCTCAGGGGAGGGAAGGGCACAGAGGCTTTTGAAAGACCTTATGCAAACTGTGCATATAAAGCTCAAAAACTCAGAGGAAGGCAGCAAAGTATGTGGAGTATTTATAATCCCCAATACAAGTCCTGATTTCTACCCTGATAAAATTACGCTGAAGGAACACTAAAACAGAGGCTCCCAAAGAGACCCAGGTGAGAGGGTCACAACTGGTCCCTGGAGGGGAAACAATGAAACATACAATGTTTCCATCGAAATACCTTATGATCACCTCACACAGCATCTTATGAGAAAGTTTGAAAGCTGTTGGAAGGAATGTTGTATTATTAGTCCCACAGGAACCAGACCCATTACTGTGCCATGGGCTTTCTTCACTCCTGCAACATGTTTTACACTTATTAACTCCCATGGTGCCCCTCAACATCGAATATACACCAACCCCAAATGTTACCCAATGAATTTATTTATACAAATTACTTTAGATAAGCTCACTCTTAATGTGGGAGGAGGCTCCTTTACGTGGCCTCAGATAATAACAGTTCTTGTTACATTCCATAGTGGTTGTAGTTCTCCCTCTTTAACATAACATATATCAGGTTACCAACATCTTCTATGTATATAAAATGCCTACTGTTTCCAATGATAAGTAGAATGAACCTTCCCAAACTCAGTTAAAAAATTAAGTAAAAAGGGAAATAAATATTGCAAAAAACAATATTAAAAAGGTTATAATTTTACAATAAGAATTTACTGCCCAGTTTTCATTTAACTATTTGTAGAACAATTCAAACTCTATAGCTTAGCATGAATAGCTTAGGATACATGAAGAAAAGAGAGAGAGGCAGTATAATTAAGACCTTCTTTAAATTCAGAAGGTAGGTTACCATATACATATATTTAGCTTTATAAAATATCCATCACTAGAATTTCTGAACTTGAGTACATGAAGTGGGATATTCAGATTCTGTAGCTTCAGTGGCTTAAGAAATTTCCAAGAATATGTCCAAGCAAAACCTTGTCATTGGCCTTGTTTGGCTTAGGAGAGGGCCAGAAATAAGATGTCACTGCCTGCTTCAATCCAGATGAACTGAGGTGAATAGGAAAACTGAAACTGCTCATGGTAAGCAAAATTAAAAAAACAAACAACACAACAACATAGTGAGGAAATGCAATAGAAACTGAAAACCTAAGACCTTGAACACATCAAGCTGTCCATTTTCTTGCAAGACACGATCAAGTTGGAAACACAAAAAACTTAGATTTAAAAATAATTTTACTATATCTACCATTAAAACAATTATTTTCATAGCTATTTCCATATCTTAATAGAAAAAGGCTGCTGCTGACTCCCTTTTTATTCCACTTATTTAGACATAGCCCTGTGATATTTTGCAACTGGAAACATTGCAGTCATGCCAGTGCATAAGGAGAAAGTAGAAAATGCAACCTGCAACCCATTCATTCAGTAACTGGCAAAGTGAAATGCCAAAGCAAACAAAGAGCATCAATGATGAAAATATTAAAAAAAAAAATTAAATTGGCCTACGTTTTCATTATTTGAGGTATTGTAAGCAACACAGATGATTTTTTTTAAGAATATATGATTTTAATTGACTTTGTCCCTTTAATGATAAATTTACAATGAAAATGACATGTCCACCATCATTTTGAAATACAACATAGCTACCACCGATTTGCTGCAAACGCCTTTGCATTATATTTGTTTTTGGCAGGAGTAAATGCAACAAAAATTATTCTTATACACATCCAGTCTTGTGAGGATAATAGCAAGATGAAATATTGCAAATTAAACCAGAGAAAATAAAAATCATATAAAATAATATAAACATTCCTCCTGGATCTCCTCAAGCAACATTTTCCCCACCACACTAATACAACAACCTTCATTTAAAAAATGACAAAGAAACAAGATCTGTTTTTTGAGAATGAGATAAAAGGATGCATTTGAGGTTAGCCTGATATTTCACCTCTTGTCAGTTAGGGTAATAACTTTTCCTAATCTCAAGTACCAATGTCAATTGACCCCCAGAATTCTGAGGTCATTTGTACTGGGAAGCGCGCACACACGGCCAATAAATGCATGGCACCCGTGAAACTTCTGGCACATTTGCTGATCCTCTGAGACCCCTTTCCCAAAGGCTGTCAAAAATGCTAGCAGCAGCTCCTCCAATAACTGCCATGGACAGGTCAAGTGGAGATGGTTTCATTTCATTTGGAAGAGGAAGAGTTTGCTTTGCCAACTCTCCGTTCTTCCACAATGTGTACTCAAGCATTAGTGGACAAATACATCAAAGAAATATATGACAAAAGCACCCAAAATACTGTCGGTAATGTAAAGTGAGTATATAATTTAGGGTATGGTCAGAGAATATATTCAAAGCCTCCATTGTTGCTTCTAGAAACACCAGGACAATTCAGAAATGTCAGTTCCTTTACCAGTTCCCAGATGGTAATTGAAGGATCATGTAGCTCTCTCGCTCTTTCTTTCTCTTTCTCTAAATAGGTCTATAAAGATCAGCTGGGAAGTGCAGACAGAATTGTTCACTGGTTAGCTTTACTTAGAGCTACAGGGTATATATGTGCTTTGTTTTGTCTTATTGATCAATCTAGCTTACATTTTTAGCACACACAAACAAAAATTGGGAAAAAGAAAAAGACGATGAAAAACACAAACAACACAAAACAAATAAGGTTCCAATCGTGCAAATTTTGCTTCACTGGATAAAGCACTTCTTGACACAGTAATGTCCAGAATCCCCCTCCCCCAGAAAAATACAGGACTGAGACTGAAGCCATTCTTTTTTTTTTTTTTTTCCTTTTTTTTTTTTTTTTTTTTTTTTCTTTTTTTTTTTTTTTTCTCTTTTTCCTTAAGGCTATACAACACAAAGAAATAAAGTGTGGAAAGAACACCTCATTGGGCTGAACACTTCATTCTTCTGGCTCTGGAGTGAGCCACCAATTGTGTGATCTGAGTTATTTGTCTCATTGGGAAAAAAAAAAAAAAAAAAGAAGATAAGAAAAAAATTTAAAAAATAATTAGAAAGTCAATGATCCCAACAATAAAATCCAAAATTGACTTTACAATCACAGGTACAAATTGCTCAGGTCGATAATTTCATTTCTCCTAAAGATCACTGTCGTCTAAAACTAATTAGAGGCGCAGGTTCCCGAGGAATTGTCAATATTCAAAGCAAATGTTGGAGTTTAGAAGGTTATCATTCTTCTACCGTGACAGTCTGACGGGGTGGCTGGAAATATTGTCATGTGCTGCCAAGTTCAGGGTGTCATTAATGATTGAATCCTTGCTCCGGCTGATGGATCTGTCTCCTATTTGGACTTCTTTTATAGTGGAAATACTAAGAAGCCGGAAAAGGTCGAATATTTCCACCCTCCCATGAGGTTACCCCTTTCCAGTTTGAGATGCACTTTGTCTTCTCTTTCCATGTGGAGCAAGACCCCATTGCTGGCTGCTTCTCTGGTGACGTCCTGATCCCCTGCAAAAGCTGAAATCACTGGGTAGCCGTTTTGCATTAAACTTACCTAAAAAGTGTAAAGAGAGAGAATCTGAGTTTTCTCAATACTCTCAATGACCTTTTTGCCCTGTGCACATCACTAAACTTTTGTTTAGGTTGAAAGAGTGTTGAATTAAGCTAAGGCAATGTGTAATTTCTTTCATGCATACAGACTCCTTTAATAAAATAACCTAGAATCTCATTCTTTTTTTTTTTTTTAAATGCACTTTGTTGTCTAGAAATGAACATTTAAAAAACCCAACAAAACAAAACCACAAAAAAACAGCACCTTCTTTAGATTACAACCCACCTGGATGGTTTGTCTGTTATAGACCTTGACCACGTGGAAACTGAAACTATATATCCCTTTTCTTGGTGCTACAAATATACTGGAAGCAAGATCAAAATGGTTGCCAATATTAACTAATACCTGGAAAGTAAACAAACAAACAAAACAAAAGAGAGAGAGAGAAAAAAAAAAAAGAGAGAGAAATCAGGCTGCACCTTAGAAAAGCACCAGTGAAAATCTGACATGAGCTCCATGACCAATGTAAAAAACTAGCCAAAATGGCATTTGCAGTACAATTAAAAGTGCACTGCAGGGGAAAGGAGCCAAGTTACAGAGGCATTTTGAAAGCATCACAGTTCATAAAATGACTTAGCAACGCAAAGATGATCTCCAGAGCCTGTTAGATGAAGTGCAAATGTCCACACAGTACTGTCAATAAAGCAAAAGGGGCAGAGGTGGAGGGGTGGACAGAAGGGGGGAGGTAGACAGAGGAAGGAGGCTAAAGAAGAAAACCCTGAAACTCATCAACTCATGATGCAAATGTATGGGGTCTTTTTTTTAGCTAGCACTACTGAAAACAGACCTGCCCTTGAGTTTAATAGGGTACAGAATTGAAGTGGTACTGCAGAGGGAAGCAGAAGAGAAGAGAGGATGCTCTGCACCTGCAACATCTTCCAGCTCATGCCTCTGATGAGCAGCTTGTTTTGGCTCAAAAGACAGGAGCAACGAGGGGAGAAAAACCCGCGGGCCTGTGGTGATCCCCTGTGGCCAGCCGGTGAGCCCGAGCCGCCTGCCCTGCTGTGCCCGCCCCCGGGGCGCTGAGTGGACACGTTTGTTTTATTGAAGAAAAATACAAAGCAGGAAGAAACGAAAACAAACCTCCCAAATCAGGAGCCTTTCCTCCCAAATAGACAATCCCTATTGTTGCCAAGAAAGGGCAAAAAAAACCCCAAAACAAAACAAAAATCCATATATATATATATATATATATAAAGAATTAAAAATTAATCCATTATCGGAGGAGCTCTGAGAGAGGAACGCCTTCAAACTCCTGAGACCTGAGCATTGCGGGGTAAAGCGTCTAGAGTAGGCTATACACGAAGCAAGCTCTTTTTAAATTTTTTCTCTAGTGGTCTGACTTAATGAGATTTTGTGCACAAGGAATAGCTGTGCCAAATCATTAGGAAAGACAGGCAGACAGATGAATGACAGGTGGACAGACAGGTGGAAAAAGAAAAACCCAGAGAAAACAGTTTGTGTGTGCTGATTTTGACTGACTTTGCAATACTATTTCATAAGTCAGAGGTGGTAGAAAACAAAAGTGGATTTCATCACAAAAATCAGGAGGAAAAATGGGACGTATGCCGTGCGGGATAACACCGCTCCTTTATAACCCATCGGGGATACCGTTCGCCTCGTCTGATAATGCAGGGAACACCCTCTTCTTTATCAGCCCTCCCTTTCTCTGAGAGATGCTCTGACATTGCCAAGCGCGCTCGGAACAGGCAGATCCAGCGACTCCTCATCGGTAAATCTCAGTCATCCCCTTTCCTTGAAAATCATTTCCGACGAAGCAGCGAGGGGGTGAATGCGCACCCTTCCCTTCAGGTCATCTCTGAATGCCTGGGGCAATCCGCGGCTGCAAGATGCCCCCGCAAGCGTCCAACACACAAATTCCCAAGTTAAAGCCCCCTCCGTACGAACGGGACACCAAATCAGCGTCCTCCCTTCCCGCCACACTCTACCACCACCCCGGGAAAGCCCCGCAGCCACCTAAAAAAACTTTCCAAACTCTTCCTGAGGAGTTCAGCTGGAAAAGTACTACCGAGCGTGTGGGTCAGGCTTTAAAGATGGAAGGGGAGCAAGAACGAAAATAAACGTGTAGCTACAGGGGGCTAGGGGCGGGGACGGCCGCGCAGAGAGACGAGGGGCAGGCCGGCAGGGGAGTGAGGGGCAGCGAAGGCAAAGCTGACCTGGTCGAAGTAGATGGTCATGGTGCGGTTGCTCATCTCGGAGGGCTCGTGGTTGGTGCTGCGGATGGCGGAGAAGGCGACCTTTGCGCTACCGGAGCGCACGGAGATGCCGAGCGCCGTGCCGGTGGGGTCGGAGGTGGGGTTGGAGTCGCACACCACGAGGCACTTCCCCTCCAGCACGATAGGTTCCGTCTCGTTCTGCCCACACGCCAGCCACGCCGCGCCCAGCAACAGAAACAGCCTCAGCCCCAGCCCCAGCCCCAGCCTCGGGCTCCGCATGGCGCCGCGCTCCCTTCGCTCCNGGATCCGGCCAGGTGCTGCCGGCGGCGCGGTGCCCGGCTGCCACTCGCCCGCCTGCTCTGCTTCACCGCCGCCTTTGCCCTTGCCAGGCTACTGCGCGCCGCCGGCAGCACCTGGCCGGATCCTGCTCCCCGCTCCCCGCCCTGGGCGCCCCGGCCGGCACAACAGGTCTGGCAGGGACCTCGCTATCCGGGGGCTCCCCGCGCCTTCCCTTTCTGCCGTCTCCCAGTACTTTGAAGCGGGAGCGGTGGGGTCACAGCAGCAGGTTTCGTCCCTGACCCACGCTGAAGCACCCTGTGGGAGCCACGGACAGCCCTTTTCCACACTTACAGTCGACCCGGCTAGGTCCCAGGGACCCACTTTGGACTACATCTGCGAGCCGGGTTTGTATCTCTCCTAACACCCCAAAGACAATGGCAGGAGATTTTACTATCACGATTGTTCTTAATGCCCCCTCTACCTCTCGCTGGAGCTGCTCCACTATCCTTAAGGTTCGAGGGGAGCCGGAGTGCCTCGGACCCGCGACCCCCTCCGAGGCGCTGCCCCGGCCGGGCTCTGGGAGCCGCTGCCTCCGCCCTTTTGCTCACTGAGGGATCTGCTGCTCCGGCCACCGACTAGCTTGTACACCCCGAACGCTTTGTCCCCCAGGGAAGGCTACTACCCCCGCAGCAGCCGATCCTGGCGACTCCCTAAACTCTCGGCAAGGAAGCGGCTGGCTGAGATACCCTCCAGCTCCCACCCCGACATGCACACACATCACAGTAGGCAAAAACCTCGCCGGGCGTCTCCTTGGGAAGTTGCATCTCAGTTTTCCCAGCCCACCAGAACACCCTGAGATCTCGTTGTGAGGAGACCCCTCCCGCACTTCTCCCGAGGCATCCCACCAGCTGCCCTAAGCCCACATCTTGTTATTGCTATAATTTCGAATCGTATTTTACAAAAGAAACAGCCGTCGGGGAGGAAAACGGTCTTTTTACCTGGGAGATCCATGACGGGAGAGGAGGGCTGGCTAGGTACGTAGCTCGTCCGTGAACTTGTATTGCTTAGAGAAAATGAGACGAGATTGCGCTGGCAGAAAGAAAAGGAAACAGGAGTCGCCTCTTTCTCTCCCGCCCATTGCCAATAGTCCCCCCTCCCCCCCCCCAAAATATGACCCTGGGGGTTCAGGGCCTCCCCCCTACCCCCCCCAAACCACCNATTGCATCTCACCTAATCGACCTATCCTGGTACAAAAAAGTAGGACCAGAGGGACTAGCCGATCTGCAACTCATGATAATCAAGACATCAACCACCCTACACACCGGCCTCATTAAAACCTACCTAGGCTCCTCCCCTCTTCTCTCTCACACACACACACACGCACACGCACGCAGCCGACAGGGATTCAGACGCTGGGAGCGGTGCCTGGCCCCGACACACCCCGCGCCCCAGCATCCCAGACCCGGGGCATCCCGCCTCCTGGACCCATGCACTACGCTCTCATTCTGGCACATCGCGGGGCTCCCACGGCTTCTCCGCGTGTCTCCGGCGGGTGGGAAATGCCGTATCTCCTTATCCCCCCCATATTTCAACTTAAACCGTCGGGCTAGAACGCCCTAGTACAAGCACGGCACCGACAGGCGAGCTCAGAGGCCAGAGCTGCAGGCGAGCCGCACGGCACCATGAGCTGCAACCTATTTGTCATTCACAGACTTTAACAATGATAAAAATATAAATAATAACAATAACTAAAATAGTAAATAATTAAAAAGGGCACTTGGTCGAGGCACTTCAGGACTTAAAGACTGCGCACCGCACCACAAAAAGCCAGCTTTCCCGTGTCCGCACATCCGCACCCCGGCTCCCAGCTCTCGGCCGTGTCTCCCCTTTCACTAAGCCTCTCATTTCCCAGGCCGAGATTCGCTCCCGGCCCGGGAACTCACTCCCTGACCCGCACCCGCTCCCGACCCCGCCCGCCGTCCCGCTCCAAGAGCGGTCTCGCTGCGCCACCTGGTGGCACTATCGGGTGTTGTCCGTCTGGACGGGCCGAGGTGGTCCACGGAGCCGCCTGGGGCTGGGAAGGAAGGAAGGGGGGGGAGAAGGAGAAAGGTTTGCACCCCTGGGAGGGCGTGAGGGCAGGGCGTTAATGCGAGGAACCGAGAAGCCTCCCCCTCTCGCTGCTTGCAGGGCCCGTGAGCGCTGCGCTGGCAGTTCCCTCCCCTCCTGACGGAGCGGTGATGATGGTGTGTGTCACAGTCAAGGTTATCATCAGATGTTGCCGGCTGCAATTGTTTCGTGGGTCTCAGTTCACGTGGTTGTTGCTGAGAGGTTAGGAACAATGTGAGAGATGGTGTAAGGCAAAGATCTGACACTGAAGTTTCATAAAAAAGTGTTGCATTTCATGGTATTTCTCCCCGTTCCAAATTGGTTTTCTGGTTGCATATGGCAGTTTCCTAGAGATCCTGATATTCAGACCTCAGCATCTGAAAGGAACATGTCAGAAAACAGAATATAAATGTAAGTGGTAGCTCTTGGAAATAAATTTGCAGGTGTGTCTCAATAGTAAAATTACAATCTCATCTATAAATGTACACTCCTCTGTTTCAATCTTCTGCTTTAAGCACAAGTAAGGAACCCCCGCAGGTGTCTGCCTGATGATTTGCTCCAAGAAATCAATTGTGCCCTGAAATCGCAGCTAAGCAGTGTGCAGGGAATTTCTAACCTATTGCTTTTTATTTCAAATGAGAATTTTATACCAAGCCTGAAATACTCATGTTTAATAGTCTTCTTCCTGAGTTCAAGTATGGAGGGATGAGAGTAGAAAGCTGAAAAGTGTATTGCATTCAAAGTACCAGAAAGCAGAGCACGAACCAGATTGTGGCTGTAAGGCAGCACCTATTCTGAAGGAGAGTGAAAAGGACCTCAGAAATTCCTCCAGAAGATATAAAGCCACAATCTTGCATGGGTCTGGTATCCTGGGAAGCTGCTCTTATTTCTCTTTAGATTAGACTATTCATTGAGTATTACTCAGTTGTATAAACAAGGAATGAAAGCAGAGCCATAAGATTTCTCCCTCATTTTATATGACTTAAAACTTTAGGCACCATGGTATGAGAATGATGGTACATCATCACTTCTGCCTGCTACTTTCAGGAAGATAAGCATAAGAACTAAAGGGAACTGAAAAGCCTTTAAATCCAATGTGCATCCACAGAAAAACAGATGGAATCTTGCCTCTTTTTTAATGCAAGGCATGAACCCCACATTCACCGAGAGATTCTTATTAGCTAAATGACAACAGAGCTATCAATAAAAATCAGTACAGTATGAATGGAAGAGGGAATAACAAAATAAGAATATTTCTAATAAAATAATTGCATGATTTTTGCAATGTTTATTATAAAACAATTACATGCATTAATTCTAATTAAATAAAGTCTTTAATAAGATAAACTTGCAGCCTTCATAGAGTTATGCAGCTTTTACAAGAATTTCAGCATCTTTCCTTTCTTTTGTGAGCAACAAGGCTAAAAATACAGATTTTGAAATTATTAATGTGGGTAAATGCAGAATTATAGAATCATGGAATGTCAGGGGTTGGACAGGCCCTCTGAAGATCATCGAGTCCAACCCTGTGCCAGAGCAGGACGAAAATTAGGCAGGTCACTCAGAAATGCATCCAGATCGGTCTTGAAAGTCTCCTGAGAAGGAGACTCCACAGACTCTCTAGGGAGCCTGTTCCAGGGCTCTGTAACCCTTACAGTCAGAAATTTCTCCCTTATGTTGAGGTGGAACTTCCTGTGCTCTATCTTGAATCCTTTGCCGCTCATCCTATTACAGGGCACAAGTGAGAAAAGGTTGTCCCTTCCTTCTTGATGTCCAGCCCTCATATATTTATACACATTAATTAGATCTCCTCTCAGTCTTCTCTCCAGATTAAAAAGCCCCAGGTCTCTCATCCTTTCTTCATAAGGAAGGTTCCAGTACCTTAATCATCATAGCCTTCTGTTGTATTTAATTCTTTTTTAAAAAAACAGCCATAGCTATGACAGATAATCTGACGATGGAGAAAATTCAGCCTTCTTCATCTACCCAGTGATGACCTCTATACTAACCACAAAATGTAGTTAAATCAATAAAGGTATATCCAGGAACAGGAACATCTGTGTTAAATTTGACCATCTATGCAAATAAAAGAATTCTTTGTAAATTCAAATCAGTAGTTCATTCTCCATCTTATCAGGGTACCAGGGCAGATTACTTTACAGATACCAGCTATGGCAAAGAATATATAACTGTTGACAACATGCACAGCATTCTCAAGAATACACAGCACAGAAAAAAAGATAACTACTAAATTAAAGTTCATTCACAGATAAACTTTTTTCTAACCACTGATGCATAGTGCCTCTCACATTGACCACAACAGTTATATTTTATCCTGCATAGGAAGATTCCTCATGTTTCTGAGGTGTCATTTCTCACTTACAAAGGGCCTCCCCTCATGGAAAGGTCAGAAATATAGATGGAAGATTTTGTATGACCCATCTTCACATCAAAAGAACCTGAAGGTGCACAAGTCCATGAGACCTGATGACGTACACCCAGAGGTCCTGAGTGGATGAGATTGCTAGACCATAATCCACCATATTTGAGAAATCATTGCAGTCTGGTGAAATTCCCACTGAACGGAATAGGGCAAACATAACCACCATTTTCAAGAAGGGGAAAAGAGAAGACCCAGGAAAACTGCAGGTCAGTCAATCTCACCTCTGTGTCTGGCAAGAATATGAGCAGATCCTCCTGGGAACTATGTTAAGACACATAGAAAATATGTATTAGACATAAAAATATGTGGTAGACACATAGAAAATGGAGGTTGTTGATAGCCAACGTGGCTTCACAAAGGGCAAATTGGGGCTGAAAAATCTGGTGGCCTTCTGTGATGATACTGCAAATTTGATGGATAAGGGAAGAGCAGCTGAAGTAATTGACCTGGACTTGTGCAAAACATTTGACACTGTTATGCACAATATTTTGGTCTATAAATAAGACGGACATGTACTTGATGGGTGGACCACTCGGTGGATAAGGAAATGGCTTGATGGCTACTCTCAAACAGTGTGGTCAACGTGTCCATGTCCAAGTGGATGCCAGTGACAAGTAGCATTCCTCAGGAGTCATCTTTGTCAGGAACATGGACAGTGGAACTGAGTGCACACCCAGCAAGTTTACTAAAGACAACAAGCTGGGTGGTGCAGATGACATGTTGGCAGATGCCATCCAGAGGGACTTTGACACTCTTGAGAGGAGGGCCCAGGCAAACCTCACACAGTTCGATGAGACCAAGTGCAAGGTCCTGCACAGAGGATGGGGCAATGGCAAGCACAAATACAGGACAGGGGGGGATTGGATTGAGAACAGCCTTGAGGAAAAGGATTTGGGAGTGTTGGCTGACAAAAAACTCAGCACAACTGGTAATGTGTTCTTGCAGCCCAGAAAGCCAACCTTATCCTTGGCTGCATCAGAAGAAACGTGGCCAGCAAGTCAAGGGAGGCAATTCTCTCCCTCCGTTCTGCTCTCATGAGACCCCACCTGGAGTACTGTGTCCAGTTATGAAGCCCCCAGCACAGGAAGGACATGGGACTGATAGAGCAAGCCCAGAGGAGATGATCAAAGAGTGGGACCAGCTCTCCTATGAAGACAGGCTGAGAGAGTTGGGGTTGTTCAGCCTGGAGAAGAGATGGCTCTGGGGACACCTTATAGTGGCCTTCCAGTACCTGAAGGGACCTCCAGGAAATCTTTCCAGAAGGTCATGTAGTGATAGGATGAGAGGGAATGGTTTAAAACTGAAAGAGAGTAGATTTCAACTGAATTTCGGGAAGAAATTATTTCTTGTGAGGGTGGTAAGGCCCTGGATCAGGTTGCCCAGGGAGGTTGTGGATGCCCCCTCCCTGGAAGTGTTCAAGGCCAGATGGAGTGGTGCTCAGAGCAAGCTGGTCTAGTGGGAGGTGCCCTTGACTGTAGGAGTTGTCCCTGCCCATGAGAGGGGGGTTGGAAGTAGGTAATTTTTAAGTTCCCTTCCAACCTAAACCATTCTATGATTCTATGAATACCATGTCTTATGAATACCATAACTTCAGAAATATTTGTGTAGAATTTCAAACATTGGAATTAATATAATTCCTCAAGATAATTTTACTTGTTCATGTGAAAATATCAGAACAACCCAAGACAGAAGGTTTTTTTTGAAGATTAAACTTTATTTTCTTCCATAAAATATCTTTAATTTCTACTGATTTATTAAATAAATTGTGGAAGCTCTATATGACAAAAAAGCATAAGATGCTAGAATATGTTTCAATGCAATATAAGTCATCATAGAGCTCTGATTTAATACCATTTTATATCAGATTGAATCTCTGAATGTCATACCTTAACATCCACAATTACTTTGATAACACTACTTTTTCTGCAGATGTGCAAACTTACTGAATTACTGTCAAAGCCTATCTTCAATTTAATTTTTTTTGTTACAATTATTTTATTAAAATAATGTTAAATGCTTTGTACACCCCACAGAGATGAAACAGACATGAAATACTGCATAACTTTATGGTTGTATCAGAGCTCTTGTGGCACAGTGGTAGATAATTGCAGTCTTCTCAGGAAAGTTTGTAATGCCTTAGACATTATATACCTTACATACTCTACCAGAGTACATATACTTACATACATGCCAATCTTACATACTCTACCAAATTGACAAGTTGACATAGCCCCTGCAGTGAAATGGATAGCACTTAGCAATGTGACACCACACTATTTAATTCCTCTCACTTCATGGAATTTCAGCTCCAAGAGGAGAAAAGATTAATAATTTTTAAGATGAAAGTTATTTTGCAGTGACTTCTTTTTAATATCATGTTCTGACCCTCTCACCAGCCTCTGTGACCAACGTGTTTTCAGGCCATTCAAGTCTGCCTGTGAAAATTTGGAGATGTAGGTGTTCTATCATTAAAAAATGTCTTGGTATAGACATGTTTGACTCTTAAACATGTACAAGGGAGAAATGTTCAGACAATGTGCATGCAGTCACCTATGTAGTCTGCATGTTCAACATTTAGGTTAAGTTTCCAGGGTGTTGTGCATCTTCAGAACAAGCTTTGCTCTACTGCGATGTGGAGCAGCTCTGCTGTCCTCTGAATTCTTTCTTCAACAAATAACAGCTTTTAACTAGATAAAGATGACAACAACCCAGCATGCCTTCTGAAGACTGAACATTTTTTATGTAAAAAGAGCAGGCACTGGGGAGAAATGTTTACCACAACACCAGCCAAGCATGGGGCTTGGGTTGTACAAATACTTATTTCTTTTATACGTAACAGTCAACATTGATTGTGTGCCTAAGTTTTGGGTAAACTCTTTCTTCTCATAGAAACACATAACCTGATCTTTTAAATAAGGGAAGCATATTTTTTAAATGTACCTGCTAGCTAACAGGATTAACAATTTTATTTAGTCTCTTTCTTCTACCTCAGAAATGTGTGTATTCACTTAAACTGCTCCTTTAAGCCTTCCAACTGAATTCAGAGACTGAAGACTTTAAATGAAATTTCTAATCAAAAAGTTGCTATAAGCGTAACATGCTTGCAGGTTTCATCACAGGAGATCCCTTAAGGATCATACTCGATATTTATATACTTCTCTGAAGTTTATATGTGTTTGATACTATATATAATAAGTACTGTATATATCATAATAAGTACATAGATATTATACCTATAGATGCTATAGGTATAGATCAAGTGCTGTCACAGTCTGTAACTATTATTATTTTATATTTTGTTTATATAAACAAAATACCCACTGCGTATATTTGTCGCATAAATTACAAAAATAACCAACTTTATGGTTTAAGTGAATTACAACAGTTTATTTAGGGAAAATAACACTTGCTGAAAAGGGGTCTTAGGGAAGGGTTAATAATGTGAGAAAATGCAATGAAACCAGTCTTTAAAAAATTGAATCACCCCTGGGAGAAGCTTTTAAGAAAATAAAAGAAAGGGAAGAGATTATTGTTCTTTTTCACCCTCCGAAGTCCCTGGAGAATTGCCGCCTTGACGCCAGGGTCACTGTCTCTTTGAAGATGATGGTGCTCCCGCTGCTGCTGCTGTCTTCTGCTCGTTCTCACTGCTCCTTGTCACCACTGTACTTTCTCCTTATTCCTCTGAATTTTTATAGTAAAAAAATTCTTCTTCTCATCAAACAGTGTCAGAGATTGCAAATCGATAACTGCAGGCCTTCCCTTTGGTTTTCAGGTTTTCCCGGAATTCCCTAGTTCTTGTATTTGATACCAGTTTGCATTATTTCATTACTGGTCTGGCAACTCTGTATCAGATTAGTATTTTTTCTTTTTGGTCCTGTCAAAGGAGGGGGTCTGTTGATGGAATTAATTTTGAGACATTCTAAAGAGTGTAAACAGAGCAAGGTGGGGCTGACATTCTGCTGATTCAAGGGACAGTTTTCTTATTTTCAATGTACTGCTGTGTCCATTGTATTACAAGTGCATATCTATATTATGCTTAGATTAGTGTGAGAACTGGGAAGAAATAGTACTTTTAAACCATTTTTTTTAAAAACTGACTCATTCTACAGGTGAAATGCTGCTGTACAGCATAAAACTGATATATGAACTGTTTATTTTCCGAAGAGAGAATTTAAAATGGGACTTTGAAATACAACAAAGAGATGCCAACAGCCTCCAATTGCATTACCTAGCCCCTCTTGTTCATTCATCTAGCTTTCAGAGCAAGCCTTCCAGTTCTAATTGGAAAACAAAGTTACACCAAATTGCATATATTTACTGATGTATGATAATTTGTATTAGCAGAGAAGAGTCTGACATTTCTGAAAACAATCCAAAGAAATAAAAATATATGGCATCGACAGAAGATCACATTATTAATGCTTTTATTTAGTTAGCTCTGAGTTTAGCATTTCAGAATATAAAATCATGTTTGAAAAGCAATGCTGTAGAAAGCTGTCACTTTAATGACATACATGGAAGGAAATCTATAACTCTTTCATTCATAGGTTTCTTTGCCTCCAGTTTTTGTTGCTTTGGTTTTTGATTCTATTTGAAAGAGTCATACATTTATATTTATTTTGAGAAAGCAGCTGCTCTGTAAACTGGCCTCTTTACATTACCTCAAGTTGCAAATTCACAAAATAAGAATATAAAATTTATAGTTTTAGAGAAATAAACCAGATATATTTGGTCACCTTTATGTGCTCATTCCACCTCAGCACATGGCTGCTGAGAACTCTGATGACATTTGAGGGACTCAAAATATTTGAGTCTTACTTTCACTCATTGGGTAATCAAAAAGATGTTTGATTGTTGAGGACTTAGTCATGTATTTCTTTCAGCTTTTATTTGTGTTATGTTTTCGCTTTTCCTCACCAGGGTTCACATTTTTCAACAATAATTACACTAATTTATCAGTGAGATTTGTTGTCAGACATTTTTAAGAGAATGCTGCTACTCTGAGTTGGAGAACTTAATTTATTTGAAATGGGGAAGACTGGAACTGCTCATCCAAAGAACACTTACGATTTTATCCCAACCTATAGAAAATCATATGTCATCTGATATAAGTGTAGAGAAAATCTAAAGTAGCTGGTGGCTGTTGAAATACTAGGATGTTGGAAGGTCTAGGATGCAGGAAGACTTGCACCCATCTGACAAGTTCACATCCTTGCTGTGAATTACAGATGCCTCAATTCAGTCACAGTTCTGTTCTGCTGCAGGTTTCAGCATCACCACTTATGACAAAATTTTGTAGCCATTTAGCTTTTGCCGGTCTGTGAAGACTTCTGTTCTTGCCTCATTAGAAATAGTTCTGAATAAGCAATCTTTGTCACTTTTGAAAGCACCAGGAAACATATAGCCAATCCAGATTCAGTACAGCATTATGTTGTTCTCTTCCAGAATCTAAAGCTTTTATCAAAAAAAAAAAGCTCTTAGTTGTTACAACTGTAGAGATAGCCTCACAAACCATGGCAACAGATGAAATGGTAGCTCTCTGCTTCTTTTAAGCAATTACATTACAAGATATGATCTATCCCATTCATCTCAGTGGCCGCTAAATTGGATGTCCCTGAAAACACTTGTGACATGGCATTTCTTCTTTCAGTTCTCAATCAAAGAAGGTAGGAAAGAAGATGGAACACTACCCATTCAGCTCTTGCACAATCCACTGTGAATGAAAGCTCATTCGGGCTGCATAATGGCAGCTGGGAACACTGATATTTGTCTTTCCTCACAATCAGGGACCCAGAGAGTCAGAGCTCAGTAAATATCTCAGATTCTCAAGGGAATACAGAGGGTAAGCCACTGAGGAGAAACTACCATACATGCCAAAGGGGTAGAGAGCCATGTCCAGGAGCCTGAGGAGTGTATGTCACTGTGTCTGGAATAGTTATTGGCTTCACTTTTATCAGCTTCATTAGAAGAAGAAAAAAATATTTTTTTCTCTCCTTAACTGAACTTTTTGCATATATTACTCTTCAGTCATTCCCTGTTCTTCTAGCTGGATAGTACTGCTACAGGTGATAGAGATGTTTTTGTAAAGTAGCTTGTTGATCTGTTTTGAAAGATTTTTTCATGTGTTTGTATCATACCTCTGGGAAACCACATACACATCTGATCACAGACTTTGATTCCAGCAGAACTCCCAGAGTAGTAGACCCAGGTAATTTTTCACTTTAAAGAGGTTCACATGGCCTGATCTATGCCTATCCCAAATAGAGAACACCGAACATACTGCATTGCATGTGACTGCCTAGAAAAAAAAAGAGAGGACACAGAAACAGTCATTCCCATCACCTCATACCTTCCCTTCCTGGGAACTGTCAAGATACTCAGTACAAGAAAACATCTGTAAAATTTTAGACATTTACATTTGGGACTTTAAGGCAGGCTTAGGATTTCCAATTCTAATATTCAGGCCTTCACAAGGGATTTCACATCAGAAGATTTCTCAGTGCAATGGACTGACACTAAATTCAATTATTTTAAATTAAAGAAAAACAATGAAATTGAGCTCTGATACTTTTGTAAACGAAGGAATAATATGTGGGGTTTTTTAATAAAAGAAGTTTCACATTGCAAATAGTTCTTTTAAGTAGTAATTGCTATATATATAGTATATGCATTATATTTTATATTTATATATTAGGGAAATCAATGTACAGATAGCCTGAACTGAAAGTTTTAGGCCATCAAATATTTAACTTAAATTTTACTTGAGGCATATGAGCAGTCCCACTGTGCTTTTCTCTTTATGCACATGAACTTTTGTAGTCCTGATGCCACAGCACAGGGGGAAAAATGCCAAAAGCATTTGGTAGCATTTCTTTTCATGACTTTGTGCTTGCAATGCTCTTGAATCAATATTGTTATTACTTTATTGTGCTTTGTCATTGTGATGACAAAAGGTTTCAGTGCAGCTCTGTAGAGACTGTTGTGCCACAGACATGTCTTTCAGATGTCAACTCTGTTCTGCAAAAAGGCAGAAAAAGATTCTGGAGATAGGTTTTGCAATGACTGCAACGCAGCTGGCATCTCTGTAGCTGTCACTTTTCAAGACCAAGCAAAATTCTTTGATATCTTTCACAGCTCTGTTTAAACGTTGCATGTGCCACTGACAGATGTTTTTAAGATACTTACTGACTTCTATCTGTGAAGAACTTTCCACCAAAGGTAGGCAAAACAAAATGGTTGTTTCTGTTTGGAGGAAGTGAAGAGGAAAGATGTGAAAGTGAAAGAAAAAAAGTGAAGAGGAAAGGAAGGAAAGAGGAAAGTGAACAACAATGTAGCCTTGCTTGAAATTATCAGCCTTCAAAGTGAAGACAGAGACCCAAGTCATGTGTACTGACATGTTGGCCCTGGGCAAAGGATGCACCCCTTTTCCAGTGTCCTGTGGAATGGGGGCTATGAAGAGCCCTCACTTTCCCAAAATGACAATGTTCAGCTTCCTCAAAGCTACAGCCAAACAAGGATTGTATAGAGAAGTCTACAAGTATTATGATAGTCATTAGAATTGTTCATGGAAGAGCACCAATAAAAATTTATCTAAGCCAGTGTCTCTCTATACTGTGTATATACAGTAGATTTAAAGTTTTTTTCTTCTAAATGGCTTTCGGGTTTTTTTACTTCTTATGGACTTGATGAAATTTTTGTAGCTTACAATACGTATGACTTAATCTACATGGAATTTAAGGCTACACCAACACTAATTTCAAGGCTGTGCTGGAACCCAAATCTGCTTCCTATCCAAACTGTCTAGTTGATAGTATTTGAGGACTTGACTGCACCCCAGTATTTAGGCCTAGAAACAGTCAAGTGAGAGGAAAGGCAGATGGCTGTGCTGGGCACTAGACGGCAGTGCTGCCAAACCAATGACTCACAGCTGGGAGGCAGGGATTTTACCTGTTAAGGTCAATCTCAAGAAAATGAGAATTTAACAAGCTGCCTACCCCAAAGTAATTTATTCCTGTCATGAAAACCTGTCAAAAATCAGACTGCAAAATCAGAATAACTGAAAGAAATGTATCTCTGTCAGTCTTTCTATGGCAGTAATTCTCTGTCCATCAGAAATTAAGAACTCACTGCACATAGTCACAGTCCAGTTGATGGCTGGCTGCTTACACAATCTGGTTGTTGGTTACTAGCTGTTCAGTATAGGGAAACATACTTAAGAACTTGATAAGCGTGGAGAGACACTGGAACAGGTTGCCCAGGGAAGCTGTGGCTGCCCCCTCCCTGGAAGTGTTCAAGGCCAGGCTGGATGGGGCCTTGTCCAACCTGATCTATTGGGAGGTGCCCCTGTCCATGACAGGGGTCTGGAACTAGATGATCTCTAAGGTCTCTTCCAACCCAAACCATTCTATGATAACAGGCAGTAAATGCTAGTTTACAAATAACAGGTAAATATTACTTCCCAGTAAAGTAATTTAGGCTGAAGAGTGGCCCTTTATAGCTTCCATATTGCTTTTTTTCCTAAACATGGGCTAGAATTTCTATAAAAATTAATCCAAACCAATACTGATTTTCAAACATGGAAATATTTTTCCTATTTTTCTCCATTTTGCACTCTTTCCACCTGAAACATGATTAATGCAAGTCATATCCCCTCTCCAGCTGCTTCCCTTTGACAATTTGCATCATCCTTCTTTTACGGATTTTCTCCATCTATAATCACGTGAATTATCTCAGACGAAAGCCTTGAATAAAAAAAAAAATAGTATCCCATGGTTTCTCACAAAGGAAAAAAAGATTAAGGTAAATTTTATGTTGTCATTTTATAAAAATAAACAGAGTAATACACAACTGAATTCCAATTAATCTTGAAACCTAAAAAAAGTATTTTTGTCTCATGATGACAGACTCACTAATCAACATATTCTCAACAATCAACATAAAATGTAAACTGGTTAACTGCAGCACTAGTATGCAAGAAGGAGGAGAGTATGTCTGAAAGGGAGCAACAGACTTGTTATCAAAAAGCATACAGAGATGTAAAGAATATGGCCTGTGTTGAAATTCAGTTAATCAATTCGTCACATGCTGAACATTAAGTATGAAAGTCTCACTGGACTGAACAAAAAACCCAACTGAAAAGACAGCTCAGTGGAGCTGGACTTCTCAGGCTTGACTTCCTCAAACACCCTCTTACACTTTGGAGCTTCTTGGGCTCCTTGGGTTATAGCTTACATTGATCCATCCATCCTATTGCTGGTACACCTACAACCTTAAACCATGAGGAGTGATTTGTCATACTCTGTAATTAATTCCTTATGAGATACACCTCCCTTCTTATGTGTGAGCACCCATGTGCACACACACACACACACACACCATTTTTTAATAAAAGTAACATAATTTCCAATCTCTTTCCACTGCATCACCCTAAAAACATAATCAGACAACTTGGAAAACTGTACATTATTGGGGTTGAAGAGTCAGCCTCCGTGTCTGCAGCAACAGAAACATTTTGAGCATATCAGTATCATAATTTGTTAAGAACTTCTGGGAGTGCACTAGGTTTCAACATTTATACATTTTTAATAGTGAAAAGGCCATATAGTACAATTGGAAATAACAAATGCCTCATCCCATTTTTAATTCACTATATATCTAAGCAAAATGCAGAGTTGTTACATCTGTCTTACAAGCAGCCTGAAGAGCAGGATAAAACACATCTTCATGGCTCTCTGAATATGCATGTAGCTCATGGTCCTCACAGCTAATAGATTAGACTTTCTTTTGGGAGCTCCATGCTCCTCTGCAGAAAAAACAGTCATTAGGTAGGTAATTATGACATCTTTGCAGCCCCTGTAAACTTAATCACAAACCCCAGTGGTGTATTACGGAAGCTTTACTATCTCATCAGAAGGATAAAAATCCCAGAGTAACACAGATATTTATGTTCTAGTTGTAAGATAGTGAAGAACAAGTTTTGTACAGAAAAACAAAGCATTAGGCAAATTCTTTTGGGTGCTAAAATTTACGTTCAGGTCTGCCAAAATGCAAAATTTCTTTCTAATTATTTCAGTATGTTTCAACTGAATAAAGCATTTCAAGCTGTTTATTTTAGATTTGCAGGCATTCTAGATTACAGAATACATTGAATTAGACAATGTCTATTCTATTACATTGAATAGACAGGCAGAGGATCTGTTGAAAAATAAAATAAAATAAAATAAAATAAAATAAAATAAAATAAAATAAAATAAAAAAAGCTTCTGAAAGCTGGTTATACACTGGATCATCCACGCACTACTTCACATATTTTTAATTGTCAGAAAGAACATTGGCTCATGAGGGTACAGAAAGCTTATTTATATAAGCCTTGAACACATTTTCTATGGTAGAGTGAAATTGAGACATGTGAGAAAATACAGACACATTTGATTAAGCCTCTCCTAGGCCAAGACCTTTTAAACTTACCTTTCTCTTTTAGAAATTTGGTCAAATTCACTGGAGGCAGAGTCAGACTACGCTCCATATAGAATCGTAGAATCATAAAATAATTTGGGTTGGAAGGGACCTCTAAAGGTCATCTAGTCCAACTCCCCTGCAGTAAGCAGGGACACCCTCAACTAGATCAGGTTGCTCAGAGCCTCGTCAAGCCTCACCTTGAACATCTCCAGGGATGAGGCCTCAACTACCTCCCTGGACAACCTCTTCCATTTTTTCACTATCCTCACAGTAAAGAACTTTTTCCTAACATCCAGTCTAAACCTACTATTCTCCATTCATTGCCCTTCATCCTATCACTGCAGGCCCTTGCAAACAGTCCCTCTCTAGCCCTCCTGTAGTCCCCCTTCAGATACTGAAAGGTGTCTATTAGATGTCCCCAGAGCCTCCTTTTCTCCAGGCTTAACAACCCAGCTCCCTCAGTCTGTCTTCCTGGGAGAAGCATTCCAGGCCCCTGATCACTCATAGTCCTCCTCTGGACTCACTCCATCAGGTCCATGTCCTTCCTGTGTATTGAGGGCTCCAGAGCTGGATGCTGTGCTCCAGGTAAGACATATAAGCCAGTTTAGCTCTTGATCACACTGAAATCTCTCTGTGTTCCTTCTTTAGAGCTGTCCAGTTTTGTATGCATAATGAAATAACCACTGGAACACATAGAAAAGTTAATTTGATAATTTGTACCTAAAGAAAAGCCCTGCTCAGAGTATTAAAGGCATTCCTCACTGTAATCGGAGATGTCCCCTAATCATCACAAACTGCTACATACCTAATCAATAATTTTAATATAAAGTCCTGATGGATACCTAAAACTTAAAGCTAATCAGCCTGCAAACTCTGTATTGTAATACATGAAGTCCACACTGGTCCACTTTATTTCTCTTTAGGCTTTCTTTTACAAGTAATAGTTTATAAGTAAAGAGGACTTTTTCTTGACTTTTTTTCAGAGCATTTATGCTTAGTGTTGTCATTCTTTCAAGATATAATGGATATTTCAGAGAAATGGATAGCTGGATCTATCGAAATATTGATCATGAACTTTCAACCAATTTTGAGAATTACTGCTATCTTCAAAGCCATAGCTTTCTGGTGTAGAATGGCATCATTCCCTTCTCTTGATCTCCTGTTGGATTGCTTTAGATAACACCCAGGTTGGAGCCAGTCATCTTAAAATATCCTTCTCTACATCTTTTCTGTATAAAGATGGCACCTTTTACCTCTGCAGAAGTTATTTTCCTAAAAACACAAGCCAGATGAAGCAGAAAAGTATGGTTCCTTCTTCAGAGGGAATGAAAATTTACAATAGAGTATCATTACAAAACATTTACTACTCAAATGTATTTCTGCAGATAAAATGATTTAAAGATAAAGGAAAATTGTACCTTAAAATTAGATACTTTAGGTGAATTACCACATTGCAAAGAACCGCATTTTTTATTCCATTATACGATTTTGTGTGTGCATGCTTGTCATAGACAATAAGCAGTGAGAATACCTGGAGTTCTCAGTATACTAAAGTATATAAAGAAAAAGAAAAATTAATAATTGTGGTGTCTACTCACTGCAATTTAAGACCAAACTGATGGCATGAAAACTACATAGATTCAGATAACAAACTACTTAGTTATAGATAGATTCAGAATTTACACTACCTACTACTGCAGATTATCTCAGTATATGGTTTTTGTTAGCCTGTTCTCCTTGAATAGACATGAGAATACAGTAGTCCTGCACAGATATCTATAAATCATGGAATAGCATGCTTGTATCTATTTTATGCCAGTGATATTTGCAGACAAGTAAAGTCTGGAACTCACAGGAGTCCTTTATTTCCAAAGAAATCAAACATGACAACACACTACAGTTTGAGGATCAAGCCTTTTAGTGGCTTTCTTCAGCATATAAAATGCCAAATTAGGTCAACTCATTTGACTTTAAAACATATTTCCTGTGCTGCATCTGATGACAATGATTCTTGCAGATTTTTAAGGAGAATGGAATGTAATAAAATGGTAATGGAATGGTAAATAAAATAAGGATAAAGCAATTTTCCGTAATTCTAGGTAAGGCGAACAGATCCTATACCCCTAAGGATCTTGAAGTCCATCTCCTGTCTATTATATCTAGTGATAAACATGAAATTTCAAATATCTTTTGCAACTATGTTTAGAAAGAGTGGGAATTATTTGTGAAAAAAAAATCACAGAATGTTAACAGTTGGAAGGGAGCTCAAGAGATCATCGAGTCCAATCTGCTTTCAGAGCAGGATGACTTAGTGTAGGTCACACTGGAGCATGACCAGATGGGTTCTGAATGTCTCCAGAGAAGCAGACTCCACAACATCCCTGGGCAGCCTGTTCCAGTGCTCTGTCACCCTCACAGTGAAAAAGATTTTCCTTATGTTTACATGGAATGTCCTATGCTCCAACACATACCTGTTACCCTTTGTCGTATCATGGGTCATCACTGAGAAGAGCCTGGCTACATCCTCCTGACAATTGCCCTTTAGATATTTGTAAACATTAATGAGGTCACCCCAGAGTCTTCTCCAAGCTAAAGAAACCCAGCTCCCTCAGCCTTTCCTCATAAGGGAGATTTTCCACTCCCTTAATCATCTCTGTGGCTCTGCACTGGATTCTCTCAAGCAGTTCCCAGTCCTTCTTGAACTGAGGGGCCCAGAACTGGACACAATATTCCAGATGTGGCCTCACCAGGGAAGAGTTGAGGGGGAAGAGAACCTCCCTTGACCTACTAACTACATCCCTTCTTATACATCCCGGGATGCTATGGTCTTCTTGGCCACAAGGGATCATTGCTGGCTCATGGTCATCCTGACCATTAGAATCCCCAGGTCCCTTTCCTCCACCCTGCTCTCTAACAGGTCAGGCCATAATTGCTGTTAAAGAAACACAAGAAAACAAAAGAAACAAAACACACACAAGAAAATGGAAAACCAAAAGCCAACCAACAAAAAAACAAACAAACCAACAAAAAAGAAACAAAAACCAAACCAAAACAAAAAAACAACCAAACAAAAAAAACCCCAAACTAACAAGCATAATAAAATACTTTAACTCAACTTTTTTTTTTTTTGCCTTTTTCATTACCAACTCTGTATAACATGACGTAATATAGTTCTACTACAGGAACTTCAGATTTTGGAGCTATTAACAGCAAGTGAATTATTTATTAATTTATCAGGAGTTATTTGGCAGTGGGCAGGAGCCAGCAAGCCATAGGTGAATATAACACTACTGTTGTGTGAAGACATTCACAGAAATCTATTTCATACCAGATTTTTTTAATAGGCACTTATTTTATTTTTTATTAAGAACATAAAAGACACTTAAGCTGTTCTGCTTGCCTGCTATTGCTCTGTCTATAAGCATAACACTATGGTTTTTATTGACTGAAAGGAGAGACTGAATATGTAGCCTGTTGTTCCTGAAAGCAACATCACATACTTATGAGAGGATTAGAAGGGATTTTCACTGTATGTGAAAATCAGCAACAAAACCTGGAGAGATTCTGTAATGATTTTGTTATCTTTTTACAATGGGGAAAAAAAGTGGCAAGATATCAAGACACAGCAACAGTCGATTTCATCAGAATTACCTCAACAGGAAAATCACCTTGTTGAAGAGGAGTGGCCTACTTCTCAAGGGGCTTGTGCCGGGCAAAATTTAGCAGGTAAACAGAGGTAACTGAGCTAACAAAAGAGGAAAAGATTTTGTAATTCTCTCATCACTTCAACTCTGTACTTCATGAATTTTTAAACTCAGTAGCATGTCGTTGCCTTCTCTAGCCTCTGCTGCTTCTCCTCTGTAGAGTAACAGAAAACACTGATAACCCTCCAGGTTTCTGCTGCTTTCTGAAGAATCTTGAATACTTTAAGCTACCTGATATTTCAGCATCTTCTCTTCTGCAATTTTATCTTGTCATACTGGATCGAGAGCTTATAAAAAAAGAACCAAAAAACCCTAGATATTTTCTTTTTCAGAAGTGTTCTAATGGAAATTGAAGGCTTCAGCAGAAGGGATTATATCCCAAAACAGGAGCTTTTGAAAACTGCTCTGTAAATTTCAAAATAGGCCCTATCTCTTATCAGGATCCCAAATTAGTTTTAGAGCCTTCTTCCCTCCTTTCTAAAAATGCTCTTAATATATCAATACATTGTAATATTTCTAGTCATAGACGAGTCAGTCTCATATCTCTTATGTAATATAGTCTGGCTAGTTTTAAGACATAATGTTTGCATATCAACACTCAAGAGAATAAAGCAGTTCATAAATGTTTGAAGGGGTTTCCTGCTTCATTGGATTTCAGAATGTATCACTACCCCACAGTTAAAAAGTCCATCATCTTCTTGTGCCCCTGGAGTACGTGACTGCTAAGAGGCTAGATATTAAAATGAGCAACTTTAGTTTAACAAATTTGTATTTTTTCTAGTTCTACCTGTATGGAAAATCTGTGCTGGTTTGGGGAGGTTGTTTAAGTTGTGTGTGTGTGTGGGGGGGTGGTGTTTCTTTTTTGTTGTTGTTTGTGGTTTGGGGATTTTTTTGTTTTGTTTTGTCTTGGATTTGGTTTTTGTTTTGTTGGGGTTTTTTTAATCTCAAAGTATACTCATCTTGAAGGTATATCATGGATTTACATCAGTAAAATAAACCCCTTGGAGCCCCACAAAGCAGGTAACTGGGAAGCTGGCACAAAAACAAAAGAATAAAGGTACTTTTGTATTTTACATTGAAGCAAATAAAAGTACTTAAAAGACCACTGTGAAAAGTCATACTTTTTAGTTTGCTTTTTGCTTTCCCTGCTTCCCCTGCACCCTACTATTATTATAAACACTCTCTCAGATTATGGAAATACAAAGAGATGAGAGGGAGGAAAAAGCCATCTCTCCATGGATAAAAATGCTTAGGTATCGTATAGAGGAATTTTCAACATTTTACACTCATCTGATTTTATTTATTTATTCCACATACAACAGAAAATTCAAAAGCTAGAATAACACTTGTAAAACAGCTATATTTGTAAAGGGAAGCCAGAAGAAGAATCTCAGTGACTGATGTCCTTTAAATTCCTGTCTGTATACATATATAAACATCCTTCTCCAAACACACTTATTAGATTTAAGTTATCAGTGGCTGGAGATAGGTTTCTTATATTTAAAACAAAAATCCCCCAAACCAGCCAACCAAAACAAAACCCAAAAAACCTCAAAAACCATAAAGCCCCAAAAAATCAAGATTATTTTTTTTTTTTAAGTGACTAAATGAAAAAAACTCTGGCTAACAGAAATTGCAGGGTAGAAAGAGGGGGAAAGAATCCCTGGGCAGAAAACAGAAAGAAAATGGTCAGGGAGGAGGATCTGAGCTTGGCAAGAAAAGGAGTGACTGGTGTGCAAAAATCAGGAATAGACAGAAGACAGGAGAAAACTAACTCATGTACAGTGCATTAGGATAAGTTAGAGGAAAATAATGTACATGAACACATAAATGAAGCAAACCACTGAACTTTCACACAAGTGAGTAAGTCAATGGTACCCCATATTGGGTAACTTACCTTGCAGCTAGACTACCTCCAGAAACTCTCAGCTTTTGGTATCTGAACAAAGATGCTACTAAGAATAGCTGAATTACTGCTTTTTCTACTCAGTGACAGCACCTCCAACATTCAAAGGCAGAGATAGCCTTTTGTCATAATAGTATTGCACTCTAAACCAGACATAGAAAAGTAGGAATCTTGATATTTAACCCCATCAGCTGAATATTCAGATAGCATGCTAAGTTATGTATGTACTGCTAATGGCCGAACGGATATGGTTTTTGAAATGAGGTACAAAGTGTGGACATCTATCTCACACTGTTTAATCTGCAGATGCAACAGCTCTGAATCATCTACCAACTTTACCTTGTTTGAACATACAAGAGTTTAACATTACCATGGGCTTGAAATCTATATGAGAAGAGGACTGGGTTGCAGAAGGCTGCTGCACTAGGTATTTTATTCTTTGTTGCTGTCTTTTACAAAGCCATGAGGTAGAATCCCTATTTTTCCAGTAAGATTAGATGGAATGGCTGATCTTGACTGTGAAGATCCAAGGGGTGGATAATTTCAAAGAAGTTTGATAGGAAAATAATGGTCCCTGATTCAGAAACAGAATGCCAGTATTTAACCTAATCAAAATATCGAAGCCAATTATATTTGAGGGATGAAGGGAGCATGAAGGTTTTTAATCCCTCAAAAACTTTCCAATGGAAGAATGGACACAAGGTTTATATGCAAGTCTTTAAGTAGCTCACTCAGAAACAGTGAGTCTACCAAGTGAAGTGGAGGGTGATAATGATTCAGTGTCCACACTACTTGTTTTCCATGGGGATTTACTTTAGATTTTTCTTAGTTTGGTCTGGTATTAGATTGGTATTAGATGGCATTAGATGGCATTTGGTATTAGATGGCATTTGGTATGGTCCTAGAGATCCTGCCACAGAATATCTTCATCTGAAAGAAATCTAGCTCATGCACTCCCAAAGCTGCTTCTCTCTGAGAACCTAAGCTGTTCAAAAAGCACAGCTTTCAACATCCTCTAAGCACAGCTATCTATTAAAGCTAAAATGCTAATGTAGATGCACATAGCAGAAGTGAGAGACTTAAACTGGCACTGAGGTATCACTTTGAGGAAGAACATGATTTCACTTTCCATCACATGCTTACACTCTTATTATCATCCTGTGGCTGGGAGGGCAGTGAACTCTGCTTCTTCTGAAAGCCCCAGAAGGTATGAGGATAATGATATTCAAGAAAATTTTCTCCTATCATCTTCATTCATAGACTACAAGTAGAGCATTTAGCTAGGGCTACACTGAGGGTTGTATTGATTTGACAGTCACTACTTATGATAACAAACATTGTTTCCTCATTCAGGGATCTGACATCTACTTTTCTCTCATGGAAATGAAATTATAAAAAAAGGAAGAAAAGAGAGGTCACTCATGACTTATTGCATTTCCATGACACTGCATTTTTTTTACAGACATCGGGAGATGCTCACCATAAACATTTTAATACACTGAAGTTATCATATCTCACTCCTACAGTCCATGTGTTTATTGTGTTAAACCCTGAAATATATCAAGGGTCAGATCTATAAATAGCTGCTTAGTTTTGTATATGAAGGGTTTGTCCTGGAGCAGAACATGAACACCTTTAAAATTAAAACTCTGTTAACGTTTGCTCCCTATAAACCTGAATAATTAACCCTTCCCTGCAGTTTGTTTTTTTATTGCAAGGATTCCAACAATTATCAGGATGTCTGTATTATATCAACATTAAAAACATATTGTTTATGTCATGAAATGCTCTCAAAAATACACATAATTAAGATATTGTTATGTATTCTAATGTTCATGCCACCATGTATAAAAAAGAATAATAGTTCAGGTGGCAATATTTGCTCTTCAGATTTAGGTTTTTGTTGTTTGTTTTTTTTTGTTGTTGTTACAGAAGTTTTAAAATAAACTTAATGAAACTTTCATTGTAATATTTGTATTACTTTAGATTGACTTTTGTTGATGTCATTCCGAGAATTCAATTTGCAGTCTAATAGCTTTGTGATAAAGGGTCACAAGAACCATATTTGATTTGGTTTTGTTCTAGAGTGAAAGTAGTTCAAGGATCATGAAGTTGCAAAACAAGGAAGAGCAACTGATGCCATCCACCTGGACTTATACAAAACATTTATTGCTGCACAACATTCTGATCTCTAAATTGGAGAGACATGGACTTGATGGATGGACCACTCAGTGGATAAGGAAGTGGCTCGCTGGTTACCCTCAAAAAATCTTGGTCAACATGTCCATGTCCAGGTGGATGCCAATGACAAGTAGCATTCCTCAGGAGACTGTTTAACATAGCCCCAGGTGCTGAGTTAGGAACATGGACAGTGGTACTGAGTGCACACCCAGCAAGTTTACTAAAGACAACAAACTGGGTGGTGCAGATGACATGTTGGAGTGAAGGGATGCCATCCAGAGGGACTTTGACACTCTTGAGAGGAGGGCCCAGGCAAACATCACACAGTTCGACATGACCAATTGCGAGGTCCTGCACAGAGGATGGGGCAATGACAAGCACAAATACAGGACAGGGGGGGACTGGATCGAGAGCAGCCTTGAGGAAAAGGAGTTGGGAGTGTTGGCTGACAAAAAACTCAGTACAATTGGCAATGTGCTCTTGCAGCCCAGAAAGCCAACCTTATCCTCGGCTACATCAGAAGAAATGTGGCCAGCAAGTCAAGGGAGGCAATTCTCCCCCTCTGTTCTGCTCTGATGAGACCCCACCTGGAGTACTGTGTCCAGTTATGAAGCCCCCAGCACAGGAAGGACATGGGACTGTTAGAGCAAGCCCAGAGGAGATGATCAAAGAGTGGGACCAGCTCTCCTATGAAGACCGGCTGAGAGAGTTGGGGTTGTTCAGCCTGGAGAAGAGATGGCTCTGGGGACACCTTATAGTGGCCTTCCAGTACCTGTAGGGACCTCCAGGAAATCTTTCCAGAAGGCCATGTAGTGATAGGATGAGAGGGAATGGTTTAAAACTGAAAAAGAGTAGATTTCAACTGAATTGTGGGAAGAAATTATTTCTTGTGAGGGTGGTAAGGCCCTGGATCAGGTTGCCCAGGGATGTTGTGGATGCCCCCTCCTTGGAAGTGTTCAAGGCCAGATGGAGTGGTGCTCAGAGCAAGCTGGTCTAGTGGGAGGTGTCCCTGCCCATGGTAAGGAGGTTGGAACTAGATCTTTCAGATCCTTTCCAACTCAAACCATTCTACGATTCTATGATTTTATTTTATAGAAACTGATTCTTGTGTACACAAACTTATATGCATATTGTACCACAATTATCTCTATAATTCCCACAAACCAGAGGCTGAAAAGAGCAAATCCTGCTTTCTTGCTGTGCCTATTCATAGAATAAAAATCCAGTGTGGCCCAAAATAATGATTTTCAAAAGTAGACTGTTCCCAAACATAAAACAACTCTTACATTTAAGAATGTATTTTTTCAGGGATCTGCATAAATTGTTTTATGGCAATAAAGAAATCTGGTTAGACGTGTTTCAAATATAGTTCACTAAATTACATGCATGGTACTACACTTTGGACTCTGTACATACATGTATACATACAGACATTTATATTTTCACATTCACACATTTATTACATATATGTGAAAGCCTTTTTATATGTGTAAATGCAAGAACTTTATAAATACATATGAAACCAAATAATAAGTGAAAAATTTTCTTGCTTCTCATTTTTTGAAATATATGAGTCATATAATAGGAGACATATTAATGTTTAATTTCTTTAAGATGTTCAACTATTCTTTATACTTTTTAAAGGAAGATCTAGTGTATATTGAGAGTTCAGTATTCCTTAAGAGCCTAATACTTTTCAAAACATTGCTGCATATAATTTTAGTTAAATAATGAAGAAAGTTGCACCAAGAAGCACTATTCTGTATTTTTTCCAGTATTTCCAAATGTATTTCCATTTCTGCTCTTCCTAAATATCAACTAGTAGCATCAAATAAATGTTATAATATGAAATAAGATAATATTTAATGCTTCAAGAAATGTAAAAATTATCCTATGGCCAGCTCTGCCTATTATCCTGCTCTGTTAGACTAAAGAAGAACACAGATAACATGTCTGAAGGCAGAATTTTTTCCCCATGAAAGTACAAGGAAATGAGATCAGGCTTTTTTCTCAAATGTTTTGAAATGAAATATCATTTGCATAGCTAAAATATTTCTGCTTAAATACTGTTCTGAAAAACATTCTGTAGTGATGTTGAGGAAGTTCTTCAATATTTTACCTCTGGGCATGGTATTATGACTCCACCAAAATAAATTTTTTTTACTCATATTATCAAGGTTAAAGAGGAACTATTCTATTTTAAGTTTGTACCAGAAGAGAATTACACATTTCTTACATATATATACTAGAGATTTATCTATGACATGCCCCTGTGACAGTTAAAAATACTAGATAAAAAAGAAAAAAGAGAAAACTTAAAAAAACCCCAAACCAAACAAAACAGAAAAATCTTTCTTCCACACCTAATTTCAGTTCTGCAATAATCTCACAGTATAGATGATACTCTGTATGACAATAACTGTGTAAATTTTCATTAAATTACAGTTCCTGTGAAGGAAAAATCCTCCTGAGAACTTTTCACCCACACCTCATTTTCATATCACAATGCACTCCTTTTTGAGTGAGAGGAGGAACTGTTATACAAGCAAATATATGAAAAAACAAGGTAGGTCTAATAGTTTTAGCTGAAGGATCTGTGTGGTACTGAAGCACAAAAGCGGCCAACAAGAGATGTATGCGTATGCCATAAAAGTGGTTGAGATGCATAAATTATATCGATCTTGACAGTCACATATGGGATTCCTACACAATAAAATTATTGCAGAATAAGAATCAGATATTCAAATTCAACAAAAAGTGATTAATCACATTTAAAAAGGGAAATGTATAGTTATGCACCAGTGATTTGAAAAAGTCCTCAATAAATTATGTCTACTAAAATATACCATAACCTAAGTAATTATCTTATTTGTATTGTAGAGCTATAGTGCCAGGAAGGTTGAGAAAATAATTTTTGGTAAGCAACTATCTATATAAAATTTCTTTGATTACGCTATTTGGCTTTTATTTTTAAAATATACGTAAGTATATCACTATAAAATTAAGAAAACAGTCATAGTAATCTAACTTTTCCTTACGGTAGTTTCACAAGAATTCTGTTTTTAAGAAATTTTTTATATATTAAAATAAGAAACACCTTAATGTTTTTTTGTCACTGAATTATGAAAGTCTGTGACATTTCATGAATGTTTAAAAGAACCCTCAAGTGAACCCAAAGAAACAACAAGCAGAACAAACCTCTTATTGAACAGTGATATACTTCAAGTATATCGTTAGGGAGGTTGCTGATGAATTTATGTACTCATGTCTTTCACTTATTAGCATTTACAGACCTTGAAAGAACTTGTTGCTATTTCTAGAATGAATATGATTTTATGGTTTAAAATTAACTTACCACAATAAGAAAACACATCTGCATTTAAATTTTCTTCTTGCAATATAGTTTTGATGCGATGGTAAGTCAACTGCCTGTCTAAGGGGCTCTTATTATTTGCACATCTTTCAGTGAGAATGTCAACTTTTCCATATGGAAATCATGCACTTATGAAATGCCAAGGCTTCTAGTTTCATCTAAATTATGATAATTTCTCTTACACCCAATCTCAAAATAAATTATGTTTTCTATACAGAGTGTTTTGAAGAACATCATCTGACTTTCTTTTTGCTTAAAAAAAAAAGAAGAAAAAAAAACCCCGGACTCCTCCAACAATCAAAACTAAATAACATACAGACACAAAACCAAACCAAACAAAAACAAAACAACAAACAAACAAATAAGAAAATCTCCAAACAAAAAGCACTTCTAGGGATTACATGATAGGAGACAGATCACTGTTCAGAGTGAATGAAAGGTTGAGTAGGGGCCAGCTAAAACTAACTCTTGGGAACATATTGGACAAATAAAAGTGGTGTGTCAGCTGGAATGTGCTGAAAACAAAAGAAAACCCAGAGAAACTGAGGTAAAGGATCTGTAGAATGGTGAAAACAAGAAAAATGGAAAATTTCTTTAAAAAGAACTGGATAGAAAGGGAAAAGTGAACTATGAGGTGAGAAACTACCTTCTGGTCTTTGTCCCTGCTGGGTTCAAAGAAGTGGTATATTCTTTCTGTACCTTCTGTCTAAATAAACAGACCTGTACTACTAAAATACACAGTATAATATATTCTAAGAATAGGTTATCTTCATGAGTACAATTATTAGTTAAGTAGTCATACAGAAAGGGAAAATATGCTTTAGTATTTAATCACTGAATAATTTAGGTTGGAGTGACCTCTGGAGGTTATCTAGTTCAGCTTTCTTCTTGCACTTCTTCAGGCATCTAATTACCTGTTTTGTACTGCATCCCACAGTAAAAACATTTTCCTAGTTTGTAGTTGGAATTTTACATGTTAAAAATTGTATTTGTTGACTCTCATCCTGTCACTGTGCCCTTTCAGCATGAGTTTGGATCCATATTCAACTATATTTTTTTCGCGAGAGGGCTCAGAGTAATTGCAGTACAACCAATGTGATTGAAGCAAATTCATTTATTCACCTCCATATACACTCAAACATGTTACTAAATATAGAACATTCAGTGATTGGTCATTATGCGGTTATCACACCCCTAACAATTAAGCTAATTGGATAAAAGCTATTGTCCATGCCTATGTTGAGTCACCCAGACTTAAAAAATTTTTGCTCTTGCCGTTTCTGTTATCTTGTTTGCTGCACAGCTATCTCCGTTGTTATCTATCCGCGCCAAGGTGAGCTTGTTAACTCATTCCTGAACGTGGTTTGTTCAGTACGTCTGGTTTTGTGGAAAAATACCCACATATTTTTAATGAGGATATATTTGAAGACAGCAAATAGACCCTGCCTTTAGCCTTCTCTGTTAGGATTGAATGAAGCCAGTTTTCTCATCCTCTCCTCCCACATCATGTGCTACAGCCCCTTGGCCATCTTTGTGCCTCTCAGCTGATTCACTCCAGTATCATAGAATCATAGAATTGGCTGGGTTGGAAGGGACCTCAGAGATCATCAAGTCCAAACCTTGATCCACTACCGCTGCGGTTACTAGACCACAGCACTGAGTGCCACATCCAGTTTCTTTTTTAAATATCTCCAGGGATGGAGAATCCACTACTTCCCTGGGCAGCCCATTCCAATGTCTGATCACTCCCTCCTTAAAGAAGTTTTTTCCAATATCTAATCTAAACCTCCCCTGGCACAACATAAGACCATGCCCTCTTGTCTTGCTGCTAGTTGCCTCAGAAAAGAGATTTTCTGATGCCCATTTAGCATTTTCTACATGCAACAAAAGGAAGATGTTTCAGGCCAACCCAACTAGCTTGTGCCCTAAATCAAGCAGCAAAGCAGTGCCTATTATTATGAGTGTGCATTTAGCCTGAAGGGTCTCAAGTGTTCTTTTTTCCTTTCAATTAAATTAACAGATCGAGGGAGCTTACTCTCTATCTGACAAAAGTGCATATTTTATCTGACAATGTTTTGTTTGAGAAAACCACAGGGAAATCCCAAGTTGGAATTTTGATTTATTCTCTTCATAATGGATTCTTGGCTGCTTCCTTACCATATAATTAAGTAAGCTGTCAATATATATTGCAACCACTAGAGAAGGATACTTTGACAGTACTTTTCCTAGCTGAAATGCACATTAGAAGCATTTTCACATCTGACCAAAATAGACAGAAACAGGCAACTGCAAAGCTACATCAGTGCCTCACTCTCCTACATGATTATTGGCAATAAAACCTTTTCATTTTTTCTAAACCTGCTTGAGACTTTTGGTACCCTCTCAGGGGAAGATCAGTGAATTTGAATAAAATTAAATTAATTGCTAGATAAAATTAATTGTCAAAAAGTTTGAATGGCCTGTCAACTATAATGGGAAGAGAAAAAAAAAATTGTAACATTTCAGCAAGGATTTGGGATTTATTTTATTATTTGTTCATTTATTTTTTATTTATTTTTACTTTGTAGGAAGGTCAAGAGAAGGTCAGGTAAGCTGAGATGTGACATTAAGAATGACACTACACATTTTATAGTCCTTAGCTGAATGATGTGAAGTGGCTACTTTGGTAGCAATAAAAAGGAACAGCATAAAAGATTAAATAAAAAAGGAGAAAAGTAGTACAGATAAAACGAGAAAGATTAAGGGAGATGCCTCACACCTTATTAAAAAATATTGTGGTTAGTGGAGACTGTGTAAGCAAAATAAATGAAGCTCTGTAGATATTCTGGGAAAAGACAAAGTACAAGCAAAGGTAGCAAGCAAAGTCCAAGAACCATAGCAGTCTGAACTGACAAAACTAATTATAACATAATTTCTTGCCTTCATAGCTTACATTTCTGTAATTTAGCAGTGTTGGGGGTACAATTAATTTCTAAAAAGTACATGGTATGCGTAACAGTGTGCAGCAATATACAATACTTGGGTCTCAGAGATGCTTTCTTAACATCTCTCTAACCTGGCACTGACTTGAGAATCTACCACTGGAATAAAAATGCCTTTAGACTGTGGGGTTTCTGTAGGGTTTCCTTAAAAGAACGGCCATATATTGAAAGAGGCATGAGCAATACGGTAGTGTTAGATAATATTGTTAGTTTAAACAATGCTGTTTTATAAAATCATGCCAATTAAGCTTTAGTTTAGACAATGGTGGTTCACAAAACATGCTGAGCTACGGACCTTGAGGCCAGCTGCAAGGCCAACTGTAAAGTTACTAAGAAGTGAACTACATGCAGAAGATAAGGAGCTGGAAAAGAGAAAGCTGGCACCAAGAAATTGTCTACCAAAACAGCCTTACGTAATCTGCACGTGGACATTGCTAATTAATCAATTAGCTTAAATGTCAGGAGCGTGATCACCACATGATAACCAATCACTGAATGCCATGTATCTAGGAAGACATGCTTGTTTGTATATAAGCACAGTTGTGGAGGTAAATAAACGGGACTTCCTTTCAATCATATTGATTGTATTGGCATTTATCTGTAGCCTCTCGTGACATTAGCCAATGTGACATAAAGGAAAAAAAAAAACCATCCAGTGTTATTATTTCAGTATTAATGAGAAAGGATGAAATCTGATTTGTTACTACAGATGCTCATGATGGGTTATTACTGTCCTACCTGTAATATCAACAGAGCCCATACAGACCAAAACATGCAGAAAGAGTGCAGTTAGAAATTGAAATATTTTCTTTGCTTCTAAAATTATGTCCTTTATGCTGGTAAAAAATAAGACATTGACAGTCTTCCCCTGGGTAGACATTCCAAGACACTGGTGTATAGTGTATTTAGTCACTGCAAGATTCAAAAGCCTTTCAAATGGTATATAATTGAGCAAGACAAAAGGAGATTAGAAATAGGCTTTTACTTTTTGAATCAAAAGAAATCATCAAGATACTTCAAGTGAATACTCCTACTGGAACTCCATTGACTACCAGAAATGGTTTGGCTGCACCATACTAAGAATCAGTGGTCGAAGTGTATTTTTTAGCTCTTATAAGCTTATTACAACATTTGCTTGAGAAGATACAACAAAAAATAAGCCACCTTTCTGCCCTTGCACACAAAACCCACATAAAAGTCTGAATCACAAGAGATATTTAGATATTTAAGCTATGAAAGACAAACTTGCTTACTTTAACTGTAGTTTTACTACCTGGACTACGGCCTCCTCAGATTCACATTTAGCAATTTGAACACCTCAGCTTATGCATAGAAAAGTCAGTATGAAGTCCAGTGTCAGGCAGAAAAAGGGAAAGGAGCCGAGTGAAACCAAATGTACCTCCTTACCCTGATACTTGAAAATTTTTTTGAAAATGAAACATGTTTAGTACCTTCTTCTGTATTTCAGTGGTTGCATTTATGTTGAAGAAAGGAGGAAAAACATCTTTTGCGGAGTTCAGAAAATAGAAAGGTGTGACTAGATTTAACTAGTTGTTGTAGAATTTGGACAGAACATCATTATGGACCATTAGTAGTCATTCTTACTGCCTGCAAATTAGCATCACAGTAAATAGCTAGTATGTACCAAAGCAAATAAATGATTTTTTGACTGACATTTGGGTATCCTTTCTCTGACACATGTACAGGTTTATAAGGATTTGTTCAAATCTGGAAAGCTTATTATGTTAAAGAGCTATTTATGATGTCTTCAAATGTCAGGAATATTTAGACTAATCAGATACTAACATCCAGAGGTGCTGTCTATCTGATTTAAGAGTCTACAAAAAGAATCAAACAAAATACCTTGTCCTCAACTTTATTTTCTTTTGAGAGTTATCATGCTTTTAATTATTTTTAGTTCCCACAGATACCATTTTTGTGAATAATGGGAAAAGAAGTAATAACCTGACTGTAATTAAAATGCTGGAAGAACAAAAATTGCAGTAAAGTAAAAGGACAGAAACTTTACTTTACTTTATGAAAAGTCTCATACTGTCAGAGGTGGTCTCCAAAGACCTCAAGCCTGAATTCAGGAAAACAGATCTACAAAAGAGACCTACATAGCTATTGTAATTTGTTTCTGGATGACCAAAATAACAAGGAACATTTCTTTGGTCAGCTCATAGGGAGAGACAGAGGGATGAAAACAACCACAATATTCAGAGTAGGAATAGGGAAAAATCGAAGTCCCCTCACACAAGGCCCTCACAGAACTGCCAGTGAACTGCTCTCTACAGTTCTGAGTACACAAGGAGTTCAAGCTGGGATGGGAGTAGAGAGAGAACAAGAGGAGGTTTAATCCTTAGCTAAATGTGAGGAACCTATAGATGCAATAATATTCCCTGTTGAGATTTTCTCTTTCCCTTCAGCAACTTTTATGATATTGCAATACGAATATCAAATATTAAGATCTTGAAACAACAGACCTTTATATGGATGGTTAATTTTTAAAGTAAGTTTTTAATGTCTACATGGTACTTCTTTGATTTTAACTAAAATTTCCCACATGTAATGTAAATTCCTTTTCCATTAGTGAGACTTTATTACACAGGAAACTTGATTCTAGTCAGTGCTGTAGCAGAAAATACCTTTCAGCACAGTTACACATAGAGAGTTTCCTGTTCTGCTCAGTAGATAGCAACACATTGAGAATATTGAGTAGGAGGAAATCTTCACATAGTGGAAGCAACTTGGCCCTTAAATGTATTTTAAAGGCCTTTTTCATCATGCAAATTAAGCAAAAGTAATAGTGTTGAGCAGATAAAAACACAAATGCTTTTGAAAGCAAAAGAAGGTTTTCAGTAGCTCCTAGGGTTAAGCCACAGCTGATTCCATGGTTCAGAAAGATTGGGGAACAAATTCTGAGCCTTGAAGAGGAAGGCTATTCTGCCCTGCAACACAGGATTTAATTACAAATTTACTAGTGATGCAATTTTACTAAGGAAAAAAAAGTCATATTCCAAAACACATAAAATACATGTTGAAAACTGAACATATATCAGGGTTAAGAGACAAAAATAAGCATGTCATTATGTAGAATAAAACAGTAATCAGCATATCACCCGCTATTAAATTCCAGTTTCATACAGCACAAAATATGAATTTTAGAAAAGAATCATAATGATTCACTTAAGAATATATTATTTTGCTAAGTAAAACTAGAAAACTGTGAAGACACTGTAACAGAAGACATCTGCTGAGAACTAAAGTGATACTAAATAGAAAACTACCAATTCAAAATTCAAAACATTAATAAAACAATTTTCAAAATGGAAGACTAGCAGACATTTCAGGTGTCTGTTTTCTGATAATAATAAGGACCTAATGGCACTAAGCTCTCACTTTAATGAACATATCCTCTTTCATCTAAAATCTAGCTAGAATTCACCATATTATCCACACTTCTTATTAGAAAATGATCTACAGCCTCATTGTTCCCATGGTTTCTGAGGCCTGTTATATCCATTGGCTCTCATGACATCATTATTCTTCAAAACAAGACTATAAAGCAAAGTTCTTCCTCTCTACACCATGCATTTTCTCAGTACAAGTATATTCTCTCCAGACATTTATGTCAATACACTCTTTCAAGATAATTGGTTGAGGGTTTTATAGTCAGCTTTTTCCTGTTAATTGAGGATTTCTGCTTCTTGAAGTCCATCGTTTTCTCAGAATAAGAACTTTTGAATATTTTTTCATTGAAATGTATTTTGGTATTAAGGAATGAGAAATCTTCTTTTTCCAAAAACGTGAATTTTCTTTTACACAACAAGAGACAAGCATCCAAGAATTTGGCTTCCTCTACTTTGGAACTATTTTCTCTGGCACTCTATCTGCACAATAGAGGAAATCTGCAAAACATGTCCCCACAAAATCTTGGTCAGCCCTTAGATAGGTATACAGACAACCAAACAACAGATCATACTCACCTACACAGAGCGACAACATCAGTTAAACTAATTAATGCAACATACTTTCACAGAATTTATTTTCATTGTTATCACTTCTATTTGGACAATGCTTTGAGAAGCTGAGTTTCAATTATTTAGGGCTATTACTTTTATTTTTTTCCTCAGAAAATGCGAAGGGTAGCAGAAACACCAAAGAGAAAGCTAGAATATCTACTCTATATTAGGACTTTAGATCTGTTAAAAAGAAAGAAATTCAGGAACAGCTCTTTAGTCAGGAGAGTTTTCTCTATTCCTTTATATTTTTTCCTCCCATAAAAACTGTGGGTTTTTTTCCACAATAAAAAACAATTGAGTAAAAACTAGCAAACAATATCAACAAACAAGCTATGTTGCCCATTAATTCATACCTCAAAATCTTTTAGCCTACAATGAAGTGATATAGTTTAAACAAAATTAGATTGGTGTCTAAACACTGAATCATTTATGAGCATATTACATAAATATATTTACATTTTGTGCTACATTTTTTGCATTTGGCCTAAAATCCAGCACCAGAGTTTGGCACTTTAAATTATCCTTTCTTGAAGCCAAGGCCTACGGTTAATAAGCGTCACTTATATAAAATGAAAATTACCTGTACAACTTTTCTAACACATTTTTAGATGTATCTTTATTTTTGTGGTTTTATTTTATTGCTTTATTTTGAAAAAAGTGATAAAAATATTTGTTAAACATTAACATTTAAAGTTTATGCCTATTTTTACCCATACAAACTTTTGATTAAGTATCTTCAGACAGATAATTCTGTAAATTAAAAAGAATGTTTTATTCAGGACCATGTAAATACCTGAATAAAGATATGAATAAAACATCTTAGTAGCTATCCACTTGTCACTTGTGGTTCAGATCATATGTATTTGAAAATGGAACTCAAATTTCTTGTCATTCAGGTTCTTGGAAAATCACACCAGGCTGGCACGTAAGTATTACTTTAGCTCTTCAAACTTTCCATTTAGTATGAATGTTGTATTTTTAGATAAAGGGAGATCTTAATTATAATGAAGAACTAAATGTAACTGTATACACATTGTTGCCTTCTCGAGTTTTTAGACAAGTCAACAGAAAACTCAGACACTCCAATATGATTCTAGATTCTACTTGAATGCTTTTTTTCCAACTTGCTGTAAATTTTGGTTATTAAGTCCAGATGAACATTAAAACAAACAAAAAAAAAAACCCCAAAAAACTCCCAAAACCTGATATAAGCAAGTCACTGTAGCCCACTTGTATCAACTGGATCTGTTCTGACAAAATAATTGACAGTTGTGTTGTAACATTAACATGAACTATTTTATTCCTATTTTAATGAGAAGAAGGAAGAGGGAATGAAATCCACATAGACAAAGCATAGTCAGAGAAATAGACAGAAGAAGATCATAAACACCAATTGTCCTTAGAGCCTGTGATGGATTTCTGAGCTGCTGAAAGCTCTGAAATGTTCAGATCTTCTTTTGTTGAGAGCATTCCATGAGGGCCAAACCTTTTAATTTCTGAAAGCAATAGTTTTCTGAAACTATAAAACAATATAGCAAACTTCAACAAAGAAAAGTTCAAGTGACTTGGGCAAGCATAGCATGGATGAATAGGATTATACCCAGCTCCCTTATTGCTTCATATGTCCTTATAAGTGGGTCTGGCTTCAAGGCTTGGTTTAAGTTATTCAGTAACTTTCAGAAAACTTTGCACAGCTTATTAAGGAAGCACAGAAAAACCCTTCCTTTTCCTCTAAAACTGGCCTCCCCCTGCTTCTTTCAATATCCTTGCAATCTTGCTCTTTGAATTGCTGACAGCATTTCCTCCAGCTCTTCACAACACACCTTGCAGTTTCTTCTGTCTTCCACATTTCAGCAGGATACATAGTCACTAAAAGCAAGGAACAATCTCCCTTTCAAGTGGCTCTGCCTGACCCAGTCTCTAAGGAATGAACACGATGTAACTATGTATGAACAAGAAATAGTGCAAATATCATATTTCTTGATGACCTTCTTCCTCCTAAGTTATACTATTTATAGCAAAAAATTAAATAATAACAAAGAAGATAACAGATTATGGTCAGATATTACCATTAACTAAAATCCACATTTTCAGTTAGCACCAAATAAATTTAATTAATACTGGAGGATGGAGTGCTTTTCCATGTGTGATCTCACCCACCACAGAACTGACAGTCACTTGAAATCAATCTGCAACTCCTCCATACATTTCAGACATCTTTGTCAGGTCAGAATTCATGGGTAATCTACTTATAATCCCTTTCCAACCCCACAAAATACATTCACGAACTCCCGTATGCCCCACTGACATCAAGGATCATTTCCTTCAGGCCCTTCAGATGGCTTTCTTCTATCCAAGACTAAAAAAAAAAAATTCAGTATTTTGTGATGTGAATGAACCTGCAGTCAGTGTTTAGGGAATGCCATGCAAACCCAGACAGGCAATTTCCTGCCAAAATCTCTCTAATCCACTCTGTCAGATTCCTAGCAGTCTAAACAAATTTACATCATATCAAGACAATAAAGAAAAGTAGAAAAACAGTCATTTCTATGTGCAGTAGAAGCAGCCTGAAACTGATAAAAAATACTCACCATTTTAGTTGCCAAATACGCACATTTTCTGGAGAGAATCCTGTACCTACATAACATGAAGATCCAGGACAAGCAAGTGTCTCACTGCCTTTGCAGATCTGGTCCCCTATATGTTTCCTGACCACATGAGGTCCAGATTTGATAGGGGTTCAGAAGGAATTAAGGGATGGATCACATTACAAGGTAAGGGTCTTCAACACAGGCAATAATTCACTCCTGAGAAAAACTGACTCCTTGACTTCCTCACTAAAGGGCATTTACAACACTTTAAAGAGATGTAAGAGGTAACATTTCCTCACATACAGACAATTCTTTTCTAATGTATTTCCTCTGTCTGCTTGGTCAGCTCTGAACAGAAGCAACTTCATGGAAACACCTGACACCTATTCTAAATCTGTAGGCAGAAAGGAATGTGGGACAAACACTAGTTATGCAAGCTCCTTCTAATCAAAATTTTGACCTAGATTCAGTAGAGGACTGTGGCTTACCTGAAAGCCTATAAGAAGTCCTACCACATGCAAAATAGGACAAATTTCACCATTAAAATAGTGATACCTCAGATGCTTTATTGCAGCAGGCAACTGTGAGCACTCTTTTCTGCTGTGTTTTGTTTATGGTCAGAACTACTCACCAGAAATCCCAATACCCAACAATGAGATTTCCTACTTATCACAGACACATTTGGTTACATGTAGCTCTTAACCTTTCTAAAATTAAATCACCAGACAATTAATTGATTTATCATTTTTGTCTGGGAAGAAAATTGCTGGAAAGGGGAGAAGATGTCAATAACATTACCTTGGGTAAGACAGTGGTTTGGCATGGGATGTGAGCAGAAAATTAACTAATGCGTTTACAGATAAAACGCAGAAGTATCTTGTGTCAGAAATGTAGAGATAACTAGTAGCTATCTGCAAGGATGGAATGTGACAGGACATAAAGAAGTCATGAGTTTAATTCACTCCCACCTTCTTGTCCCATCTTTTAAAAGGATCCTGCTTTTTTTTTTTTTTTTTAAAAATAATGCCTAAAGGATGTCCTGGCTTATGTCCCACGGGGCCCAAATGGCCTGCTGTACATCCTGCAGCTCCCTCTTTCCACCAGGAAACCTTGGCCTCCTGGTGGACTCCAAAGGCATTCTTTCCCCCTTCAGTCTTTTCTCCATTTCTGCCTTCCTCATGGTATGTAAATCTTGTAGGTTTTCCCTAATCCTTTGCACCTTTGGGTAGAGGTGCCCAGGAACTAGAGGGGTTGTGGGGGTGACCTCTGCCTGGAGAAACCAGGGCTGCCCTGTGCTGGACACAACTGGTTCCAACAGAGCCACCTCAGGATGCACATCTCAGCCACGGGTGGGGTGCCTCTCAGAATATGTATTTTTGGAAGGGTATTTCCTCCCAGCAGTTGAGAGAGAGGCCTGAGAAAAATGTGTGAGAAGCAACCTGAAAGGTGAGAAAAGAAGGATGCAGAGAGGGTGGTTCAGGCACCAGAGACTTTCCTGCATCCCTTAGAGACAGAGACAGTGGAAGAGATATCCACGTCAGAACAAGATGGCATTCCCTGACGCAAGATACACCGTGTTGGAAGGACTCACACTGGAGGACAAGAACAGCATGATGAAGAAGGAGCAGAAGAGAGGATGTGTTATGGACTGACCATAACCCTCATTCCCCTGTGCTGCTTGGTGCAGAGTTTTATAGGTCAGGTGTGAAGGACTGAAGTTGACAAACATAATCATCTTCTACAGCAAAGTAACCTGCTTGATCGATGTAAGGCAAATGGTGGACATCGTCTACCTGGACTTATGCAAGACTTTTGCTAAGGTCCTCCACAGCCTCCTCCTGGAGAAAATGACTTGCTAGGGGCTTAACAAGTGGTCTATGCAGTGGATAGGAAATTGGATGACAGATCATAGTACAGACTGCTTTATTACTCTGTAACTATAGAACTCTAAGATAACTACTATCACCTTAAAATGCTCACAATTCATACATTGTTCCTTTAGTACAATTACTTGCAAAACTTGTTTTCCCTTTTCTATGTTCACTACTAATGGTTCCTCTGGAGGCTCAGAGAAGCACCAAGGCTGTTTGTAGAGGAAGCATTTGCAGAAGGGATCAGCTGCAGTAGCAGCGAGGAAAGGGCGAGGAAAGATCCTTATCAGGTTCATTGCTCTGTAACAAGAAGACCCTCGGTGCCATCACACTTTTTAAAATTTCACCCATGCAGACAGCAGCACTTACAAAGATGACCAAACACTCTACCCATATCACACTAAACTGCTATATTGGGAATTTGCTGCCTCTGCATGAAGACCACTGCTAACACATTCCCGTGTCCTCACCCCCTGTTACTCACTCATTTTTCTGCAGGTTTATCATCTATAAAAGATAATATGTTTTAAAATATCTTTTGCAAGCAGTCATTCAAATCATAACAGCTGATGATATTTCTGCAATTGCCCAGAGACATTTTCCTCATTTCCTTGCATCTCAGGGCTGTGTCATGCAAGCTTTGATTCACATGGCTTTATACTCATGAGAAGTGTCTCCCAGGGGCTTTTGGTGGTCTTGTAACGCCCAGCACAACCTTCTGAACATGCCCATGCAGTGAATAATGCGGCATTTAACTGACAAGATTATTTCAGAGATCCTATTCATGAAAGTAATTGGCACCCTCTGGTGGTGTGAGAGTCCTAGTGCTGGCGAGTTCTCCCTGAATGACACAGGCAGTGCCTAAAGTATCATACCTGGTTCTGACTTGATGACATAATCACAAGACCTGGGGAAAAAATCAGAGAAGCTCAGTCCAAAAACAGGCTCCACTAGACTAAACTGCCTAGATTTCAACCCACCAGCAAAAAGCAATGAGGAAAAAGCTATTCCTCTTTTCAGTACCTACACATCTGAGGGAAGAAAAAAAATTACTCCCCTACCCCCCAAAGAAAACAAAACAGAACAAAGTATAAAAAAAGAAAAAAAGCTCAAACAAAACCAAAACCCGCTAAACAACAAGCAAGTCTGAATTTTTACTTTTTCCTTGTGTTTATCTAGGTAAAATTTTCAAAAACACCATAGACAATTAAAATGAAGTCAGGCAGGAAGATAAAAACTATGAAAGTTGCTTTCTTACTAGTGTGTCTCTTCCTATAGGAAATGCTATAACACTATGGGAGAATTAAGAAATTTAGAGCTGTTGGATTTTTTTGTTGTTGTGGCTTTTTTTTTTTTTCTTTTTTAGGTTTACAATAGCGAAGTATAATTTCAATGACAGATCTAATATAATTCAAATTTCAAATTGATTTGATTGACGTGTAGGAACAAGGAAGCTGTCTTTGCTGGTGCCTACCCATTTGTGCAGAAGATTATGTAATCTCCCCAAAGCTCTTGTTCACAGAAAGGGCAAGACACAGAACCATACACATCACATGTCATGCTATGAAGGGCAGAAAGGCAAATATTATTAGACCTGGGGCTGCATGTGCCCTCATTCTTTTCTTTTTGTCAACAGAGTACTATTGCTGACAATATTGAGAATGTCATGGCCATTACTCTGACAGCACATGAACCAGTGGGACAGAAATGACTGATTTTGCAAAATCATGTCGTTTGCTGGCAGCATTTCACATTTGTAAAGTACAAGGGGGAGCTGCAGTTTATTCAGCACAGCCCCAACAACCACCCAGATGCCCAGTACTTAATTATTAGCAGTTTGCTAATAAAAAGCCAACGGAAGTACTTTCTCTGTAAACTAGGTAGTTTAGAGGCCATGTTCAACAGAAATAATTGTGTTAATTACCTTTTTCTCATGAAAAAAAAAATATATCCCCTAGTACTAAATCAGTCACTGTTTTAATACAAATGGGTTGGTTATGCATTGATCAAGCTTTGCTTTTCCTCTTAAGAGGAAGCAATTGCAGAGTTCCCGTAGCAAGGAGATCTACCATATTTTGGATGCAGTTTTCTTATTCCACCTGTTATTTAGTGATCTCTTGAATACTTCCATCAGCTACTGTGATGAGCACCATTATGAAGAGGAGATAACTGCTTTCTTCATCTCACAAATAGGAAAACTGATTTACAGTGACTTGTGCAATGTCACAAATGCTGTTTAGCATCATTTATACTGCTAATTTATTGTCATACCAACTCAGGCACTTTCCACTAAGTTCTAGAACCTATTTTGCCAACTACTGGACTTAGAAACACTAGGATTAATATTTTGCACTTGGTTTTCTTAAACTCCATACCACAGAAAAAATTTAGGTCAGAAAGTGTGTCTGGAAGTCACACAGTCCAACCGCCTATTCAAAGCAGAGTTAACTTCAAAGATGTTTGAAGCCTATGTTGATCAAGGTTCACGCTGTTCAGCAACATTTTGTGCCTTATTTGTCAAAGAAATGTAATGATTCACATAGACTATTTTGTGAGACTCATGTCTATAAATGAGCTATATTTAAGTATCACTTACCACTTTCTTTTCGGGCTGTGGAAATTCCTCAGTTTCTTCTTCTCTTCCAATGGTGACACACAATCAAACAAAAAATGGGCTGAAATTAAGCAATCTGACAAAGGAGCCCAGGAGTCCCAGTGAAGTCTGAGGAGATGACAGCACTAATTCCATATGGATCAGATACATTCAATAAATGTTTCATGAAGAATTTTTAATGATGGGAGATTTATAAAAATCAGATTTATAAAAACTGTAATTTAGGCCCAGCCCATATCAACCAGGCTTCTGTTCACTCATCTCTCCCACCCCCTCTGTGGAACAGGGAGGAGAAAAAAATTATTTCAGCATTTCACATCCATGTATAGCTGAAATTTTGGTGAGTTTTCTTTTGATGCCAGCACAGAAGCATTTGTTTATTGATGCAGCTATTCCAAACACAGTGAGTTTCAGATACTGTCTTCATCTGGCTTATATGTGACTCTCACATTCTTGTTTGAATTTGACCTTTGCCTGTTAATAAGTTGGTAGAACCTGATTTTCAGTTTTCAGTTGAGTTCCATTTCCATCAGTTTTAGGAAGAAGACAGACGACAGGCATGGTTGCTTTTTAAATTTTTGCTTTTCTTTTGAAAAACTTTAGAATAAGTTCCTTAGTATCTTGCAAGCTTCCTAGGCTTGTATCAAAAATCCTATTCAATTAAATTGAAGTTTTTACAAAGAACTATATTTTGAATGAGTGATCTTTTGAAATAAATAAAAAACATACTTCACTCATGACTAACCAAGCATTTTTGCATTGACAGTTGTGCAGAAGACAAGAAAGGAATTTAAAAATTAGAATTAATTATTTGGAGGTGAGAACTTTGAACCAAAGTAATTATCAGGTAATAATTATCACTAAATTTTTTTCCAGGTGCACAAACTTGTAACCTTTCTGCATTTATCTACATTACAACCAGACTAGAATATCAAAAGGGAAGTTTTATGTGGAGTACACTTCACATTAACTTGAATCTCCAGGAACATTAAACAAGTTCCCTTTCTTTGCCTTTAGGTGTCTCTGTTATCCTTTGTAAAACACCAAATGCTGCATGACTTCAGTGTTTCTGAATTGTGCTTAGAGGAGTTTCTTTATCCCTCTCAGTTTTGCTTTTATTTGGAAGAGAGAACATGCATATTAGTTGTTTAAAAAATTATGTAATGCATCTCTCCCTATTACTTTAAATTTTATACAGTAAAACTAACTATGAAAAATTTGCAGGGTTGCATCCCAACACAGAGAAAATAGTTTCTTAATACTAGTTTGTCAGAGTACAAATAAAACAATTTGCATAAAATAAATAGACCATACAAAGAGTATTTTTCCAGTAATTTTCTACATGTCTTCCCTTGGCATATCTCTTTCTCAAGTGAAGCAATATAGGGAGATAGTGTCTTAGAATTAAGAGGTATCAATTGTCTCTTGAATTTCTATGTCTTCACTGCTGCTATATTGTTATTTAATTATCGACCAGTCTTTTAATCAAAATGCAGCAATTTTTTATTGTCTCTATGCAGCTTTCAAAAGTTTTCAAATTTTTCTAGAATGCAAACCCTTCTGCTAACTTTATGCCTGATGCTTCAATTCCACTATGTTATCTGAGAAAAAACTTAGGAAAATCAAAACAGAGCTATGAGATGACATCTCTCAGCAACACCCATTACTTTATATGAAGACATTAATCAAAGCTGTACATTAAAACCAGAAAACTTATAAAATAGTGCTGATGCAGGTAGCAACAAGACACCAGAGTTTTTCATAATAATCTGTATAATCTGGGGAACAAGAAAATTTCATCTGTCAAATTAAGTAAAGACACATGATCTGCCTAAGTGTTAGATACCTTCCAAGCAAACAGCAGCAGCCCACAGTGACTCCTAAGGAGTGACAGACAGTGTGAGAGCAACTGCAGATGTGGGCTGGGGTGGACTCCATTACGCTGACAGAAATACTTCAAGAGTTCGCAGTCTTGTCTGAGAGAAGGCTTAGTCATATTCTGTTTTACATATTTTTATTTTAGTCGTCCTTTTTGTGGTAAGGCTGGCACAGGTCTGGGAACTGAGCTAGAATCTGTGTCTGGCTGTGTGACACAAACAAAACTGGTATTCAAATTCTCATTAAAAGGTGTTTTTTTACTTTGTGGATTCTGGTACCACTAAAACCAGCTTCATTCACAAATCACCTAAGCTTGCAAGCAGTGGGAAAGCCCAATTTATAACTTCAAAAAGTTTATTTCATCCAAGAATCATTGAGAAACAATAAATGTGAGATCCACAAGGTATATTTTACAAAAATAAAACCACTTTTTATAGCAGAAATAAGTTTTAATGTCAAGCGCATGCTTTATGTTGACAATGATACAGCTCAGGGTATAGTTACTTTTATTGGAAAATTAAAAAAAATAGTTTACTTAATCCTGTTGATGTAAAATATAAGATGGATGCTATAAAACTGCTCACTGACAGATATAAACATGTTTTGAAATATGAATGAACTCAATCAATTCAATATGCAACTTTTACTTGTTGTTCTCAAAAGATAAGGCAATACCAGAATTTGAACAAACCCTGTGCCAAGGCAAAATGCTAGCTCTTCACTGGCCCACAAGATGATGGGGGAGGCTATTCTATCTAAAGCACACATAAGATGACAAATCCATTACATTAAAACCTTTCAATCTTAGGTAAAATTATAATAATGTCTTGTACAGAATTGTCATATTCTCATAGATTGACAGGTGGTATGGAAGTGTCATCATGAGTATACATATATATCTATATACATATGAGACTCTGGTGTCAAATTAACTTTTTTTTAACAGGGTTGTCCAGAAATAATCCAAATAACACCTTTTTTTTTTTTTTCTGCTTGGCGTATGCTGCAATCACATCAGTTATAACGTAGGTCTCAGTCCTGTACATGTTCATGTACAGGGATGTGGCACATGGATAACAGCTCAGTCTACATTACAGTTTCCTTTGACAAGGTCAATATTGAATTACAAAGGAGTGAATATTTGTTACTTCTCTCTCATTTCAAAATTCAATATTATGCACCCTCTGTATAATACACATTTTCAAATTTTTATATGAACAAGACAGGGATTTAGGAATTTTGTTTAGCATAGTGTCAATAATTATCTTCTTTCCTGTTTGTTATAGGGTATTTCATACTTGTTTTTTTCTGTGAAATATTTTTTCTCATCCTGGATGCTTTAAGAAAGCAGAGACAAAGATCAAACTGTTTAAACCTTTTTAATATTGTCTCTTAATGTTTAACCTTTTGGGTGAGGTACATTTGCTAGTTGCTACTAGTTTATCCATCTAGAACACCATCTAGATGCTTTTTGGCTTCAAAAATTTGAAGTCATAAAACACAGACAAGAGAATTAATAGAAAGGAAGATTTCTTAAAGCCAGCTATTTTTTCAAAGCCTCTTTAGATTTCACTGAAAACATGCAAGTTATGAATTATCATAGGCTTTAATTCACTATTCTGTTGTATTCACTCATGATGAATTCTATTCTAGTTAATTGGAGCCATACTGATTTTGACCCATTTACTTCTCAGCTCCTACACCGAACATTGGTCAATAATAGATGTAAAGTACCTATTCAAATCAATTTAGATCAAAATTGCTATAAAAATTATCAGAAAGAGGTGGTGAGATAATCTCACAGAGTTTATTAATCCAGAATGTGTGGTCTAAACTCATCTCTTTCATTCCCTTTGTAATATTTTTATTTTGTTCATCTGTTGTGGGTTTTCTTTAAACTTTTTGGAAAGGTGGGTGGAAACTGATAAATTAGGCCAATAATTAAAAATTAGCAGTAGATTTATATGTGACACTTGAATTTACGCATCCAGGAGTAGGGTGCTAAGACCACTTGGCCTGCTGAACCTAAACTGTAAATTTACACATATGAAAATATATATCTCAAGACAACTGTTCTTGAAAATTCTGTTTTGTCTGTTTAATATGATAAATGTCTTTTGTCCTGCTTTGCCCTCTTTCCATAGAGCTCTGAACTCCCTCAATATTGATCAAATTGACATTTTCTTGAAAGAATTCCAGGGTGTCCTGTAATGTCTAATACTAATAAAACTGGTTTTTTTCAGATGGCAAGGGCTAACTTAAAATCCTCAGAGAAAAGCATATCAAGACAAATAGTAAAACTGTAGGAAACAGGTGCCAGCAATCCACCAATTGCCAGGCAGTGAGCACGAGCTTGTGCTCAGCCCACCTGTGCCCAGTCAGGGCTGGCCCCAGCTGCAAGCGAGCAGCATTAGGGGGCCAATAAAAGGTGGTGCTTAAGGCACATGCTCAGCTCATTCCTGAGCTAGGAGCAGAGGAGGCTGGTCTGGTTCAGAACACCAGTACTGACCGAGATCAACCACTGCTCTTCCTCAGAGCTCTGTGCTCTTCAAAAAATTCGTCCAGCTACATAAAACGTTTTAATGGATGATATTGTAGCTCAACATTGCACACTATAATTCCATGTCCATGGACCAGCAGTCACGGTGACAATAGCTTCATGTTTTAAACACCAGGGAGGTATCCTGGTGAACAATTATCTCATCATAAATCCTGGATTATCTCATCATAAATCCTGCTGTCAGTAATGACAATGAGCATATTCTATTAACTCCTTGCAGTGTTTGATTACTGAAGCATGACTACACCATATCAAAATAAAACAAATAATTAACCTTAAAGGAAACCAACCTATCCAAAATTTTATTACTATTACATGCATTCTGTGTTTCTTTACATTCAAGAATATGGATTCCTTTTATGAATTGCTGCTTTAGGTGATAAAAAATTTACTCATGATGGTTCAGATCTAAGACCATTTCTTTAGCTGATAACCATGGATGTTTTTCAAATTCCGGTTTCACACAGATGAAATTTATTGACTACAAGTGAAGTAGAAATAGCAATTTTGGTGTGCTAATTCCATTCAACAAACAATACTGAAATGACTTCCCATAAATGCACAGTTGCCAGGTGTGCATAAGCTTTTCTTGGCTTCCTTTCCAGGCCAAAATGCTGTACCTAGACACGTATCTCGCTAAAGCAGTAACTATGACAAAGGCAACAAAGAAATTTGTAGCTAGGTTAGCTTAAATATATATGCACACGCATGTAGATTAAATTCTGCTGGGAGGTAACTCCTTAAAGCATGTGAAATTGCCTTTCAGAGGCTTTGGATTCAGTGAATAATGCTATAAAGCAAAAAGATTTATTCTTTAATTATATAAGGCTGTAGCAATTGCTTTTGATGCAAAACAAGCCCAGAAGTAAACGGTACTTGAATGAAGAAACAGATTAGCTTGTGGTCTGCTNCTGGTGTCAAATTAACTTTTTTTTAACAGGGTTGTCCAGAAATAATCCAAATAACACCTTTTTTTTTTTTTCTGCTTGGCGTATGCTGCAATCACATCAGTTATAACGTAGGTCTCAGTCCTGTACATGTTCATGTACAGGGATGTGGCACATGGATAACAGCTCAGTCTACATTACAGTTTCCTTTGACAAGGTCAATATTGAATTACAAAGGAGTGAATATTTGTTACTTCTCTCTCATTTCAAAATTCAATATTATGCACCCTCTGTATAATACACATTTTCAAATTTTTATATGAACAAGACAGGGATTTAGGAATTTTGTTTAGCATAGTGTCAATTATTATCTTTTTTCCTGTTTGTTATAGGGTATTTCATACTTGTTTTTTTCTGTGAAATATTTTTTCTCATCCCGGATGCTTTAAGAAGAGCTGGGCCGATTCCAATGGGATGAGGTTCAACACGGCCAAGTGCCGGTTCCTGCACTTTGGCCACAACAACCCCATGCACCGCTACAGGCTAGGGACAGAGTGGCTGGAGAGCAGCCAGGCAGAAAGGGACCTGGGAGTCTGGATTGACAAGAAGCTGAACATGAGCCAGCAGTGTGCCCAGGTGGCCAAGAGTGCCAATGGCATCCTGGCCTGTATCAGGAACAGCGTGGCCAGCAGGTCCAGGGAAGTGATTCTGCCCCTGTACTCAGTGCTGGTGAGGCCACACCTCGAGTACTGTGTCCAGTTCTGGGCCCCTCAGTTTAAGAAGGATGTAGAGGTCCTGGAACAGGTCTAAAGGAGGGCAACCAAGCTGGTGAAGGGACTCCAGCACAGGACCTATGAAGAGAGGCTGAGAGAGCTGGGGCTGTTCAGCCTGAAGAAGAGGAGGCTCAGGGGAGACCTCATTGCTGTCTACAACTACCTGAAAGGAGGCTGTAGCGAGGTGGGAGTTGGACTCTTTTCACAGACGACCTTCAACAAGACAAGAGGACACAGTCTTAAGTGGTGCCAGGGGAGATTTAGGTTAGATATTAGAAAGAATTTCTTCACGGAGAGGGTGATCAGGCTATGGAATGGACTGCCCGGTGAGGTGGTAGATTCTCCGTCCCTGGAGATATTTAAAAAAAGACTGGATGTGGCACTCAGTGCCATGGTCTAGCAACTGCTCCGGTGGGTCAAGGGTTGGACTAGATGATCTCTGAGGTCCCTTCCAACCTGGCTAATTCTATGATTCTATGATTCTAAGAAAGCAGAGACAAAGATCAAACTGTTTAAACCTTTTTAATATTGTCTCTTAATGTTTAACCTTTTGGGTGAGGTACATTTGCTAGTTGCTACTAGTTTATCCATCTAGAACACCATCTAGATGCTTTTTGTCTTCAAAAATTTGAAGTAATAAAACACAGAAAAGAGAATTAATAGAAAAGAAGATTTCTTAAAGCCATCTATTTTCCAAAGCCTCTTTAGATTTCACTGAAAACATGCAAGTTATGAATTATCATAGTCTTTAATTCACTATTCTGTTGTATTCACTCATGATGAATTCTATTCTAGTTAATTGGAGCTATACTGATTTTGACCCATTTACTTCCCAGCTCCTACACCGAACATTGGTCAATAATAGATGTAAAGTACCTATTCAAATCAATTTAGATCAAAATTGCTATAAAAATTATCAGAAAGAGGTGGTGGGATAATCTCACAGAGTTTATTAATCTAAAATGTGTGGTCTAAACTCATCCCTTTGATTCCCTTTGTAATATTTTTATTTTGTTCTTCTGTTGTGGGTTTTTTTAAACTTTTTGGAAAGGTGGGTGGAAATTGATAAATTAGGCCAATAATTAAAAATTAGCAGTAGATTTATATGTGACACTTGAATTTACGCATCCAGGAGTAGGGTGCTAAGACCACTTGGCCTGCTGGACCTAAACTGTAAATTTACACATATGAAAATATATATCTCAAGACAACTGTTCTTGAAAATTCTGTTTTGTCTGTTTAATATGATAAATGTCTTTTGTTCTGCTTTGCCCTCTTTCCATAGAGCTCTGAACTCCCTCAATACTGATCAAATTGACATTTTCTTGAAAGAATTCCAGGGTGTCCTGTAATGTCTAATACTAATAAAACTGGTTTTTTTCAGATGGCAAGGGCTAACTTAAAATCCTCAGAGAAAAGCATATCAAGACAAATAGTAAAACGTTTTAATGGATGATATTGTAGCTCAACATTGCACACTATAATTCCATATCCATGGACCAGCAGTCACGGTGACAATAGCTTCATGTTTTAAACACCAGGGAGGTATCCTGGTGAACAATTATCTCATCATAAATCCTGCTGTCAGTAATGACAATGAGCATATTCTATTAACTCCTTGCAGTGTTTGATTACTGAAGCATGACCACACCATATCAAAATAAAACAAATAATTAACCTTAAAGGAAACCAACCTGTCCAAAATTTTATTACTATTACATGCATTCTGTGTTTCTTTACATTCAAGAATATGGATTCCTTTTATGAATTGCTGCTTTAGGCGATAAAAAATTTACTCATGATGGTTCAAATCTAAGACCATTTCTTTAGCTGATAACCATGGATGTTTTTCAAATTCCGGTTTCACACAGATGAAATTTATTGACTACAAGTGAAGTAGAAATAGCAATTTTGGTGTGCTAATTCCATTCAACAAACAATACTGAAATGACTTCCCATAAATGCACAGTTGCCAGGTGTGCATAAGCTTTTCTTGGCTTCCTTTCCAGGCCAAAATGCTGTACCTAGACACGTATCTCGCTAAAGCAGTAACTATGACAAAGGCAACAAAGAAATTTGTAGCTAGGTTAGCTTAAATATATATGCACACACATGTAGATTAAATTCTGCTGGGAGGTAACTCCTTAAAGCATGTGAAATTGCCTTTCAGAGGCTTTGGATTCAGTGAATAATGCTATAAAGCAAAAAGATTTATTCTTTAATTATATAAGGCTGTAGCAATTGCTTTTGATGCAAAACAAGCCCAGAAGTAAACGGTACTTGAATGAAGAAACAGATTAGCTTGTGGTCTGCTTGTTGGTTAATTTAGACACCAGCCATACCCTTTCATGTTTCATAAAGAGACGCAGTTCGTCCTTCATTATAGGAAAAATGTTATACTGTTCCACTGGTTAGCAGGTACTGCTGAAATTTGGAAACCACTGAGGGATGAATAGGAAAAAATTATGAGGAAAAACAGGTTCAGATAGGCTGGCATAATAAAATGAAATTAATAGATTTAGCTGATAACACTGCTCTGCAGCTTGATTTAGAATAGCAAAATACTTGTTGCAGGTACTCTTTGTTTTTTCTTTTTCTTCTTTTTTTGTCACCCTACTGTTTGAGATTAAAGAATGACAGACATTTTATTTGCAAATAAAAGTAGACTTGCATAGTAAGCAAATATATACATATAGAAATATTTTAATACCTAAATTATAGAGAGAAGATATAGCAGAAAACTTGCCATTTAGTAAAATTTAGGTATTCCAAAGTTCCTTGGTTGTTTTCATAATTTATCCCTGCATCTTTCTAGGAAAGAAAACGGCAATGAAGATTGTAAAACTAGAACTGGATTTTCCTGCCGGAAAAGTCAGAAGCTGAGCAGAAAAAGGGAAGAAGAGTTGTAGAGGTCCTGTAGATTCAAGCCAAGAGCTACTGCTGATGCTCTCAACCCCAGCAGTAACAGCCAAACTCCTGGTATTTCTCTCTTGCTCAACAAAGCACCTGCTTTGCTGTAGAGTTCTGTGACCCAGGTGGAAGGGTCACAGCCCCAGCAATCAGTTACTTCCCTCATGGCTATAGTCACTTCTCAAGAACATATTCTTTCCCTACTTAATGGTAGTTCATGTCATTCATAGGTCTTCCCTACCTGGGAAACAGCTTTCTCTGTTTGGCTCACTTTGCCCAGAGTGTAACAGTATTTGTTACAGCTCATTCTTTAACTGTAGTACTCCTGCTCTTCTGGACACCACAGCTCTGACTTTTATATTTCTAGTTATTTACTGGTCCCTTCTGTGTACTAACTAAAACATGAGCTCAGCCAAAAAATGTTTCAGTTTGAGAATTTTCAAGTGATTGTTCCACTTCTTTCATAGATTTATGCAGGAGTACTGAGTGTACTACATTTCCTTTATTTAATACAGTATTAATGCCAAGTAATGGCAAGGATATACTTTTTATTGTTATTAAACCAGAAGCCAAACAGTTCTCTACCCAGTTAGTTTATCAGGATTTGCAGATCCTTACATTTTCTGCTGTGGATTAGAGGAAAAAAATGTTACCAAAAACTGTCTTAGGAATCTGCATATTTGTGACTGTTACAGTGACATTATTTCAAAAACATTTGATATCTCAAATGTTTGGTATGTATTAGTTCTGTTTCATCAGAACTGATACCTACATTCTGTAATATTTTTCCTGTATGAGACAGAAGTCTATATAAAGTTAACAAATGTAGACTTCTGCAGAACGTAGTGAGGATGATACAAGTCTTAGCTTTCATTTTGTCTGTCATGAATAAATGTAATTAAAGCTGAGATACTGAGTGTTATCTTAACTTGTGATTTCTTTAAACCTCTAAAGACCTAACTTCTTTTTTATAATCCTTGGCTAAGGAACATGAAGCTAAAAATTCCACGTGAGTTCTGTTAACATTTATTGTGTTGCTTTTCCTGACCAGTTAATCCTGGAAACTCTCAAGATTTATAAATATTAGAATAATATCTCAGGTAGTGTGAAATAGAAGTAATCATCATGGCAGGGGTGAGAGGTGGGGAATAGTCACAAAAAAACCCACCCACCCACAAAAAGCCCCGAACAAACAAAAGCAAAAAAATAAAGAACGACCCCCCAAAATTATAACTTTATGTTCTTGTCTATGCAAGTCAAGCTTAAGTAGTTCACACTTAAATAGTTTTGATAAAAAAAGTTCAGAAGCTTGGAGTTTTCATCCATATATGCCTTCCAATTTACAAATTTTTAAGCACACATGTCTAATTGGTGTGTTGTCTTAGGACTCTGTTGAATTAGGAAAGCTTCCCTGATGTGACAATTAGAAATAATTTAGAAGAAGCTAATAGGTGTTACACAGCTCAAAAATATAGAGGAAAATGTTGCTCTACAGATTTTGAAATAATATTTCCTTTGCTCTCAGTGGGAAGCAAGTCTAATATGTGGAAAATATTTGTTTCATTCTGGTTCTGCTTTGGTAGAACAATGCCAGTGAGTGCTCTTTGCTACCTGTTCCCAAGAGATGAGATTCTCCACTCCTTCGAGTGTCTTTTAAGCACTCAGCCCTGCCAAAGGTGTGTGCAGATGAAAGGCATGAAGTCCAGCTTGAGTTGAGGGATGGAGATACCTTCCCAATGTGGGACTTGGATCTTGGGCCTACAATTCCCTTCCTTCTCTCTACTTGGTCACCATAACATATTTAGTACCTACCAGGATGTCTTCTCCTTTCCCTGGGCAGGTGACTTCACAACAGTGGTAGCACCAGAAACTAGATATATCCTTTTTAGGTTCTGACATTATTTATTCAAGTCAGGAACAGTTTCTAATATTTTCTACCACAGCACCACTAGAGAAATACATCTGCCTAATGTCAGCCAACTCAGTACTGATTTGAAAACTAGGTTTTTATTAGAACCAAGTGAATCATACCAATATGTTGGGTAAACAATGCTTTTATAGATTCTTAGGTCTATTTACTTCCCAGACAACAGGAGGGATCCTGCCTGCCTTTATATTCTCTCCAGCAATATAGAGCATATGCCTGCCCAGTTTGGCTGGCAGACATCAATGGAGTTTTGCCCTTGATGGTTGCTGCTTATACAGATGGCTATAAAAATGCTGCTGGAAAACAGCCTACACTGTAGGAAGCACCTTCTATAGGAGACAAGACTGAACAAGGAAAAGTGTTTTAATTCTCTCCTACTCAGATTGAAAACTTGAGCACAATTTGACTGTGGGTTATAAAACTAAATTTAAACTTATTTTTTCATGCTAAATTTAGTCACGTCAAAATTTTCAACATGATATTTCGAAGATCCTATTTACAAGATTCATTAGAGATCTATATATTTGGCTTGCCTATATTAGTCACATATTTCATTCCCCTCCAAGTGGATGGAACAAAATAATTCAGGTGAATCACCCGCCACATACTTTTTCATACTTGCCTTTGGACTGAATGAATCAGTCTCTGGAGAAGGCTATGCCTTCTCACTGACTGCAAGTAGAACCTAGCAAAACTGGCTGCAGATAAACTATCAACAGGGACAGGATTTTATTCCAGAATCACACTGAATCAAAGAAAAAATTCCCATCATTGTCACTTGTTGTCAGGCCTCCATCCTTTGTCACGTGAACTGCCAGCTGTAGGATTACTGCCACCAGTTATACAATAATAATACAATACATACAACAATAATGTTCTCAGCAATAATAATGTTCTTAGCAACATTTACATTTCTTTCAAAGGTCTGGGTTGTGCATATTCTAGCAGCTGATTTTCCTGGTCCAGAATCTGACTCGTTCTCATTCTTCATCAAAGCAATCCTGTCCTGACTGCATTCATATCTGGCTGATTCCATCTCCTCCCCCCACCCCTCCCAACAAACAGAGAAATGCAGAAGAGCTATCACTTATACCTACAGTGAATGTATATCAGCAGTGTAATCTGGCCTGTTAAACTCAGTAACACTGATTTCAGCAGGACTGGGGTTTTGTCTCAGGAAAGCACTTCTTTTTCTGGGGTGAAACCTCAAAGTATAAAAAAGTACATAGAGCAGTAACAACTTGTATACAAACAGTTAACTGTCCATTATATAATTCCTTTAACGTGCTCACCTTATCTGACAGCTCATGAAAACTGATCACAATACATGCCTTTCTGTTAGATTCAAGATGATGGTAGCCTTTGACACTGCAGTTAGCTAATATTACTGTCATTCACCAGCAGTAATATATGTTTGCTATGGCAATTTAGGAAGATATGCTGGGCTATCACTGAAACAGATATTAAAGAGAAGGGCCTTGTAGAAATTCAGAGTTGCTATTAAGTGGGAATTATCCATTAGGAACTACGAGGAGTTAATGTTTTTCTAATATTTATGAATTCTAATGGTAAAAATAAATACCTTTTAAAAACTTATGTTAAATTTGTAAACAAATTTGACTGAGTTAAACACACTGAGTACTGTGTCCAGTTCTGGGCCCCTCAGGTCAGGAAGGAGATTGAGGTGCTGGAGCAGGTCCAGAGAAGAGCAAGGAGGCTGTGAAGGGACTCCAGCACAAGTCCTGTGAGGAAGGGCTGAGGGAGCTGGGGGTGTTCAGTCTGGAGAAGAGGAGGATTAGGGGAGACCTCATCACTCTCTACAACTCCCTGAAAGGAGGGTGTAGCCAGGGGGGGGTCGGTCTCTTCTCCCAGGCAGCCATCAGTAAGACAAGAGGGCAAGGACTTAAGCTCTGCCAGGGGAGGTTTAGGTTGGATATTAGGAAAAAATTCTTTACAGAAAGGGTGATCAGGCATTGGAATGGGCTGCCCAGGGAGGTGGTGGATTCTCCATCTCTGGAGGTTTTTAAGAAGAGACTGGATGTGGCACTCAGTGCCTTGGTCTGAGAACCACAGTGGTAGTGGATCAAGTGTTGGGCTAGATGATCTCAGAGGTCCTTTCCAACAGGGATGATTTTGCGATTTTACGATCCTATGAAATGAAACTGCTGCACATGGAAAAAAAATCCAAGGAGCGCTTATGAATTAATATCATAGAGTCACATAATCACTTCACAGACACTCTATGACCTTCACTAAATTATAGGAATCAAAAAACCATTATCTGTGACCATTTGATCTTAGAATACTCAAATTCAGAAGTATAATCCTTGAAATAATACCCAGTGAAAAGTTTGTGCATGTGAGTGATCACCAGTGTACAAGCCTGGATATAGCCAAACTGCTACTTAAAATTTTAAATTATAATTTTTTTTTTATGTTAGACACATTCTCCAGACAATTTTTTCCCCACACAAGATTCAGAAGCACACAGCAAAAATTTTGGGAGAAAAATGTACAATTTAGTCAATAAACTTAATCTGCACTGAATAGAATCTAGTTTTGAACTGACGTTCAGTCAATTTTAGATGAAATGCAATAATGACTCTACAATAGCAGTGTTATGATGAGAGCTTTGCATAAATTCTTCATTCTATGTAGAGGCTATTCATGCACATTACCTGTAATACTTGAAAGTAATTCCCTCATTAGGGAAGACCCTGGGAAAATTATAATGATGTGTAAGAGGCTGACAAAATAATGTTCTGTGTTAAAGACAGAGGTTTGTTTAGCGGGGTTTATCCAGTGCTCTCAAGAATCAATAACAGGTAATGAGTCATCACTCCAGAGTCACACATATTTACTCCAATCAGAAATGTTTATTTTCTAGACAAGCAGTGAACTAGTAGGTACTTCAGTGTAGCTACTGTATAGAACTGGAGTGTACAACTGTGTCCCTGCTGACAGCATATTATGAAGCTATTAGGTACATCTGAGAGTCATTTAAATGCAAATGGGATGGAAGTTATTCAGTGACTAAAAACAGTCTTCCAGGCAACCACTTGAGTAATTAGAAACCATCTGGTATCATGAAACAATACAATGCTTTCAATGTATCTGCAGGCCAAAGGGATGAAATTTACTTCCCACAACAATAGAAAACACCTATGCTCGTATGTTAGAGCTCTGACAATTAATATACAAAAGCAGATCCATCTTATTTTTTCTCTTGGTCACTCCTGGTACAGAAATAAAGGAGAAGCCTAGAAGATAGCATGCCATAAACTACAAAAAGTAAATGTAAGAAGGACACACACAAACTATGAGATGAATACCTGACAAAATAAAGAAGCTTTGCTGAAATCTTTACTTTTTAATCTGGTAAAACTACGAAAAACATAAAGTAAAATATAAGTTTGATAGCTCATCTGTCTTATGTCCTTATGAAAATATGTCGTATACTTTCAGTGTGTGGTATATATAAGCAGATTCCAAATAAAGCAGTATATCTAAAGGTTTTCCCTTCTCTGGCTGTTAGGAGCTTGGGGTTTAGGATTTTATTGCTGGGGAGAATTAAATTAAAATTTTATCTTTTGTCTAAACCTAAGCTACACTTCATTGAATCATAGAATGGCTTAGGTTGGAAGGGACCTTAGAGATCATCTGCTCCAACCTCCCTGCCATGGTCAACTAGACCAGGTTGCTCAAAGCCTGATCCAACCTGGCCTTGAATACCTCCAGGGAGGGGCATTCACAGTTTGTCTGGGAAATCTGTTCCAGAGTCTCACCACCCTTGTACTGAAGAACTTCTTCCTAAGATCTGGTCTAAACCTAGTCTCCTTCACTCTAAAACTTGTTTCCCCTTGCCCTATTTCTGGACACTCATGAAAGTCTCTCTCCAGCCTTCCTGTAGTTTTCCTTCAGGTATTGGAAGGCAGCTATAAGGTCCCCTCAGCGTCTTCTTCAGGCTGAACAATGCTTCCTCCTCAGCCCCTCCACATAGCAGATGTGTTCCAGCCCCTGGACCATCTTTGTGGACTTCCTCTGGACTTGTTCCAACAGATCTATATCCTTCTTATGAGGGGGACACCAGAACTGGATGCAGTATTCAGCGTGGGGTCTCCCAAGAGCAGAGTAGGGGGGAAGAATCACCTCTCTTCATATGCTGCTCACACTCCTCTTGATGCATCCTAGGATACAGTTGGCCTTCTGAGCTGCATGAGCACACTGCCGGCTCATGTTGAGCTTTACATCAATTAACATTCCCAAAGCCTTCTCTTCAAGGCTACTCTCAACCCATTTTGTACCCGTCTTGTAATTGTGCCTGGGATTAGCCTCACCCAGATTCAGAACCTTGCACTTAGACTTGTCAAACATCATGCAATTTGCACTCGTCCATTTATCAAGTCTTTTAAGGTCCCTCTGGATGACATCCCTTCCCTGAAGTGTATCAACCTCACCACACATCTTGGTATCATCAGCAAACTTGCTGAGGGTGCACTCAATGCTGTAGCTGACATTGTCCCTGTAGCTGACAAAGATGTTAAACAGCACTGGACCCAGAACTGACCACTGAGAGACTCCAGTTGTCACTGGTCTTCAGCTAAGTCTACTTCATCATCTTTGTTTCCAAGATAAATACCCTAGACAATATAAGGATAAGTTATTCTCTATTAAAAAAAAAACAAAACAAAACCAAAAACAAAACACAAAGCATTAGACTTTCAGAGCTAGTCTGGGAGATTAAGTGACAAAAGGCAATTTGAAATTTAAATTAATATTTGTCGTAGTTGTCTTCTTCAACATCATATTCACATGACACATAACTTTATTTTGCAGTTTGTAACAGCTGACAACAATACAGAGCTCTAGCTTCAGAATTTATTAATAATAACCATTCTTTAAGGATAAGAAAGTAATATTAAGATACTTATTTCAAGAGTTTCAATAATTAGACAAGTAATAGGAGACACTCACTGTAGTCATGTAAAAGATGCAATTTATATGCCAAATAAAACAGTTGAAATTTTAAGGTCTGTGTGTCTGTCAAAAGAAAGAAGTGGTGGTTGATCCACAATAGCTCTGATCAGGTTGGATGGGAAAGATCTGACAGATCCAACAGTGCAGGTTGTCAGGATGAATAAAGTTCTTCTGTAGATAATTTTTGGTCCTGTACCACCACACAGCTGGGTTTCTGGGACTGTATGCTACAGAAACTGAAGCTATTCCTTCACTTTATTCTTACATGAGCCAAAATACCATCTCTATTTTCTATTTATATAATTCATGCAAGATCTTCTTTCAAAAACTTCCCGCAAAAATAAAATACATTAGAAGTACTCGGAGTGAACTGTCAATACAGTGAATAGTGAATGTAATAACTGTGTGTGAAGAGAGTGGTTTTGTGTAGTCTATTTGCACAGCTCAGTTAAAGAAATCTGTTCTCCTTGCATACATGAGTGTGGCTACTGAGACTTTCTTTCAGGTTCTCAATACACAGGATTCCCTGCATATTAGTACTTTTTGATATGTCAGATCCTGAACAACAAAACTAATTTCCAGTGACATTAATCTTTTTGAGACTATAAACTATGAGTCAAAATGGTTATTCTGCTTTCTGGATGTAAGGTCTCAGATTAAGAAGCCTATATGGTTTCTCAACTGACATACACTGCTTCTGTAGAAAATCAACATTACCACCCTCTAGTACTCATAAAAGATGTCTCTCTACATTAATAGATTTTTTTATAGCCTTATTTCAATCATTGCATGCAATATAAAGAAATAAATACTGTTTACCAACAGCACTTCATTCATCCTTGTGTGTAATAGCTATTTAAGTAATTAATTTTCATAACAAGACCCATTTGTTCTCTTCTTGTACATGAGAGTATGAATTATTTTCCTGTGTGCTTTTGAGTTTTCATACTAAGCAAACCTTAATCAATGAGAAAACAAACCTATTCGGACATTCAATTCACCATAATTTTTAGTTAATTTTCTTTGCCAATTTGACCATGAGAATGGTTTTCTAATATTCAGCCATTCACCTCTATTCTCAGCTAATGCACACACATTTGTTTGACACAAGCAACTCGCAGCAAGACATTCCTGACATATTCAAAAGTTTCATAGATAGCTACATAGCTAGCATCACTTAAAAAATAAGGCTGCAGCAACTCTTAGGTAGTCTGTAGCTAACACAAAATTCTAGAAATAACAAATAAAGTTTCTGCAGAACACCATCTGAGCTGGGACAATATGGAATTTACCACATCACTGTGGCATATTTGACTGAATGCCTGTATTTCATATATCTGTGTTATCTCAAAGAAATAAAATAAATAAATAAATAAAAATTTAAAAGTTATTTGGTTTAGGTAGACACCAGAAAAAGAAGTTCATTGACATCCCTGTCATTTGGTCACTTTGACTTACCACGCTGTAAAATGCATGCAGTTTTTTCCAAGCTGAAGGTGTAAAGCATCATGCATAATACTAAATGTAGTCCTTCTTTTACAACATCCCTCACTCACACAGATGATCCTCCAAATGTCCATTGATACTTGCACAGGCATCTTCCTTGCATGTATTTTCTTGCCAAAGCTGTGGAAAGGTTTATAGCCTGAGCCCTTCATAGTCTGTGAGCTCAGCTTTACTTAATTAAAATCAAATAACATAGATTACAAAAATAATTTACACAGTATAAAGGAAAACAATTCCAAAACTTCTCGGCAGTATTATCATACTATTTTTTTCAAGAATATAAAGGGGCTGCTACCAACATGCTCTTGCACATTAGGAAAGGAGATTCATTACAGCAGGCAATATATTAAGTTTTAATTATTGTTCTCGCATAAAGTCTGAGATAGCAATAAGAAAATGATAAACTGAAGTAAAGAGACTGTATAAAATAAAAGAAACAATGACTGTAATGTTTATTAGGAAACAACAAAATATAAGATCAGCCTTCAAAAACTAGGAGGTCAAAGTCAATTTTAAGATGATATTTACAATTTAAATATAGAGATTTACAGTTTGCTTGCATTATCATGCCAATCTGCCCCACAGAGTATAACTTTGCAAAAGTTAATAGTGGATTTTTCCAGTGTGGAGTTCTCCAAAGAGAACTTACCAATTTAGGAAAATTCTTTAAATATATTAAGGAAAAACAACAAAAAGAAATTGTGTAACCTCTTTCCATTTGTTCTTTTTAATGAAATCCTTCAGTTTCCTTCAATTTGTATCATATTTAGATCCCTTTCATAGAAACAAAAATTTTTAAAAATGGTCACTCCTCAGAGTAAAACTGAGATTTTAAGTTGATATTATTAGATTTCATTAGAACCCTTGTGACTCATAATTTACCAGTTTACTATATGAACATATGAACATAAATCCCTGCTTTCTAGAAAGCAAGTGTTCTGAATGGGACCAACAATGTTTACACTTGAGTTGTTTATTTTTAAGATACACTGGATGCTTCCCATGAGCAGGGAGGCATTCAATAACCATTCTTATGACCAAAGTATAATATTTTCTTCATCATTTTCTGAGGTCTCAGGAAAGGATGCCACTTGCTTACAGAAGACTTCTCTGGTAGTCTGTTTTAGGAAGTAAAGGCCTGATCCAAACCCCACTAAAGTCAATGGAAAAAGACTCCCATTGACTAGAATGGGCTCTGGATCATGCCCTAAGTCAAATCTCTTCATTAATGGAGGATTAATAATAAGATGTCTTTGAAGTAGCCTAGAATACCTAAGGTCCCAGCAATGTCAGTTGAAGAATTTCACTTTACATTGCCATCTACTGAAATTTGAAAGGTGAAGCTGAGGTCCTTTTCAATGGCAAGAAAACCTTAATTGGGGCATTTTCAGTTGCAATTTATATTCAGTCCCACTAGTTCAGTTAAAATCTCTAGGCCTTCTAATGAGAAAATGGCAAGAACATGGGAAGCCAAAGAGATAAATGTTCATTGCACTCTTCAGAAATACAGTGTAGCTCTAATTTGATCAATGAACAAATGCATGATGATGTTTTTGGAGAGATCAGTTGTAGTGTCTGACTAAACAGGACAAATTTAGCACAGTTAACTGTATAAGGTTTTGGTTGTATTTCTTTTTAAACTAACAGACAAGGTGAGATACAAGGTTTCTCAAGGTGTTTTCTCAGTTTGCAGAACAGAGCACAATCTGTTCATAAATAATGACAAGTGTCAGGATGATATCAACATTATGAATACTAAGAACACCTTTAATTTATTGGAACTTGCAGAAGTGAATTGTGAATGTTATATTATTACAATTTTTGACAGACAGAAAGTCAATGGGTAGAATTACTGTAGTGTTATTAAATCAGATATAAAATATATCTGTATTGTGATCACTTTTATAAAAAATAAAAATATTAAGAAAGCATAGTTGTTCTTTTACTGTTTAAAATTCAGATTTCCTATAAACCACTGGACAAATCAACCATTCTTACAGATCTCTAGCATTATCTATTGCTCATATTTCATGAAATTGCCATTAGCAATTATTATTATTTTACCTTGGCTATTCATACTCACAAAAATGGCTCAAAAGTTGAAGAGGTTTTTTTTTTGGTAATTGATTACTAATTGTTATACTAAAATATATATATCCAGATTGCCATGCACTTTATAATAGAGATTTTTCTGAAGTTATATTCTAATACTGAAAAAAAAAAAAAGCAAACGCAACAGTGTAAGGTTACCATAATTTCAATACGATTTAGCATGAACAGATCAGCAGATCTATTGATTTTTAAATGCTTGTCACATATCACCATTCTCCCACTAGGCCAGCAAAATAGGTCAGTTTAAGATATTTTGAGCTGAAAATCTGGTTTTGCTTTCACTTTTTCTTCAGATATTCTAGCAGAGCCATTTCTGCAGTACTGTTTGACCATTCAGATTTACCTTTAAGCAACTCAAATACTGGTTGATAACATTTATACTAATTAATTTTTGACATAAAAGAAGCAGAACTTAAATCACTACATCAAAATGTCAGTTTTCCAGAGAAACAGATTTACTTTTAATATGCATATGTATAAACTTGCTCATTCAAAGACTCTTCCAAAATACGGAAAATGGTATGAATCAACTCACACTAATTTAGTTCTCTTTAAAAAAATAGAACATTATAATAAAATTATGTGGTCTGGATAGCGTTCTCTTAATGGTTGGGAAAAAAAAAAAATTGTTTTGCTGTCATATAAACTTACATCTTTTTACAAAGCTTACCAGTTTCTGGCAAAGAAAAATCTGCGTGGCTCTGCAGCATAACTTCAATCACTTCTAAAACACACACTCATGAGTGACATCAAGGAACATCCGATTTTAGATAAATGGTTGTTACATTTGTTTCTTTTTGTTCTTCATCTAACAGGTTCTGAGCAGATACATTACTTCAGCATAGAACACAGTATTTAGTAACACAAAAGATAACCCAGATGCAAGCCTATTGAACAAACGAAGTACATGGAGGAATGAGCCTGTACATGGCCTGTTTTCTGTTTGCAGTATCTTTTCTCCATCCCTTCATTCTTGCCTGAATTGATACCTCGTCAGATGTGTTTGATTCAAACAGTAGTCTCTTAAACTTGATGGGCAGAATGAAAGCATCCCACCATATGGTTGGGGGAAAAAAAAAATCATGCAGTTTATATGCTGTTGGCTGAAGCTAATATAGATAAGATAAAGTTTTGCAAGTGTTTGCTTGGATAAAATGCATTAATTTTCTTTGATGTGGTTTTCAAATTATCCAGGGACCTGCATTTATCACTTTCCAGGTGAAAGAAATTGTTATAATCAGCAAGATCAATAGACATCAAAGCTCTGTAAGGAAGGTTTAGCAACTGCTTCCTTGAGGCATATATAGCTTGGCTACTAAAATTAGCTTGCATCATTGGATTACAAATAACATCTTGACCTATGGCTACTTTTCATTTAACTAAACATGTTAAGTTTCTACCCCTACAGCATTTCAGGGGCACTGGCCAAAATTCAAACCCTGGAAGTTGTCCAGGATATACAGCAGATAGAAAATGTTACCCATTGATTTTCAGACAGAAAGAAAAAGTATCAGTCAAGATAAAATGCTTTGCTTGGGAGGATTTCACAGCACAATGCTGTATTGAAAAAAATTAATTCTTGCCCTTACTAAATCTACACCAAGAAACTTAAAGCTTGCAGGAGGATGCTCAGACACCTTCATCAGAGGGATAAGTTCATGCCATGATGACATCCAATACATTGTTTAAAGCAGTTTTAAAATAAAGAACTCAAAAAAGGTATATATTAAATAGATTTTACTTCAGTAGCCCTAAGTCTCTCAATATACATCTGAGACAGAAACTTCAGTCTAATGTTTCCTAGAGACCTAGAGAAATCAATAAGCAAGGCCAAGATGAATTCACAAGAGAGTTTCGTCATTAGCAAACCTTGTAAGCAGTCAACAGATTAATTTTTACTAGGGTTGGGAATCACTATCACTCTTCTAACACCCTAGACTGTGTAATTTAGGTTTTTAGAATTAAAAAAAATAGCAGACTTAGTTACATTCCACTGTTAGAAATGACTTCTTACTGGCTTGACAAGTCAGTAGATTGGAAGGAATTTTACTTTCTTCTATCCTCCTACAGTTACTAAGCCCAAGTAAAAATTTCATTTCTCATAAATTTCAGATGATATACAAAGGTCTTCAACTACCATCTTGCATATACCAACATGCTGTGTGTACCTGCACAGAAACGAGATAGATGGTAATGTTCTGGCCTTTCACGTAAGGCCTGCATCAGTAACTGTGGTGCAAAATCTTCGCTTAGACCAAAGTTATGATTTTCATGTACCTGAAAGCAGGGCTTTCATTCAATATTACCACTAGTGGTACATATACTGCCATGCATCAAGTTCATGGTGAACAAACCTGAATGAAAATCAGCCTAAATCTTGCTTTTCTTTCCCTTCTTTTCTCCACTAGTCAAATATATACGTTCCACCTCCATGGAAGGACATACCAGCACTCAATTATGTTTCCAGAGGTGTTGCTTCGCCTACGTATCTTCCTTCATGCTCTTATCTGAATCTGTAGTCCCTGGTATCACATTATTTTCATCTGTATTGTAAGTCATAGCAACCAATGTTGTGAACTGGATCAAAAGGCATTAGTTTTAGTTATAACTGATGTAAAATAATAAGGACTAATCTGAAAGGTTTTAAAAGAAGAATGAATGGATAAGAATGCAATGAGGCTTCAGAAATGAAACCAAGTATCAGTAATATTAATCTTGTTTTTACAATGGACACCCTGTGAAATAAAAAGGAGGTTTATTTTCTCTGGAGAGCCTTGATGAGAGCCAGAATTCTTATTAATCAAATGCATTATTTTTTTTCTTTTAATTAAAATTGTAGATAGAGTACATACGTGCTCTCATATCCCTTGTTTGTCATCTCATTTCCTGATTCATCCTCAGGCAAACACATTTGCTAGATTAGGCTCCCACAAGAAAAAAAAATACATTCATATTTTTTCTGTCTTTGGAAACGATCAGAACTAAAGCATATTCTGAAAAGTTTTAAAATAGAACAGCCTCCCTTTACCTACACACAAAGGAACTCTTGATTAAAGCCTGTGAAGGACAGAAGAAAAAGCCATAACACAATATCAATGGACAGGCTGAGAAGAAGGAAGCATTCACACTGAGATATTTAATATTTTAATTGGTTATCTGGAAGAAATAAGGAACTGAGACTGCTATGAGTCTGATTGTAACCTTATTAAAGCCAGTGGCAAAAAGCCCAGTGAGTTCAATGGGGCCAGGATGAAGCTCTAATTGAATTAGGAACTGACTTCAGATAAAATATGTTACATTCTTCTCTTTATCTTCCAATTCTAGCAGAAAGAAATAATAAAGAATTATTTAAATTTCTCACAGAGAGAGGTAATTGAGTTTGTTTTGACCTGGATCAAAAGAATTATATACTCATGAAGGAAGTAACTTCTTATGGAGAAAGTAACTTTGACTATGACTGCACCAAAATAACAATGTTGGACACTGAACTTTCTGGTAGAAACCGAATGTCCCACTGACACATCTAGAATCTGTCCTGCACAAAACCCTGAGGTGCCTAAACACCTTGATAACAAGGTAAATCTATTTAATCAAAATAATTTTGAAAATTACTCTAGAAAAAGCATACAGAATTAGTTGAGGGAAAAAGTCACGCTCACTTGTGCTTAAGAGTTCCCTCTCTCAAACAACACTTGCTGCAAGTTCACATAAGGTGCAAGTTCATGTAAGGAAAAACCTTCACTCCCTTTTACTGGATGCAAAATGACTTATCAGATGTTACTGGTGAAAGATCAGCAATGACAGATCAGGAAAAGACAATGCCACCTCAGGGTCTCATTCCTCCAGGTTCTACTGGTTGCTGCCATCTCTTCAACCTTGGTCATCTGTGACAGTGACTGAGCTGGGAGGAAGGCTACCAAAGGCATATGTCAGGGAGCAGTCCCTCTTCTTTAGGGGTTTTCTTCTATCCCTAAGAAGCAGGAACTTCCAAATTCTACTGAAATAGCAGAACTGAAACATGGAAAGATAGATGATCAGGGCCTCTCTTCAATTGGAACATTTCAAATAGTGTTATCTAAAGTAAGTAACTTAAGTAACTTAATAGAAATAATGAAATATTCTAAAAATAATCATCTGCAAGTGCAGCACTCTAGCTGGTTTTGCACATTTCTCTGTTCAGTCACTCTCATGACAGACACTGATTTGCTATTTAAAGACATTTATTAAAACAAGAGGGAAAGGGAAGGGCCCAATTCCTTGGCCCAGTGGGTAGTCCCTTTTCTTTCATATGGGAGACTAAACTTGAAACCTCCTAGGTTGATTTCAGAACCAGAAATCAATTCTTTTTAATTCTAAAACTAATGCTGTTGAACAGTCACCTAGTAATAAATTAGAAGTGTCAGACAACTTGAATCTACCTGTCCTATTCTTTTTGACAGCAGCAAAGGAAGTGCTTTTACTGAAGAGAAACTATTTATGGTGCTTTGGTTTCTGATGTATTAAGGTTAAGGAATCTGACAAACCTCTAGAAGTTTATCAGACAAGGCTGTTTCCTTCCCTGCTTTCATCACAGTGGCACAGGTTTGGGGAAATGCCACATTGTTCACTTTGGCTCCTTCTATATTTATCCCAGTAAGGGTCTAGACTTACATGATGTTCTTGAAGCAAGATTCAGTTTTAAGACATAGAGTACCTTTGACTGACAAACATTCATTATAACATTCATTAAGACTGATTGAAAGGCATAAAAACTAATAATACAAATAAAGTGAATGTGGAGTTTCTTTAGTCATGAATCTTGTAGAACAGATGTTTTCTAAACACCACGATGTTTTAGTCACATCTTTTCTACCCCAGAATAAAAGTACCAGAATCTTCAGAAGGCAAACTGATAAATCTTAATTTATGTTCATCATCGTAGCAATTGAAAGACATTTTGTAATGCCAAGCATTAAATGTTCTGGAAATGAATTAAAACCTTCTTTTCTATTTCTCTGTCCAAATCTTTTATGCAATATCAGTCCAAATACTTGCAGCATTACCTTGGGCATATTTGCAGTTCCCAGCAATCTGATGACTGCTTATTGCTCTCTGGGGACACATAAGATCTTGTGTTCATAATGGAGTATCCACGTACCTGAGAGATATGCATATCAAGTGATGGAAAGCATGCCACATTAAAAAATTGATTGCATAAACCAGCATATGCACTACATTTTTACAAATTAGTCTGTGTTAAACTCCACCATATGCATGACTGAGAGGGGATGGATTCATGATGTTTGTTCAAATTTGAGCTTCCTACAAATTTTCAATCTAGCATCTATTTCCTGTTGAAGACAGCCCAGGCAAAGTGCTGAAATATTCTCATGTCATGTTTATTGGGTTTATGAGTTCTATGAAACTTCAATAACAAGTGTGGGGGAACATTGGCATTACATAATGTGTTCTAAGCCTGTGTCAGCACAGAATTCTCCCCCCAAAAATACATCACTCAAAGAGAAGATGTAGAGATAATCATTACTAGTTCCATGAAAGAAAAAAAAATCTGGATTATGCTTTTCTTCTCCCTTTGTCCTTCACAGTGCTTGTTACCATTTTAGATATCAGCATATGAAAAAGGACAAATTCAAGCTCCACAGAAATAAGTCTGCACTGCCTTTTCACTAAAAGGTCCTTTTCCAGGGTTTGGTGGATTGAGTCCTTGAATGTGACCTTATATTACATTGTTGCATTTTTCCTCTTCAAGCAATGCACTATGGTTACAGTACTGGCTAGATGCCATAGCTATGAGATGTTTTGCTAGGGTCAATAGGAGTTCCATAACTTAATTCCTGTTTCTAAATGATCTATAAAATACATAGAGCAGAGGAAGGTGTTGGAGCTGTCTGGCTAAAAGCTTTTAAAAATATTTAGGAATGTAGAGAGTTCATAAGTCTTAGAACTAGATAAAGCAAAGATAACTAAAATGTTAGCAAACAATGCCTAGTCCATAGCTAAAAAAACCCACATAAACTCATTACAGGATTTGCAAATTGTCCAAAACAGAAGTGGTTCCACTCATGATATGCAGTACAGTAATTTTATGCACAAGTGTACAATTATTTACTTACCTGCAGTTTTGGATGTTATTTTTCTTAACAGCCTCCTCTACTTTCTCTTTTATGTATTTTGAAACTGATGATAATAAGGACTGTTTTCACATGGCAACAATATAACTATGGCATGAACCTAGCTAGTTGGAATTTTAGATGTTTATCTCCCCTAACAGTAGAAGGATCCATGTGGCTATAGAACTCAATTTGTTCTTCACATTGAGAAGATATGTTAGCAATCTTCAGATGAAAAGATTTTCTTCTTTCTGCTTACATGGCTGGTACTCATCACTGACAAAACTCAGCTCCAAACTGGATGATAGTTTCTTAGAGACTTGGAGAGCTTTAAAATAATAGTGAATTTAGGGAAAAAGAGCAATACAAAATTTAGATCTTCAGAGCTCCATGCTCAAGCTAATTGTTTAAACCATGACATTCAGCAAGAAATACTTCAAATAGGTTTTTATCAATAAACATGCCTCAAGAATGCTAAGGAAAACCCAAGTGGAGTGTTAGAACATATTTTAAATTAAATTAATTATCCTGCTACATCTACTTTGATTGCTAAAATATAAAAACAGATACAAACAATATAGACATATAGTTAAGGCTTAACTACACCAATTTCTCCAACACCTACTGACTTTTGTTATCACCATCATAGCTGGAGGTAAAATTTGAAATGCTAACAAAAATAGTAATGTTTGTCATGAAGAGTATTACCTCTGAATAATCAATTCATTTAGTGTCATCAGGAACAGAGCATAGTGAGCCCATCTTCCCAAAATGGATAACAAGATCTTGCTCTAGGTATGACCTAAAAGACTCAGTTAATAAAGAACTTGCCTAGAGATTTCACTGGATATTACCCTCTTGGTATGTATCATATTGTAACCATATGCCTTACCATAGGGAAACCAAAGGGAGACGTTAAGTTTAGCAGTATTTCAGGGTAGTATTTACTAGTTTTAGAATCACACACTATAATTCTAAGCACTTTCACTACCATGATCATCTTCTATTGCATCTTAAAGGTTGTATTTTATACCTCCTATTTAAATGTTTTGTCCATCATGATGAACAGATTCTACAGAAAGGAGCCTGTGCAAAGTCTGACTAATTCTGAGATAGAAGAAACACTGATTTTCTCAAACCACTAAAAAAGTTCCTAAATGTTCCCTTTCTCTTATCCATATACTCCAGACAGATGCATATTTAAAAATTCATGCTACATAAAGTTTATGTCCCTGCTGAGCTTTCCATAAAAGTTTATGCCTGTTGAGATTTCCCTTTTGATCAAAGCCAGTTGCATAATAAAATCTTAGAGAACTAAAATCATGAAGAGCTTTCAGAATATTTTCCTATTTTTATTTTTATGCATCTTTGATATAATTTCCCAGCAACACATTAGGTGAATCAACTAAACTCTGACATCTGGTAGCCTTTTGAAAAACAAAAAGCTGTACCTGTTATCACAGCAAATATTTTTTCCTCGTGAGTTCTCAACAAAATAAGCTACTGAATTGCAAAAGAGTTGTTTATCCAATAAACATGTACAGAGCATGGCTTGTTTTACAGAAGTGGGGACAGGGGGTAAACCCAAGAATCTGGATGAATTCAAGGAGAAGAATCACAGACCTGAAAATTTTAGCATATGGAATGAAAATGTTGCATTAGGTTTGTTTCCTTCTTCTATAAACTGAAACTTTTCCACAACATTCTCTTTTCCATTCACCAATGAGATTGATATATACAATTGGAGATGCCCTGTTCATATTATGTCTAATAACTTATTAGTATTTAATAATTATTGAAACCAGATGATCTTGAAGGTCCCTTCTAACCAAAACCATTCTATGATTTTATGACTCTATGATTCTCTAATTGGAATTGTTACTAGCTAACTGATACTCAGTATTTTCCTAGATTGGTGTAGACTTTCCATCAACACACTAAAAGTTGACAAGACCCTTTATGTCAGTAAACTTGTTCTCAAATGTCAGCACAAGTCTCTGAGCCTGGATCTTTCCCATGCAACTTTTATCTAACAGTTAAAGAAATTCCTCCTGCAGGCAAAGCTGTAATGTACTATCTCATTACTAAAGAGGTGCCAGATGTGCTCAGAACATGAAACAAAACCACCCAATAGTGTTTTCTACACCAAAACAGTCAAGTACAATAAGGGAATGATAAAGTTGAAATGGAATTTAAAATTTCTTCCATTTGGCAAGGAAAACTCAAAATGCAGGAACTCATCTTTGGAAAAAAACCAAACCAAAACAAGACAGTAATTTTTTCTGCCCAGAAAAATCAATTGAATTTAAAATGTCTGTCCCAAAATAAGGAAGATCAGTTCCTTTTTACAGATATCTAAATGTTTGACTTAAAATCTTAAACTGGTATGCAAATATAAATATATATTGGTATACAAATATTAAAATCTTTCATATTCCTAAGTTGGATTCCATGTCATGATAATATGGAATTTGTTACAAAAACAGAGGTTAGGATTGCATTTGCATAGTAATGAAGTGCTTAGCTGTTACTAATGTAATTATTGTTAAAATTATTATTGCTGCATTGATCATTGGGAAAATGTGCTTATTGTAGATTTATCATGTTCTCTTTTCTGACTTACATGAGTCAGTAAAGTTTGATTTGAATCAGATTTGTCACAAAAAGGGAATGATCCTTTCACTACTTTGAAAACTCCTCCAGCACTAAGCAAGAGATGAAGTTCTTCCCCACTGTAAATTGTATTCCGTGCTTCAGTAAAGAAAGTGAAAGCCATTCGCTTTCAACAAATTGATTTTTTTCTAATTAAAATTTTCACTGAACTCTGAAAAAAACAAGATCTGGAGGAATGCTGCGAATAGAACCTGAATCAGGTTCTGCAATTTTATTAGCAAAACCTCAGATAGAAGGAATTTTCATTTACTGATGAAGCTGATGGAGCTGAAGGGTTTGTTTAACCAGATATATGTAATTAGGATCTGTGCAAAAGCCTCTGATTTTTTTATTGTTTATTTATTTATTTATTAATTTACAATAACTGCAGCAGTGGCACGAATGCTTTTCACTTCCAACTAAATTTAATGCCAAGTTATTGCTTCCTAATGAAGCCACCAATTTAGAAATAGTTGAGTGCATTTACTTATTGCAGCTGAGGACAGACTGAAGAATGGCAAACTTACAGGTCTAAGTAACTAGATAGTTCAGAGCTGTCACCTGCTTGTGGCAGCACAGAACTGCCCCTCTGGGCCCAGGGAGTCCTCATCTGCCTACATTCATGAAAACAGCTAAGGCCTGCAGAGCCCTGAACAGAATCAGTACTCACAGTTGTGGTATCCTGCACACTGGGAAAATGAAGAGATGCACTTCGGTCTTCCCTTATCTGAGAATGAAGAGGTGTAATACTGCTGCATGGTGTTGATCAGGCCTGTTACTTCTGTAAGAAAACCTGAGCAATCTCCCTCCTGTTTATTTATCACAGGCTGCTTAGATTGCCTACCCTAGCTATGGCTTATTGCTTGAAGGTAGCTCCTGGGAGGTGTTGTTCTCACCTTGCTTATGATAGCTCTGCCACATCACTGGCAGGTGTTTGCCAGGCTCTGCAGCTCAAATGTGTTTTGATAGGCACATGGAGGAGTCAAGGACAGTGATTTATGTTGTGTGGAGGGACATATTAATACAAATGCAGTACAGGAGAAAACACAGAAGTGCTTGAAGCAAAACTTGTTTTGACGACGGTGCAGGTATCACTGGGAGAAGAAACTGTGTGGAGGTGAGTTTTTCTTTGTGGCACATGTAAGTGTGACTATAGCAGAAGCAGGAATGACAACCTAGACATAAACAACCCAGACAACACTGATGCACAGTCATTAAAATATTATTCCAGTGTCCCTAATAATCCTGTACTCCAGTGCATCCTAATACTTCTTCATAGCTTTTGTTCTGTTTCATAAATTAAAGGCAATTCAGATATGCTGCAATCAAATTATTTCATTTTGCTTTTTATAGGCAAGGTAAGGTTAAGATACCTCTGAAGAGACAGATGGAAAGAGCCAGGTGGATTCAAGGGTAACACAAGGTCAGCGAGATGATAAGATTTCAGAATTTTCAATTAATTTGGAGGAGAGAAAGGAACAGAACTAAACCCATTGTGGACAGAAATGAAAGGCAGAAGTGATAAAGATGTAAAATGACCATCAAAGAGTGAAGAAAAATGATGTTAAAATAATGATGGGTCAGAGCAGTGGAGCCATGAGTCCAGGACTTCACATCAAATGTAGAGTCAGGAGTGAGGAGATAAGAGACTTCCAGATCAAATACAGACTTCTGTGTTTAGAAGCTTTGAATGGTGCAAGGTTGTCCTTTTTATGACTGTGTTCCTTAAGCTGAAATATCTTTGTGGTAGCAGGGAGAATGCACACAAAGTAGAAGACAAGAAAACACAAAAGACATTGTTTGCAGGACTGTGTTCTATAAAGCACAGGTATTACAGCTATTTTTTGGAGTTGGGCACGAGCAGTACATTTTTATTTGGTGGCTAATGAATTTATCTGTCCTAAATGTGTCTGTAAATTTGTAAATGGGTATAAGAAACATTCCTTCATACTCTTCTAATAAGCATACCTTTTCCTGTTTCTTTTCCTTTTCTACTATTGATGTTAGCAATTTCTTTTGAGCAGGATACCTTTCTAATTTCCCTTATTCACCCCTATAGGTTGCATTGTAGCAAGGTTCAAGAGAATATCTCCAGCATAAATATGAAGAAAAAATAGAGGGATAAAGTACTAATATTTCTCAGAGACTTTTGTTTGTTTGTTTGGTTGGTTTTTAAGCTGCCTTAATAATCAGGAAGATAGCTTTTACACTGGGATGGTGTGTTAAATGGACTTCCCGAGATTTTTTTAATGATGCTGCTGAGAAGACTTTACAAAAAATGTCTCTGCTTCTTGGTGCAGAGGAAACTGTTGGGAGTGGGTGTTCACTCTATTATTTAGAAAGAAAACTATATATATATATATATATGCATATATGCAGCACTAGACCCACGGGACAAAGGAAAAAAAAACACCAACCCCAAAAAAACTATGATAAATATGACAATGCACCATGATAACAAAAATTCATCCTTAAAAAAACATATAAGAAATAAGCATATTGTCAACACAGCTATACACCACACACATTGCACTAGTCCAACTAAAATGGTCTAGTAACTACCATTCTTAGTTTTAGCTTAAGGCAACCAGGAGAAAGAATGTATGAAGCTAACACTACAAGCTCAGCCACTTTACAGTAATTTATGAAGTTTTTTAAAGAATATATGTAGCTGTGTTAATTTCCATAAAATGGAAAAGGCTTAATAGAATAGATTAAATTTCATTTGAACACACGAGGGTGTATTCAAATACCAATTTTGAGTGTTCTCCTTATAACTAATTGAGCTTGTGTGAATTTGGGGTTGTTTGAACTAGCTTATCTTTGAACTAGTTTGCTTAACTTTCTCTTTTTAAAAATTGGTTCCACAGCAATAAAAAATACTCATATGAAAGGCAAACTGTTTACTTCCAGCAACAATCCCTTTTATTTTAATATTTTCCATTTTAATTATCATATTAAATATCCTACTATTTATTATGCAAAACGAAACAAAATTTATATTTACTGTTGGCTGTATAGTGGACTAGGCTATTACTTACACTGACCACTTACAGTACATGATTGCTTGAAATTAAATGTTTCAATCATAATATTTTATTTTTTTAATTTACTATTTTTTAATACATAATTTTAAAATTCTATCCTTTTACCCTAGAATACACATATTTTGTCACTTATAATCATGTTTACGCAGGGTTCACCTAGCTATTAAAGATGTTTCTAAATGGGTTTCCAAGATCAAATGAGAATTACCTTTCTTACTTTGCTTGACCTTCTCTGTTTACACAGGTTTTTATGCTTTTCAATAATTTTCCCTGATGCAGCTATTTGTTTTATTTTTTTTTTAAGAAGACAAGGATGTACAGGCAACATAATTATTAATACCTATGTCTTCTACAGTTAAGTTTTCTCAGCCAGCACTTCACTGAAAAAAATCATTAAATGGATTTCATTTTGTGCTTTTCTAGGAAAGACTAAACCAGGTCTATATTTCAGTGGGATTTAGGCACTTAAATACACAGCAACTTTGAAATCCAAGGCTTCAGCATTTTTCTAGGTGACCAATATAGTTCATTCAAAGTTAAATTCACATATCTAGATTTCTCCTTATATATTTATTTATACACTGTCTCCATTAGCAAACATTTATAAATAAACATAAATGTGTGTGCCTGCATACACATTTCTTTCTGCAAGACTTTGTTATTCCTTGATTTTATAGTGGATGCACCCATTTTAAACATGGATGTGGTAAATATCTTAACATAATATACTTAAGAAAGGATCATGAGACAGGACTTGAAAAGATTAAAGAAAAAAAGCAACAAAGCATAGGGACTTAGAAAAAGGTACTGATCTGGCCATGAATTATTAGTTCATGTTAGAATACATGCAACTTAGAGATGACTCAATGACTCTCAATGGCTGCAGAGGATGGAGGACTGTATTTTTGCAGCTAGTAAGTGCTTACAAAGAAATTAAGCTGCAACCAAATTACATAAAATATATTTTAAGTATAGTTTAAAAAAATAGAGGCAAAATACTCAAAATCCTTCATGTAATTCCAAAACCATACTTGTAGAAATTGCTTTGTAGAAATCAGATTTCATGTATATTTTAATTATGTAAATTGTATACTATAAATTTAAATACCTAATATAGATCACCTTTTTTCTTTTTTTCTTTATTTTGTGTCAGTCTTTCAATGTTTTTATTTTCCCATCTATTTATATTTTGAGAAGATCCATGGAATGTTTCCCACTTTTTCAATAAAACTAGAAAAATTTTTATACAAGGGTATGTATAAAAATGTAACAACTATGAATGACATAATATGTTTCAGAAAGAACTGGGATTTATTTCAGAACAAAATTTGAAAGACAGCACTTCAAATAAATAATTAAATTTACTTTATGCTTGGTTATTGAGTTCTTAAATGAGGTTTCCAACTTTACATAATTGTGGCTTTTCAGTCTATAATAATTCCTTAATTACTTAACCTCTCAGGTTTGATTTTTATAGGTTACTAATGTTTATAGCTTGAATTATGAATATAATAGTATCTTACACAAGGAAGTGGTTTATATTTGTATCTCTGAAACTGAAGCCTAGCCATAACATTCAGATAACATAAAAATCTGCAACTCTGCTTCACTGAAGCAAACTTCCTAACAATTGCCATGGAAGTAAATTACTTAATATCAAAGAATTGAACACAAAGGCCATCACAAACCTTTTAACTAAAGTTGATGATCAACTCTGTGTATTATGAATTCATTTAAAACATGAGAAATTAATCTATTTTGCTTTTCAATAAGTGAAGGATGAGAGACAGCTGATTCTCTGATGTATCTGGGTTTTAGGTTCCTAGAAGCTACATTTTGAGCTTAATCTCCCAAATTTCAAGAGATTTTTAGATTTGTTAAAAGAAAACATTGCCATTAAACTCAAGGTAAGAAATTATTATACATAGGTTTATGTACCTTTATATAAAAAGTTACAAGTAGCAAGCATATGACACAGAAATGGAACAGTAACAGCAATAATTGTGAATGCATGCTTTTTACAATGCATCTAATAAACGGGTACTTGCCAACTCAAATATTCAGTAACATACATGCAGAGTATTTTCTCAGTGTCAAATCCAGTCATATTGCTAGATGCTTATCCAACAAACATTGCTATTGAAAGGGATCATGAATGGCTAAATACCTGATTTCAGTAAATTCTTCCTGAAATTGGGAATTTAACTTGCAACAAAAAGAAGAGAGAAAAAGAAAAAGAGAGATGACCAATGAAGATAGTAACCAAAGTCTTATTGCCTTCTAGTAATATTACTCAACACTGTTAGCTGAATTTTGCATGATATGAGAATAGCTGGGCAGAGAGTCCATAAAACCTCTAGCTGGTGTTTCCAAGGACGATTGTTTCACATTTCATTGTAGCATGTTCAAAATCACCCAGGAGCGCACTATTCTCAAGCAGTCTATATAATGAAAACAACGTAGATATAACAAAAGTTCAATGTAAATCTTCCTCCACATATCACACAACAAACAATTAAATTACAGACATAAGCATAGAACTGAAAATAAAATTAAGATTTAAAATAAAAAAAAAGGGACAGCTTCATTTAGGAGCTAATTTCTTCTTCGAGTTTGCAGCAAATCTCCAAATGAATTTAAAAACTAAGGAGCACTTTGTGGCTGACAACAAAATTACAAAAGAAACATATTATTGTGCAATGGGAATATCTTGCTAAGGAAGTGAGATATGCCTGTACTTTTTAGGTTTGGATAAAGGCAATGAAATAAAACTAAAAACATTTCCACTCTCACACATATGAAATAATTCACCATGGACATTTCCTTTGAGTTTGCATGACTGCATGAACAGTTGTCTGAAAGCAAAGTGAAGTTAAAATATGTTCTCTATGAGGAAAAATACAGACAAATAGTTACTTAAACTATCTAGAATCAATAAAAGCATTAATGGATTTTTTCCTAGTGAAATTGCTGTATACATATATACACATATAAACATGTTTATTCACATATCTATTTATATATATATATATATGTACACACATAAATAGATAATTTGTCAGACTAATGGCTATCTATAACTTTGTTATAAAAATTGAATATTATGTTAAGATTTTTACTAACATCATAAAAAATCAAATGCCTGGCAAGCACTCAGAGAAGGAAGTTTAATTTGCAAACATTAACATTAGTGCCACAGAATCTCTAAAAAAAAAAAAAAAAAAAAAAAAATAGTTCCACATCTCCCTGTCTTGGGATAGACTGCCAAGTTTTAAATGTTGTTTCACATGCTGGGACTCTAAATTTTATTTTCATAAATAAATAAAAAACCAAAAAACTAAACAAACAAACAAACAAAAAAACCCACAAAAAACCAAAACCAAAAACAAACAAAAAAAAAAACAAAAACCAAAACAACAACAAAAAAAAAACCAAAACACCAGAGCCATGCAAAGCACCTGTTTTTACAATGTGTTTGGAATGAAGATTATATTTAAATAGGTGATAATTATAGTGCAGTCAAGACTATGGAATTAATAGATTTTGTTTAATTTACAATGCTAAAATGGTCATCTGTGTGTCAGTTTTCTCAGTATTCATACCTGGCATACAAGATGACATAATACTTGAGAACTAGCATGCATTTTAGCAATAGAAAAAATAAAACAGAGAGCAAAAGATGGTTTGATTGCTGTATAGGTATATTTACTTACCTCAGGTTTGTCTCTTAGACCCTAGTTGTGTTGTACTCAGACTCATGTTTGCTTAGAGACCCAATGAGGCAGAACCTGGAATGTTATGGCTATTTCATTCAAAATAATAATGTTTCCAGAGAAAAAAAGAAATATATGCACATAGATACTTAAAAAACAGTACACTTTGATAAGATGATCAATAGTAATGAAATAATTTACATTGGCATGCAATTAGAATAAAATCATCTTTTTTTTTTTTAAGAGACAGAAATGTCTTAAAGTGCAAAGAAAATGTGGAGGGCATGTAAACAGTAATAAGAAGTGCATCAGTAATGCATGCAAGAGAAAACACAAATATATATAAAAAGTTTCTGTGTTCTTTTTCAAATAAATGGTTCTTAAGTGTTTCTTCTATTTTTCTTTTACTTGTAAACTTTTAATAATATTTACAGCCATTCAAAGTGCAATATACAGTAAAAATAGCTCTTGCTTGACTTTACTTTTTTATTGACTAGAAAGACTCCTTTTAACTGCATTCTTATATGTAAATATATTAGTATTCTCTACTCGCTATGCTGTCTCATGTTCTAATCAATATATATATATATGCTAATATATCAAGCCAAGATACCCTGATTAATAGTGGAACATATACAGTAAAGTGTTTTGTTGTTTTTTAAAAAATACCATCATTGACTATATAAAATATAATGTTTCAGGAGACAAGGGTTTTTCTTACTCCAGGACTGATTCTCACTATTCTGCCATGCATCAAAATAGATACATGTATTTTTTATTTGATTTAGGGATGTTAGATCAACAATGGATGATACACAAGGCCACCTCACTTACCATGAAACCACAAGTATGTGGCTGTTTAAAAAAAAATAGATTCAAGGAAAATCTTTGGTTTTCTAAAATTGTACCTGCTCTTTGTTAACCTATGTGTGTATAGATGTAGGTGTAAAATAGTAAAAGAAATATATAAGGTAGAAAGGTAAAACTGAGATACAGAACCCTTCAGGAAGCAAAAGTAGAGATGGGAGAGACAGGTAGACAGAGATAATATCATGGTATGTGCTATCAGGAAACAGAAATTTAAACAATAAATAAAGAAGAAAATATGCTTTTACTGAATAAAAAGTGAATATGTTTGGGCAATCAAGTCCTTACACAATAGTCTTCATCAAAAATCTATTGATACTGACCGCTGAACAGCTTTATCATGTCTGGACAGCCTGTGACTTGTAGTTGGTACCTCCTCAATTTCGTCTATCTCACACGCATCTGCAGCATCTTGTGAGTAGCTATGCTTCATGACAAGGATGTTTCTCCTGTTCATGGGCTGAATGAGTGGTTTTACAGGGTGAGGTTGTATTTCTGTCAAGACAGAAGCATCTCTTGTGCTGAGGTTACTACGGCTGCCCTTAATGCTAGACACTTGTGATCCACAGTGATGGTCATGAATGCATTTTGAAGATGATCTTCGCAGTTTATGATAATTTTCAAAGTCATCTGGAACATCAGCAAGGTCAGCTGTAGGCCCTGTCCCTCTGAGGGTACATAGTTCATAATGAGGAGGCTCAAACACCTCCTGGAACACTGTTTGATCGAAGTCTGTTTTCCTTTGGACAAATTTTTTACGAGGCTGCTTGATTTGTACTACAACCGAGATAACAATGAGGATGATCACAATGCAAGAAGTCACCCCAATTATAGTCCCACTGGTATTGGTAAGTTGGTCCAGTAAGTTGGCTTTTCTTTTCTCTGTGTGATAGGAGAAGATAAATAAATAAAAAGGAAAAAAAAAACCAAAACCAAAACAAAACAGAAAAAACCCACAGCATTAATTGCAGTTCAAGAATAAAAAGTAACATGATGTGTTTATGGGCTAAATAAAGCCCAGCCTAATATATGCCTAAATTCACTTTATCAGTCTCAGTGCCAAAAAAAGACAAAAAAAGGATGAAATCGGGTATTTGTTAAAGCTAAATAAACAACACACATGTCCTCTGTGCATTCACTTGGTCCTCTGTCCATTTGGAAAGCAATTTATTCAGGATTTATTATAAGCTTAATTAGATGAAAGAAATGGTTGGGGTTTTTTTTTTATTAAGAAGTAACCACCATAACAAGCATATGGCTTGACATAAGGTCACCTATGAACTCCATTTGCCTGCTAAAACTCCAAAACCATTGCAGATGTCCTCTTCATTACAGACTCATAGAATAATTTGGGTTGGAAGGGACTTCTAAAGGTCATCTAGTTCAACCCCCCTGCAGTAATAGGAACACCTTCATCTAGATCAGGTTGCTCAGAGCCCTGTCAAGCCTTACCTTGAATATCTCCAGGGATGAGACCTCAACAATCTCCCTGGGCAACCTGTTCCATTTTTCCACTACCCTCATGTATGTTCTGTCTCTTGCAGTAAATATATCCAACTAAGACATAGGACTAATAAAAGAATAAGACTTCAATTAAGTCCTAATATTTGTGAGCTGATTGAGACTGTTGATAGTATTCAATGAAAATGCTCTATCAGGAGAAAATAGAAAAGTTATTAAAACTGAGGTTTCAGAAAGGAAAAAAAAAAAAAAAAGAATGCAAGTTATTTGTTTGTGATTTATTGAGTGCCACGCCTTTTCTAAAGACCTAAAATCTCATCCTACCTGCTGTCCTTTACTTATGGGCATCTAGGAAGTTAGCCAGAAAATTCAGCATTGTGAATTATTAGAAACAGAAAGTATGCAGTAAAATAACAGCATAAAGGAAAACAGTTTCACCCTACCGTTTTATATATTTCTCTGTGATTTGCTTTCAAATGGCTGCAGACACATGAGATAGTGACTAAATCTTGCAGAAATCCAAGCTGAAAGCATTCACATCAGTCTCTCATGGGACAGCAAGACTTGACAACTGTGATTATGTTTCAACATACAGTTTAGTGTAACTTTTCCTGGCAACTTTAAACATATCAAATGACTTAATAAAAAGCCTTTGAAATGAATGTTATTGGCACCAAAATGGTATCATCTATCTAGTCATAATTTCATAGATACCCAAAATGAACTTTGCTGTACTCCCCATTGCCTACTGTTGTAGATTCACCTGGGGCTTCTCTAGCTGACTGACAGTCTCTAGGGAAGCAACAGAGTGAGAAAAAACAACACAGCAGCAAACAACATTTAAGCTGTAATCAACCAACCTCAGTTTTTCTAGTCAGAAAAACGAGGATGAACATATAAAACCAAATAAAAAAGATACATGGCAAATGAAAGATGAAAATAATTCTGGAAATTAAAGAGTGGGAAGGTTTTCTCTTTTCCTCTGTGATGAAGAAGGAGAGAACAGATAATTATCTCCCAATTATAATTCTAATTTCTTTGAGGAATATTATTCCATGCCACAGTTTAGTTGTGTTCTTCTGAAGTATGTTTTCATTTGTGTTTTACTCTATTGCACTGCTTGTCAGGATTGCACAGGATTCAGCAGACTTATAGGCTGACTGCTAATCCACCTCATTCTGATTTTTTTTCTTGATTGGTTCCTTAATTTGGCATATCTCAAGTTTCCAGGAACAAATCTGTAGAAGCAGGGGATGGGGGATGGGGTGGGGGAGGTAGAGTGGGGGNNGTGGGGGAGGTAGAGTGGGGGTGGAGGAAAAGGAACTGTCTCCCTAGTCTGCGTTGTAAGTTAGCCAGGCTCTTCTCCCTGGAGACAACACAGATGCTGATTTCCATCTCCTCCCCCCAGACACAGAGAGACATTTAAAAACCATTGTCAGCACTTGGTGAAGAACATCAGTCCCTACCTATGAAACAGGCATTATACCTGATTTCCTATGCTTTTTTCTTGCTCTTCAATTTCACTTGATTTTAGATAGGTTTGGTTTCTTTTTTACATCATTAATTCCCCTTTTCCTTGGCTTTTTAGTGCATCTGGGCTATTACAGGCATGGTCCATGGCTAAAACACACCTGCTACCAATACGTTACTTCACTACAGAGGTAATTATGGCAAAGGAAAAAAAAATATGACTTTTAATTACATCTTGGAGTGTAGGGCAAACAGAGACCAAGTGATTAGGAAGCTTACCAGAAGGATGTAAGCATCCTGAAGGACATAACCAACACAAATGAACACTGGGCAAAACAAATGCAAACACGGAAAGTAAACCTACTGGTATTTTTACATCTCCTCATTGCCTCTATTGCTTGTTTTATGCTTTCTCTGGCTGACAGCTTCTTGGACTTTAACCCATCTGGCATATACTTAAGAACAAAGTACGGATAATATGCTATATCCCATGCAGGCTAAATGACTTGACATTTCAAATTCTACGCATTACCTTTGCAGTGATTTTCATCCCAAGGATATACACAGTTCTGGAGTCCATTGCAGACCAACGTATTATTAATACACATGTTACTGTGGCAAAAGAATGTGTTGGCTTCACAAGGGGCTAAAAGTAAAAGAGAAAAAGCTGATACTAAGTAGTAAATCATTCAGTTCTCCACAGCACACACAGCTAGGACTGACGATGTAACCTGTAATAGGAGAAAGCTATATAACACAGGTTCCTGGAGTATATTTAATATGTTAACATGCTGTTTATTATTCTGTGGCAAGAGATTTTTCACTTCTAAAACAAATAGACTTTTTCCACAGTCTGACTGTCATGGCAGCTGTGAGTTGCCCCTCCCAAATTGGTGGGGGGTCACTGATGTGTTAGCAACTATTTAAGCTGCAGATCCAAAATACAGCAGCCTATGGGCTGCTATGAAAAAAGTTAACTGCATCCCAGCTGCATCTGTTGTATGGGAAAGAATTTGGTTTTATGTTTCTTGCTGAAACTTGTTTATAAGAAAACATATGTGACACAAAGGAGAAATGTATTTTAGTTCACCTATCCATGGTGCCTGAACTTTTATCCACAGAGAAAATAAAAATATTTTAAAAATCTTTTCACAATAAGAAAAGCTACAGTAAAAGAGTACCTCTTTGATAACAGGTGTGATGATTAAAAAAAAGCAATAGTCCTCAGTGTCCCTGAAGCCCATGGTGTACAAGAATCATGCAGATTAAAGCTGAAGAATGAAGGCTTTACTGAAGGTCATATACTGTTAGGGTGAAGAAGTAGCTTGGAGGCCATCAGAACGAGTTGTACACTCTGCTAAATTGTGCTATTAACTCAAATGTTGGGAGATCCTTAGGTGTTGGGGTTGTACAAATACTACTCCATACTTCTATAAAACAATAAAGTACTCCTCATATTTATTTTATTAGAACCAAACCAAAATATCTTCCTCCATTTTTAGCTCAAACAACCCAAAAGCATAAAATTATTTTTAATGGAAATTAAAAAATAACTTAAGACCCTTAACTAATCAGAACAGAGTTATGATGTTCATATTATTGATATTTAAGAGCTAGGTGTTTCATGGAAATTTTTCTCCTCTGCAGCTTTAGAAGCAGTTCCTATGACAACACATATGCATACTGCAGAGACTGGCTCAGAGCAGACAACTGTTTCAGTGGTTTGCTAACTAAGCATAATAAAAAGGATTGATATTGTAGAACTTAATGCTTCCATGTACCATCTCAAGAAACCCACTTTTCAGTAAGTGCTTTTAAGTTCAGATATCCATAACTGGCTAAATGACTTCTTCAGAACACTGTTAAACAAATAGTAAATGCCATCAAAACTTGTACAGTCTCCCCAGTATGTAACCATACAATCAGGCATATCAGTATATTTATACAGTGTCTGCTAGCTAGTGCAGAAGATGGATCAGCCAGACTGGTTCTCCCACTGTTCACCATCTCCTCAGCTGTAGTGACCCTGGTAAGAATGTGTGTTTGTTATAGGAAGAATTTTTACTTCACACATCCACATAATCATGGGAGGATGCTTCGGGACAGTACTTATCTATCTGTTGCTCTAATTTGGAGACAGTGAGGGCTGAGCTTGGAGGATGCTATGTCACATCATGATGTTACAGATCATGTAGGAGACTCATCAGAGGCACCATCATCCTTCTACATTTTAGTTGTAAACCCTGTTTCTGGGCAAGGTGAGGACCTTTTGGGTCTGCTTCTTTCCAACACACGGAAAGAGTCTCACTGTCTGTGCTAAAAAAAACCAAAAAACAACAAACCAAACAAAACACAAGTAAAAAATTGGGTGTCTTGGTTTAGTGCAGTGTTGTTTTGGAAGTGGGGGGCCCCACAGGGGTGGCTTCTGTGAGAAGCTGCTGGAAGCTCATCCGGTTCCAGTCCTGGCCCTGCCTCTGCTCAAGGCTGATCAGATATGCGAAGATGGATGCACCTCTGTGGGTAACATATTTGAGAAAGAGAAAATGAAACTGCAAAAATAAAACAAAAAAACCAAAACCAAAACCAAAACAAAACCAAAACCAGACTTCAGAGCAGAGGAGGTGGTAGAACAATGCCAGAGCAGACACCAAGGTCAGTGAGGAAGGATGGGGAGCTGGTGCCCAATCAGAGATTTCCCTGCAGTCCATGGTGAGATGGCAGCTGACCCCCTTCAGCCCATGGCGTAGTACAATGAAGCAGTCCCTGAAGCAGCATGATGGAACAGTCCATGAAGGACCACAGGAGGGCAGATGCAAATTTATAGCCCCTGAAGAATCACAGGTGGGCAGCTGTAGATCTGCAGCCATGGAGGACCCCATGCCAGAGGAGGTGACCGGTCCCGAAGCAGCCGCGACTCTGTGTGCAGCCCAGGCTGGAGCAGTCTGTGCCTGAGGGACTGCACCTGTGGGAGGGACTCATGTCGGAGGGGTTGTGAAGGACTCTCTGCCATGAGAGGGACCCCGCGTTGGAGCAGGGGAAGGCTGTGAGGAGTCCTCCCCCTGAGGAGGAAGGAGCGGCAGAAACACCGTGTGGGGAACTGACCCTAACCCCCCCCTTCCCCTGCCCTGTGCCCTGAGGGGGAGGCGGCAGGGAAGTTCAGGCCTCGGAAGAAAGGAAGGGTGCATGGGAAGGGATTAAGATCTGGTTGTGCTTTCTCCTGGTAGACTAATATTTTTTTTCTTCCCAAGTTGAGTCTGTCTGGGTTTTGCCTGTTACTATAGTTTGGGAAATGAAAACCTCTCTTTTGATTAATAAGCCTCTGGTTTATTTTCTCCTCCCTGTCCCACAGTGGGGATGGGGAGTAAATGAGCAGAGGATGGGTTGGTACTGGCTGGGCCTATGCTGTGACAGTGAGAGGAGTTTATGAAAGGGAAACTAAAGAAGACTTAAGTAGCCACCCATTCAAAATACACGATAAGTAGAAAATGCACAAGAAAAGGAAACCCAAATGACAAATGGAGAAAGTTCAAGGAGTGACAGGGTAAGAAGGAAAAAAAAAGTGCAGAATTAGGACATTTTATGTTAATACAGCATAAAGGTGGAAAGAAGCACCACTAAAATGCCATAAACCATGCAGAGTGGCAGGAAAGGCCTTAGAAGTGAGCTGGTGAGGATGGAGCCCTTTGTCTGAGCAAGCAGAACTTCTTAAATGTCTACAACTTTCTCTTACTGCAGTAAAATCAGTCTGATTTAACCCTGAATACAGCAGAGAAGGGATTAATAGTGGAAAAATAAACCCTCCAAAAATTGAGAACAATGTAAGGAAAGGAAGAACAGCAGTGTGAGGCACAAATAAAGGAATTTAGAAGCATAGTGCTGGTAAGTAGACAAGGAGAAGCTAGAGGAAGACAGTAAAAGAAGTGAAAGAAAGAGAAATGCACAGCAGAAATAGATGACACTTAAGGTATTATGCTTTGAAATTAATGACAAGAGGTTTTATATAAAATGAAAAATATTAGGAAATGTTTCAGAAACAAAACAAAAAATGGATCAGTAAAAGAGATGGGTTTTGCAGCTTTAAGAGTGAGGGATAATTATGCAAAGTTATGGAAGGGAGAGATGGAAATTAAAAGTAAGAGAAAGAAAGAAAAAAAAATCAGTTGCTCTAAATTGTGCTGTTGAGCAACAGAGGAAAGAGATGGTATGTGAATAAATGTCTAAACTAGATTAATAGCAAGGCAGACCAATTTCAGAGTGAGTACAGTAAATTTAGTGCGAAAGAAACCCAAATACAAGATTCCTAAACCAAATTACAAACACCCCCTTAATTTTTATGTTTACAAAATTAGTATATTCATGTTGTCCCTGTGGTCCCTTGAACCTGAAGTGGTTAAGCTGCATAAGAAATCAATATATTTCCCCCTTGGTAATGGAGGCTTTTTGTTGGAATGAATGAAAGCTGAATCAAGAGAAGCTGAAAACTTGTCAGTCCCGTTGTACTCTGGAGGAATTAGGTTTTTTGTACCTGAAGAGGCACAGTGTAGGGGTCTTCAGATGCTGTATAAAGGACATTCTAATAGTACAAAAAGATGAATTAACTGATGGTTTACTGTTAGTCTTGAGGATCATCTGTGGCGATGCCTCAACAGGCATATGTTGAAACTTGAGTGAAGGTAGTGAATGTTTTCAATAAAGGAAGATTCCGCTATAGTTAGTTTCACCTGGGTAAAGCTGCACAAACTTCTTACCCAGCAGAAGTATCAATTTGTTTTCCTCCATTACTGTATAAATGCCATTTATATGAGAGCACCATAAATGCACAGAGCTCTGCCTTGTATTGAGAAATCAGCCAAGTGAGAGGTTTTGGGTCGGGATTAGTAGGCAGCCCACTGTCTGTCCACAGCTACCAATATTGTAGTGGGTATCAGTCTGGTACAGACTACCACACTGAGGACAAGAAGTAGATTATGTCCTCTTCAGAAAGCAGGAAGAAGCCTAACATTTGCAGCATCTGGTCCTTATGGGGCATTTTAACTACATGACATCTGTGGAGGTCAACACAGTAGGGCACAAGCAATCCAGGAGGGTTCCAGAGTGCATTGATGATAATGTACTGATACAGGTAATCAAGGAGCTGATGAGGTGCGCTCTGCTGGGCCTCATGTTTTTATAAATATGCAAGAACCAGTTGGGGGTGTGCAGCCTCAGCTGCAGTGATCATGAGATGGTGGAGTTAAGGATGCTGCAGAGAAGGAATAAGGCAAAAAGCAGGATCATAACCCTTGGCCTCAGGAGAGCGAAATTTCACTGTTGAGGTGTCTGCTTTGAAGAATGCCATGGGAGGTGGATCCTGGACAGTTAGTTGATTCTGTAAGATCACCTCCTAAGTGCAATAATTGTCTTTCTGGACAAGCAGAAAAACAAATTAAAGTGGCAGTTAGTTTGCTTGGATGAACAATGAGCTCCTGATAATTAAACCTCAAATGTGAAGAGGTAGCTGCAGGGTCAGATGACACCAGCAGAAATACAGGGGCACTGGGCAAAAATACAGTGAAACAGTTACAGAAGCTGAAGCCCGTTTGGAGTTGAATTTGGTGAGGGCAGTAAAGGACAAAAGAAAAATCATACAATCACATACTATCAGAGTTGGAAGGGACTTCTAGCGATCATCTAGTCTAACCCTCCCACTAAAGTAGGATCACCCAGGGCACATTACACAGGAATGCATCCAGGTGGGCTTTGAAAATCTCCAGAAAAGGGGACTCCAAAATCTCCCTGGGCAGCCCATTCCAGTGCCTTGTCACTCTCACAGTTAAAAAGTTTTTTTCTTATGTTTAAATGGAACTTCCTGTATTCCAGCTTTTGGACATTGTCCCTTGTCCTGTCATTGGGAACCACTGAGAAGAGTCCGGATCCATCTACCTTGCACCCACCCCTTGTAGATTTTAACAAGATCTCCCCTCAGCCTTCTGTAGGCTAAAGAGTCCCAGCTCCCTCAGCCTTTCATCATAAAAGAGACGGTCCAGTTTGCCAATCATCTTTGTTTCCCTCTGCTGGAGTTTCTCCAGTAGTTCTCTGTCTCTCTGGGCTCCCTGGGAGACCAGAGCTGGATGCAGTATTCCAGCTGTGGTCTCATCAGAGCAGAGTAGAGGGGGAGAATGACCTCCCTTGACCTACAGGCCACACTCTTCTTTATGCAACCCAGGATTCCATTGGCCTTCCTGGCAGCAAGGGCATAATGCTGGATCATGGATAATTTACTATCTAACAGGACACCCAGATCCTTCTCTGAACTGCTTTCCAGCAAGTCCACCCCTAACCTATACTGGTGCTTGGGGTTCTTCCTCACCAGGTGCAGAATTCTGCAACTTGCTCTTATTGAATCATAGAATCAGAATCAGCTGGGTTGGAAGGGACCTCAGAGATCACCAAGTCCAACCCTTGACCCACTACCGCTGCAGTTACCAGACCATGGCACTGAGTGCCACATCCAGTCTCTTTTTAAATATCTCCAGGGAGGGAGAATCCACCACCTCACCAGGCAGCCCATTCCAATGTTTGATCACCCTCTCCGTAAAGAAATTCTTTCTAATATCTAACCTAAATCTCCCCTGGCACAGCTTAAGACTGTGTCCTCTTGTCTTGTTGAAAGTCTTCTGGGAAAAGAGACCAACCCCCACCTGGCTACACCCTCCTTTCAGGGAGTTGTAGAGAGTGATGAGGTCTCCCCTGAGCTTCCTCTTCTCCAGGCTGAACAGCCCCAGCTCCCTCAGCCTCTCCTCATAGGATCTGTGCTCGAGTCCCTTCACCAGCCTGGTTGCCCTCCTTTGGACCTGCTCCAGGACCTCAATCTCCTTCCTAAACTGAGGGGCCCAGAACTGGACACAGTCCTCGAGGTGTGGCCTCACCAGTGCTGAGTACAGGGGCAACCTCATCAGGTTCTTCTCTGCCCAGATGACAGGCATGACAGCTGCCAAAAAAATATGAGGGAATGAACTGGAAAGAAGAAAGCCCATGAGCTGTCACGGGATGCCCCAGTAGCTGGCTAATGTCATCGTGAGGCTACTTTGAAAGGTCATGGTGACTGGGGGACATTTTCAAGGACTATAACAGAGCAAATGTCCTCTCATCTTTAAGAAGGGAGAGAATACTGAGAGATAGAGGTTAGTTATTCTCATGTCAAACCCTGGGAAGGTAACAGAGAAAATAAATTCCAAACACATGGAGGGCAAGAAGAATGTAATGTGCATGCACTTATGGAAGGGAAATCATGCTGGACCAACGTCAGACTTCTACAGTTGGGCAACTGGAGTGAAGGGAGAACAGTGGATGTTTATCTCTAGTTAAGAAAAGCTTTTAACCCCACTTCCCCTAACATCCTCATAGAAAAAATTATGAATATGGGCTAGATAAATGTTCTGAATAAATTCAGTGAGCTGAGCTGAAACTATATCCATCAGGAGGACAGTCACTAGTGATGTACCCCAGAGGTCAGTACTAGGGCCATTATCCTTTAACCTCTTTTTCAATATCCTGGATGATGGGACAAAGTGTATGCTCAGCAAATTCACAGGAAATACAAAACTGGGAGGACTGGTTGATAGACCAAGTGTTTGGGTCACTGTACAAATTTCTGGAGAAGAGAAGGCCTGGAGGAGAAACTCATAGTGTGTACAAGTACCTGGTGGGAGCGAGTAAAGAAGACAGAGAGAAGCTCTTCTCAGCAGTCCAGTGACATGACAAGAAGCAGTAAATACTAAATAAAACACAGAAAATTCTCCTCAAATACAAGACAAAAAAAAAAAAAAAAATTGAGACTGGTCAAACACTATACAAGAGCTGGTTTTCCAGAGAGGTGGAGTCTCCATTGCAGAGATTCAAAACTCAGTCGTACATAGCCCTAGCCAACCTGCTTTAGCTGACAGCTTTGAGCAAGAGGATTAAAATAGACCATATCACAGCACCTCTTCCAACCTCAGCCCTTCTGTGACACTCTGAAAAGATGGCTTCGTAATTAGATTAAAAGTAACAGCTGGGAACACACAGTAATGTTACTTCTCTTGTGCCCCAAAGCTGCATTGAGTGAAGCTCTGCCAAGGTACTAGCCTAAAAAAAAGTGAGATAGCATATTCAGCACAATGAATGATTATAATGATTATAGCAAAAGTGAGAAAATAAGAATTATACATATAGATCAGCCTGATCTATTTCAATAACTTCAAGTCTTTGAGATAGTACTGCATTTTTACAGCATGAAAATTCTGTAATTTAAATAAGTCACTGATTAAAGAAAAATTTATTATTAATGATTCTTTTTCCACTTTGGATTTGAACCAATAATTATTTTTATGTAAAACTATAGTATATATAAAATTGTATGTACAAAATTAAAATTCAAACAAATTTATTCTACCTTATTTTTATTAATAATAATTAAAATTTTAATAATTGAATAATATTTTCTTCAAAAACTCAGTGTTGTATGTGTAGGGAAATCTTATAATGTAGTATAAAACCAGACTATACAGTAATTAAATTAATTATATTGTAATATCTTTTGCTTTGCAACAAGTATTTATATTGAACACAAGATGGTGCACTTATCCTGGGAACTGTATAAGCAAGTGATTTAACAGGGATAGTCATGATATCCTACCAGTCTTTTCCAGGTTTAGGAAATCTATATTAAAAAAAAAAAAAAAAACCCCAACTTTAATAATAACCTTATTTAATTATCTGGCATGTAAATATTTTTTTTTTCTAGTAGAAGTTATGAGATTTTTGTAATGATCGTATTTCCAGAAGGTTACCAACACAGTATTAAAAAAACCCCTGAATTTAGTATTTAAAGGTTACAGTATAAAAACTGAGTCAATGGAGTTTTGTATATTTTCTTACTATTTGAATGTTTTGGGAATGCACATGGAGCCAATAATCTATACATTTTCATTTTTAATGCAAAATTATAATATATTCTTTTAATCCTGAATAGCCTGAAGTAGAGAAACAAAGAATATTACTAGATCTTCCATATGCTGTAAAAGCAGTCATATTTTATATATTTTTTAAAGATGCTACTTTCACTGAGGCAATAAAACAAATAACCACAGGTAATATATGCACGTTTCTACTATAAAATAATAATATTTATAAAACTGTTATAGTAATTAAATATCCCGCATGTTATTAACACTTATTATACCATTGAGATATTATGACATTAATAATAAAATACATTATTTCTGTGTGTTGAGCATCATTTTATCACAAATTCCAGGATATACCGAGTATAAAGTGCAAAGACATCCAGGTCAAAATATTTTTAATAAGATGAAATCAAAAGCTGCCTTGGTGTGGGTCTGGTGTAAGGCCTGGTTCTTCCACTTCAACACAGTTCTCTCCCCAGTATATTTACAGGGTTTCTCAGCACAGTTCAGAGTTATCACAACTCCTTTGCTCCCAGGGTGTGAACTACCTTTGAGCAAACCAGCTTCCTTGTCTACACTGCTCATCACTGAAATATGTGGATTTATGCATTGAGCTTGTTTCAAGACAGGGATTTTGGCCTAGGTTTCCCTAATCTTAGATGAAAGCCCTACCCTGCCTGCTATTTTTAGGCTTCTCTCTTTTCCTCTTTCTCGTCTTGCCATAACATCTTTGAGAGGTCTGGCTTCCTTCTGAAAGTAAATGGGAAAATTCTGAAATCTTAATAATGGTTAGATGTGAGAAATATTTTACATGGAACTTGTCAGACTTTTCCCATCTAATCCTCGACATAGCTCATTGCATCATGCTCCCCACATGAATTCTTTTAGTATATGTGATTTGGATTTTTCCCACTGTTTCTTACTGAAAAATAGAGCTTGCTTTCCTTCACAAGAGAAATAAAAATTAAATTCTTCAAATTTTCCTTGAATCATCCTTGAAACAGAGGAAGAAGTTTTCTCTCAGCCTCTCCAAGGAAAAGTGCATCAGTCATGGTGTGAGACTGTTTCACCTACCTTACTAAAGTTATAAAATTATTAATATGGTTTTAGTACCATATATAGTGCACTACAAGTATATTACCTGAAGTAAAATTGCTTATCTTTTAATTTGCCACTAATGAAAAAAAATCTTGTTAAAATACAGCTATTAGACACTTGAAAATGAAATGTGGTTATTACTGAATTTTCTTTTTCAGTCACCTTCAGACAGGTCTGTTTAAAATAAATGTGACTGTTACAGACAGTTAGTACCAGATACACATCAATGATCTAACCTTAAAAAAAACACTTATATGTGGTTTCATGGTGTGCTTTTTTTGAAACAAACTCACCAGAAAACGGCAGCTCAGGAGTACCAGTCTCTGAGCAGCTTATACACTCTGGGCACCACAGTTTTTTTATTCAGGGGCAGAGAAGCATTGGGATGCTTAGCCAGTGAGGGGTTTTCACTAGAGATAGCAGCAAATAGCACAGAGGGTCAGAAAATTACAGATGAGTGCTCACCATTAAGGAGGCAATCCCAATGTCTTCTTAGTTATATCCTACTGTGGAAGCAGGGAGCAAAATCAGCAAAGCTGCAGTCTATTTTCACCCCTAAGTCTTTGCAAAGGGAAACAGTATCTTCATGTGTGTTGCTCTTAGTGCTTTGCTGTTCCCTTTTCATTACCACAACAAACACAGTCACTGATACTGCATACCTGCAGTACATCTTGCCCTTTAGAGAACTGCCCATGCTGGGGTGATCATCTTCAGGGATGCTGGCTAGAAATGTGGACTTGAGTGCTGTTACTCAATAAAGATGTGCACTATTCTTCTAAACCTGGCCCTAGATTTCTATCCAAATGTGGATTTTGTTAACGAAAATAAGAATGATAGAATTTGTGCTCCTTTAGGAAAGCCACATGTTAAAGCCAGGCATTATAAACAAGGGCAACAACATAAGAGAAGGAATTGTATTATTCTGGTCTGGAGTTTTTTCATTTAGGGTTACAGAGAAGGAAACAGAGACAGAGGTGAGAGAAGGAACATCTTGCCTCCTGGGCATAGAGAGGGATTTTCTCTTATCCCATCTGCCCTGGTTCTATGAATCTGCTTTTAGGTTAAAGTGTAGGCTTGTCTGATCAAGAGCTGATCTTTGAAGAAGCTGTAGGTGTAGCATATCTGTCATTAATCAGACTGGAGATCACTCTCACAGTCATGGAAAAGAAGTAGTCGGTGGATGAAAAAACAAAGACTTATTTTTCAAGTCTTCTTACCCGATGAAGTAATTCCTTTTCCTTATTCTTAATTTATTAGATATTTTAAATCTATTGTAGACAGTGACTGACATACATGAAAATATGATTAGATCTATGTATTAGAAGATACACTAAAGATCAGAAAAGTAAGAACTTAAGCAGACAAAACCCATGACAGTGGGAACTCTAATAGTGCTGGTCACAAATTATCAGATCATCATTCTAAATTATCAGCTATTAAGAATTAATTGGTTATTAAACGTTACTTAGAGTTCTAATGCTATTTTGATGATGTGAGAATTGTTCCAGATCCTCAAGTGTGGGAAATTTAACACCTTCTTGCATTGTATGCCTTTCCTTCAGACATACTTTCAGCTTTGCTGCTCTGCAGAGAATCACTGCTAGAGGCTTTGAGAAACTTGTGAGGCCACTTTTTAGATGCCAGCAAAAAACCCTACATATATATTTATATACATTTGAAATGTAACTGGAGCATACTGATTAACTCACATGGAAAAAACAACAAAAATCTCTTTAAGATTTCCATGTTCTACACAAATGATAAGTCAACAGGAAACAGCCTTATAACAAGAATTAACACCAGACAGACTTCCAGAGAGCTAAAATATTTCCCAGGCTAAGTAGCCTGCTTCCACATAAACCAGCTTCCAGTTAACAGAACTGTGTGTAACACAAGACTCCCAGTCTCAAGCACCAGCTCCACACTAAGGATTGGAATGTGGGAGCTACAGATCACAGCATCTCCTGGCCATCCACACAGCAACAATAAACACAAGAATTTTGCATTGTCACTCTTTCCCATGTACATAATCACAACATAAATGCCATCTTCTATTTTGTATCTTTCTCACGTCTAGGTGAACAAAATAGATTTTTTCCTCTTTGTCCTCAAGTAGAGACACAGGTGTCTGCTCCCTGATGCACATCTCCCTGAATGAGGTCTGACATTCCTTCTCTTCCATGCAGATGATCTAATTATTCCCACACGCTGCTGAAAGACATTGCAGTTTACACGCTATGAGCTGTGTGTCGCAGTGCACACACTGGGCATCTGTTCTAGCTGACTTCTGATAGCCAGAACCAATCTGCCACGTAGAGCATCACTTACAGGCAAGTGTCATGGCACAGAAAGTACAAATGGCATCACCTTTAAACATTTAAGGTCAACTTTCAGCATTAAAAACACAGACATAATTTCCTTTCTATATTTTTGTGCAGGCTGTGCACACATATCTCAAATCACAATTTATCCCTCAATATATTTTAATTTTTATCATGAAATGAAAGTTCAGTATAAATTTCCAGAAAACACATCATGTCAATATTTTCAACTTCCCAGTCAGAATACCATGTAAAATAAACTATCATCTGTTTGCAAGAGTGGAGTAGCTCATAAAATGGTGCATGTCAGGTAAACATACTGGGAATATTGTAAGGAAAAAAAGGAGACCTTTTTTGCTTATTTTCCTTCAAAATATGAAAGCCTGGCAAACAACTCTTAATGAAACCTTCATTTCAAGTTAAGTTATCACAGTGCTTCACTTTCCAGCTCTTATATGCTGTGAACCTTCAGTGCCTATGCAGTAGTTTCTAAGGTAACAGATCAGGATGTCTTGTGAAAAAAATGAATCAGATCTTGAATATTCAAAGCATCTCCAGATGCAAAAAAGAGAAAAGGGCAGTATCATCTCAACTGAGGTTTCTTAATATCTTTTAGACCCTGGCCAGATTTACAGATAAGAAAACTATAATCCACCTTAAGGCTTCAGTGTGAAAATACAGTGGCATATGCCATTTCAGGCATGTAGACTGGCAGAAATTTTTAATCAGAGCCATAATTAAGGAATTACAGAGGCTGTTCTCAATAGTCTCATTGCCCCATTGAAGGGTGCACACACAGAGAATACAGATGAAGAATGCGTTTAGTAGGATTGCACCTTAATTCCAACCACTGACAGAAACAAGGAAATCTTCCTGTCAGAATTGCAATGCACTAACAAAAAAATACATTAAAACTGAACATGTATCAGCATGTGAAAATATGTGTACTTCCTCCTCAAGGGACCAAAACCCCATTACTTGTCTCAAAGAAAACAATTGATATCCTTCACAGGTTATCTGAGTCAATAATTTTCAGTGAATGGGATCACTGGGTTTTTTTGAGGTGTTTTGTATGGCTTGTTGTCTTTTGTTGTTTTTTTTTTTTTTTTTAACTGTGCAGAACTACCTTTTGTTTCTTTCAAAGGGTTTTGTTTACTATCTTAGTCCAGAAATCATACAAAGATATAAATGCAGATGGGGTGCACAGAAAGACTATTAAACAAAACTCATGTAAAGCTTTTAGAAAACTTCTGTTACTACAGAAAATCACTGATTTCTTTGCTTAACAATGTACAACATATATGTTTACTGCTATATGCAGTCTGAACTATGCACAAGCACACTCATCACCTGTGATAAAGTAGTAATACAGTGTTTTTCAAATGCCTGTCATAATGAGATCTGAAAAATCAAATTTCTGGCAAAGGACCAGGCTTAATAAAACCTCCAGAGCTGTACTATTTTCCGTGTTGTGTAAGGGAAAACTGAGACATAGTGGTACGGAAGATTGATAAGACAGAGGCCACAATCATACAAGTGGACAGGTCATGACTACTCATACCTGTTTTCCTGTCTCTGAATCCTGTACTCTATCCACTGTGTTACAAATTATTGCACACTATGAATGCTGGGAATAAAAACTGTTCCGAATATTCATATAACTTTTTTGGGAACATTCTTCAGTGACTACTCAGCATGAAACAAACGTTAAAATATCCGGTACTTGTACTATTCAACAAACTAAAAGACTGATGCATTGAACAGGGTCTTACGTTCTTGGAAAGATGTGAAGAGCATCTGGAATCGGCTGTTTCGACTCCCTTCATCTGCCCACATGCGGATCACACCGAGACCAGTCCGCAGCATTACATCATTAGCAACAGTGCTGCAGAACTTTGCTTTCAAATCCTCCACGGAGCTGCTTCCATCATAGACAGCTACAAAATTCCTTTTGCATTCATTGGAATTCTGCATCTCATAGTCCAAGAATCGCAAATAGATCTAAGAAACAAAAAAATAACAAGGGCAATGTGTGCAGATATTTGAGAATGACTAAACAAGCACTGAACACCTTTGCTCTATCTTGTGGGAGAAAGACTACAAAACATCAGCATGAAAAGAATTTTTCTGAAGCTGGTGATCACAGCTGACTTGCCTGAAAGGGCATTGGTACAGAAACTGAACACTGTTTATACTTCCTGGTATTCTGTCTTACTTCGAAGTTCAATCTAGTGGAGTATCTAGATATTTATGTTCTTCTTTGCAATAAGGGCCTCATTTCTAAATATATGCCTGTCTTTAAGAAGAATGTACAACTATACTTCAAGTTAAGCTAGAGATAAGCCAGAAATTTCATCTTTTGCTGGCTGGCACAATATTGCTCTATTACTTTCCTGACATGGAAAATAATAAGGCAAATAATTGCTGTTCCCTCCCCAGAGTCAATATGTGTCGTTTTTGTGATGTGTCTCAGCCACAGTGATTCAGGAAGTGAGAACTGGGGAGCCAGGCAGAACTCAATCATTAATCTTGTTATTTCCTCAAGCAATTTGGCCACCAGCTCAGATTTTCTAAACAAAGCCTTATGGTATATATCTTCATAATTTAACAGGCTTTAAATCAAGCATATCTCATGGAAACTGCTAGAAACCTAGGCAGTTTTTTAGGAAATGTCTCTTGCGTGCAAGATAAATTTTACATAAATGTAATAGATGTCTTGCTCTTTGCAAAGAACTCTTTAAATCTACCCAAAAAGAAACAGGGGTGACAAGAAAATGCTATTATGCGATATGCAGTTCTATATGGGCCTTAATAAGACACACCACTCATTTTAAAAACAACTGTTAATACAAGCAACATGAAATACACAGTAACACAGAAGCTAAGTCATATTTTCAATAGACATATGATACATAATCAAACTGCCAAGCATATCCAGGAGACTTCAGAAGAATGCTACAGAAAAACAAAGTAGAGCAGAAATAGTATAAAAAGCCAGTAAACACATTCAGCATCCAGATGAAATTTATCAGCATCTTCACTTGAAAAAAATAACAAAAAAACCCCTCCACTGTATTAGACATTAGATAAACTTCTTTACAAAAACTTCTTATTAATTTCAGGTAGCTTTTTACATGTACAAATCAATTACTTTAACAGCTTCTCTGATTTTGCATACACAAACAGCATGTTCTAGTAGAAACAGGACTCACCACCCCATTAATACACCAAAGCTCTTTTGGGTTGAGAAATATGTGCTATTAAGCAGTCTGCCACTATTTAGCCTCTCCTTTAAAGCTGCTTACATAGCCCATAGTCCATCTCTGAAAAATATTTCCCTTAGAATGGGAACTTAATTGTGGATCTTGCTTTTCTTTCCTCCACTAACAGAAGCTGCCAGCTTCAGATAGGTGCTTCTGTGCTTGCCAGTTTTGTCACAGGTAATGAAATAAAAACCTTTTGCAGCTGATTACATGCAATATTGTACACACGTGACTACTTTCCAGGAAGGAAGGCATGTCAGGTAAATGTCTCACAGGAATGCACAGAAGGCTTTCAACACCTTACTGTAATGAATAATTATCTTTATGCCATATATGCCTGTCATATTTATACCACATAATATGTTCTAATATACCATGCATAGATATGATAGACCACACAGGTATAATACATCATATTTTTGTTATAGTACATTTTTCAGGAAAGCTCTTACCTTACTCCAGAAAAAAATACCTTGTTTGACTGCGGAACAATAGTAAAATTATACTTTGCTTCATGGGAGAAGGACCTTTTACACCTGCTTTATTCATTTTTATTTCTGTCCTGTGCTTATATATCTATAAGCAAATATATATTTACATGTAGATATATATTTACATGTAGATATGTATGTGTTTATACACATATACAAGCACACATGTATAGGGTATTCAGTTTCAGTATTGAGAGGTAATAATTTATATCAGTTTTCAGTCTTACAAAAAATTTCTTGTAACCATTCAGCTTGTAAACATCCATCAATTATTCTTGATCCATTCAAAGAAGATTGTTGATATAACAGCAGAGCCAAAGTCTTATTTCTATGAGCTTATCATTGACATTCTTTAGTTTCCAATGGCATGCTAGCCTTATAAAATAGTAAAATATTTCTAAGACTACCATTTATAACTGTTGAGAAGAAATCAGGAGAACAATAAACTAGCATTTCATTTTGAGCCTCTCAGTGAAGAAAGCAACACTTTCAGTTCTTCCCAAACCTGAATTCTGCTGTCAGTCAAACTTGTTTATTTCTCTTTGTGATGAATTCAGATATTGTCATGACACATACAGACTTCAAAGGTACTGAAAATACTGGAAAGAAACATTTGGCTTTAAAATCCATGTCCATCCTTTAAAAGAAATGTGTCATTTTCTCCAATGGAACGAAGTTCCATAAATCAGAGAAAATAAATTTCTTATATTCTGAGTCAAAGTTTAATTTTCACAGTCTTTTTTGGCAATGACTGTTCCCATAACTTTATATAAAATAATTAAGACTTGAACCAAAGATCAATGAAATCAGTGAGTATCCTTCCATTTACTTGAGTTTATCTGGATCAGACTTATGGATTAAGACTGCAGTATATTTTTTAAAACTCAAAAGCAATTAGAGAGACAAACTGACAACCTGATATTGGATCATATATTATTTTAAAGACCTGGAATAATTTAATCGCATCTGCAAACCTCTGCCAGTCTTTATGGCTTTATTTTTATATACATGCTCTTGTTTCTATAAGACCTATACTGGCAGAAGAAAATTACTAATAAATTGAGTTCCCCAGGGAAAGAATAAAACTGATTATATGACAAACTTACCTAATGTAAAATATTCCTGATATATAGTTTTCTGAAATCAGGATAAATATATTTATTCTACCTGCAGTGTATAAGAACCTTTACTCCTCAAAAAAAACCCAAACAAACCCAAACCACCTAACAAATAAGAGGTGACAAACTCAAATGCCACAATCTGCCTTCACAGAACCTTTTTCCTTTTTTCATTTATGCCAATGGGAGCTTTTAGAATGACAACATTTCCATAAGTAATGACACATTACATTATCATAATTGAAACATTCTTGTTGAGGAGAACATACTATTTGAAAGAAGCAGCATAACTGTCCTATCTCTGTGTTCACATTTATGTTGTAAAATTTTAATAAGACACTTTCCTCAAATCAACAGTCCCACATTACTTAGAAGAACAATCTGTTAGTGCACAAGTATTAGCTTTTACTGAGCTTCAAGATGTCACTGCAAATGTCAACACCATTAGGAACAAAACTGATAAAGCCCCACTGTAACTGTGGCATATATAATTTACACTCAGACACATTAGATTTTTTAAAATTGTCACCTTTAAATTTTGTATTGTCATCATAATAATGAAAAATGAAAATGCTGAATAAGTTTTATCTTTTTAAATTTAAATTTGAAAACAACAGAAATCTCTTCATATATTAGAGAAAAAAAAAGAATTGTTGTAAACTATGATAATATATCACTTCAGCAAAATGTTCAGATTATAATCTCTTCATAGTAAATCACTTTCGATGAGTTCTGCTTTTTAATCAATCACTGAAGGTTAAGGCTGACAACATGATTGACCAGGTCAGTCAGGAAAAGCTTCAGACCATATCCCAGCATATCAAACTTAATATATGTTCACAGACATTTAGTCCTTTATAATGTATCGACACAAATCAAACCAAACCATCAAACAAGCCATTGTTCAGATGTCAAAAATAATAGAGATGTAAGACAAACATCTCCTCTTCATCAGGGCCTTAAGTCAAGATTTTGCATATTCAGCTTCTAGGTTCATTCAATTCTCTTATAGGCACAGGCCTGGGTTAAATGGTCCTATGTCCTTCCCATGGCATGGGGAGTCATTACAGTGTTTGCTTTGTTCTGAGTTTTATGCAGCTCTATGCAATTAAGAGATGATTTTCAAGATGACATCTCCAGTACTTAAGCTTGGAAAACCCCTTTTCTTTTTAAAACGTGTTGTACACTGCTAATTAATCTTCAAGGCAAAAAGATGGCAAGAGTAACAACCTAAAAAGCATATTACAAAAGATGCTAAATTTGCCTTTTAAAATAATGTGTCCTTTTGCTCACATCCTAAGCATGCTTTTTGAAAATCAACTTTACTTAATCCCGAAAGAGTTAACAGTACATGATCTGTCCACATTTTTGTTTGAGGGTTTTTTAATATTTTTGGGCCTGCTGTTACCAGTCTGGGATCATGCTGTGCAAACAGAGAACTCCATACCTCATCTTTTCCTCTCTGCTGGGGTTTGGAGAGTACTGTCTCTTGAAGGTAACAACCTTATGTGGTATTTCTTCTAACATTCTGTGATTCACAGCCAGGCTCAGACATCAAAATATTCTTTGTGGACAGAAGATCTTTGGATTTCTTTGCTTTGTCCTGTTTGTTTCTTCAGATTTCTGTCAGTCCCCAGTTGCTGACATTTATTCTGTCAAGCCATCCTAGTTTTTCTCTCATAAAGTGGCACAAAACTCACAGGTGACAACCTTTACAGCACCTTGGTGCTCTTCTGCTTTTTGATGCTGAAAACCACAGATCACACTGTGATTCTGTTCCCTTTGGTAGATGTTTTATTGCTTTCATCATAGATTTTTAAACTGCATTTCCTAGCAATTATTTGGTTTGAGGATGCTGAGGCTGGTTATACTCTATAACCTGATTGGGACAGATTCCTGCTAGCATAAAAATGTTGTGGGGTTTTTGCTTTGTTTTGGTTTGTTTGGGTTTTGGTTGTTTGTTTATTTGCTTGCTTGATTTTTTGTTGTCTTTTTTGTCATTGATACTTTGGCTTGTGTATCTACACCCTAACCCTAACCCTATGCTAGTGTCTTCATGCCACTTCAGCTTTGGCTCATACCTGACCTCTGCTCTCACCACCTTGGCCTTATCTCCTTCATTTGCTGCCCCGGCTCAGGACATGGTTGGCCCTATTGCCACCATGGCCCCATTGTCACCAGGTAATCCCAGTCACCACTGCAACCCAACCATTATGGCTGGGTCTGCCTTATCCTCCTTGTCAGTCATGTTCTGGCCCTGTGGCCACCCTCACCCTGGCTCCCGGCCGTGTGCTGCACACCCTCCTCCCACTGTTCCCCTCCCCTACAGCCATGCTTGCTGCAAATGACATTGCTCCTGGACAGAGAAGGTTTAAGGATACTACTATGCATACCAAAATTAGATAATTCTTGACTCTTCCTTTCAGTTCCTTAAGCTTTTTATTATCCTAAAACCTGTAAAGATATCTTATTTGCCCAGTAGCTTGCTCAGGTGGGTTGGGAGAGTTAGGCATCACTTTTGCCTAGCTAGCTTACTTCACTTTATTTCTTGGGGTGTGCCTAGATTATTTGCTTAGTATAAACATACTCCCTCCTTTTTCCTCCTGAATAGATAGTTTCCACTGAGCCAAAGTCAAATTACTGCTTTTCTTCCTGTAGCTTTGATGATCTTTGCTGCTCTGACCAGAGATACTGATTACAAGCACTTCTTATTGGTGTTTGTTCATTTTCCCCCCAAATCTAAACATTTTTTGTAAAGGTTTTAGTTCTTTCACCATCAAATTCTGTCTTCTTCTTGCCTATAAAACCTCTGCAGGAACACGCACAATACAATGGTACCTTTCCGGGAAAGTTGCTCACCAAAGGGAGTGCTACTTGAGCACAAACATGTTCTGTGATCTGGGGAGGGAGCTTGTCAAACAGCTGAGACATCAAAAATAGAAAAAATACTTAGTTGTCAATACTAACCTCTTTTCACCCTGAATGGAAGAATGGAAACACTATCATTCTTTTAGTATTCTTATTTGCTATTTATAAATAGAGGATTCTACTGTAGCCAGTGGTATCTCTGAAATTTCTCAAATCTAAGTGTAATAAGTTTATCCACTTCCTCCTTTAGTCTTTGCCCTACAGTGAAGAATTTCGGGATGGGGAGATTCCTCCAGCTCTCTACTGTTTTGGATAGATTGGCTCTTTTGGTTAGCAGCTCTCTTCTTCATTTTCTATACTTGTTTTCTACTGACTGATTTTTTTTTTCTGTAAGAAGTGCAGAACCTTCACCAGTTTTGAACTCCAGATCCATAGCTATCTTACTCAGCAGGAACTGACTTTGAATGATTACAAGAACAAAATTTGCAAGCAGTCACTGTGAAATACAAAGTTCCAGATCTGCATATAGATTGACCTCATGTTTAAAATGTTTTTTGCTGTCTTCACTTCCAGCTTTGCATGCGTTGTCAGCATTTTACTTTTAGTTCTGTAAGGTAATCAGTGATGGCTCTGTTTTAAATGAGTGCAAGAAATTTGCTGTTCTCTGTCCTATTCCAGTTTGCTGAGGATAACAGCAGTGTTATACCCAGACTGAGTTTGAAGCTTAGGCCTAGAAACCTCAGGTTCATACTCTCTGACTGATCACAATGCCCAAGGAAAGGACTTACATCTTGTTTCTGCAGACAGTTTAGGTTGGATGAACTTAAGCCAAACAAAATTGCAGACAGCTCACTTTCTGGCACAGTTGAATTAAGACACTAAAGATGGTAAGATCCAACCCAAACTCTGTCTGAGAAACTCTGGCCTTTTAGGCATAGTTCCCAGTAACAGACTGTGCAGCTCAGAGTACAGGAACATGTGGCTTTAAAGACATCTGCTGAGTTCTTGCTGTTCTTAGCAGGAGAGCCTGTCTTCATAGGTTCAAGCTGCCATAAATTAGAGTAATGTCACTGAATTATTGTACTAAGTATGTCATTAGTTCAAGGTTAGATAAGCACAAAGGAAGATAACTGTAAAACATGAATAATATAATCCAGTCCAATAGAATCAAGCCCATAAAGAATCTTACCATAAATGTACACCATACCAGATTTTTTAAAAAACTTTACCCACTAACTCTCTCCTTAATATATGAACAAATTTTAGTTTTTCCTCATATGGAAATACATAACCATATGTGTATATTAACACACATGTGTTCATGTGCCTGTATATGTGTATGTGCGTGTATTTACATATATGTGAAAACCAAACTAAAAATGTTCAAGTGCCAAGCTGGAGTTATCCTTCTTAGATGAATTTGGGCTTGATTTTATTTTTTTTCCTCTAGCTTTTTCAAAATGTTTTCAGCTTTACATGTTAGGAAATACTGATTTGTATGCTTTTACATTGCCTGTATCTCTGCCCAGTAAATTCAGTGAGATGGGAGCAGCAGGATTTGTCCAGAGATTGCCCAGTCCAGCCCTCCGCCTAAAGGTAGGACAAGTATTATTTCTAATTGTTCCAGGGTTTTTACATAACCTGCACTTTAGGATCACTTGTAATGCTGTCTGAACAAACTTGCTTAACCGGTCATTCATAATCTCTTCCCTGCTGTTTGAGATTTTCTTCCCTAATATCTAACCTGAATCTTTCTTTCGGAGTGCTGGACTATACCGTACCCTATAGACATGCACATCAGAGCATTCATGCCTCTTTGTAAAAGCCTTTTATTATATGATATCATGGTGCTCAACAAAATCTTCTAGATGACATTAAATAACTTCCAGTATTTCCTCAAATTTGCTAGAACACTCTCATTGTTCTCCCTTCCAGAAGCTCTTCTGCTAGTCAACACTTTTTGTAAGGCAATGAAACTAAATACAGGGATAGAATTTCATAGAGAATTACAAATTTCATTTCACAGCCCTCTAGTAACAGCAGTAGTTATGCATTCTAGTTAAATAATTTGCATTTCTACATTATAACTGGTGTGGATAAATCCTACAGATAAGTAAATATGAGATTTCTAGCAGTACTTTGAATCCTACAGAACTTCAGTTAGATCAAGTAAGAATCACAACGCCATTTTCTGACTACGAAAATATAAACTGAAATTAAGATTTTAAGAAAATCACAGAAAAGTTTTATTAGCTTGTTTAGTTGTGAAGATTCTAATGTGCATAATTCTAATTATGTGCTTATCTGATTTCTTTCTCCTGAAACCTAACTATATAAAACAGGCAATAATCATTCATCAGTCAACTCATTTCACATCTATAGCTACTTATTGTAACAAAGTAGGAAGGTCATCTACTTAATTGAAAGCCTCTATGAATACTGAATTTATGAAAAAATTAAATACATTAAATATATTCCAGAAATAATTCATCTGTATTCTTTATGAGCCAACTATTCAGCTCCTCTCCTAACTTTCACATAGAAAAATGCTGATACTAATGACTTTCTCTCTGGAAATCCTTCCTCCTGCTTATTCAATACCAAATGTTGGAACAGTTAGATACATTCAGTCCAGTTTGTTCTAAGATTACACAAAAAAGCCTTATCTGCTTAAAGATGGCAGAGATTAGTGGATATATAAGTTCTACCTTATAAAACTTTTCTTGTTCAGTAAAAGACAGAAAAAAAAATAATGTGAAGTTGAATGACAGTGGGTGGGAAGCACAAAGCTGTTGCAGTTGCGAAGAGAGGAGACAAGGTAGTGTAACCACCAAAAATTGAGCCATATAGTAACTGATAAGACATGGAGAAAAGATGAACTCAAACAGAATCCAAGGAAAGAATTGTTAAATTCATTACAGCCCTCTTCTGTTTGTTATAAGGGTATGGCTTGCTGATAGTGGTAGGAGAGAAACAAGAACACTCTCTTTTTGTCTGTGGCTCTAAACTGAAGGTCTCATAGAGGAATGTGAGTTTACCTTGGCTTCATCTTCAGTTTTCAGATGAGAAATGTTGATGACCTTAGGGAGTCAGAAGTGTTCCTCTAGTAATCTCTAGGTTAGATACTTGAAATATTGCCGAAATTACGGTGAAAATACTACTTCTTGCTTAAGAATACACATTGATTCTTTAAAAATCTGAGAAAAATTACAGCTTATTTTAAGAAAATTATATTTGACACAAAAAGCACATTGATTCTGCTGACATCATTATTGATAAATAAAAGGGTTATTTTGGCTGAGGTGACAAATTACCTTTCCGTGGCAAAAAGAAAAAAATAGTTTAGACTGTAAAGTTATCAGACAAGATCTGACTGTACTAACATATTAGAACAACATATTAGAAAAGTCAATTTCTTAAATTATGGCAAATCAGCAAGTGGATGAAGGACTGACCTTGGACCGGGGTGGTGCTCGGATGTACCATTTACAGTCTACTGCTTCAGTTTCAGAAGCTTTTCCTTCTTTGACAATTTGTACAGATTCCACAATTCCTTCAGGTCCTCCCATCTCAAACTCACAAACTGAATGACAAAATACCAGAAAAAATGAAACCTGAACAGCAAACAAAAATATTTTCTACAGCAAAGTGCAAAGGCCTCCAAATTAAAAAAAAAAACAACAAATAAACCAACCAACCAACCAACCAACAAACAAACATACTAACCTGGCAATGGTTTCAAAACTCCAAGGTCCTTAAAATCTGGATCTTAAAAATTGAGAAAGAAAAAAATTAGTCCCATTCAAAATCTTGAGTGCAATGTCGATGTGCTAAAATTTGACACATTCCAGTTATGTAATTTAACATATATTTCTTGGAAATTAGAAATGTTTCAAAACTATGGCAACACACTAACTATTAATACAGAGATTATTGATACTATCATATCAAGTTTTGGGGTTTTTTTTATGAAATTGTACTTCTCTCTTTCAGCAGAGTGAGTTAAAAATATTTCTGCATACACTAGCAAGCATGATGATCACACAGGTAACCACATGACATTTTAATACATTAACCTAATGAAAGAGGATATAATCACACATCCACTCAGAAGGCCTTTGCCTCGTTTGCATTTTGATTATAACATTCAACCACAGAAATCTAACTTCATTCTGTGTTTATGAGTAGTCTTCCATCCCTACTGACAAAGAGGAGACACCTTCTTTGTCAGGGCATTCCTTTGGTCTTTCCAGAATAAGTGCCACAAGAATTTACAATGGAATTCATTGTTAAAGCAAGGTAATCAGTCTAATAGATGTGCATTTTTATTAGAAAAGCATTATTATGTTAACTGTCATAGATGGTTTGCATCATACTTTTATAGTCAGGTATAACACATGGATGAAATGACTTTGGTCTAAGACCTATGCTTCAACAGGTAGCTATCTACAGACACATTATAATTTCACAGAATATGGCCCAGTTTGAAGATAATGTCCAAAACCAGAAATATGAAAGAGGCTAGAGTATTTCAAGACATAACCTCTTCAGAATAGTCTGGTCTTGTCTGAGTGAATTTTATCCACTGCTTTTCGACGTATAATGAATATTCTGCACTGTTTTTCTCATCTCAAGAGAATAAAAACCCAACAAAACAAACAAACAAGCAAAAAAAACCCCAAAACAACAACAAAGCAAGCAAACCAACAAACAAATAAAAAACAACAAGGAAAAAAAAAAATCAAAACAAAACAAGGAAGAAATCCACTGGATCTTACTTCTTTTTTAGGAAGCTGATAGAACATGATCTTTTGAAATCAGTGATAAACACTTAAATACAAATACTCTGCCACTTTCCTTTAAGCTTCTCCTGAGCTACATAAATGTTTCCCAGGCCTCAAAATATTTGCACAAGAGGAAAACCAAGGTAGAGTTTGAGCCATGTACTCTATGTATAGAACTGATCCTACTGCTTAAGGACTGGGTCAGTGTAGAAAAGCTATAAATAAACAAATTAAGAGGAAGTTTGGAATTAGGAAACTTGTCAAAGTAAAAAATAAACAACTCACCACCAAAACTACTGTTCCTCTCTTTCCTTAATGAAGTCAAAACAGGGAGAATCACAAAAAAATAATACCTTTAAAAAATCTAGTGCTGTATATGCAAGATCAGCCATTTAATCTGAACAGTGAGAATGTATTGACTTTAAACTGGAGTTGTAAAATCACATGTTCAAACTGTCCCTCTATCACCAGGCTGATTCTGTTCTTCCCATTTCTCTTACTAAGTTGCACAATATAAATAATGAGTAAATACTCATTAACTTAAGGCACTGCAAATAATTATATTTGTAGGCAATTAGTATTAATTGTTAAACAGTTTTATAAATAAGTTGATAGATTCGATAACCAACAACACTAAATGTAATTTTAAAATTCTGTTAGTGTACTCTGATATTGATATCTAGTATTCAAAGACAGATCCTTAAAGGAAACTACTTTGACTGCTGGTTCAAATTAGCATCCAAACAGTGCCTAATGTAACAATTACATTTTTTCCTCTTTGTGAATTTGCAAGAAACACTCTGCGTTACTGAAAATACTCAGCCACATCAGCAAACACAGAAGTGGAAAGAAAGAGAAAAAGGTCCTGACAGGGCCTCTCCCATGTGTATGAGTTTCCATATAAAGGAGCACTAGTAGCAAGAACAGAGGTTGAAGTGTAATCTAGATCATGCAACTTGTCCCACAAAATAATTCTGGAAGTATATTTTCATTTAGTAACAAGAGAACAAGAGGAAATAGTCTCAAGTTACACCAGGGGAGGTTTGTATTGGATAGTAGAAGAAACTTCTTCACTGAAAGGGTAATCAAATACTGGAATATGCTGCCCAGGATGGTGGTCGAATCACCATCCCTGGAGATGTTTAAAAGACATCTAGATTGGTCATTAGGAGTATGGTTTAGCAATGGATTCGGTAGAGTTAGGTTACAGTTAGACTCAGTGATCTTAAAAGTCTTTTCCAACCAGAGCAATTCTGTGATTTGGTGATTTGTTAACAATTCAGTTAGAGTAAAATCACATAGAACTGCACAATCTATTAAAGTTCTAGAAATATGGTAGATCCTGTTCTGTTGTGAAAAATGATCTTTCTGCAACTTTTCAACAACTTAAGCGTGACAATGAAATAAAATGTGTGACATCTGAAGTGATACACTTCATTAAAAATTAATTGTATACCAATATTATAATAATTTAAAAAAACTGTAAGTTATTAACAGATATTCTGAAATTCAACCATGTTTAAGCATATTTACCCAGCAAATGTTTTCTTTTTAAGTAGTTTACCATTAAACAGATTACAGTGCAGCAGCTCTTCTGTATGTAATTGAATCAAATTGTTATTATCACTCTAGATGAGTCAGAACCCTTTTAATGATATCTAAACACCGAATGGCTAGATCTTTCAATAAATAGATAGGCCTGATGAAAAACATTCTCATTAGGAAAATCCCAGAAGGCAGGAAAAATTTGCCGTGAAAAATAAGACTGATCATGTATAATGAGAGAGAAAAATAAGAGGCAATAGGCATTGAGAGTAGTGAAATACCTGCACAATTTTTAATGGGGATATCCTTGGTGTGGGAATGAAGTACCTAAAGACGAAATGAAGAATTTTCATAAGAAATGGGAAAAAGTGGAAAGGTTATGTAAATAAAAGACCTTGCAGCCAAAAGAAGTTCTGTGGCTCTTTCCTGAAGCACTGAATATCTCTTTTAAAACAAACAAAACCCAACCTAATAAAGGTTACCCAAATACGTCCTTTGGTGATTCTGTAAAATCATAGAATGGCTTGGGTTGGAAGGGACCTTAAAGATTATCTGGCTCCAATGAACCTTCCAAGGCCAGGGACACCTCCCATGGACCAGGCTGCTCAAAGCCCCATCCAACCTGGCCTTGAATACTTTCAGGGAGGAGTTATCCACAATTTCTTTGGGCAACCTGTTCCAGTGTCTCACAACCCTCACACTAAAAAATTTCTTCCCAACCTCTAACTTAAATCTACCCTCTTTCACTTTAAAGCCATTACCCCTCAACCTGTTACTCCTTGCCCTTGTAAAACGTCCCTCCCCAGATTTCCTGCAGGTCCCTTTCAGGGACTGGAAAGCCACTATAAGGTCTCCCTGGAGCCTTCTCTTCTTTAGGCTGGAAACCCCAATTTTCTCAGATTGTGTTCATAAAGAGGTGCTCCAGCCCTTTGACTATCTTCATGGCCCTCTGCTGGACTCATTCCAATATCTCCATGTCCTTCTTGTATTGGGGATTTCAGAACTGAACACGGTACTCCATGTGGGGGTCTAACAAGAGTTGAGTAGAGCTGGCCACACTTTTTTTGATGCAGCCCAGGGTACTGTTGGCTTTCTGGGCTGCAAGCACACATTGCTGTGTCACAGAATTATAGAATCATTTAATTTGGAAAAGACCTTTAACATCACTGAGTCCAACCATTAACCTAGCCGTGCCAAGTCTACCACTAAACCATGTCCTTAAGCACCACACCTGAGATGGTGACTCAACCACTTCCTTGGGCAGCCTGTTCCAGTTTCTGAAAACCTTTTCACTGAAGAAATTTTTCCTCATATCCAATCTAAACCTCCCCTGTTGTACTTGAGGTTATTTTCTCTTGTCCTGTACCTTCTTACTTGGGAGAAGAGACTGACACCCACATTTCTACAACCTCCCTTCCAGTAATTTGTAAAGAGTGATAAGATCTCCCCTCAGCCTTCTCAACTACAAGAAAACTATTTCAGTTCCCTTGTCTGCTCCTCATAAGACTTGCTCTCTAGACCCTCACCATCTTGGCTGATCTTCTTTGGACAAATCCCAGCACCTCTATGTCCTTGTAGTGAGTATCACAAAACTCAACACAGTATTTGTGGTGTGGCCTCACCCGTGCTGAGTACAGGGGTACAGTCACTTCCTACACTTGCTGGTCATACTACTTCTGATACAAGCCAGGATGCTGTTGGCCTTCTTGGCCAGATGGACACAGTTCTGACTCATATTCATCTGTCAACCAGAACCCACCTATGGGAAGCTTTCCAGCCACTCTTCCCAAGCCTGTAGCACTGCATAGGGTTATTGTGGGGATCCAAGTGCAGGATCATACAATAGGCCTCAGCCCATCAATCCGGCCTGCCCATATATATATTACAACTTATGCCACAAATAATAGTATTTATGAAATACTTAGTTTAAATAAGCTATTCTGTAAAGTCTCTGTGAAGCACAGTGTCTCATTTGAAACTTCTTGAGAGATATAGAAACCTGTGCAAATCTTAATTAGAGTTACGGGCAAACAGGCAGAATGAGAAACTTTAGAGTGGCCTAAGGAGAAAGCAGTGATAATATGTAGGAGTAGAGTGGATGGGTAGTGAGTTTGACTCTTAAATGCTAATGGAAAGGTAAAGAAAATTGCACTAATCAGTTAGCCACCAGTTATTTGTTTCCAAATTTATGAAGTCGGGTTAATTTACAATGTTCTGAGAGTCTAAATGAGTCCTTCTTTCTTGAAGGGTGAAATACAATTCTCTGTAAAACCATAGCTTGAAGAACTCAATACAGAACAGTGGGTTCATTCTCAAGTATTTTCTGTGGTTGCCTTCTAGTATTTGATGATACAGTGAAAATAATGGAAAATTATGAGCAAACGATTTAAAACAAATAGAAATCTTCTCAGAGAACCACTAAGGCAATTCTAAAACAGAAAAACATTTCTATAAGTAAATATTTTTGGTGAGGTGTACAAACCAGGAGAAGTTAAAAAAACTGTTTTATAGCTCTATAAGGAGACACTACTTTGTCTTTCTTTTGGTGATCTGAATAACAGTAAAGTACACTAAAACCATTATTTGTCTTAGAAAAAAAAATGTCACCAGCAGTAATTGAAGTAAAATAATATTTAGAAAAATACAGTCAACCTTGTCTGATTATTTTAACCAGATTCCTTATATTGTTCTAAAAACACACCCCTAAGTTTGATTTCTAAAATTAGTAGTTAGCAAGTGCAAGTGTTAGCAGATGCAGGACTTTTGTGTATCAAAAGCTAGTGCTTATTTCTTTAACATCTATTTGGAAATGAAAAGGCAGCATCACCAGAAAAAGAAAATCCATGTCTTTGCATAACTTCATGATGAGATTAGTCAATCTGAGCAGAAAAGAAGTGCCTGACTGAAATCCACTGGAGCAGACCATGTGGTTACAGAGGTCATACATATAAGGTATCTATTTTCATGCACACAATGGAGAGCTCTGAGACCTTGGCCTGCTTGACTCCCTTGTCTACTCTGTAAACTGCTTATAGTAGTTTTGTTATCCTATTTAAATGTTGTATGGGAGTGAACCATGTTAGAAGATAAAAGCACTCATGAAAGCCTGGATGTCATCCTCAAGTACTTTGGACTACTTGATTGTTTGGACTATTTGATATATGCACCTAAATCCCCCAGCATGAGAAGTGCTGCTTGGAACTGACCTAGTGAGAAAGGAGAGGAAGAATGGGCAACAATGGCCTTTAAAAAATCCTCTGTCCCTTCAGGCTGCTGAGGGGAAAGAGGAAGTCTGGGAGCCTTGACAATACATGCAGGCTTATTTGGCAGATCATGTTCTTAATGGAGAGCTAAATTGGAGCTGGGTGTAACATATTCCCCTTGCGCACCACATTGTGTGTGGAAACACAGGGAACAATGATCCTACGATTAATATTTCAAGGACTGCATATACCTTTTTTTACCAGTTGTCCAGAAATGCCCACTTTATCTGAGCAATGCAACCTTGCTGCATCAGCGCAGCTGAGCTGACCACCAGGACTGACTGTCAGTCAAGAGCAGCACCCTGTATGCATCGCCTCAAGACAGTATCCCAGTATCTTCCAATGGCTAACGAATGGTCTCCAAACTTAACCAGGAAGAAAGGTGTGCAAAATAAAGGTGCTATGGAGTGAATAATAAGTGTGGCCTAATTGTGCCAGTTGAGCACAATACTACTAAGAGGATTGTCTTGCTAGTTTGTTAGAGATTACTGCTATCCCTACCAAAGGAAGTAACACTTTAAGTTCAGGGCAGAAGTATAGGGGGAAATGATCCATAGAGTTTAGCCACAACTGGTTGCTAGGCACTAGTTCTTGAGACTGAATCAACCTCTACATGGCAATTGTTCGCTACCATTGAGAGCTAAATCTGCACATTATTTCAAAGCAGCCATTCATGTTGGATGAGTCCATAGAGTTGTTTTCCCTGGACAAATGGAACTCATGAGAATAACTTGGTGATATAAAGTAACTTCTGTTGTTTCATTATAGGAGAAATGTTTTCTCTTAGTTTTATCTCATAGCGTTCAACAGAATGAATACATTCACTGCAATATTTCCAAGACTTTTGAAGAGTTCTTAGGGTCAGCAGAATGTGTTACTTGTGCTACTTCAAATAGTACTCAACAAATTTAGTTGACCTTACATTAAGACACATTTGCAATACAAAAAGAAACATTAGTACAAAGTTTACACCTACTAACTTTCTGTTGCTGTAGCTGGCCGTGCGAGCTATGGCATGTATGTTATCAGCATGTTTTTAAAGATAACTGCATCTGACATTGAAACTCATATATCTCCTCTAGTATCCTTGTGTAAATAGTTCACTGTCCACTTTAACAAGAGATTTCTTGCACTATCTCCAACTATTTTTCTCTTACAGTGCAGCAAAGCACAAAGCAGACTTTTTTTAAAAAGTGAATAACCATGTCAGAGAGCACTGGAAGACAAATGAGGCGTGTTTACAAAAGCAACAGATGGATTAATCCTCTGGCCATATAAGATACCTGGATGAGATGAAACAGAAAAAAATACTTCTGAAAATATGATCCTTAGAATGGAAACAAGTGAAACAGCCATAGACAAAAAGTGACTCATTAATATAGTGTACAACTGTTAGATTTTTGAAAGTTCTTGGATAATTATATTGTAGTGCTCCCCTGTAGCAAAGCCTTCTCATGATTCCAAAAGCCAATGCCATGGGATATTTTAAGAATGAATTCTAGTTTCACATTTAGCATCAAAGGCAGAATCCTAGGTTTTCTCACCCACTAGAGCCTGAATGCTATTTCTCTAAAGGAAAAAAAAAAAACAAAAAAACAACAAATGAACAAAACCCTAACCAAATGAAAGAAGAAAATTCATTCTGTAAACCAGACTGTTGACTGTAATTGTGACTATATGTGCCTGCTGAAGACGATGCAATAGAGCTCAAATCTACACTTTGAGTGAGGAAGAAGAGGAACTCCAAAAACTACACATCTTGATGAATTGCTGAGGAAGGCATATCAACACCAATTTCAAAAAACAACTGTTGGGAAAATTAAATTTTCTGTCCTGTCCTTTCAACAGCCAGAGCAGTATTGCTTTCAGTGACTGAAAATTTTTTTCTTTCTGCTGCTTCTTAGGTTTCCTGCCTAGAAATCATTCTTTCAGGGGACACTGAGCTCTTGACCCCAGCAGTCTTACCAAATGTATAAAGCCCCTACCCACAGGATGAGATGATGGGTTTTCATCAGCTTTCACTACAGAGTATACAGAGAAACTGCTCTGAAGATATTCTTGCATTTTCTTTTGCTTCTTTATCTTTTTAACAGCATAGTGTAGAAGTTTTCTCTGAGGAAGAATTTTATTATAGCCCAGTTGTCAGAAAGAAGATAATTGTGTTTTAAACAGTAAGTTTCTACTTAAATTACCCCCAATCTTATGAATTTTACATTTTATTATATGAGACAACATTCAGATATTTAAGAAATATAAATAATATATGGAAGGGAACAATAACCCTTCCACTCTTTCCAATACTATGAAATTCAACTTCTCCTGAGATTATGGAACTTGATCAAGTTTTGTCCAAGTGTGGATTTACAGCTAGGTTTTTGGCCTTACAGCTCACCCGCCTTCTGTTAGCTACAACTTCATGATACTGACATTCCCTTTTGTTCAAATAGATGTTGTAGGGTTGGTTTTTTTCCTAATTTTATGCAATTAAAAGTGACAAAGAACAGTCCAAACCATGATCAATTTCTAATACTGATGTAAGGTAGAAATAACAAGGTATAAACCAAGACACTAGATCAGCCAGGACTTCTATTATTTTGATGAGGAAAGCTCTACTATATTTTTTACTATGTATTCGACTAAAATTAATATAATTCATACCAACCCTAGCCCCAAAAGATTTCCACTTGAATCAATACAGTTTACTCATCAGTAAGACACCTTTTGCTCTATGCACACATGAAAAAATCATCAGGATGATAAATTCTAAATCAGAGACTTGTCTCTAGCCTATTTAAGTTTTTCTTTAAAAAATTAGATCCTTTTAATGGATTCTCAGTCTTATTTGAGATCGTTTAGGCAACATGTCCTGGTTTGAGCCAGGACAGAATGAATATTCTTTCTAGTAATTTTACTTCTCAGTTAATTCTCTTCTAACTAGCTGCACTCGCTGACATTAATGGCAGGTTTTTTAGTGTCTGCTTCTAGGACTGATAACACTCAATGTCTCCAGTTACTGCTGGAGAATGGCATGTCAAATCAAGGACACTGCTTGGTTATGCAAAGTATCTTACACTCCAGAAACAAAGGAGATTAAAGGGGTCACACACTCAATCCTCCTTGGGAAGGGTGCAGACCAGGCAGGTGACCAAAATTGACCAAGTGAAGTATTTCATTCCACATTTGTCATACTGCGTATAAATTGAAGGGATCACGAAGGTCAATCTCTCTTCATCCATGGCTGGTGTCATGAGATGACTCTGTCTGTTGGTGTGCCTTCGATCCCCATCCATGAATTCCTAAATATGTGTATTCCTGCATCCAGCTCCCATTTGCTGGTGACTTCAGAAGCCCAGTATGGGACTTGTCTACGGCCTGCCCAGAAATCTCAGTGATAATGTGAGCATTAATTTGGGGGGACGACTTGATATATTTTTTGTATATATTTGTATATATTTAATTATTTTCCTTTTCATTACAGTTGTTTAATTAAAGCTGTCTAGTTTAGTTCCCAACCTGTAAGTCTCTCTCCCTTATTCTCCCTCCTTTCGCTATAGGGGACGGGAGTGGGGTTGATAGGGAGTATCTGCCATTCATTTAAAAACTCTCATCCCAGCATCAAACTATGACAGATTTACTGGCACCCAAGGTAGGGCCAAGCTCTAATTCTGACTAATTGCCTGAATAGTCTGAATTGTGTCTCCAGTGGGAGGATACATGGATGGCTCTATTGAGATAGTACCAGATGTTTTCTTTTGGAAGTCTTGAAGGGCTAGAAATTGAACAGACTATCCCCATCATGCTGACATGCCTGTGGTATCCAGAGTATATGATATGTTGCTCTTTAGATGGTTTAGTGTTGCTTTGTGGTTGATAAATGTGTAAGAGCTGCTCAAGAACTGTAATTGTGATAGGACATTCAATACTCATCTACATCGCTGTACACTTTTCATTGGTTTTTCACATAGACATAGAGAACTTTGTTGGCAATTACACTTTGAATTTTACCTTGGGATACTGTTGCCCCCCTGTTTTCTCTCAAGCTGAGTCTACCAGATTTTGATCAAGATGGCAGTATGTTATCATGGAATTTTCTGAATGTCCCACTGAATATTACTACTGCTTTTTTATGTATTTGGGATGTATAAGACAATTATCTCAACTCTGAGAGTGAGCACAACAACTCGTAGAGTGCTAACTGCTACTTGGAGAGTGATAACTGCTCCTGGTAAAGTGAGCACTGCTTCTGCTTGTGGCCTCTGCATCCCCTACAGCCCACTGCTGCATTTCCAACACAGTCAACAAGTATTACTGCTACTGATGCAGGCATGACACCTGCCACAACAGGCACTGTTGCCATTCCCATGCAGGAGGCCAGCCCTGCTGTTACTGCTGCTACTGCCACAGCCACTACAGCCACTCCCTCAATCCACACTGGTAATAGTCATCCCTGTGACTAAGAGCAAAGCAAAGAAAAAGTCTGTTTCCAGTCCTTATCCTTGTGTAAAATTTCTGCAGTTTTTACTAGCATAGGGCCACGATCAAGGAGCGAATGCCTGTGATGAGGATGATAAGACCAGTCCTTATCAGGCAGATGGGGGAGTGGGTCTTTCTCAGGCAGACTCATCTGAGGAGGAGGACTCAGAACCAGGAGCAATTGTTCAATCCTACTGTATAAAGGACTTGTGTACTATGAGAAAGTGACTTTGGTCATCATGAAGGTCAACCACTTCTCAACGGTTTAGTCCAATGATGGGATGATGAGGAAGATACCATGAGTCTGGATTATTAAGAAGCCAGGCAGTTAGTATCCCTCACCAGAGGTGCAGGTACTGATAGGATAATTGGGAAAAAAGCCAGAACTACAAGCCTATGAAGAAGAATCTTGTCAACCATAAGGGACCAGTATCCCTATAATGGGGCTCTCAACTGGCCCTCAAGTAGAGCTTACACGCTTAAATGAGCTATCAAGTATTTGAGAGAATTAGCTGTGTGAGATGTGATTTATGATGATGGTGAGCTTGTAGATCCTGATGAAATGTCATGCCCTAAGTCTGTGCTGCAAAAGTTTGTGCAAAGTGTACCATCAGCATTTTCACGTGCACTGTCAGTAATGATAGGGGTCAATTACATACTTCTACCAAATGTGCATCAAGTGGACAGTAAAGCATGGCAGTATGGAGATGCTCTTTGATACCCATAGGACCTGGGTCTCAACCAGAGAAAACTTGACTGAGAGACTGAACAGAATTGAGAATAGAATTGACTTAAGAGAATTGAGCCCTATTCTGGATGTATTGCAGCCATTATGAGGAGACACCCTCCTATAAGACCAAATTAAGAGAAACAGAATACAGGACAAAGCGTGCTGTGCTCTCTACTGGGTGATTACGGAGAGGACAAGAAAAAGTGGGATAAGAAACCTACTGCTGATCTACAGACACAAGTATGAAAGCTGTTAGGAGCACATACAGGAGGATGGCTACAGTCTCAAATGATTCTCCAGTCAGAGTATATGAACTCCAGATTCCCTGGATATCAGGTATGACAACTGGGAATGAAACCTCCTGTAGCCCATTTGCTGACAGCGCTGCATGTGCTCAAAGTCAGAGGTGCCCTGCCTCCAGCCAAGAGGCGGAGAGGGACAACTGAACTTACTGTATTGTGTGGATTTTACAGCCTGGCACATTAGAACCACAAAAGTATAAAGCCTTAGTGGACACTGGTGCGCAATGTACACAAAGCCATTGAATCTTAAAGGGACAGAATCCATCACTATTTCTGGAGTGATCTCATGAACTGAGTCTTGTGGAGGCCGACGTGAGCCTCACTGGGAAAAAGTGGAAAATGCACCTTATAGAGACTGGCCCAGATGCATCCTTGGTATAGACTACCTCAAGGGAGGAGATTTCAAGGACCCCAAAAGGTATTGGTGTGCCTTTGGTACAGAGACTGAGGACATAGAAAACCTGTCTAATTTGCCTAGCCTTTCAGATGACCCTTCTGTAGTGGGCTTGCTGAAAGTCAAAGACCAGCAGGTGCCAACTGCTGCTTCAGTGGTGCATCAACAACAGAATCACACAAACTGAGATTCAGTGATCCCCATTTATAAGGCGATCCATCAGCTAGAGAGCCAAGGAATGATCAGTAGGACTCACTTTTTAACAATCTTATGTGGCCAGTGTGAAAGCCTGATGGAGTGTGGAGGCTAACAATGGACTATCATGGCCTAAATGATGTTACACCAACACTAAGTGATCCAAATGGATGTGATTAACAAAATAACAGTGAAAATTTTCAAACCTATTCTCAAACTGGTTTGTCATAACATCAGCAAACACAGGGCTCTATGGATAACTGGAGAGCTGTAATCTAGAGTTTAATAGGTTTAGATTATATAAACTAAATTACAGATGACTTTTTAACATCCCAGAAGCTCCAGATTAAGCTATGTCTAAATAGTGTTTATATTCAGTATAGGTTAGTACATTTTTAATACTAGTGTAATAACTTAAAAATTTTGATTAAAAAATATATAGTTTCCATGGAATTTAACAGATTTACAGGTTTTCTCCTCTATTCAACAACTACTGGTTTGAAACAGCAATTTAATTTCCACTAAATTTACTCTTAATTTTAATATTAATTATAACAGAAGAAGGTTTAGGCCCACAGTCTGACCTAAACTTAGCAATTGATTTATTGAGTGCTACACTGATTGACTGGCTCAGCCTCGTACAGAGACTGGAAACTGATCTTTTGCATCCCATTCACCAAGAAAAAAAAATTATGATCTATTGCATCACACGTGAGAAACGCAGTGTTCGTAAATCCTCATGTCTACTTTATACAATATCCAATATTAATATTAACTGGCTGAAGAGACTGGGAAAAGAACAGTAAAGTGAGTAACAATTAAAGATTGTCCAGGTCTTCCACTGAGGTGGTAATAATAGAAGAAATGAGCTATCAGGATAGTTTTCAGTTTCAGCAGCAGATGTAGCAAGTCAAACATAATGGTCAGTCACAGTACTCAGGATTTTTAAGTATGGGTTAGCTGCTTATCCAACAAGAAGGCAATAATTAAATTTCGTTTGACCAGATCAAGTTTTTGACTGCCAAATAGCAGGATTTTTCCTAGCTTGAACTGAAAGAATAATTTAAAGCTCTAGTGATAGAAAAAAAGAATAAAACAAAAATTTAATTTAAAAGCACTTGGTAAAACAATCTATGTATATTGGAATATCACTGATAAATATTCTAGAATACAAACAACTATATGAATGCAGCAAATTATTCATGTGGTGAGATCACATACAATTACAGAGATTCAAATTACCCAAATCTGATTTTAAACTACTAAACCTGTATGCGTTTTACTAAACTGAAAAAAAAACCCAACACCTATAAAATTATTCTATAGAATTCCAGTATGAACTTTGTATTTGGGAGCAGTTAATAACCAACTGTCTAATCCATAAAGTAATCAGCATTAAAGAACAAAGTATTTTAAATAAAGTTTTCTGCATTCTCTTTCAATATTAATTTTCACAAAGAGGTGAGAAATTAGGTACAGGGAAGAGAGGGAAACAAACAAATAAACAAAACAAAACAAAACCAAAAGAAAACAAGAAGTGGTATCATACAATCTTTTATTAACCCACATACTGCAGCCAGCAGATTTGATAACATTGTTGAGCTTCAACTATCAGATAACATCTGGCAAATGATGTTCGTAAGTCCTGTTACACAACATCCTCTGGCTTCTCACTGTCAGCTAGGGAACTGATATGTGACTAGAATAACACATTTCACCCTGCCTGCTTCTGTCATGCTAGTATAAATTTTGAATAATAGATGTGCCACAGACATCAGGTTTTTTGAGTCTGGATTATCAGAAAATATTTGGCAAAATCATCTTATGACTTATTTCTAATACAAATTACTGGATATTAGATATTAGTCTTTTGACATGGAAGCATCCAGATACCCTTTATGCATCTCTGGTGTGCAATGAGCTCTGTAGCAATATTTACAAAAAGTTGATCAAAAGCATTTGCTTACTTATTTTAACAGTTTTACAATTAATTTATTCTTTTCCATGGCATTCTTAATTATTTGGCATATCTCATCATTCTAAACATTAAAAATAAAATAATCACAAGTCCCTTTTAGACTGTATAGCACAAACCAAAACATTTTGTTACACTGAAGTTACATTCTCCTTTCTATTTGAGGTCAGACACTCATTTACCTAGCGAATTTTAGTCTGTGCTGTGATCATGTAAACAATGTGTCTTTGACATAATCAGGAAGAGTCTTCAGAGCAAGAATAATCTGATTGGATCTCTCAATTCTAAAAGATATTTGTGTACTTCGATATTTGTGATATTTATTCTATCACACATTTTTAATAAGAAACAGAAAATGTCTGTCTTGAGAATTGCTGTCTAAGGGCAGAAGAAATTTTGCTAACAGTAATGTTGCCCGATTTGATTAGGATTGACAGGCATTTTTAATTAAAGGTTCTCAGTTAGACTCTATGTTCATGTTTGCAAAACACTTCTAAATCAGACTGGAAATACCGTGGCAGACCAGAATACAATAGAAAACTCAACCTGCCTGACCATGCATCCAACTTAATTGGTATAAACAGGAGTCTCACTCTTAAACCAGAGAAAAATTTGGTCTGTTTAGCTGAAAACTTTTCTGTATTACATGAATTTCTAGATAATGCTTTTATTCATCAAATTATACTAGATGAATAAATACTGGACTGTAGTGAAACCACGTTGGGGAAAAATTTAAAACTTTAGGAAGTCAAGAGAAATAAAAGAATCCTGTAGTATTCATTAATTAAAAATTCAATTTTGAAACTAGTTTTAAATATTTCCTTATAGTAATAAAATAAAAATGTTACAGTTTAATTAATGGAATGTAATTTCTAGCAACCAGTCAAGTTTTGGAGTGGGTTTTGTTTGTTTGTCTGTTGTTTGGTTTTTTGTTTTCTTTTTTATTTATTAGCAAAAGGGAAAGAAAAGGCAGAAAACACAAATAGGTAAAAGGTAATTGAAAGATGAAATGCCAGGTCAAAAAAAGTAAATTTTTAAAATTTGTTTTAAAATTTTCCTAAACCAAGCTCTTTTGCTTTTACCATTGTTCATTTCAACTGAAATCTTGCTCACTTAATGCCTTTCTAGTTGGTCCAAATGAATTGTGAAAATAAAAGAACAGAGAATGTAGGCCCTTTTAAAAGTCTGCAGATTGCTAATTAAACGAATGAGTAAATATTAAATGAACTAGTGATAAATAGTCATAGCTGCCAGCAACATACAGCATAGAAGAGAGACCATTCTTTTGAAAATTTGTAGCTGAGCTAGCTCAGGCTCAAGAGATTTGAGCTTCTTCTTGAGTTTATTGAAAAGGTGTGTGATAAATGTAACTACTGCTTGATCCTGACTTCTCCTGAGTTTCAAAACCAGCTAGAGTGAGGAGCTGAGATACTACAGAAAAGCAAGATACTAAAGATCATCTTTGCTCTCCCTAGGTACCTCTTGTTTATAGAGACATTGCTTGGGATTTTAACTTCCAATGTTAGATAAAAAAGCACGTGATAACACAAAAATCACAGGCCTCTCTTCCTACCAATACAAAATTGTCCCTTTTAAAGTATTGTTCTCAAGTACTGTTAAGTTTTTATTTTAAAAAACCCATTTGGCAATGAATGCACTACCATATGTTTAAGTAGTGGGAATGTACTGGGAACTTTATTTTAGATTTAAAATTTAAAATCCAAGGGGTGGAACCAGAGTTCATTGCAATGGTTGCAGAACTAGTATAATTTCATTTTCAAACTTGTAAACCTGACTGACAAACTGAATTGCTCCAAAATACTTATAAAAATTAATTCAGCTCTAAGTGCAATTGAAGAAAATGATGAATTTTTACATGAAGAAAATAATTTAATTTCAGACAATTCTGAGGTGAATTTTTGGGACAAAAATATCTAGAAGAAAAGTAGCACAGGAAGACAGAAAAATCACTAATCATTATGTTCTGGCTCCAACAAAAACTCTCCTCACTGTAACAGCACATGAAAATAAGTGAAAAATGGGAGTTAGTGAGTAAGTTGAGCCTGTTAAGTCTAGATAGTGATCAAACAGGCAAACACTGAATTGATATATATCTACGACATAGTTTGTGCAAAGGTAGAAAAATATTTTTAATTAATGAAAAGAGTTGAAGAAATAATAGTTCAGTTCTCCAAAATAAACAAATATTTCATTTTGATTTAGTTCAATAGCTGACAATGCAGAGAACAGTATTTAAATGTACTTACCTTTAAGTAAGTACCCCAGCCTAGAGATTACCCAGATTTAGGCACATGCTTAAATGTACGCTTCCTGAAATTCTTTGCTAAATTGGGACTAGATTTAGTGGCTTGTCAGCACAGCATTTGAGTATAGTAAGCTTAAGCAACTGTTCTGTGGAATTATCCTTGGGCATATCAGAAAGTAATTTCAGAGATTTTTGAGCCTTAAATTATAGTAGCAGTTATTTTTGTTTGGCCCAAGGTCTTAGTGAAATGAACAGTTTTTGCAGAGAAAAAAATAAAAGACACCTAGCATTAGGGCTTGACATAATTTGAAAAAAAAGTGTGCAAATTGAAAATGTCTACATGTTGAACATAAATTGAAAAAAAACATTTAATTGATTTTTCCAAGCAAAAGAAAAACATCAGCTGTGCTAGTGTATGCTGCATGGAAAGATGATTTCAAAGATATGCAGGAATGAAAATAGTGACAATTCTCTCCTTCTTTCTTTCTTTCTTTCTTTCTTTCTTTCTTTCTTTCTTTCTTTCTTTCTTTCTTTCTTTCTTTCTTTCTCTTTCTTTCATTTTTATACATTTTATTTCAAAGCTGACTGATAAAACACACAAAAGACACAATGTAAATTACATTATTTGACATTATAGAAACAAAAAACAGGAAGCTAGCAAATTCTGGAGCTTTAAGTAGGGATGCCAGACACTTGTCAAATCCTGTATTTGGTGTCTGAACTTTTTGGCAACCTTACCCAACAAGCTAGGAAAACTAAGCTATTTCTGAAAATTTGAAGTAATATCTCTGTATAGTATGAATTAATATTATAAAGAAAAAAAGCCTTTAATCTTCTTAGTATTCACAAACATCAGACATCACTCACAATAAACAGGTGTGCCTTGTATGAACATATCACTGCCATTATATATCTCTCTGCTACAGATTTTCATATTTTAAAATTTGGATTCTTTTAAAATTGGATTTGAATAATTCAACTGCATTTATTGAATATATAGCATCAGTTAAGACAACTGACATGACGTTTGGTCATAACTCCTTAGTGCATGTAAAATATAAGGGCATATATGGTAAAAAGAGCTTGTCAGTATCTCAAGGTAATCTACAATTGAACAGACAGAGAGTGAAAGAGAGAAAGGGAAAAAACAGGAACTAAGTCTGAGTGTTCAGAGGCTTGATTCAAGGTCTTTATTTTCCACTAGGCTCATTGGATAGAATTAGCAATACAGATGACATCTCTTTCACAGAAGACATTGTATTTCTGTTCCGCACATGGGGAGGACTATGCATGATAGTATTTCTCTACCTCATGAGAGCAGTGTCATATTAAAGAGTGTGGGGTCTTTGATATCACATAGCTAAAGAGAAAGAGAAGATGGACCAAAGACAAGGGATACTATGATGGTCTGGCTACACGTTAACTTATATGAAAGTTAAGAAAGTTTCTATCTAAGCTGAAGGACGAGTGATCTTTCTTTTGGATCCTAGTACCAAAGAAGCTCAAATGGGATATCTGAGATAAAGGAATTATACAGTCTGCATTTCTCAACAGATAGTAAAGAAATTAACATTGCTCGTAGCCATCAATATCAGAAAATATATCTTAAAGTGGCAACATATACTAGAATTACTGGGACACAAAATTATATTCAGTAACATTCACCTCATAAGCCAGATATTCTCTGGATTGACCTCTTTATAAAAAATATAAAGAATACACTAATGAAATGAACCAATTTCTAACAAGGTTTGTGTGCATTCTTCAAGGAGAATTATCTAGAAGCACTATTCAGAGAGTAAAAAATCTGTGGAGGAAAGTTAATATATCAATAAATATCCTCACTGCTGTTAGAACTGAGAAAAACTTCATGAAATGAACTGACAATAACAAAATCAACCATCACAGTTACTTGAACCTATGCAAATATCAATTTATAGGTAACTGAAAACAAGTTATATAAACATGATTTTTATCTAACATAAAAAAAGATTTTTATCTAACATAAAATAAAAGCATTATTTTCTATATGGATAGCTATAAAATCAGACCACTTGCTACCCTGTGGGTAGAATGAGAAATAGTTTCTCTACACAACAGAAGGGCCATACTCATTCTGGTTAGACAAAACCACTGAGGTGATTGTCAATATTTATGAGCTATACCATTAACACCCCAGAAACCTGTAGATGAAACTTATAAAGACAAAAATTTAACAGCCTAAGGAATGGGTAAGTAAAAAAAAATAATTGCTTCAATGTCAGCAGAATCTCTGCAGACCTCCAAATTGCCAAGTCATTAAAAGAAACTGTTGGACCACAGTGTTGCCAGAATGAGGCCACAATACAATCAGCCAGAAGTGCATCCCAGTAAGAGCTATTAGAAAATCTGCCAGAAAAGTTAGATGAACTGGAACAACTTTGAAGAGTATTCAAAAACTCCTTACTCACTACATATGAGGCACAAAGTTTTTCATTGTTTCTCTGACAAAGCAGGTGTTAAAATGTTTGAATGGGAACTACCAAGTAAGATACTTAACAACAGGATTTGGAGGTGTTAGCAATGTTTTTCTGATTATTCCTTGCCTAAAATTATACACAGCCAATTTAGGTAAGAAATTAGAAGAACATTGCTAATATTTTGGATCCTTTAACAGTCTTCCATAGAAATGGTTGAGGCAGAAAATACCCAAATAAAATTAGCCTTGAAAGTCTTTTGAGATCCATCAGTAGGATATGAATTTAAACTTGCGTGACATAAGTTGGAAACTTGCTCCTTAGAGTCCCAGTGTTTGTGACACTAAAACACTTGAAAAGCCTCTTCATTCTGCTGTTCTTAAAGAGTCAATACAAATGTCCCTAGTTAATGCAGCTGTTACAAAACTATGCAATAGAGTTTTTTCTTCCTTTCAATGTGAGAATGCTTAACACTCTATCCTTTTTTCTATGGCTCTTATTTTTACAGCAGGTAAGTAAGGACTTAAGTGTTCAGCTTCTTTTTGTCAGTTTTAGTGGTACTCTCAGCATGCAAGGACTTCTAAAACAGAAAGTTCTGTAGTTGCCTTTTGGGTATGATAGAAAGAAACATAAAAGTATTGTGGTAACAAGAGGCAATATAGGACCTGAGAATCCTGTGAGATCTTTTAGAGACTGAACTACACAAGGAATAATTTTTCCCTTGAAATTTAAAATAATTATCCCATCATATTACTCGATTATATTTTCATATTTACGGTACTGAAATACTCTGGGCCTAATCCTACAGTTCATGTAATTTAATGGAGTCTATAAAACAACACAAAGCAAATCACATTCCCTTGAAAAGATAATATTTATGACTGATCATGGTTTTCCATGTAGCATGCAAATGCAGCATCCTAAATATTGCAGTGAAATTCCTTCTCATTCAGGTGTCCTAATACAATGTAAATAGTCATGAAGTACTTGATTTTTTTGCGCACATCAAAAGTTCATACCTCAAGGAAGTTGATTATAAGAATTTGAAGGGATTTGAGGCTAGAAATATCAATAAAATAAGAGGGGGGTTTTGTTTTGATTTGGTTTATTATTTTTTTAACATCAGAAGGTTCTGGCTAAGAAGTCTGAAAGAAGAGATAACAAGTAATTTCTTATAATCTAAATATACTTTGATCCCAAAAGAAAAAAGATGGACTCATTCAAAGTCTCTTGGGTCTGAGAATGTTTATTTTTTCTCCAAAAATGGAACTGGATTACTAAATGGCTACCTGGAGAACCAAGTGGCCTCCTCTGATGGAGTGACTACATCAATGGACAAGAGAAGAACTATCAGGACTTCTATGAGTCCCTTAACTTCATTTCCCCCAGCACCTTTCTCTCTGAATTGGAGAGATACTTCATTTGATGGCTGGACTAGTCAATGGATGAGGACCTGGTTGGATGTTTGCATCTAGAGGGAAGTGGTCAACAGCTCAATGTTTGAATGGAGATCAGGGAAAAGCAGTGTTCCACAAGGGGCCTGTACTGGGACTAGTACTGTTTACCATCATGAATGATATGGACAGTGGAATTGAGTGCACTCTCAGCAAGTTTGCAGATAACACTAAGATGAGTGCTGCAGTTGACACACCTGAGGCATGGGATGCCATCCAGAGGGACCTGGACAAGCTTCAGAAGTGGGCCCATGCAAAACTGATGAGGTTCAACAAGGCCAAGTACAAGGTCCTGAATCTGGTTTGGGGCAACACCCAGTATCAGTAAAGGCTGGAGGGTGAAGGAATCAAGAGCAGCCTTGTAGAGAAGGACTGCGGGTTATCGGTGGATGAAAAGCTGGACACTGACTAGAAGTGTGTGCTCCCAGCCCAGAAAAACAATTGTATCCTGGGCTGCATAAAAACAATGGTGACCAGCAGATCAAAAGAGGAGATATCTCTACTCTCCTCTTATGAGACCCCACCTTCATCCTGCTCTGGAGTCCTCAACACAAGAAAAACATGGACCTACTGGATTGGGGTCATACCACAAATATGATGGTATGAGGGGTGGACACCTCTATTTTGAAGAAAGACTGAGTGAGTTGGGGTTGTTCACCCTGGAGAGCAAAAGGTTCTGGTGGGATCTTATTGAGGCCTTTCAGAACTTAAAAGAAGATTATAAAAATGATGAGGAAAAACTATTTAGTAGGGCCTGCTACGATAAGAAAAGGGGGTAAACTAAGAGGGCAGATTTAGAATAGATATAAGGAAGATTTACACTGGAAAAGATTGACCAGAGAAGAGGTTGTAGATCACCCATTCCTGGAAACCTGAGTTAAAGGTCAGGTTGGATGGGGCTGTGAGGAACCTGATCTAGTTAAAAATGTCTAAGCTGAGTGCAGGGGAGTTGGATTAGATAACCTTCAAAGGTCACTTCCAACCCAAACTATTCTGTGATTCTATAAATTGTTACTACTGATGACATTAACTCAGAAGCAATCAAAGTTCGGAAGAGAACAGGAAAATAAATAAAAAAATAAAAGCAAATGAGTAACAAGTATTCAGCTGTCCCAGATACCTGGGAAATACCCCTTCCTTAAATACACACAAGACAGGACATTGACATTAGATGGCAAAATGACCTGATAATATCTTATCTGAATTATTTAGAACTGTGATTGAATTCAATAAATTCACACTAAATTTTTCATGAGTTCTAAAATAGGGAAATTCTCCAATCAAAAAGAATTTGAGCTGAGTTGGGTTTTTTCCCCTTAAGATAGATTATGCCATTATTCTATTACTCTGACATTCTACAGCTACTTCTACCACTGCAGTGGGGATGTAAAAGTACTGTTATTCTGATTAGAGAGTGTTTTACACTCCACTTTTCAGGATATAAGGGTATAAACTTTTTTTCTTTTCCCATTATCAGGGAGTTGAACAGAAAACATTACTGAATGACCTTTATATTAATGAGGCTAAATAAAAACACAGATGGCTTCTACTAAGTGAAGGAACTGAAAGTAATGATGTGCTATCTTAAGCCACTGCCCTGCAAAATCAGAGACCAGGATAACCAGAAATCTGATTATTCTAGCTGAGTAAGAAAGCTCAAATAAACACATCCTCTCTATATCTGTATCCTTGTCTTCACTAAAAAAATGACTCATTCTAAAAAATTGTCAAGAATGAGATTGAACAATGATTTAGCACCATTTGGGAAAAAGCTCTCGAAACACAGCTTTTTGGGAAAAATTGTAGTAATAGATTGACTCCAAGGACCCAGATATGTGAAACAAACATCCAGGTGTAGATCTCTCAATGGCCCAAAACATGACAAAAGAACAGTTACAAAGAATTATCATGTGACTCATCTCATGTGTCTGTCCCTAACCAATCATATTTTCACTCAGAATGAAAAAGAGCAGCTGGAAAATACTGTAATCTGCTATGTTATTGCTTTTATAAAAGAGGTTTGAGGAAAAACAGACATATGTTTCTATACATTCATGAACACTTCCTAGGTTCGGATAGTTCCATCTAGAAAATACCACAGTTTAACAAATCACATTTAACAATACAAAAGAAAATTAAAATAGTATGTAAACTCTTATATATACAAGTTTTTGAAAATTTACTTCACATCCAAATTGTGTCTGGTTATTACTGGAATTTAGTTGTAATAATATACAATATTATATATATATATATATATATAGTATATAAAACCAGCAACTTCTTCCCTTCACCCAGAGTTTTGACATTTAAAATAGTCAGTCCTTATACTATACTCATAGTTTAATTCAACCATATATTTCTGGACCCTATAATTTACAAAATCACAAAAATTAGAGCCGAAATTATCTTCTTAGGAAGGAACTTCTTTGTAAAATTTTCAGTACTTTTACCACTTAGTGGGTGTGTTTGTGTTGGCCTTGTGTGTAGTTCTGCATTTGTCATTAATGTTTATTCTTCTGCTAGATCTCACTTGTTAGAGTGCTTAAAAGTGCTCTGAAAAAAAAATCTATTTAAATGAAACAGAATTTATGGCAAGAATATTATGTTTGTTCCACGATGCTTGAAACGTTGGCCTGCTGAGACTGCTGAAACTCCATAGGCCTTTTGCATCAGTGGATGAAGTTCAAACCATTTCAATACCAAGGAGTCAAAGAAATTATGAAACAGAAAAGTTATAGCAGTTGCAAAATATTACTCTGCTCTTTAAGATTGTTCTTTATAGTTTCTTTTTATTAGGACTAAGTCCAAACTAGTTTTAAAATGTCTCAGGTGACAGGGCTCTTTTCATTTGCACAGACTAACAGATCTTCACTGGAACATTTTTCCTGATACCCTAATTGATCTTTTTTTCAGCTTCATACAGCCAGTTGTTTTTGTACACCCTAGAGACACAGCATATAACAGTGTGTATATACATATATATATAACAATGTGTGATATATATATATATATATATAAAACTTCTTTCCCTACTTCTCTAGGTACCATTCAAATAACAATAAATGGTTGTAGCTTCAATTTAGTAAAATTTAGCTATTTTTTTCAAAATCTTGCCACACCCACTCATTCAACATCACATTCTTGATTTTATCAGCAAACAAGAACCTCCATCAGTATACCAAATGCAAAATTAGGTTGAGGAATATTTCAGGAGTGCATGGAGACCACACAGGTGGGAAAGATCAGTGGTTGCTGGTCCTATAAAAATAACTCTGTTGCACTTGCCTCAGGGATGGAGAAAGTCTCCTATGCAGTTAGGCAATGGGCTGCATGTGCCCAGTGAGACAGATGCAACAAACTGCACCTCCCTTGAGTGTTCAGCTGCTAAAGATGCCTGTTGTATCCAAATGAGTCCTATCTTTGTATCATGTTCTTGACATTCTTCAGAGAGAGGCTAGATGAACATTTTCTTCTGATCTCTCGTTTGTTCATAGTTAAATTTCATAAGTTGTCACTACCCAAAATGGATCTAGATGGTTTAGGTAATAATTTCTGGAGGCAATTCCTCTCTAAGCTGCTCTTACACACTCTTGAAAGCCATCAGTCTGATGAGTTGAAAGTGACCCCTCCCACTGCATGCATTTGAACAACAGGTCTCAAAATCTGAAGCCTTATCCATAAAGGATAAGCCTCATAAAGGATAATAAAGGACTCGTAAAGTACTCAACCTTGCCATTTCTGGTTATCAGGGAGGAAGAATTGATGTTTTGCATTTGTCAGATTAATCATATTCTCATTTTGGCCAATATTCCTAGAAACCCTCTATCATTTTGCAGAGCTTCCTATTGAAATCTATGGAGGTAGGGGGAAAAACAAAGAAAAAAAAAAAAGATAGAAAAAAGGAAAAAAAGACATAGCTATTCCATCTGAAGTCTGGAATAATTTATGCTGCTATAGCAATTTACCAGCATTGATCTTTTTGTAGAAATCCAACTTATAGCAGTAGAAAAGAATGAGGATGAAAATAGTTCATGAAACTGTTTTTCACTTGAGAGAGTTTTTTAGACAGAAAAGGCTGCTGCAAACTTATTTTCAGCCATAATACATAACATTTTGAAACAAGAAGGACATGAAATCTAAAGCAAAGAACTCTTGGCAAAGGCAGGGAGTAAAATGGCAAAAGCGCACAGAGATGGCTCTGTGGTAAATGAAAGATAAATTTAACTCACTTTTCAGAAACAAGTATATGTGAATACAGAAAAATTTTGTCCATCATCTTTGTATTTACAATAGATACATACCTGGCTACCAGGACATTTGCTACACAAATTCTGTGTTCTGTTGCTGTTTCAACTGAGACAGTAACTTTGACTTCAAAAAAAAAATCTGAATTATGGGTAATTTTGCAACAATATTCCCTGTATTAGGGAAAGAAAATAACACAGAGGAATATTCAAATAGTCCTGCTATTTTCTATGATACTTCTGAAATAATTAAGCAAGCAGATATTGGGGCTTATGATTTTTTCAGATATTCTAAAGAATATTGTTCCACCTAATACAACAATTTATCTGAAACAATAGTAACATAAGCAACAAAATTACATAATAATTGCTGTTCTTTAAAGTGAGCTATATTAAGGTATGAGTCATTAATCAATACATAAGGTACAGAACTACTTCAAATCCAGCAATGCAATGCAGTATAGTATAGCTGCAGCCAAAACTGAAATTTAAAATGAGCAATCTTTTGTTAAAAAAGGGGGGGAGGAGGGGAACTAATGGAAAGTATGACTGAATTTTGTTTAATGCGAATGACTTTGTTTTTAGAAGTGAAATTAACTAATTGTACAATTATGGTCTACACCTTTTTTGAAAAAGATTTAATGCATTTGAATCTCACACTTACTCTGGTAATACCAGTAACAGTTTGCTTTACTGAGAAGGGAGAATTATTTCAGTCCTCAGCTGGGGAAATGCTTGGTGAAGTGGAAAAGCAACAACGGAATTTTCTGATATAATACTTTTTTTTTTAATTAGAATACTTTATCAATGATCATTTTGGAAGTAAAACTTCACAGCTTAAGAATCAAGCTTAAAGCTCATAAATTGCCATGAATAATTTTGAATTATTTTCTATAATAGAATTCAACTGAAAACAATACTTTAAAAAACTGCAGAGGCTGAATATGTGCATATTAGACAAAACTGTATTGAAATTTCTTCCTTGAATAACCCTTACTTGTTATGCAAAAAATATACACACCTTCTGTCATTTTCCTATCTGTAACACTTCCCTTGATAGTAAACATAGTCATTAAAGGTATTATTCAACAGAACAATTATACATTAGTAAAGCTACTATGCCATGCTTTTCTATCAAAATTGTGGTGGTTTGTACTCACCAGGTGTAAAATTATACCGAGCAGAAAACCCGATAGATTCCAGCTCACCATCAGCAAAAAATTTAATCCACAGGAATCTGCCACTTGATTTTATCATAGGTGGATTTTGCTGTCCACAGAAACGTCCAATGATTGGGGAAAAGCCAAAAGGTCCATCTCTCACTTCGATATGGTCAAATTTACACTCCCAAGAAGGCTCTATAGAATATTTTTCATCAAAGTGTAGTTCAATGCATTGTCTAGCGGCAGCTAGAGATGAAAAGAAAATTATTTTGTTATTTTTTTAAGCCAAGATGCTTCAAACAGACAAAAATTTAAAGAAAATAAAACACATAAATTTTGCATGCATCTTAGTATTTTGCTTATTAACTGGTTTGAAAATTCACACATCTACATTTTTCATAGATTTTATATCATCTTGTCTATTTTTTTCCTTTCAAAAAGTGCTTATTACTGCAGTTCCAAGTAAAACTAAGACACCTATGTAAAGAAAAGTACACTTTGGGAAAAATTGATTCACATACAAAAACTTTTCAAGAAACCTATGCATCTGGAAACCAACATTTTCCCATATTTGGGAAGGAAAGGGGAATGTTAATCAGAATACTGGTTTATCAGGTTCTCAGAAAGATAAAGAATAAGCTGATCAGAATTTACCCTAGCAAGAAGAATAAATTCTGTTTCAATAGGTATTGATGCCAATGATAAGCTTGACTGTAATTGCTTGTACTCAGAATTACTTATCACCTCATTGGAAACATAAAGACAAGCGTAGTGAATTCTCACTTAAGAAACTAGATGAGGATGAAGCAAAATTAACATCTAACGAAAAAACAAGAAATATTCTCCTGAAAACCTTGAGGAAACATTGTAGTGGTCACTTAAGTAGACACAAAAAGCATTTTTATTCATGTGTACTAAGACTAGTGACAGTCAGAATGATCTCTAAAACAAATATTCCCTGGTATCTCCTGTATAGAGCAAAATAGCTACTGGTTGAATTATGTTATTTTCTTAAAAGAATTTTTTAAAAAATTAAAAAAATAAAACAAAAAAGAGAGAGAGAAAAGGAATTATTTGGGTCTTTTCTACAAATTTTAAGAGAGGCAGCATCAGGTCTGCTGTTCCTGTGCTTAATCCCATCTGTAGCAAAAGATGCACTCCTTCAGGGTCCAGATCATCACAGTGCTGTGTAGGCTTTTGCTGACAAAGCCTTCTGCTAAGACAAGGGTTTGTTGTGTCACTGCCTGCTGTGTCTCTCACAGGATCATGTCCTACACTTTACACACATTAGAAGACATTGCAATTGCTATGAGCTTTGGGTGGTTTACCATTCTTATATGAAAACACGAAAGATCAAACCCCAAGCCAGGTGTGTAAGTTTAAAATGGAAACTGTTGCCACTCCAGGAGTCAGTATCCTTCCATCTATTTTCTTGGGAGTAACAGGAAAACTATTAGTGTGACCAGAACTTAGACCTTGTATGTATGCTGAAAAGTTTTAAACTGAAGCTTTTGGGATGATTACTCACACAGGAAGGGAGACTGTTTAAACTGATCTAAATAAGAAGACTTTAAGTAAATCTTATAATCCTTACATAAAAGCACACAGATTCGATTTACAGATGTTTACTGTGAATAAATACAGCCTTATTTTATATGAAACATAGAAGTTAATAAAGCACATTATCTGAGGAGAAAGATTGTTTTAATATCTTTACCCACAAAAATTCATTAGCAAAATCAAAATCTGAAACGTTTGTGTAAGTGTGCCAAATTCACAGTCTGTGTGAAATGAAACTGCTTTGAAAGTTAGAAAATAACTTACAAAGTTAAAATCAGATAATAAAACTTCTAGAGAAGATCTTATGTATTAATACCATCATTGATGAGGTTTGAAGGCCAAGTAAAAGTAAATCTTTTATATTACAGTGAAAAGCTGAATATCTGAGAAACATAATTGATTAATTTTATTCAGACATTTCTGCCCTTGACTTCAAATATTTATTACAAATATTGATTTAAAACTAAGCAATACTAGGGCAGAAGAGAGAAATCATAACCTTTCAATCATATTTTGTGTGCTCTTATTCTATTTAGAGAGTAGAAACTCACTATTCACATATTATGCTATTAACTTTACTGTTATGTTTTCATGTTGCAAACTAGGTATTTGCAAAGAGACTTCTATTTCAAAAATGACTTGCACCATTCAAGTAACATATTTGTCCTTTTTAACTTCCTGTTTCAGGCCTTCAGGACTATTTCATACCAAAAGGAGGCTTATGAGTGGTTAACCCATAGTTAAATCTTTAAAAGGTCTCCTCTGAATCCAAGACATTGATAAAAAGGGGCATGAGGCCCCCTCTGAGTTATAGCTTAGTTGTTTTATAAGATTTTTGGTTGAAAAGGAGCCCTAAAGCCAACTATAGACTCACTATAATGTAAAAGGTGTTTGTAGTTAAAACAGAATCAGAATTACAATGTCATGCTGAGATCTATTGACTCAGTGAAAGCACAGCCTGAGAAAAATCTGTATAAACTCCACAAACTCCATGTATTTCTCTGAATCTCACATTGCAAACTAACTTTATGATCAGAACATTTCTATAGTTTGCTCTTTTTACTCTTTTCTCCTTGTATTTATTTTTCAACAAAGTCAGGACCCAGGTTCTCCTAGTGAAGTTCTTTCCAGAGGATCACAGAGAATTACATTAGCTCAAGGAGCTTTCAAGAAAACTTTCCCCTAAAGATCTCAAGCAAAAAGGCTGCTCCACTTTAAGAATGGAACATTGACTATTCATTAGCACTCTTTTTTCACTTCTAAATGAAACAACGCAGAGGAATGAGTTTAGGGGCTGGATAACTAAGTGTTGACACTCCTTAAATGTTAAAATGCCCTCCTGACATCGTTTTGGCCATGTCACTCAGAACTGCCAAAACCTGTTCTTATGCATGGATGCAGTGATTTTCATCAGTCAAGGACCATTCACAGTGAGCAGTTTGTATCTGGACACTTGATTTGGAAGACAAAAGTGTCCTTATATTTGTGGCTGTGCCTGTCAGCCTTAAATATGTGAATATTTTCTGACCTTTTTTAGGTATTAGAATACATGCTGCCAGTGTCCTAGCTTGTTGCCCAAACTAGTCCAGAAAGGACAAGGTCCTTTCCCATAGCTGTCCTGAAGAACTCAGCACTTTGTGTTTGTCACTCTGAGGAGATCACAAAAGATTGGGCTAAGGGAGGGAGGGCTGCCATCAGGAATCCATGCACCTTTTCATCATGTGCTTTAAATGCACCTCCATGCTTCATCTTCTGTGTGATTTAGAGTTAAAGGTTAAATGTTTTGTTTGCAATAATGTACCTAAGAAAAAAAAATGATTCAAACTTTCATGGGAATTACCATAAGGGATGAAAACACACTATTCAAGCTCCCAACTTTAATTTTCTTTTAGAAAAAAAATTATTGTTTCAGACTTATACTCTGGCTTTAGCAAAGGGCTTCTTTGCTAAACAGAAGCTAAACCAAATGGCTATTGCCTAAGTATTTATATATTGCAATGGCTATTGAGACAGTTTTTGCTACAAAAATTTATGCAAACTTAGTCACAGCAAAAACCAAGAGAAATACAATGAGAAAAATCCAAAATAATGACTAATAATAATGTATGTACAGCTACAGAAAAAACAAAACAAAACAAAACAAAAAAACAAAAAACAAAGCAAACCAAAAGAAAAACCCACATACAATTCTTCCAGAATGGGTTGGAACAGGGCCTTCTAATCAGAAAAGGAGGGATAGGGTTTCTAGTATTATTATTCACAGTTAAAGTCTATTTATGTCTTTAGAACTTTTTCTCTGTCTACAATTTCAGGAAAAGTTGTTGTCAAGCCCAAATGAAATATATTGAAGCTGTCTCATAAAATGATCTTTCTTCTAAACTTAAGAATCTTCCATATTTTGCTTCCAATTACCTTTCTTCAAAAATGTTTAGTACCATGGAAAGACCACTTAGTGCTTGCATGCCCTATCATATTTTTCATCTCATTATCTTACATAAGTGCTGTCTTGAGATTTTATATTGAATGAAAATGGCATTGGGTTCCAACCTGCAGTAGAAGAATGGTTCCATCAAAAACACATAATTAAGATTTTAATACTGATCAGCCTCTTAGTCTGTGTAACTGACAGCTGAAGTTAAGCAAAAAATGTATTTCAATTTACCACACTGCATGGCAATGAGACATTGAATGCAACACCTAGCCCCATCTCTCTGAGCTGCTACAGTACTAAAAATTTTCAGTAATCCTTGGTCTTTCTGCTTGTCCAACTATTGTTGTCCTACAGCCTTATAAAAGAGGATTCTTTCATTGTTTTGAGGAAAAATTTTTGAACACAAAAATCAATGTGAAATACAAAAGGACTTTGAGATTTTTTCATACAGTGATACATGACCAGTTTCTAACACCTGTGAAATACCTAGGATTAAAGATTTTAAGTCTTTAGTGAAAACATGAAAGACCTTAAAGCAAGCTAACTCTAGATGTCCTTAAACACATCAAGGGGAAGATTAGTTTCATATCTCTGTAAAGCAATTCTAGTCCATACTTAAAAGTTATAAATAATAATTTAATTATTAAAAATGAAGAAGGGATAAAAACTTAAAAATATTTAACTCACAGGATTTCCGAACTAATTCTTAAAAGATATCATGTACAGTATGACTATCCCACCCACCAGATATTTTTGACACAAACAAAAGCCTTTGCTCCTACAAAATCTCCTGTGCAAATTTCCCTTTGGAGCATACACTTCAAATTTTCTGCAGTATGGCAAAGGTTAGTGTTGCCACTGCTACAGTTTTTCCAGGCAGCCATGAAGTTTGCCAGGTTAGAGTCATGAATATGCATTAAATTATATGCCTAATTTAATGTGTACACTCAGCTATTTTCTACACTTTCTATATGACCAAGAAAACTGAAAGGGAAAAAAAAAAAACAACAACTAAACAAATTCTGAATGTATTTTGAATGGCAGATGGGATTCACCAGAAGCTCCTCTGTAGCAGAATAATTTCTGTACTAAGTCCTTGACTTCTGGATGACCTAAAGGATTGCTTTTAGAAAGGCATCCCATATGGACTTTAAAGTTCCTAGTTGTTCCAATAGTTAATTATCATCACTACAAAACCAAAAGAAAGACAGAGGAAAAAAAAAGAAACTTCTAACTGTTTGATCTCCTTATGCCTTTGACTGCTAGAACAGAAGCCTCTGCAGTTGGAAAGCCTCTTCCCTTTTAGAAACTCACAGTCTATGATCACGGTAATTTTTGCCAGCTCCTTTATTTTACCAAAGTGATTTTGAAAAGATAAAAGGCTTGCATATGTTTAATATGAACTACATTGTGGGGGAAAAAATTGTATCATGAGATAAAATTCACTTTTATTACAACAAGCTACACAATGGAGTCCTGACTCCAGTCCACTAAAATCAGTAGGAATTGTATTTGAGGGAAATTATCAGATTTCGTCCTAGATTATGGCTGATAGAAAAAAGATGAAGGAATGAAAGCAGGCAGGCAGGAAGGAAACTGATGATTCATATGTGTATTTAAGCTCACATCACACAGTTATCAGTGTGGTTTGCAAAGTCCTGGTATGCTGAATTCTCTAAAACATACACAGCAACGTGGGAATGTTATAAAAGATCATATCACCAGTCCCCCTAATTTGGTATTTGGTATTCAACAGCAGACAGAAGTTATTCAAAGTATTCTGTATTCTTAATAAGAAGTATAGGACTAAGATGCACATAGGGAAGTTTCCTGATAAATCTAAAACTGAATGGATGTTTATGTGCTGGATTAGTAAGGATTATCCACTCTGTAGATTGCTATCCTACCTCAGAGATGTTGTTATTAGTAAAATAATTAAATCTTTTTCTGCAGTCCTTTAACTTCAATATCATATGCCAATGAGTTCCACTGATGATAAAGACATGGGGAAAGGTTTTCACATGCTAGCTTTCTTTATAATTTTCTGCCATCTTTATATATATATTTTAATGGAATAAATATGAAGAAATTATTGGCTATAATTACAAATTTTTTTTTTTACCTTCAGTGTTTCTTCATCTTTTTTGAAAACTGCCACTTAAAAATTATCATTGTTCAGACATCTTACTATATCTCTCTTTATTTTTGACATGACTATTCCTGATCTTTTTGGAAGAAATAAACAGGACATCAGAGATGAAAATGCAATGCAAAATGTATGATTCTCACCAAATTATATACTGATAAATAGTTCTATATGCTCTGGCTGCTGTCATCATGGATTTTAAAATACCCAGCTGCAATCCAAACTGTTGATTATGGCTGGACAGGGAGAAAAAAATACCAGTGTTGTAAGAAGGATGCCTTTCAGATCCTTGAAGATAAACTAGGCTTACTTTTTCATCCTCTCACAGTAATGTTAGAAAGATAATTTGATTAATATATGCAAAAATACCCAAATCTTTCAACATAAGTGTAAAAAATATAAATCATGTACTATGTAGTACATCTTATATCCATGAATTATTATTATTGTTGTTGTTGTTGTTGTTGTTGTTGTTGTTGTTGTTGCTGCTGCTGTTAATAATTCGTATTTTCAGTCAATTACTAAAGCATGAAATTACTTAAATATTTACCATACTTTCAGTTCCACACTCAAGAGGGAAGACTGGACAAGCATACAATTTTAAAATGGGTTTGTTTGACTCCTCTATTTATTATCACCTCTTTAGTTCTAACTTCAGTCAGATTCCCTAGCAAAAAAGTAGATTTCAGAGATCTCAGTTATTTTGCTGTATTTTTTTCTCCTAATTAATTACATACAACATTTGCTTTCTACCATTTCCATGGAAGATGCTTATGAAATATAGTTCTTTTAGTAAGTCAGCATCAGATTCGGAAAGACAGACTGGTTTCCAAGTGTCTACCAGAGAATTCCAAAGTAATTAATTTGATTTGAATTAGCTGTAAACCTTTGAAAATCTGCCTGGGAACTATCTGCACCTTTAGTAAAATACTGTTATGATTCCTAGTTATATCATTTGTGGTTAATAATCCTGTCCAATCAAGCATGGATAAAACAAGCATCAATGCTGTGTTCTGCATGTATTCACAACTCATGAATGAATCTTTGTGGTTCCAGTGACTTACCACTGTGTACCTGATTCATCTTTTCTGCTTCTAAGCTCCAATAGTATCTAACCTCTATTATTCCCCACAGATTCCTTTTTACAACAAGCCCTTCAATATCTAGAGTGCTAGGACTGATGAAAAAAACCTGCATAACTTGGTTATAATATACATCCAGATTTTTCTAACACCACCTCCACACCTGCAACTCTCTACTCTTTAAGAGCCATGTCTTAGATAAGTTTCATGTTAATGTTTGGGGGGGTTTTCTGTGTTTTTTTGTTTGGTTGGTTGGTTTGGGGGGGGGTTGTTTTTTTAATTTCATTTCTCTTGAACTCTTAGATAGAAAACAGTTTTTACACTCATAGGTAGGTATTTTCTCTTTGGTTTCCTTTACTGTGCTTTCCCTAGCTGTGCTTGTCATCCCTTCTTCACCTATGAGAAGTTTGAAATACCTATATAAAAATAAAAAATATTTCCATTTTTTATGTTCACTTTTTTTACTCATTTTGAAATATTCTCTCTTCTGTCATGTTACAGCATTTTAGACTATATTTGTTCTCTAAATATCCTCAAATAAATTATACTGTGTTCATTATTATATTACTAATGCATACTTACCACCTGAAATAATTCGTGACTGATGTCACAAAACAAAGCAAATTTTCCAGTATTTCCTACTACACTCTAAAAAATTTAAATTAAAAAAATGCATAGAGAAAACTTCTATAAATCTTTTATCTTGAAAATATTTATCCTGATCATATAGGCTTTACCTACTCTCCACATATAATAAATAAAAGGGATTTGTTTGGTTTGGTTTGGTTTGGTTTTTTACAGTTGATAATAGAATATAGATTCTTCAGCTGGTCACCTTCTATAATGTAGATGCACTCTCTGTCAGGAGGATATTTGTTGGGGTAATTGGGAGAAGTGAAGATGCCTCCTTCTGCATATTTTGTCCAAGTTCCACACTGCACTGGTTTCTGCCCTTCGGAAGTAGTTTGCTTTTCTGTGAAATGATCATATTAAACATTATATAATTAGCTCATAAATTATTATGCCCCTATGACACTAAGAACTCTCCTACAGAATAAAACTGTCCCTTCTGTCATGGCTTCAGCTTTTTTTTTCTTTTGTGACCTGGGAGAAAACAAGGCTAGTATTAAGGGGCAAAAACATATAATTCTTACACAAAATACTTTTTCAAAGCAGAGAAGAGGTTTAGATGTCTGGGGGAGCACATAGTTGCATTGCTTTTTAGATAATGAACTTGTAGGGAAAGCACATGCTCAAGAAACAGGAGGCATGATTTTCTCACTCAAATATCTCAAAAGACTCAAGCATATGCTTTAGCAGCAAGCTATATGCTATGATACAAGGAATACAAGCCACAGAATTTGGAATAGAATATAAGAATTTTTTTTAATTTGCAGTAGCTTGATTCTATAATCATTGAATAGAAATTGACATGGGAATTTATGGTTTCTGGTTTCATAGATTATTTTTATCCTGCTGTTTGCTGTAAAATTAATAAATAGCTCCAAGGCCAGGAATCACAGCCCAGAACTTTCCTCCTCTTAGGTGAATCATCAGAGAGAAAAGTCAGACCTTCTTACTTGCTTTCCTTCTAGCTCTGAAACTCTTGCTTTCTTTTCTGCACACTGGCAGAGAGCCTGGAGACAAAGGTTTGACTCTGTTCAGGCTAAAGATGAAGAAATGCTTCCTGGGCATCATGCTTTAAAAAATGGGCTAAATTAAGATGGATTTTTTTTTTGAGGGGAAAATACCTAAGCTTGTATTAAAAGGAGGGATAGTTGGTTCTAGACCTCATCCAGGTGTCCAAAAAGGACTGTTGTGCTTTGCTCAATGATAGTTACATCCATCTAACTTAAGACTCTGATGTGTAGAGCTGAGTTGTCTCTTATGATCAATGGAGGGAAACAGGCAGCTTCCCAAGATTATTTTAACCACCTGAGATCTGACTTATACTTTGTAAGCATTTCTCTTTCTTCCTGGTCTGTATCCAAGCTGAGGACAACATGGATCCTAATTTCCTGAAATGAATTCTGGCCTGCAGGGACTGATCAGTCAGACACAAATTCAGACATACACCATTATTAGCAGCTCTCCCTCCTTGGCTCTCACCCCACTTATTACCCAGGGCTTTTAAAAACCTCTTTCCATCCCCACCAATTTCAGATTTTAAAATTCCAATTTAACAAGGAAAAAGATCTTGAGAGTAGATAGCTCAGTGCCCAAACAACATCCCATTATTAAAGTGGGGGTACTTTACAGTCTGTAAGTGGAGTCAGGCTAAGTCTTCAGTTAGAACCAACTGTGGATCAGGTCACTAACTTTAAAAAAAGGTACCCCTAGATTTTTCTGGTTTTGCAGATACACTAACACTTAAAAAAAATGAAAAGAGGACAGACTGTGGAAGCAGGTGAAGTACAAAAGATTTCAAAACCTGAACTAATAACTCAAATCCATACTTTGGTCTCCAATACAATGACTGAAAAAATGCCTGAAGTTTACATACCTGTTCCTTTTTTGGTTGCCCCAGACAAATGTAGGATGATTAGACTTGCTACAACTGGAAGAGAAAATATATTAGATGCCACATGGGTATAGTGCTTGCAGTCAAAACAGTTGTAAACATTTATAATAAAAGAGTGCAAGTTAAATAGAACTTAGCTGAAAAAAACAGTGTCATGCTTACTTGTAACTTTAAACTGCACATTTTGTAGAAACATGTTTCTTCGTTTTCTGTCTTTGTAGATACATCCAAATAAAGAGATCTTTTCAGTTTAAAACAAAAAACAAAAAAACCCCTGCTGTTTTCCTCCCAGTTTTGTTTGTTTGTTTGTTTGGGTTTTGTTAATATGATGGAAAAACATTTTGCCAACATTTATTTATATAATAATAGTTTGTGCCAATAATAGAAAAGTGGGAGGGGGATAAGGGTATACAAAAGCCTGCTAAGATTCAGTGCCATTGGAACCACTAATGTGTGTCTCCATGGCATAATAAAATTTGAAAATGAGTACTGGGAGTATAAAAGAAGTGAGAGGTTGGGTTCTTCACATCCATCAAAGCATTTGCAAATCCCCAGTGAAGCAAATTATTGTGTGTGCTTAACAGTCTCATTAATCTAGTTTGTTTGACTTGTCGAGAGGGTGTTGCTTTGTGCTGCAGTGAATCTGCAGCCCATTTTACAAATACATCTCCTATCTCCAACCATGATAGGGCAGCTGTGCCTCTTGGGAACAAACAGGACCTTTCTGAGATGGACTTCAACCTGGAGATAATTCCTGAGTTTCTGGGAGTTTCTGAATATAATATTTGAACCAGAAAAGCTAAGAGGCAAGCACTTAGGCCACTCTTAATGAGAATGCTTTGGAAGATCATAGTGCATAGCTAGATACTTGATAAAGAAATCATGCACTGCTAATAGCATTCTCTTGTATCCTCTTTGACAACTGGAAAAACTGGAAGAGTAAGAGTCTAAAAGAACAGATCCATCAGTTCTTGGAGTGCTCAGAGTTTTGACCCCTGTTAGTTTGGAGTTAAGCCCAGGCATAGTGCTCAGACTGCACTGAAGTTATGGTGCTGATGAAGTTGAATGTCTGTCCTGCAGAGTTTGGGACTATCATCTGCCATTCGTATTGTGACTATGATGAGCAACTGATGGACCTGTAGCCTATAGCAAATGTTACTGTATGGCATACTTTCCTCTTTTCATCCCTAAGAGACACCTGAGTCATCACAGGCTGGTAACTTTCTCCCTAAGTAATCCCTTCATAGACGGTGTTTTCATACTTTCCAGTTTTCATACTGCAAATTTTGTGCAATTTTTACCCTGAAGGCAGCCAGTCTCTGCATATTTCTAGTATTCTGGTTGCACTGCGATCTGTATTTCTACAGGCTTTAGCCCTTCCTGTGTGACAGAGGGATTGAGGTATGGAAGATGGCTTCCTTATTAAGGAAAGGGAAAGGCTGAAGTTCTGGGAAAATGAAGGCGTGGCATCATATTCAGTGTTTCTTGGTCAGGATCACAGGCCCTGTGTCTTTTTGAATCCTTCAACTAACAGAAACGGATGTTGGCACACCTTGTAGTTAAAAACTCTTCTGTGTCGTGGGCACTCAGTAAGAACATTACATCTTCTGCTCGCGTCTGAATGCCACCACACCATTCATGCCCTTCCCTTGCTCAGGGGTGGATTCTGGAAATTCATGCTAGCTGGGACTCAGCCTGCCAGCTGTCTACAGAATCCGCAGGCAATGAAGGATTCATCCATTTACTAAGTTTCTCACTTACTTTACCTGGGTTTCATGTGGTGAACATACAGCATCTATGCCTGCAATCCTCACCAGTCAAAGTCTAATTTCTCAGTAGTGTAAGGCAGACTGGTGTTAGAATACCGAGCCAGCTGTCTGCATTCTTTCTGCCCACAAATTCATGGTAACTATAATAAGAGGTACAGCAGCTGAAAAATAATGTATGTGAGAAATGTTTCTTCTTAGGCAATTAATAACAATTCACATCTGATTCTTGTAGGTATGTTTTGAATACCATTAACTTTTAGATCTCCCCTGCTTTTCCATATGGGAAAAATTGAAGTTCAGAGAAAAGAGTTGGCCCAAGTCACAGATAAAATATTACAAAAATTAGAGAAAAAACAGGTCTTTTCAATTCTATTTGTAGCCACTAGAAAGGATGTTTCCAAGTCACAAAGCCATGTTATTCCAAAGCAGGGACCTATACCTACATATGATCATGCTAGTATTCATTATTAGTAAGGACAAAAAATATTATTGAGAATAAAATGTAATAGAAAAAGAGATTAAGATTCTTTCTGGATATTGCATATCTAACATTTGGATAAAGTCAAATACTTTTTTTATATTTCCAAAAAGAGAGAAAGACTCATGATAAAATGACATTAATACCAGCATCACCAAAATCTGTATATTGCCAGAAAGTAACTAAAATTATGGACTTTTTCTTTCTAAAGCCATGGGTAAAGAACAATGCTTCTCAAAGAGGGAAAAAAAAGCGGGGGCAGGGGGGGAAAAGACCCAAAAGAGACCAATCACACTCATTCAAAACTGCCACTGGGGAAGCTTTGCCATTACGACAACAATATTGTGATAATCTGGGTTTGGGAATTATTTTAAAGAACTTTCCACTAAATTTCTTATTGCGTTCTCCCTGTCTTCCTCCTCCCTCTTTCCCTACTAATCAGGGGTGTAATTATAATCATGCTTTCTAGTGCCACTCTGATTACGCATCTTCGTGTCTTTTTGGATCTGTGCATTTTTCCATTACAATCTCTATATTAAGAGATTTATCTTTTGTCCTGGCATCTTTTTGGAGGCTGTGATTTGGCATGGATGTGGCTTAGCCTAGCAAAGAGTTGTTGGACTGGCAATACCTGGCTACAGCACTGCTATTTTTACAGGTGTGGGCACAGAGAGAGGTGCTGTCAGAAACTGTATCCAATCAAGCCCCTTCAACAGAGAAGACCCTCTGCATAACAGGAGTGGGAGAGGAGGTCCCCTCCACGCAGCTTCAGGCCCCTGGGGTGTATCTTCCATGAAGAACTGTTACATTTCGGTGCCTCCCTGCTGCTCCGAGAGCATTCCTCCCGACGTGGGCTCCCCCGCCCCGCAGCCCACCAGCGTCCGCGCCCGCGCTGGCCGCCCCCGCCAGGGTTCTCGGCACTGCCCCGAGCTCCAGAACCCCCTGGTTCGAGACCCGGCCGGGGCTGCATCGCCCGGCCATGGACGGCGGGGGCCTTTCCCCCCCTCTCTCCCGTTACACCGAAACCCATCAAATGCGTCGCGCCCAGGTGAAAACCTCCAACCCGCAAGGACCACGGCCCCCCTGCCCCCATCCCCTCTCGCCCCTCTCTCTCNTCTTTCAAGGACACTGAGGAGCCAGCTGCAGATGGGCTGAATGGTCACCCCCCTGCCCCCATCCCCTCTCGCCCCTCTCTCTCTGACAGACACCAACATCCCTCCCCCAGCTCCCCTCAGCACAGCAGAGTGGTGGGGAAGGGAGTATTTGTTGTGTGTGTGTGCGTGGGGGGGAAATTTACCCCCGCGCCACGGAGGTCTGGGTGTCCCGTTCGGCTAGTTGTGGAGGCAGCGGAGGGCAGGAGACGGTGCGCGGCGGCGGTGCTCAGCCGCGGGCAGCGGGAAGGGAGAGATACTCACTGTGAAAGAAGCTGCGCCCATGGGTCATGTCTGTTCCTTACGCAAGGGGCTTCGGTCTCCACTAATTCCATTTAGATACGGGAGGACTTCCAGTGGCGGGGAGAGGATGGAAGTAGGAAAAGAAGAAAAGAAAATCCCGAAGCCCACACACAGAGGAGCGGAGCAGCCCTTCCTCTCCCTCGCTCTCTCCCTCTAAACCGCCTTCAAATTATCACCGCCGGGCTCAAACCCATCTCACCCCAGCTACCAGCAGCACCACCAGCAGCATCGCATCGCGGCGGCGGGCACGACGGCGGCGGCGGCG